>CM045999.1:12500-1212500 GCA_025175895.1 Wurfbainia villosa | reverse complement strand
AGTAGGCCATCTTTGCCAAGTCACATTAAATTTCTATTGTTCTTCTCTCTCTTGTTTTGTTCTTTCATTCTTCGACGTTCTTTGCTCTTGTCGTTTGGTGATCCCCCACGTGCAATGAGTGGTATCAGAGTGCAGATTCGCTATAGCGAAAATCTCTTCTGCGAAATTCCACCTGGTGAAGTTCGATGGAACTGAAAACTTTAGTTTGTAGAAGAGGAAGGTTAAGGACCTGCTGGTGCAATAAGGCATAATGAAGGCACTTGGAGAAAAGAAATCGAAGAGCATGGAGAAGGCTGACTTGGAGAAAAGGAATTACAGGCAATGGCAGTGGCAACCATTATGCTTTTGTCTAATGAATGACATAATATATCACGTTATGGATGAGGAATCACCGATGACACTTTGATAGAAATTGGAAAGTCAATATATATCCAAATCATTGACAAATAATCTTTATTTCAAGTAGAAATTATTCAGACTTAAGATGATAGAGAGTATCAATCTGACACAACACATCAATGTATCAATTAGAATATCAGTGATTTGAAGTAAATTGGTGTAAAGATCGATGATGAACACAAAGCATTGATGTTATTGAACTCTTTACCTTCATCTCCAACGTACGAAAATTTGATTACAACTCTGATGTGGGGAAAGGAATCTCTAAATCTAGAAAAGGTCACAAGTGCTCTATTGGGTTTTCATCAACAGAAGAAAAGTCAACGGTGAGACTTCACAAGGCGAAAGACTTGTGATGAAAAGTAACTAGGAATGTGGATGGAGTACTCAACATGGGTCAGGAAATAATAAGGCTCGTTCTAAATCGAGAAAGAACAAGGAGATCACGTGTTATAAGTGTCAAGTAAAGGGTCATATCAAGAAAGATTGTCCAGAGAGAAAGATGATTCATCGAAGTGTGTGAATATAGTAGAAGAAGATAATTTATAGAGTGACGATGACGACATGCTTTCTGTCTTATCGAGCTCAGAGCAATTATCAGATTATTGGATCCTATATTCAACATTTTCATATCATATGATACCTAATAAAGATTGGTTCAACACTTATAAGCAGGTTAATTCTTGTTCTATTTTGATAGGGAATAATGCATCTTGCAGAGTCATCGGAATAGGGAACGTTAGAATCAAGATGTTTGATGATATGGTTAGAACATTATGTGATATCAGACATATACTAGATATGAGGAAAAATCTGATATCCTTAGGTACTTTGGATGGTAATAATTGTAGTTATAAGTCTGTGAGTGAACCCATGAAAGTTAGCAAGGGCACTTTGACAGTAATGAAAGGATAGAAACTAGCAGAGAACATTTATAAGATGCTAGGGATGACGACTATAGGTAGAGTTACCACAGTAAAATCAAAATCCAATGATACAATATTGTGGCACATGTAGTTAGTTCATATGGGTGAGCATCGGATGCTAGAACTTCATAAAAGAATTTTTTTGAAGGGCATCAAAACATGCAAACTCAGCTTCTGTAATTTTTGTGTTCTTGGAAAATAAAACAGAGTGCAATTTAAGACAACTACATATAAGACAGAAGGGATTCTGAATTATGTTCATCCAGACCTCTGGGGGTCAGTAAGTGCAACATCATGTGGTGGATATATGTATTTTGTGAGTTTTATCAATGATTACTCACAGAAGGTATGGGTGTATTTCATGCGACATAAGTTAAAAACTTTCTCCGAATTCAAATTGTGGAAAGTTGAAGTAGAGAATCAGACTAAGGAAAAATTAAAATGTCTTAGATCGAACAATGGTACTGAGTATATAGATTCTCAATTCCAAGAATTTTGTGAGCGACATGACATTAAGAGACATTACCCAATATACAGGACACCATAACAAAATAGTATGGCAGAAAGGATAAATAGATCTCTAATTGAGAGAGCTCGATATCTAATATTGAATGTTGAACTTGCAAAGAACTTCTGGACAGAAACAGTAAACATAGTGTGTTTTCTGATAAATAGATCATCGAGAGGGAGAGTATCATAGGAGGTATGAATAAATAACCTAGTTGATTACTCTGGTTTGAGAGTTTTTGGATATTCAACATATGCTCATGTGCTAGTAAAGATAGGCCAAAGCTTAATGCAAAATCTACTCGGTCTATTTTTCTAGAATATCATAAAGGAATGAAAGCCTTTAAGCTTTGGGATCCTGAGACAGACAAAGTGATGATCAGTCGAGATGTAGTGTTTGATGAGAAGGCTATGTTATAATGTACTCAAGGAAATAAGAAACAAACACCATCGGACAACAACAAAAGGAAAGGTATATTGTGCAAAGTAGAACTAGAGACTTATGGGATTGAGGACGATAGCTTGGAGCACATGAAGCATCGTGTTGGGATTGTTGAAAGAACAATCAAAGTTCTACATTAGAAAGACAAGAAAAAGATCATGGACTTATAAAATGAAAAGATATTTCTATTGGCATGAGATTTTTTGGGTATAATCCAAAAATAAAACTATGAGAGCTTAAATCCAAAGTGAACAATATTATATCATTGTAGATATATATGAATCTTATTTGCACTAACAATTGGTATTATAATCAATGGTCCATGTCAAGCCATGAACCTGGAACGAAGGAAGTAGAGACTCTCATATCCAGATCAAGAGAACCAGACACTAGGCAAGAAGTTCAATTAGATCAGGAGGACCAAACAACTGATAAAAAGTCTAGCTGGGTCAGGAGGACCAGACAACTGAAAAAAGTCCAGCTAGATCAGGATGACTTGACAGTTGACAAGAAGACCTGGTGGGTTGAGCATCAGACATCTGTTAGAACCTGTGTGGCCGCTATAGGAGGAGGGGGGGGAATAGTGGTTCGTCGGTTCACGAAATTTGATCATTCTTGCGTACTTGTCTATAATGATCATTAATATGCACAGCAGAATAATAATAAAGCAATAACGAAATGTATAAACACACAATACACAAGAACACGAGAATATAACGTGGTTCAGAACCCCAAGATTCCTACTCCACGGGTTGAGCTCAACGAGCTCGAGTGATGACAACACCACTAATAAAACTCCTTCTCGATAACACGTCGGAGGCGGAGAAACCTCGTACAAGGATTACAACAGTAATACAATAAGAATACATGCAAATATAATAGAATGCAAGTAAAGAAAACTTTACAAAGAGCTTTTAGATGCTTGCTTATTTGGTTGCTTGAGTTGCACTTGGAGACCCTGAATTGCAGTAGCAAATCACCCCAAAACTCCTCAAAGAACCATAGCTAAATCTCTCTCCACGAGCTGCTTTTATAATCTGTATTCGGGCTGGATTTCGCCTAGTAGTCGACTGATCGGGACCATCAGTCGATTGCTCTTGTAGCCGTTGTCTCACAACAATATGAGCCACATTGGATAAGTTCCAACAGATAGACTATCAGTCGACTGATCGAGTCATTACTCGACTGTCAAACCCTAACAGTCGACTCGAAAACTTTCTGTCCTCGAATACCCGACCATCAGTCGACTGATCTGGAGATCAGTCGACTGTTAGGCCAATTTCTGCAGTTGAACTCTAGTCGACTTCCATCAGTCGACTGATAACCTCATCCATGAGGTTTTAACCCCAAGTATGGTGTCTCCATACTTGCTAGATCACCCTTAACCTAGACCTAAGCCTTCTAGCCACCTCTATCAGTCTCGCGCCTATCGGATCCCTCTAAGTCATCCATGACTTATTCATCCATACGTTATCCTTCAGATGTTTTCATCAGCTATTGTCATGCTAATGTGGTCTACATCGCCAAGGCACATTGGGCTTACGCTACGAAGACTCCACTTGAACTTTACGCCGTCAACCATTGGACTTATGCTGTCAAGACTCTACCCTTAGACTTTACGCCGCCAATATTCCCCTTGAACTTTCTAATTGCCAAGTACCTATGACTTGGACTTTCCCTTGCCAAGACTCATGCTTGAACTTTCCAATTGCCAAAACTCAAGCTTGAACTTTCACTTGCCAAGATCCATGCTTGGACTTTCCTTGTCAACCCATGTTGGATTTTCCATGCCAAGTACACAAGACTTAGACTTCTCCCATGACAATGGTCAAACCATCGTCAAACATCAAAACATGACCTGGGTCGATTGCACGAACAATCTCCCCAATACATTGTCAGACGTCAATGTCAAACATCAAAACACTACTCGAGTCAAACTCGAGTCTGATCAATCGTAACCTGGGTCAATTGCACCAACAACATCAAGCAAAAGAAGTCCTTTGAGGAAGGATGAGCTTGAGGGGGAGCTCTAATGTGGTCCTTCATTTGAGGGGGGCATTGTTGGGATTGTTAAGAGAATATTCAACGTCCCACATTAGAAAGACATAAAAAAGATCATGGACTTATAAGATGAAAATATATCTCTATTGATATGAGATTTTTTGAGTATGAAAAAATATCATGAAGACTTAGATCCAAAGTAGACAATATCATACTATTGTGGAGATATATAAATCTTATTTGCACCAACACATCAGACTATAGCCACAGACAGGCCCATACACACCATAAGACATGTTAGATATGGTTTTGAAAATTTGATTTCTTATGCACTTATCACTATTAGCAAATATCCTACTACTTTACAAGAGGATGGGAGCTACGACGAAGGAGATAGAATTATTGTTTATGAATCAAACATGAAATTTGGTGGAACTTCCTAAAGGAAAGAAGGTTATAGGATGCAAATGGATACACAAGAAGAAAAAACAATTACGAAAGGCGTAAAAGGAAAGTTCAAGGCTCAACTAGTAGCCAAGGGTTACTTATAGAGAAAGGGGATTAGCTATGACGAGATATTTTCTCCCATGGACAGACATATATCTATTAGAGCGGTGTTAGCTTTGGTGGCTCATCATAATTTATAGTTGAAGCAATTGGATGTGAAGACTACGCTTCTTCATAGTAATTTAGAAGAGCAGATTTATATGTCACAATCAAAATATTTTAGTCAATCCGAACATAAGCATTTAGTCTGTAAATTGAAAAAGTCATTTTATAGATTAAAATGATCTCCAAGATAATGGTATAAACATTTTAATTCATACTTGATTTAGAATGGGTTATGAGATGTGAGTATGACTAGTGGATGTATGCGAAAAGTCTTAATGATGATTCTCTTATCTTCTTATCACTTTATGTGGATATGTTAATTGCTACGAGAAGTGTGATTGAAGTCAACAAGTTGAAGAAGTTACTGAGCAAGGAGTTGACATGAAAGATTTGGGTGCGACTAAGAAGATTCTTAAGATGGAGATACATAGAGACAGAGACTCTAAGAGATTATAGTTATCTCAACGCAGTTACATTGAAAAGGTGTTGGACAGATTTAATATGAGTAATACAAAATCTGTGAGTATATAACTGGCACAACACTACAAATTATCCATTATACAATGTCCAAAAACTAATGATGAGATTCATAATATGTCAAGTATTCTATATGTCAATGCAGTTGATTGTCATGTATGTCATGGTGAGTAAATTTAATTTCTCTCAAATCTAAGTAGATAACATTCGGATGCAGTCATGTGAATTTTTCAACACTTGAGAGGCACTACAAATTATGGTATCATATCAACATAAAATAGGATGATCCTTCAGTTGTAGGATATGTAGATGCAGACTGTATAGAAAATTTAAATGACAGAAGATCTACTACATGATATGTGTTTACTATGGCAAAGGGATCTATTTGTTGAAAGTCCATGATACAATCTATGGTTGCATTATCCACTACTAAGTTAGAATATATGACGGTTGTCGAGGCATCAAAGAAAACATTGTGAGTTACAAAATTGGTCAAGGAACTATGCTGTCGCGATCCAATCACGACAATGGGTCTGCTATCGGCGATGAAAATGACGCCAACAATCCGACGGATTCAAAGATTAACGACGGCTGAACAAACATCTTGCACGCATTGTGCAAGAATGGCCGCACAGGATATTAGAACTCATTGAAAATGTACGTTAAAAAGCTACTTCATTTTATTTTTTCATTCCTAAAATATCATTATTGTCAAAACTTACTGTAATCTGAAATAAAAACGCTAGGCCTCGAACATACGGTTTTCTCATGAACTTGCAATTATATCACTGAGAACTCATGACGCTACAAGCAGCTCGGTCTGAACCAAAACACGATACTAAATATGGGGACCCTCATCGTGATCTATCGCGAATCTAAACATCTCCAAACAACTCGGAATTTTTACCAAATTGAAGATCAAAGTGTAATTACTACATGTACGTGTTAGTCAACGAAAAATTGGAATTTTTAGCCACTGGATGGAAGGAGACAGCTGCAAAGTAACAAAGACTAGAGACTTGACTTTTTTTTTTTTTTTTTTTGAGTCGACAGAGACTTTAACATTTACGATGGCACAAGTATTCATGGCTCAATGGGACTGAAAAATATCCAATGAAGGTCTCGATCACAAAGAAAAAAAAAATCATCATATTAATAGTCATTTTCGATTATTTCTATCGATGATGAAAAAAATAAATTTAAATTTAAATTAATAAATGTAAAAAAGAGGATCGATCCTTGTTACAATCAAGCGGCCTATTTCCTTACCGGTCATGTCATGTGGGGATCGTCTAGAAAAAATGTATATGGTGTGAATCCAAGAAGAAAGAAATTCGAAGGGGAAAAAAATTCTAAAGAAAGGGAAGAAGTTAAAAAAAAAAAAAAAAAAAAAGGCAAAAGAAGGGAAAAAAAAAGTAAAAAAAAAAAAAAGACTACGCTGGTGGACACAAGCAAGGTCGCCTGTCTTTCGGCATAAATGATCAGTTAATAATTTAATCAATCGAACGTATTAAATTAAAATCGATCAAATCAAACTTTTTAGTCAAATCGATCAAATTTTCTTAAGAAAATCAAAATATAGAATATCGATTGATTTGATTGAGAATCAAATTAATCGAAATTTTTATATCATACGACTGTTAAGTATATTATTTTTAAAATTTAATTTTTTGTATCAATTCTAAATCAAACAGTATTGATATTTAAACATATCAAGCAATTGATGTTTTCGATTCAATTCAATTGGTTTCATCCTTCTGGAATTTAAATTGAAACTCAATCAAATAAATAGAAATAATCCATATTAAAAAAAAAAGATAAATTAAAATTTTTAATTAATTGAATTCAACTTTCAATCGCCATCGATTAATTTGATTATTCAATTATTTTATTGTATAAAAGATTGGAATTATCGTTCGTCAACTTAGCGATTCTCTCGTCTCGACTCTCTAAGATTCTAGAGAGAGAATAATAGAAGGACTATATCCGTAAACGTGATTGATAAAACAATAGATGATCATCTGAGACCAAAATAAAATTTTAAATCGTCTTCAAAATCGATTTTTATCTATTATATAAATTTATTCATTGCTTAACACATGACAGAATAGGTAAACAGAAAGAGGATATACAATTCAGCCTTTCTCAACAGATGAAAACCACGTAGGTTGGGAAAGTCAGACAAAGCCCTCGGATTCATCTCCCCTTTTCCAACCATAATCGCAGAAATTCTGCGAGATATCTACAGCAACGAAGACATCCAATTCGCTATCTCTATCCTTCCTAGCTCCCCTTCTTCCCAAGTGACCACAAACACCAGCTACTTCAATTCCCCTTGAGCAAGCATGGACTTTTTCACTGTCACTGCAACATTAGGCCTTCTGCTTTCAGCTCTGTGTGCCTTTGCACTTCTCCTTGGATCAAGAAGAAGCGGCAGCGGCAGCGACGATAAGAAGAAGGATAAGAAGAAGAAGCAGTATGCTCCTACAGTTGGAACAATTCTGCATCAGATTGTAAACTTCTCGAGGATTTACGACTACCACACAGAGCTCTCGCGAAAGCACAAGACCTTCAGGCTCTTGAGTCCCTTCGGCCAGTACATCTACACCACTGATCCAATTGTCGTAGAGTACTTCCTCAAGACCAACTTCCCTAATTATGGCAAGGTACTAGCAAAAACTCTATGGTTGGACCTAGCGTCGAGTTCAGCTAAGTATTGTGTTGTTCGAAATTATTTGATAAAGTAATTAATTTCAGAGCAAAGCTAAAACTAAGTTTGATTTAGTTTTTTTGTTATGAGCTTCAGTTTGGTTCATTTAGATGTGTTATTGAATTTTCAATTAGGGCTTCAGGCTTATGTAATTGTTTGAGATTTTAATATTTTTAAACTTGGAGATTGATATTATAAGATTATTTATTCATTTTCAGTATTCCTTTGTTTATTTATAGTATTGATAATAAATAATTCAGAGATGAATTTCACTAATATTAACTAGTGGAACACATACCGAGTAACAATCTAGTACTTATTTTGCTTTTAGGGGTGGATGAACTATGAGAACCTGAAAGAAATGTTCGGCGATGGAATTTTTGCGGTCGACGGCGAAAAGTGGCGGCACCAGAGAAAGCTTGCCAGTTATGGGTTCTCCACAAAGGCTCTGTCTTTCTTACGGGGACTCGAGTACGAATAGATTAATAGATTCCAATCTCCATTGATATATAAATTATTGATGCAAATTATTATTATTTCTTAAAAAACAAGGTAAGTTGGGAAAGTCAGACAAAGCCCTTGGATTCATCTCCCCTTTTCCAATCATAATCATAGAAATGCTGCGAGATGCCTACAGCAACGAAGACATCCAATTCGCTATTTCTATCCTTCCTAGCTCCCCTTCTTCCCAAGTGACCACAAACACCAGCTGCTTCATCTCGAGCAGGCATGGACTTGTTCACTGTCACTGCAACATTAGGCCTTCTGATTTCAGCTGTGTGTGCCTTTGCACTTCTCCTTGGATCAAGAAGCAGCAGCGACAGCAGCGACGATAAGAAGAAGAAGAAGAAGAAACAGTATGCTCCTGCAGTTGGGACAATTCTGCATCAGATTGTAAACTTCTCGAGGATTTACGACTACCAAACCGAGCTCTCGCGCAAGCACAAGACCTTCAGGCTCTTGAGTCCCTTCTGCCAGCACATCTACACCACTGATCCTGTTGTCGTAGAGTACATCCTCAAGACCAACTTCCCGAATTATGGCAAGGTACTAGCAATTACTCTATGGTTGGACCTTGCGTTGAGTAGAGCAGTTAACGAGCCCAGCTAACGTTTAATTCATTTATTACGGTCTTAAAGCTGAGATAACAATCTAGTACTTATTTTGCTTTTAGGGGTGGATGAGCCATAAGTTCATGAAAGATATGTTCGGCGATGGAATTTTTGCGGTCGACGGCGAAAAGTGGCGGCACCAGAGAAAGCTTGCCAGTTATGGGTTCTCCACAAAGGCTCTGAGAGATTTTAGTTCCGCAATCTTCAGAAAAAATGCATCTAAGCTTGCTCATGTCATTTCATCCTATGCCGAAAGCAACGAAAAGTTCGATGTTCAGGTAAGTATGAAGTCCTTTTTGGTTTCGAGTTAATCTATGGCCTCTTGGAGGATTCGTAAAGTCTGAATTTTGCCACCTACAGCACCTGCTGATGAAGTCGACGATGGACTCGATATTCAGAATCGGGTTCGGAGCGGAGTTGAATTGCTTGGACAGCAGCCATGGTCAGACTCATGAGGGCAATGAGTTCGCGAAGTCATTCGATTCCGCCAACGAGCTGCTCGTTTTGCGATACATAAACCCCTTGTGGAAGCTCATGAGGTATCTGAACATCGGATCTGAAGCAAAACTCAGAGACAAAATCAAGCATGTCAATGAGTTTGTGTACAGATTGATCAGTATCAGGATTGAGCAGGCTTCAGAAACAGGAAATGAACCAGTAAGTGATTCCATTTAGACAATCAACTTCCTCCTCTGCCTGAAGACTAATGTTTCTTATTCGATCTGAATCGAAAAACAGAACGAAGACATCCTATCGAGATTTCTGGACGAGCGAAAAAGGGATCCAGAAAGCATCAGCCTTCAGTACTTGAGGGACATAATACTGAACTTTGTGCTGGCTGGGAAAGATAGCACAGCAGGCACACTGGCATGGTTCTTCTACTTGATTTGCAAGAACCCTCTTGTTCAGGAGAAGATTCACAAAGAAGTCATGGAAGTAACCGAAACCGCAGAGCCTGCGGCAGCGGCCTTCGATGTGTTCGCGGGGACGATAAGCGAGGATTCGCTTAACAAAATGCAGTATCTTCATGCTGCACTCACCGAAACACTTAGGCTGTTTCCTGCATCCCCCTTGGTAAGTGTCAGTTTCTGCTATGAACTGCCAAAGTATCGAAATGAAACGAATGGCTTGCAATTGCAGGACAGTAAGGTTTGCTTCTCTGATGACATTCTACCTGGAGGCTACACTGTGAGGAAAGGTGACGTTGTGTCCTATCAGCCATATCCAATGGGGAGGATGGAGCACTTGTGGGGTGCCGATGCAGAAGCTTTTCGACCGGAGAGGTGGCTGAACGACGACGGCATCTTCCAGCCAGAAAGCCCATACAAATTCACAGCTTTCCAAGTAAAAAAACACAATCTGAGTATCAGTCTTTGAGGTCCGAAAAATCGAAGAAATCGAAAGCTTTGCTTATCTTGTTTGCTTTGTTTTTCAGGCTGGGCCAAGGCTGTGCTTGGGCAAGGAGTTTGCCTACAGACAAATGAAGATATTCGCGGCGGTGCTGCTCCGATTCTTCGAGTTCAAGCTCGCCGATGAGGAGGAGGTTGCACGCAGCAAAGCCTCGTTGACTTTGCTGATCGACGGAGGCCTCTTCCTCGAAGTGCTTCGTAGATGAAACCTGTGAATTTGCGAGCAAAGTTATCGTCATCTCTACTCTTGGAATAAGTTGTAACTTTCCTATAACAAAGAATCTCTCCTCGAATCTCTCTATCCATTCCAAACACAATTCGATCGCAATTGTGTGGAACATTTAGAACAATGAACTCATTTTCGTCTCCATATTCTTCTTCCTCTTCTCATCGAGTGAGTGACAATAGCAATTCTCCTTGCATCCGCTAAATGTTTATGAACAAATTTAATATTTATTTTAATAAAACTATTTTATGTTTATTCAATTGTTAAAAATATATAAAATAATTAAAATATTTCACTCCTAAAATTCAATTCATTATTTCTGAATAATTTATTAAGTTTTTATAAAATTTAAAGATAAAAAAAAATATGTATAAAACGCAAGTAAGAGCATGAAGTGGATAATAAAGAATGCTTCTTCCCAATTTCTATGGTGAGAGGGTGCTCTCTTCCGCTCTTTCTTAAAAAAAATGAAATGATTTTAAATTTTTTAATTTTGTTTGTTTGTAAAAGAATAAATAAATTAATTAATTAAAAAAAATATTGTTGAACGGTTATGAATTTGTCATTCATCCATGCTAATTCTGAGTTAATGATTAATTTTTAATTTTTATTTTTTTTAAATTAAAAAATTCTATAAATACATATTTACTTTTTTTTTTTCATTCCTCTTGCAACTATCTATTTCGTTTTTCTTAAGATCATGTCTGCTTCTTATTCTTTAATATTGACGAAAATTGCAATTATTTTTTTATAAATCTTTTGGATTGTGAAAGAAATTGTATCTTCTTATAATATTCGTATTTATTCAAATATTTAAAAAATTTAATTTTTCTCGTATAAATAATATCCTTCAAAATTTCAAAATAGTTCATATCTTTTAAAATTTTTCTACGAATCCGAACAACATCATCCTAGCTCCGTTTTATATGTATCCACTTTAAAATTTATCGATCATAAATAGTTAATTTGGAATGTTAGCTCTGTCGTATGTATATTATCCTTCTCAACCATCGACGATGCTTTCGAACGAATCAAGAAGGACTAATGTTGTTGTAACTATCAACGATAAAAAATTTGTAATGACATCATTTGTTCTAGGACCTCAGTGGTCATCACACTCATTACAAACAGAGCGCGAATAGAAAGCGAAGATAACTAATTTAAAACGAACAATTTGATCTTTGGATGAAAACATGAGTCTTACAAAGTCATGGATCACTATCATCACTGATTGGTAATGATTAGAAGAATTTAACTTTTTTTAGAAATATATTGTTAATTATTACGACAATCATTGGTCACTGGAGCTGTATCTAGAATTTAAAATCGGTTAAAATTATATTATTATAAGTTCGTACTAATGGTAAATATATTTTATATATATTATAATAATTTTTATTTTCATTATCAAAACTGTTGAAGTGACGATAATATATCAAAGAACGCACTCAATACGTGAAAAATCAACAATAATAACACTATGATTCAACCGATACAAAACACACGATATTAAATATGAGGACCTTATCGTCATCTATAGCGAATATAAAGGGGCGTTTGGTTCGTAGAGAATTTTCTGTTTTCTGTTTTCATTCTCTCTTTTTTCAGAAAATAAAAAACGAGTTTTTTTTGTTTTTCAGTTTTCTAGAAAATGCTCGTTTATTTTTTGAAAAACGAAAATGGAAACAGAAAATGATTATTTCTCGTTTTCCAGTTTTCCAGAAAATGCTCTTTTATTTTATGGAAAATGGAGATGGAAAATGCGAATCAAACGTGTTTTTTTATTTTTCCAGAAAATGAAAATGAAAAATGAAGAAGAAAATACCTATCAAACGCTCCCTAAATATCTCCGAACAACTCTGAAAATTTTACCAAATCGAAGAAGATCAAAATGTTACATATACTCGCTAGTCAAAGAAAACTTGGAATTTTTAGCCAATGAATGGAAGAGGACAGCTAAAAAAGATCTGAGAGTAGAGACTTTGACTTACAGGCCATGTTTGGTATGGTATCGTCATCTATCATTTTTTTCGTTTTCTGAAAATATAAAAAAATATATTTGATTTAGACTTTGACTTACAGGCCATGTTGTGTTGGGCTGGTCAGAAAAATTTTATATTCTTTGCTCTTTAGATCTGAATCGAAGAAAGTAAGGAGACGTTTGAGAATTTTATAGTTTAATAGCTAAGTTAACGATGTGGTCACATCATCCGTCGAGAAAATAAATTTTTGATCCGTATCTAATTTAAAATTATCTATTCAAATATTTTTAAAATTCAATGTCAAATTTATCATAACAAAAAATTAAACCAATAAATCGAACCAATTGAATCCTCAATTTATTAAATTATTATTTTTAAATAAATGGAATCCATCAGATTTCCACAAGATAATTAAATAAACTGAAGTAATAATTAATTTTCTATTAAATAATTGAATTAAATAGTTGATGGCTCAAGTTTTATATAATATCTTAATTAAATAGTCAAATGATTCATTTTTAAATTTTGAACGACTTATCGCTGGTTTTATTTAATCGATTTATAGATTTTTTGAATTTTAAAAGCGAAACTAAATCAAACAAATCCAAATAATCTATATTTTGTTTTTAAAAAATAAATTTTAAATATTTTTATTGGCATCCATTCAATCTGATGAATATTGACGATGATCAATCTAATCCTCTTTATCTCTTAAATTGATACTAAATAATCTTAAGCGAGATCTTTATCGACTATCAAAATATATCATAAAAATATTTATGATAACTAAATTTAATGATACATTCATAATATCCTTATAAAAAAAATTCCACGTCAAAAATATATTTTATCCGAAAAGATAAATTTTCGATTCACACTCAATTTAAGATTATTTATCTATTTTTTTTTAATTCAGAGACCAATTTATTTTAATAAAAAAATTAAACTATATTAATTTATGAAACATGGCATGACTTTACTTTTTTTTTTTTTTTTTTTGATTTATAAATGGTATCTGCCTTCGTCCATTAATCCACTGACGAATCAGCCTATGACTCGAAGAGTCTTCATCCTCACAGATGTAAATCGAATGACGCCGCTAACGTCGTGATGAGGTATATCGTCGATCGTAGGTCATGCTCACATCAACCCAGTTGGAAAATGAAAATCCGCCTCCGCAACTCGCAAGCGAATGGAAAACGACGAAATTCCCTCTGCAAATTGTAGTCGACAGGGATCGAACCATGACTTTACTTTTGTATCGTATCCATATGAATAAATCACATAGGTTGTACGTATATATTAGCAGTGTTGTTTATATCGATGGTGTTTATTTCCGTCGAAATATAAAAAAATATAAAGGTGCTTTTTAGATGTATTCTAATGGCAACCGATAATTTTTTTTCATAAAATTGAATTTATTATTTTTGGAATTAATCAAATTATAAAGTTTAGATATCTAAATTATTATCCTACGGATTAGGTAGGATGATAAACATATATATAATTTATTAAAAAAATAAGAATCAATTATCTATTTCTATAAAGATATTGACTTTTCATACGATTTATTAATGGACACAAAACTCTTCATAATTTATTTTTTTTATAATGATTAAAAATTAACCGACCACAATTCGCTATTTCTATCCTTCCTCCCCTTCTTCCCAACTGACCACAAACACCAGCTACTTCCCCTCGAGCAAGCATGGACTTGTTGATCACTGTCACTGCGGCAATAGGCTTTCTGATTTCAGCTGTGTGCGCCTTTGCACTTCTCCTTGGATCAAGAAAAAGCAGCAGCGGCAGCGACGATAAGAAGAAGAAGAAGAAGAAACAGTATGCTCCTGCAGTTGGGACAATTCTGCATCAGATTGTAAATTTCTCGAGGATTTACGACTACCAAACCGAGCTCTCGCGCAAGCACAAGACCTTCAGGCTCTTGAATCCCTTCTGCCAGCAAATCTACACCACTGATCCTGTTGTCGTAGAGTACTTCCTCAAGACCAACTTCCCGAATTATGGCAAGGTACTAAGCAAATACTCTATGGTTGGACCTAGCGTTGAGTAGAGCAGTTAATGATAAGTATTGTGTTGTTCAAGTTTGTTTAATAAGGTAATTTATAACTAAGTCGAACAGAGCAAAGCTAAGACTAAAATAAACTAAACAAGCTTCTTTATTTGATTAAATGAGTTATTCAAACATATTTATTCCATTGATCTTATGTAATGAACTGAAACACTAAATTTAGTCACTAACGTTTAATTCATTCATTACGGTCTTGATGCTGAGATAACAATCTAGTATTTAATTATTTTGGTTTTAGGGGTGGATGAGCTATAAGTACATGAAAGATATGTTCGGCGATGGAATTTTCGCCGTCGACGGCGAAAAGTGGCGGCACCAGAGAAAGCTTGCCAGTTATGGGTTCTCCACAAAGGCCCTGAGGGATTTTAGTTCTACAATCTTCAGAAAAAATGCATCTAAGCTTGCTCATGTCATTTCGTCCTATGCTGAAAGCAACGAAAAGTTCGATGTTCAGGTACGTATGAAGTCCTTTTGGTTTTGAGTTCATCTATGGCCTCTTCGAGGACTCGTAAAGTCTGAATTTTGCCACCGACAGCACCTGCTGATGAAGTCGACGATGGACTCGATATTCAGAATCGGGTTCGGAGTGGAGTTGAATTGCTTGGACAGCAGCCATGGTCAGACTCATGGGGGCAATGAGTTCGCAAAGTCATTCGATGCCGCCAACGAGCTGCTCATGTTGCGATTCAAAAACCCCTTGTGGAAGCTCATGAGGTATCTGAACATGGGGTCTGAAGCAAAACTCAGAGACAAAATCAAGCATGTCGATGAGTTTGTGTACAGATTGATCAGTATCAGGATTGAACAGGCTTCAGAAACAGGAAATGAACCTGTAAGTGGTTCCTTTTAGGCCATCAACTTCCTCCTCTGCCTGAAGACTAATGTTTCTTATTCGATCTGAATCGAAAACCAGAACGAAGACATCCTATCGAGATTTCTCGACGAGCGAAAAAGGGATCCAGAAATCATCAGCCTTCAGTACTTGAAGGACATAATACTGAACTTTGTGCTGGCTGGGAAAGATAGCACAGCAGGCACACTGGCATGGTTCTTCTACTTGATTTGCAAGAACCCTTTTGTTCAGGAGAAGATTCACAAAGAAGTCATGGAAGTAACTGAAGCCGGAGAGCCTGCGGCAGCCTTCGATGTGTTTGCGGGGACGATAAACGACGATTTGCTTAACAAAATGCATTATCTTCATGCTGCACTCACCGAAACACTTAGGCTGTTTCCTCCGGCCCCCGTGGTAAGTGTCAGTTTAGGCTATGAACTGCCAAAGTATCAGAATGAAGCGAAATGAAGCGAATTTTACCGAATGGCTTGCAATTGCAGGACAGTAAGGTTTGCTTCTCTGATGACACTCTACCTGGAGGCTACACTGTGAGGAAAGGTGATGTTGTGTCCTATCAACCATATCCAATGGGGAGGATGGAGCACTTGTGGGGTGCCGATGCAGAAGCTTTTCGACCGGAGAGGTGGCTGAATGACGGCATCTTCCAGCCAGAAAGCCCATACAAATTCACAGCTTTTCAAGTAAAAAACACAATCTGAGTATATCTGGCTTTGAGGTCCGAAAAATTGAAGACTCTACTTATCTTGTTTGCTTTGCTTTTCAGGCTGGGCCAAGGCTGTGCTTGGGCAAGGAGTTTGCCTACAGACAAATGAAGATATTCGCGGCGGTGCTGCTCCGATTCTTCGAGTTCAAGCTCGCCGATGAGGGGGAGGTTGCACGCAGCAAATTTTCGATGACTATGCTGATCGACGGAGGGCTCTTCCTCAAAGTGCTTCCTAGATGAAACTTGTCAATTTGCGAGCAAAGTTATCGTTATCTCTGCTCTTGGAATAAGTAGTAACTTTCTTATAACAAAGAATCATTCAGGGTGGACTTATATGATTATAGTAATACATCTAAGTATATCTTATTAGTTCGCACCCGATTAAATACGATCTAATTATTATAGTTTGAAGTTAACGGGTTTATGTTATTTGATGTGGGTTAATGGATTTTAGATCTATATATATATATAAACCTTTAATCCGTACCGTTAGCATTCATGAGATGTTAATAGGTTTTGGATTAACATTATATATAGGCTACGTTTGGTACGGGGTAATCAGGCTTGTAATGTAATCGGATTACATTACAAGATGATTTACTTTGTTTGTTAACATTTCAAAGATGTAATGTAATGTAATCGCATTACAAAATAAGAGCCAAGATCCGTAATCTCGATTACGAAGGAAAAGCGATGTAATCCGATTACATTACGGACTCAATATTTATCTTTACAAATATGTCCTTCTTTTATTTTTTCTAATTACTTCTCGAGGTCAGCCGGCGGCGACGAGCCGATCGACGGCGGCGATCGGCAGCGGCGATCGGCGATCCGGGCGGCGACGGCGATGGTTTACGGCCGGCAGCGCGATCGGTGGCCGGCGACGGTGGCCGGTGATCGACGGCGATCGGCGCGCCGCCGGCGACGAATCGACCGACGGCGGCCGACGGCGATCGCGCCGGCGGTGATCGGCCGATCGGCGACAACCTTATAAGGGTATTTTTGTCATTTTATAATAATATGAATTACATTCCTTATAAAAAATGTGGACACCAAACAAACGAATGTAATCACTTTTGTAATCAAACATTACACACCAATCACTAACCAAACACAGTAATGTATACACATTACATTACATTACATTACAAACTTGATTACATTACAAGGTTGATTACATTACCCCGTACCAAACGTAGCCATAGGGTGTGATCCCCGTAGGAGAGCGAAGATTTTGACGACTCTTTTCCCCATCGGGCAGAGCATCTAAGGTCATCTCTCTCGACCTGTGGAAAATCAAGCCCCACGATGCTTCTTCCAACTTCAGATTCTTCCGGCGATGCTGACTTCGGATTCAGGTGCATGTTTAATGTTTTCTTCTACGTTTCTATTTTTTGTTTAATTTTCGCATACTTGTTGTATATCGTTCAATAAAATCCTATATATGGATCATTTTTATTTTCATTTTTTCGATTACATATCTGGATACACGATCCTCAATGGATATCAGAGCCACATGTTTTGTGTCGATGATCGTATAACATTTGGATGCGGTTTTTCGATGATTTTAGTTCAAATGCGTGAGTTTTGCGTTAGATCTTCATTTAACGTGTTTAAACATGCATAATTGTCCAATCTAAGGGTTAGGATTCCTAGGTTTAGTGTCGGATCGATTTTTTCGTATTTTTCCGTGAAGAACATGTAGAACGGTAACGTAACCATCGTAGTTTTTCGTCAAAATCGCTACTTAGATCTGCAGGAATTAGGTCACCAGTCGACTGATGTAATTTATCAATCGACCGAAATTTGGTGCACAAAAACTTTTTTAGTCTACTAGGCAATCGATTAATCTTCATCAGTTGACTGCCATAAGATCCAGTCGACTATTGTGCGGAAAATTTCGAACAAAATATTTGTGAGTTGACTGCGGAACTCGACTGGGATATGGCAGTCAACTGTCATTTGATGAGCTTAAACTTCAACACAAAATGATTTTTAGTCGACTGGGCAATCGACTGATGATATTAGTCGAATGCCATCAAGCATCAATCAACTACCGGGCCTTAGTTTGAACACAAAAATTTTGTTAGTAGACTGAAGCAATCAACTGATCACGATCAGTCGACTGTTATATGACAACAGTCGACTGATGACATAGGAAATTTTCGATGATCATAACTTTTCGCTTGAAATGAGTTTTAAGGCGTTCTCGGTGGCGTTTCGTAGCTAATTTAGAGCTCTATGTTTATTACCGAGGTAAAACCCCGTAACACCTTGTTTTAGGCCTTAAAAATACCGTTTAGTGTCTTTTCGGAGACTTCAAAGTTTTTAAGTTCCATATTATAGTCATTTTGTGTTCCCTACATCATTTAATAGCAACAATACAGTCGAGCAACCTAGGATTTCATTTGTATCCATTAGCATATGTATTATTAAGTTAAACTAATACTATCACAAAAGTGAGAACTATTAGCTCAACTTAGTGCATCATTGTGCGAGTAGATGTATATCTATGCCAAGGATGGTTGGCCCAAAAGAAAATTATCTTTATGCCAGATATATGTTTAAAGGAGGTTTACTATAAACATCATACATGTAAGATGTCGCCCCAAAGGAAAGCATGTTATGTGACTGATTATAAGAATAGTGAAATGTGGTTATATAACCAAACCAAGATTAGTGAAATGTGGTCATATAATTAAACCTAACTCATATTGGGTTATCAATCTTACACATATGTGTCAGTCCAAAGGAAGACACATTGTGTGGTAGATTACAGTATTTTCAGTTAGGATTAGAGAGTACCGCTAACAAGTTACAATTTAATTCAAAGATTAATTGTAATATTGTATTTGGTATCTCATAAAAGGGACCCATCATATATGCATATATTTCTTTCTTAGTATTTTCTTTATATCACTGTTTATATATATATGCATGTTTATCGTTATTAATAAATGTTCTGTTCTTTCTTTTGTCTTATAGCATAAATGATATCTACTAATAAAATTAATATTCCAACAACTTTAGTCTTAGAAACCACTGGATATAAAATGACTATTAGGAGTAAGATTACTAAAACTGCAGTGTCTGGTAATGAATTTCTTGGTTTAGTTAGTTCAGAAGTAAATTTCGTTACTGTACCTACTGACACATAGTGGATAAACACTGATGCTACCACTCATATTAGTGTTACTGAGTATAGTTGTCTTACTAGTCGATTGCTTATTGATGGTGAAATATACATCTATATTAGTAATGGGAAGAAGACTAGAGTGACTGTTATAGGTGTTCTTAGGCTTTGTCTAGGGACCGACATATTTTTGGATTTGAAAAATACATTTGTAGTTCTATCCTTTAGGAGGAACTTAATTTTCATTTCTTCTTTGGACAAGTCAGGATATATTTGTTCATTTGAAAATGAAATATTTAGTATTTTTTAACATTCAAACCTTATTGGTACTGGTTCCCTAGTTAACAAGTTATACAGGCTAAACACTATAGCTCTCACTGACAATATAATAATGCACAGTATATGTACGAAACACAATTTGATTGACGAGAATTTATTCATGTTGTAGCATAGGTGTTTAAGACATATATTCAAACAACACCTAGAAAGGTTAATGTCACAAGAAATTTTTCATTCCCTTGATATGTCATACTTTGATGTTTGCATATAGTGTGTCAAAGAAAAAATAACTAACAAAAAGAATAAAAGTGCAAGTCGGTGTAGTAGCATTTAGAACTGATACATTCATATATATGTGGATCATTCCCTAAGACATCTTGGAATGGGCAAATATATTTTATCAGTTTTATAAATGATTATTTTTGATATGGTTACTTGTATCTTTTGCATGAGAAGTCACAGTCCTTGGACATGTTCAAGATCTTCAAAGCCGAAGTTAAAAATCAACTAGGTAAGAAGATCAAAGTTGTAAGATCCGACCGTGGAGGTGAATATTACGGTCGTTATGATGGATCAGGCGAATAACGTCCAGGACCTTTTTCCAATAGAGTACCCAGTAAGGCAGTAAGAAAAACTTTATATGAGTTATGGATGGGTAAACAGCCTAGCATTAGACATTTACACATTTGGGGTTGTCCAGCTAAGACTAGGCCTTATAGGCATAAAGAAAAGAAACGGGATCCGAGGACTATTAGTTGTCATTTTGTAGGATATTCTGAAAGGTCAAGGGGCTTTAAGGAATTTTGGTTATGTGTTACATTCAAAATCACATGTAGTCCAAGTGGGAGACTGTTGGTGGCTTACATATGATTATCGTAACGCATTCAAGTGTGTCGTATTGGCTCGAACCCAATTATAAGTAATCTAACTATTATGATTTTAAGTTAACGGGTTTGTCTTATTGGATGTGGGTTAATGGATTTTGAATTCATATGTATAGAACTCTTTACTCCGTACCGTTAGCATGGGATGTTAATGAATTTTGGATTAACACTATATATAGGGTGTGATCCCCGCAAGAGAGCGAGGATTTTGACCGACTCTTTTTCCTCATCGGGCAAAGCATCTGGAGCCATCTCTCTCGACCTGTGGAAGATCAAGCTCTACGACGCTTCTTCCAATTTCAGATTCTTTCGGCAATACTGACTCTGAATTCAGGTGCATGTTTAATACTTTCTTTTACGCTTCCGTTCTTTTTTATTTAATTTTCGCATACTTATTATAGATCGTTCGATAAGATCCTATAAATAGATTATTTTATTTTTATTTTTCCGATTATATATGTGGATGTACAATCCATTGAGGGATCCAAAAGATCCATCAAAAATCACTCCTCGAATCTCTCTATCCATTCCGAACACAACTCGATCACAATTGTGTGAAACATTTAGACTAATGAACTCATTTTTGTAGCCATATTTTTTTTCCTCTTCTCATCGAGTGAGTGACAATTGCAATTCCCCCAGGGTAACGACGCGTCGGTAAAAGCTTGGGCGGTCCCTACGGCAAGCCATGGTTCGATCCCTGCCGGCTGCAGTTTGCGGAGGAAATTTCGCCATTTTCCACTCGCTTGCGGGTTGCGGAGACGGGTTCCCATTTTCCAGCTGGGTTGGTGTGGGGTGCAGACCCTAATTGACGTACATACCCCTCACGGCGACTTAGCAGCGCGTCATCCTGATTTACCCTTGTTGACTAGTGGAGACTCTTCGGAGGCCATGGGACAGGACTAGTTCACTAAGGCTACGTTTGGTATGCTATAATCTGCCTTGTAATGTAATCCAGATTACATTACAAGACAGATTCCTTTATTTGTTATTGTCTTAGAGCTGTAATGTAATGTAATCTGGATTACAAAAGACACTAAGGTTTTGTAATCTGGATTACAAACCAAAACCTATGTAATCCAGATTACATTACAAGCTTCCAATTTGCATACAATAAATTACATTTGCATGCATGCAAATGTGATTTATTGCATGCATGCAAATGTGATTTATTGCATGCAAATGGGATTTAGGCTGCGTTTGGCGATCGACGGCGGTTGGTCGGTCGGTCGACAATCGACGGCGGCTGACCCGCGACTGGCGACGATCGACCGACGACCGACGGCGCCGACCGGCGACCGACGACCGACATCGGCCGACCGCACCGGCTCGGCCGACCGACGACCGGCGGCGATGGCGGTGGCCGATCGACAACCGGCCGCCGACGGCGGATGGCGTAGTGATCGGCCGACGATCGATGCGATGGCCGGTCGGTGATCGCAGTGATGGCAAATCGTCGGCGGCAAGCGATGGCGATCGGCCGTGGTGATCAGCCGATGATCGGCCGACGATCGGCAATGGCCGGCGTCGTCGACGATCGATGGTGACCAAACGATCGTCGGTCGGTCGTCGATTGACGATCGATCGCTAGTTGGCGCCGTCGATCGCTGCTGTTGACTACGTCGTCGCCGTCATTCAATCGTCTTTGTAATGGCACCAAACGAAAAAGAATGGCCGACTGAATCCAAGATTACATACAATTTGTATCCAAACATAGTAATGTAATCAAGATTACATTGCATTCCATTACAACTTAGATTACATTACAACTTGGATTACATTACGCCCTACCAAACGCAGTCTAAGTGGATTAGTCAGGCGAAACTTGGATACCACTTGTAAATGAAAAAAAAAAAAGCGAATCAAAGGTTTATTGACAAATTTATTATTTATTAAGTTCAATTCATGCTTTATGAATAATTTATTAAGTTTTTATAAAAATTACAAATAAAAAAATAAGTATAAAAAGCAAGTTAAGGGCACGATTCACGAAGTGTATAATAAAAAACGCTCCTCCCAATTCTCGGGAGGGAGCTTTATTTTGGTGGGTTCGAGAGTGGCTCTCCGTCGCTTCTTTTTTTAACGAAATAATTTTAAAATTTTCTTGTTTGTAAAAAAAAAATCTAATTAATTAAAAAAAATTATGGTTGAACGGTAAAAAATAATAATAACCGTCTAATGCTAATTTTAATTTTACTTCTTCTTTTATAATTTTTTTTAATTTTTTAAATCGAAGTATTTTAATACTTTTGTCAAGTTATTTATCTACTTCATTTCTGAATTCTTTAAATCTTTCAAAATTTTCAGACTTGTATTTCAACAAGAATACATATCCAAATCGTGAGTGATCATCGATAAAGATAATAAAGTAGTTATAGTCTCCTAGAGCATGAGTTGACATAGGTTCGTATACATCAGTATATATTAGACCAAGTAACTCTCTCGCCGGTTCACCTTTTCCAGTAAAAGATAACTTAGTCATCTTGCTTTTTAGGCATAATTCGTATGTATCGAATGAATCAAATTCAAATGATTCCAGAATTCCACATCGGTGTAATTCGGACATGCATTTCTTGCTTACATGGGCAAGACGACAATGTCACATGTAGGAGGCTAATTGATTATCTTTTCGAGCACGCTTGTTGCTCGCTTCGATATTGAAAATGTCACCGGATACGTCTAATGTATATATTTCATTGCATAAAGTTTCAGTCCTATAAAGAACGTCATTCAAAGTTATGTAACAACAATTGTTACTCATTTCTATTTAAGCAGAAAATATAAATAATGTTCTATATTAACGAAGGAACGGAATAGCAATTGTCCAGTTATAAGATAAGTCATGTAGGAAGTTTCAATAAATATATTCCGATGGTGACCACAACAACCTTTGCTCCATTGCCAACTCGCAAATTTGATTTTCCCTTGGCGAGCCTTCTTCTATTCCTTAGCTTAGCCCCTGTATGTCATTACATATATGTGAGTCATACCCAGTATCTAATACCCAAGTGTCTGAGGAAATAGAATGTCAATCAATAACGAAGATATCTGAAGAGGATGGGGCATCGGATGTCTTCTTCTTCTTCACGGACTCAAGATAAATGTTGTAGTTTCTTCGCCAATGACCCTCCTTGTCATAATGATGACAAGTGCCCTTTTGAGCTTGTTCTGTCTTCTGAGCCTTCTTCTTCTTCCCCTTATGTTGTTCCTTTGATTTCCTCTTAGAACCTATCTTTGAGGAATCAACTAACAGCGTTGTCTTCTCCTCATGCTTCACAGAAGATTCTACAGTCTTCAGCATGTTGAGGAGTTCAGGAATGGTAGTTTCAATTTTATTCATCTGATAGTTCATCACAAACTGTGAGAAACTCTTGGACAAACAATGTAGAATTAAGTCAATATTTAATTCATGATTCATCACAAATCCGAGTGTAACTAATCTCTCGATGTACCCATTCATTTTTAGTACAAATTGCACAACAGATGACCCTTCTTGCATCTTAGAAGTGAAGAGGAGTTTGAAAACTTCGAACATTTCGGATCTCGCTTGCTCATCAAACAACTCTTGAAGATAAAAGACTATGGTATTAACATCCATATGCTCATGCTGCTTCTGAAGCTTGGGTACTATCGTGGCTAGTATGATGCAACTCGTCAGTTAAGAATCATTCACATATTTCTAATAAGCAACAATTGGTCCGGAGTTTCACCATCTTTAGGACCGGTGGGAAGAGGCTCTTCGAGGACATACGCAAGTTTTTCCGTCTTGAGAACAATTCTCAGGTTTCTAAGCCAATCCAAGAAGTTCGGCATAGTCAACTTATTTGAATCCAAAATAGAGCGCAAGTTTATAGACGTCATGATCAAGCAATTTAAATCCATCAACATACATTTATAAATCTCATTCATTTTCAAATTCAGAAAAACCCTTAAAATCAATTCGGGAGATCGTAGATCCATCTCCGAATGGGTTGATATCCAACATAGATAAGAACAACTTTAGAGAGAGTCCAACAAGTCGTTCATAGCTACGATGGTAGGTATCAAATATACTAATTACATATCACGTATATGTAACTATCATATTGTGCTATCAACTAATTGAATATTCGTACATACATTAGGTTGTTAACACATTAACAAATATGTATCATTTGCATAGCACCAACTTCACCTCCCTTCACATCGACCTTGGAGAGGGTCCAACAAGCCGATGCTCCAAGTTAAAGTCGACCCATTAATCAAGAAATAATTTTAATATGGTTAGAGTGCATTCAATCGTTTAGTTAGACTTGGAGAGAGTCCAACAACCCAAACTAAAGATTGACCTCTGACTCTTACCATATTAATATTAAACTACTTCAATGGTTTGAACATGTTCAGGTTCGAGTCGGGCTTGGAGAGAGTCCAACAACCTAAACAAGAAATGGAACTCCGGTTCTAACCATATTAATGGAAGGTGTAGGCTTTAATATTGTGTAAGAGTTTTGAGGTCTCATTCTCTTTTCATGCAAATAACTATTATCTACATGACATGACATACATATGTGCAACTAATGCATCTATATGTCACTACAAGTATGACATAATGATATGCATCTAATGCAATTACATGACATACAATTATGATATGTCCAAATAATAACCAAATTGTCATAACTAATTTTGGAAATAAAATATATTTGTAATTTGATTTCTCAAATCAAATCTCATTGATTACATTAGGAAATAAATTTTCATATCTAATCACATACTTTATTTATGGAAATATTAATAAAGGAAATTCAAATTTAATTTAGGAAACAAATTTCCTAAATTCTAGTTTCTTAATCACATTAGAAAATTTCTAATTTGAATTTCTTAACTAATTCAAATTTCTATAATTTTTCTAAACTTTTCAAAAATAGAAAATATCCAAAAATACAATTATGACAAACATTCATCACAAAATAATTTTATGATTATGTCGGAACACAGCCAGACTCTAATACCACTGTTGGGTTTCTGAGGCATCAATGTGGGCATGTGTTCGAATATGTTTTGTAAACATGCACAGCGGAAGCAAATAAAAACGCGTAATAACTAACTTATTATAATACATACACCACACACATACAGGATACAACAGTGTAGACATAATCGTACATTTAAATTTTAAAATAAAGGAAATTACACTAGGTATACCTGACGAATAACTCACAGTGGAAAGGGTATCAACCTTAGAGACCCTCGTAAGTTTTGTCTCTATCCAAGTCCACGCTGAGTATCGTCGTGATAGCTTCACGAGCTACGAGCCCCGTCTTGATGAGGGATACTAGTCTCGCGTCGAAGACGTTGTGATCCGAGAGACGATCACTAAACAAGTTCCACGAATTTCTTTCGTTGGATGTGTCGACCAATCAAATTGGTCGGCGATGGTGTTGCTAGCCGACGGTGGTGCTGTTGGCCGGTGGTTGGAGGGGTGGCAGCCAACGGTTGGGCGACGACAACCAAGGAGTCGGCGCACAAGAGAGGGAGAGGCGAAGAGAAAAACGGCTAGGGTTTCACAAAACCTAATTCGTTCACGAAATATTTCTCAACCTGTTATTTATAGAGAACGTGTTTCTTAATCATTAAGAGACCTTTTCTTAAGGGTTATTGGTTCACAACCAAAACCCGTTAACCCGCTCCGTTAGCTAAAGTTAAAATAAACCAAACTGTGTTGGTTTATTTTAAATTAAAATAAACCTAGCTTAAGTTAAAATAAACCAAACTGTGTTGGTTTATTTTAAATTAAAATAAACCAAACCAATTTTGGTTCATTCGTTTAAAACAAATCAAACCCCTTTGGTTTATTTTCCACCATTGGATTAGAATCAAATCAATTTGGTTCATCCATCATGTCTTCAAAAGACTTGGCCCATCCACTCTTCTGATGCGATTGAAACAATTTCACGCTCGCTCCTTGTTTGGTCCAACCAAACCATGTTTCTCTCGATTTGAGAATCTCATTTTCAAGCTCATTTTAAATCCTTTGGATAACACTCGTAATGTGTGTGACCAAATAGGTTCCCGATTTATGTTGGTCGTCTATAATTAACCATTAATTATAAAACGATCATGAGTGACACCTAGTAGTACATCATGATTTCTAATTAATCGAAAAAATAACGGTTGACCCCAGAACAACTTCTGAAACCTTTTAGCAGCTATAGTGAATCGTGCCCCGTTCCCTTCACTCATCTTATACTCACTTGGTTCAGGACATGGTCTATTGTGTCAGTCCCCACTAGGCTGACTACGTCACACCTAACCCAAGTATTACTTTCTCGTCTTGTGGATTCTAGTTACTGCACACGTATCCAAGAGTATCATACTTTAAACATGTAATGCTTTGGCCAAAGACTTTAGTAACAATTTGATGAGAGGCTATAGAGTATACATCTCCTCGCAAAGAGTGGTGAATCCTCTGTAGGCTATTCAAACACCTTCGGTTACTTCGACTTATACTCAATCATCCCAGGTCCACATCTCCTCGAAGATGCTTGCTTAAGATGTCAAAGCATAAGTCTTCATGACCAAGATGACTTGAATACCTCAAGTCGAAGGAACATCGCACTTAAGCTGCAGTAAGAACTTCATTGACATATTCATATATGCAGAGAATCATATGAAGTCTTACAACTGGTCACTTCAATGAACTAGTTACCATAACTAGCATCCACGATTAACTCCGGACATCTCAATGTCTCCAGCCAGTGAAAAATAGTTGTTTGGATAAACCAAAGAGTATAACTCGTGTCAGTTTCAATAGAATTGATGGTGTCCGAATACATTAATTCATCGACTAGGGATAATTCCAATACATCACAATTACACATGTAGAGATACTCATCAGTTGTGATCCAATCACAAATTCTCTTATGCTGTGAATCGTATTGCGAACATTCAGTAAATGAGTTTAAGATCCAATCAAATACATGAAAACATGTATACTCAAGTAGTGAATTTTTATTTATCAAATAAATGATACAACCATAAGGCGATTGCCTGAGGACAACTCTCATATATAACTAACAGTCCCTGCTGCTCGCAACTCCAACTATAGATCACGCACCTCTGAGTGGCTGAGTGGGCACGACAGGATGAGCACGCACCTTCGCCACCACTACCCTTGAGTGGTCGAGTGTGCTCTAGAGGGCTAACACGACTTACTCTCAACCACAAGGGAGATATAGTCGTCAACATGCATATAGTACGATGATAAACAAAAAAAATAAATATGGCATACATATAAGCACAGTCATAACTATACAACAATAATATATGATCATAATCAGAAGTCTTAAATCATAACCAATGCATATTAAAATAGCAGATATAATGGTATCAAATAAAATGGATAGCAAAAGAGACTGTATAGACATCAAATAGATCATCTCTAAGATCACGTGGATAAGTATCAAGCACAAGAAAAAATATCGAGTGAAGTCAAAATAAAGATCCTAATGTCATATCCGTTCATGCACTAAGATAAAAGATCTACAAGAGTCAAAGGAAGAACTACCCGCCTGAGATGTAACACGTGTCGATAGTCTTCACGTTCAGATGTCAGTGTCGAATCAAAGTCTTGATCTAATCATCCAGTTAGCTTAATCAAGCCTTCACATTAATCTCTATCATGCATCTCCATCCAATTATTAGATCAATTAACAACCTATCAAACAATATGCATTTATAAACATCCATATCTGAACTTATGTACCAAACTTATCTACATTTGTACAACTTCTTGATTCATGGCTATGTATCAAATCCAAACCAAATAGTCAAATTAGAGACAACCGATCTCACTCGAAGCTAATCCCCAAATCCACCAATCCACATCATTGGAATTTGGCTATGTAAACTAGAGACGCTCACTAGTCGATCACATATCTGAGCCCACGAATCACCATGAGCTACGACAGTGTCATTCTTCCCGATCGCAACGACAACATAGTCGAATACCCACTGCAAATCATAGATCATCGTGGAGAAGAAAAATAGAGGAGAGAAATTGGAGTTGGCTCAAGTACTGACAGTAGCGGTGTTGTGAACGCACAAGACGGAGCGCAGCACGCAATGCTATGAGCGCATGTGTATCTTCGGCGAAATTCGACGCTAACTACGTCGGCTAGTGGCCAGGGGCGATGAGCAATGGTGCTGTCGAAGACGAGGTTGGCATCGATGGAGCTAGTAGTGATTGTGACAGAGGAAGGCAACAAATAGTTGGCGATGGAGAGATGCAAGGATGCTCGACACTGGAGCTCGCAACGAAGATGAAGAGGGGTGGCGGTGAAGAAATGGCAAAGGAGAAATGAGGGATCGAGAGAAATGGTAGGTTGCGGAAGAGAAATAGGGCATGGAGACTTAGGTTTAGTTTATATATAACTTAGGTTATTATTATAACACAAATATAAAGTGGAAATAAATGATTAGAAGTGAACAATTTATTTTCCCGATGAAGATATAGTCATGGCAAATTCACGATCCACTATCAATACCAATGCATTGGTAATGGCCAAAAAGATCAAACTTTTTAGAAATATATTTTTTATTACTACGTTAATCATTTGTCCGCTAGAGCTATATCGAGAATTTGAAAAAAATTAAAATTATATTATTATAAATTTGTATCAATGATAAATAAATTTTTTATATACTATAATAATTTTTATTTTTATCATCAAAATAATTAAAATGACGAGAATATATCAAAGAACATATTTAGTGCATAGAAAGTCAACGATAATAACACTGCAGTCCAAACAATCCAAGGAGATCGGTCTGAACCAAAATAAGATATTAAATATGGGGACCCTCATCGTAATATATTGCGAATATAAATATCTCCTAACAACTCGGAATTTTTACCTAATTGAAGATCAAAGTGTTACTACATGTACGTGTTAGTCAAATAAAACTTGGAATTTTTTGCCAACGGATGTAAGAAGACAGCTACAAAGACCAGAGAGTAGAGACTTAACTTATTTGTGGAAGTCGACAAAGACTTTGACATTTACTATGTCCAGAGCTGTCAAACATATTGATCTATAATGATGCGATTAATTCATTATAAATTCAATATCTAACGAAGACAAACAGATCGACTCATCATTTGAGAGGATCGAAAAATCTCAAATTCAATCCAACTTAAAACGGATAACAACTTACAAGTTAGACGTACGGGTCACTCCACAGGCCATAAAATATAAAAAAAATTAAATTTATTAAGACATTGAGAGCTTAGGCGATGATCGACAAGTCGGATGGGGTGTCATGATAAGAAAATAAGTATTTGAAATAGTTAAAATCTTATAATTAAGATCTAATTATTGACTGACAAAATTAAATATCGATATTTTTTATCCTTTCAATATTTCAAAATATTCAAATTTTAATAATATATAAATTCAAATTTTGATTCCGATCCAATTGATATTTTTTTAACTTTTATAATTATTTGACTTTGATATATCGTTATTTCTGATCTTAATTAGAATAAGAGTGATGATATAATATAAAATAATTAGAGTATATATATATATAATATTAAAATATTTATTTCAAATATTCTTTTATTCTTTTCTTAAACTTCTTTTATCCTTTCTAGAGGTGTATGTGTAAAATTATAAGCATAAAAAACTTGTCTCATTAGTATTAAAATATTGATAAAAAATTTATACAATTTTATTTCTATATATTTCATTTTCTTTTGATATTTTTCAATTCACGAATTAACTCAAGTTCATCGCGGGCCGATTCATCTAGACTCGTAACCCACGAATCAAAATAATCTATATTTTTATTTAAAAATAATTTTTATAATTAGTCAAATCAAACTTTTAATTTTGATAAATTTAATCTGTTAATTCTATTTAATTAATATTTTATTCACCTCGACTTTGCACGGATAAATCTTTAAATTTACCCGTCTATTATTTTACAATAGATAAATACAAAGATAAAAAAGAAAAGATATATAATTCAGCATTCCTCTCATCCTTCTAGATAAAGAGTTATGGTAACAATGCTTCTGTGCATGGATAATGATGGAATGAGACATTCATAAATTTTGATTTTTACATTGCACGTATAAATACTAGTGGTATTCCAATCCGTGGTGTTGGTTGTTGATTTTTAGATTTATTCTAACCATAATGGACAAAAAAAATTCATAAAATTGAATTTATTATTTTTGGAATTAATCAAATTATAAAGTTTAGATATCTATTAATGTAGATATAACCTAGTAATTCGAAAAAAGTAGAAAGTTGAGTCAAGAGCGAAGTAACTCAAACAAAAAGGAGCAAAGCAAAAGTAAATCGAGTCAAGAGCGGAGCGATTCGGGAATGGAATAGAGTAGAAGCAAACCAAGTAAGGAGTGGAGCGATTTAGAAAGAAAACAAAGCAAAAGCCGATCGAATCGAGAGCGGAGCTACTCGAGAAAGGAGCAAAGCAGAAGCAGGATGAATCGAGAGAAGGGTGCAAAAAAAAAATAAATTGAGTCAGGAGCGAGACGATTCAGGAAGAATACAAAGATGAAATGAGACTAATTGATAATGGAGTAACTCGAGAAACAGAGACCATAGAGGATTCTTTCTTGGCACAGAATATGCTGATCTTCTAATGATCTCTTCTCATAATAATGATTCTTATACACATGGGACGTCATATGAAAATCTATAGCAGAGATTGTCTTCTAACAATCTAATAGTTAAGACGCTGCCAAAGGGATAGCTTATCCTAAAAATTGCTATATAAAAGTGGATTAAGATATAAGGGCTTTTGGGCTCGCTCTCTAACTCTCTATTTTCTTTTACCTTCCTCGAAAAACTTATATGAATGTCTCTCAAAGATTGGGTGCAAGGTATTTAAAAAAAAAATGATCGCATCATCTGAATTATTAAAAAAAAAATCAATCGACCTCAACTGATGAAAAGCAAATAGGTTTGGAAAGTCAAACAACGCCCTCGGATTCATCCCCCCTTTTCCAAACCACAATCGCAGAAATTCTGCAAGATATCTACAGCAACGAAGACATCCAATTCGCTATCTCTATACTTCCTCCCCTTCTTCCTAAGTGACCACAAACACCAGCTACTTCATCTCGAGCAAGCATGGACATGTTCACTGTCACTGCAACATTAGGCCTTCTGCTTTCAGCTCTGTGTGCCTTTGCACTTCTCCTTGGATCAAGAAGAAGCAGCGGCAGCAGCGACGATAAGAAGAAGAAGAAACAGTATGCTCCTGCAGTTGGGACAATTCTGCATCAGATTGTGAACTTCTCGAGGATTTACGACTACCAAACCGAGCTCTCGCGCAAGCACAAGACCTTTAGGCTCTTGAGTCCCTTCTGCCAGTACATCTACACAACTGATCCTATTGTCGTTGAGTACTTCCTCAAGACCAACTTCCCGAATTATGGCAAGGTACTAGCAAATGCTCTGCGGTTGGATTTAGCGTCGAGGTAACGATCTAGTTACTTGATTTTTGTTTTCTGCAGGGGTGGTTGCACTATGAGAACCTGAAAGATATGTTCGGCGATGGAATTTTTGCAGTCGACGGCGATAAGTGGCGGCACCAGAGAAAGCTTGCCAGTTATGGGTTCTCCACAAAGGCCCTGAGAGATTTTAGTTCTACAATCTTCAGAAAAAATACATCTAAACTTGCTCATGTCATTTCATCCTATGCCGAAAGCAACGAAAAGTTCGATGTTCAGGTAAGTATATATGAAGTCCTTTTGGTTTTGAGTTCATCTATGGCTTCCTCGAGGACTAGTAAAGTCTGAATTTTGTCACCAACAGCAACTACTGATGAAGTCGACGATGGACTCGATATTCAGAATTGGGTTCGGCGTGGAGTTGAATTGCTTGGACAGCAGCCGCGGGGGCATTGAGTTCGCAAAGTCATTCGATGCCGCCAACGAGCTGCTCGTTTTGCGATACATAAACCCCTTGTGGAAGTTCATGAGGTATCTGAATATCGGATCTGAAGCAAAACTCAGAGACAAAATCAAGCCTGTCGATGAGTTTGTGTACAAACTGATCAGTATCAGGATTGAACAGGCTTCAGAAACAGGAAATGAACCAGTAAGTGATTCCTTTTAGACCATCAACTTCCTCCTCTGCCTGAAGACTAATGTTTCTTATTCGATCTGAATCGAAGAACAGAACGAAGACATCCTATCGAGATTTCTCGACGAGCGAAAAAAAGATCCAGAAAGCATCAGCCTTCAGTACTTGAGGGACATAATACTGAACTTTGTGCTAGCTGGGAAAGATAGCACAGCAGGCACACTAGCATGGTTCTTCTACTTGATTTGCAAGAACCCTTCTGTTCAGGGCAAGATCCACAAAGAAGTCATGGAAGTAACCGAAGCCGCAGAGCCTGCGGCGGCGTTCGATGTGTTCGCGGGGACGATAAGTGAGGATTCGCTTAACAAAATGCAGTATCTTCATGCTGCACTCACCGAAACACTTAGGCTGTTTCCTCCAGGCCCCCTGGTAAGTGTCAGTTTAGGATATGAACTGCCAAAGTATCGAACTGAAGCGAATTTTACCGAATGGCTTACAATTGCAGGACAGTAAGGTTTGCTTCTCTGATGACACTCTACCTGGAGGCTACACTGTGAGGAAAGGTGATGTTGTGTCCTATCAGCCATATCCAATGGGGAGGATGGAGCATTTGTGGGGTGCCGATGCAGAAGCTTTTCGACCGGAGAGGTGGCTGAACGACGACGGCATCTTCCAGCCAGAAAGCCCATACAAATTCACAGCTTTTCAAGTAAAAAACACATTCTGAGTATCAGGCTTTGAGGTCCGAAAAATCGAAGAAATTGAAGGCTCTGCTTATCTCGTTTGCTTTGCTTTTCAGGCTGGGCCAAGGCTGTGCTTGGGCAAGGAGTTTGCCTACAGACAAATGAAGATATTCGCGGCGGTGCTGCTCCGATTCTTCGTGTTCAAGCTCGCCGATGAGGGGGAGGTTGCACGCAGCAAATTCTCGACGACTTTGCTGATCGACAGAGGCCTCTTCCTCAAAGTGCTTCCTAGATGAAACTTGTGAATTTGCGAGCAAAGTTATCGTTATCTCTGCTCTTGGAATAAGTAATAACTTTCTTATAACAAAGAATCACTCCTCGAATCTCTCTATCCATTCCGAACACAATTCTATCGCAATTGTGTGGAGCATTTATAACAACGAACTCATTTTCGTCTCCATATTCTTTTCTTCTTCTCATTGAGTGGCAGTAGCAATTTTCCTTGCATGTGTAAGCTGATCAAATGTCTACGAACAAATTTAATATTTATTTTAATAAAACTGTTTTATGTTCATTCAATTGTACAAAATATTTAAAATTATTAAAATATTACACAACTAAATTCAATTCATGATTTCTGAATAATTTATTAAGTTTTTATAAAATTTTAAAATAAAAAAAATCGTATAAAACGAAGGGCATGTGGTGGATTATAAAGAATGTTCCTTCCCAATTCTCATCTCAGGACAGAGTTTTCTTTTGGCTGGCTCGAGAGTGGCTCGTTTTCTTAAAAAAAAAATTATTTTAAAATTTTAAATTCTGTTTGTTTGGAAAAAAAAAAAAATCATTAAAAAAATATTAACGTTGTTGAATGATTTTTTTTTTAAATAAAATTTGTCTATATACATCTTCATTCTTTTATTTTGTTTTTCATTCCTCCGACCGTTTTTATTTTTTCTAAGATCTCGTCATTTTCTACTTCTTCTTTTTTATTCCTCAAGAGTCAAAATTGATAAAAAAATTAATTCTTCTTTCATAAATCTTTTAAATTATCTAAATACGAAAGAAATTATATTTTTTCAAAATACTCAAATTTATTCAAATATCCAAAAATTTTAATTTTCTTTCTCACACGTACTTTAAAATTTTAAAATATTATATATGTTCTATAATATTCTTCAAATTTTTAAAATTTTTAAAATTTTTCGACGAATTCTAAATAATATCACCCCTTGCTTCATTTTATATACATTCACTTTCAGATTTACTAGTTGAATAGATTCCTAACTTTTTGAAAACTTTAAGATCGATCGATCCTAAATAATCAATTTTATTTAAAAAATCAATACCATAATGTTGAATTTTAACCAACACCACAAGAAGGCGTGGGTTTTCAAACACCAACACCGCAATGTGTTGATAAAATTCCAATGTTAGTTTTCAAACATTATCACCATATGAATAATTGCATATATGTAAAAAAATTACAACTCGGTGCACGAAGCTCCCGCCACGCGAGGTACCGGAGAAGGAATTCATTGTACATAGTCTTACCTTGTTTTTTTTACAAGAGGCTTTTTCCATGATTTGAACCTGTGACCTCTTGGTCATAAGGCAGCAACTTTACCATTGTGCTAAGGCTCCCTTCTTAATAATTACATATATGTAAAAAAAAAAAATTAATTGACATATAATTTATTATAGGAATATCAAAATATGGTTTGAAAACCACAAACATCTTCACTGTACTACTCTTCTACTACATATCAACTTTTTCAAAAATCTAAATCTTTTAGATTTAATAATGAATTTCGATCAAAATTTATATGTTAATGGACTTATAAAATTCCAATCGGATTCATTCCAAATAATATAAGTTACTCAAGTATCATATATGTGCTTAAACAAATATGCTCAAAATCATTAATAGTCGCGATCAAAAAATTTTTAAGTTTTTGACTTTAAAATAATTCACACATACATATAATTTATCATAGGAATATTGAAATTAGAGATGAACATCATATATACCTTCACTAAATTATCCTCTTTCATTATATGTCAACTTTTCAAAAATCCAAATCTCTTAGGTTCATCAATGGGTTTTGATCAAAACTCAATGATGAGATCGAAATCTATTGATGAACTTAAAAAACTTTAATTGAATTCATTCCAACTCCCGTGAATTTTTATAACGTTTCAGAGTCCAAATATGTCTATCTTTACTATTTAAAAAAACAAACATTGCAATTTAACACTAGCACTATAATGATGCTGAACAAAATTAAACACCGCCTGAGTGGTGTTAGTTTTTGAACACCAACACCATATAGATAATTGATATATAATTTATCATAGGAATATCAAAATACGGTATGGACATTATAAATAACTTTAATCGTACTATCCTCTTTCATTGCATGTCAAATTTTTAAAAATTCATTAATAGATTTCGATCAAAATTCATTGATAAACCTAAAAAATTCCAATCAAATTCATTCCAATGCTATAAATATCTTAAGTATCTCTGAGTTTATATGTACTCAAAAATATGCTCATAGTCATCAACAGCAGTAATTAGAAGATTTTCAAAAATTTTAATTTTAAGACAATTGATACATACGCATAACTTATCATAGGAATGTCGAAACTAGAGATGGAAATCATAAATACCTTCACTATATTATCCTCTTCTATTATATATTAACTTTTCAAACATCTAAATCTCTTAGGTCCATTAATAAGTATTAATCAAAACTCATGGACCTAGAAAACTTGGAATGAACTTATTCCAACTCTTATAGATTTTTATAATGCTTCGAAATCTAAGTTTGAATATATCACTTTTTTACTATTTTAAAAAAAACGAACGTCACAATTTAATCCCAGTGGTATACGGTGCTAGAAAAAATTCTAACACCCCTTGGAGATGGTGTTGATTTTCGAAATCTAGCATCACCGTGATGCTAATTTTTAAAATCAGTTCTACTCTAACATATGGTGCTAGAGGTGGTGTTGAATGCAAATATTTGAGGAGAGAGAAAACAAAAGGAAAGAAGAAGAAAAATAAATATTACAAGCAAATAACAGAAAAAAAAAAGAAAAATATCAATTTTGACAAATGATAAAATAGGAATGAGGTACGTTTTTTTAGACATTTTCAATTTTTGCGACGCTTTTTGAACAATCTGAAATTTTATGTACGCCCTTTAATAAATTATCGTTTTATATTTATTCTAACGATGACGGATGAAAAAAATTTCATAAAATAGGATATATTATTTTTGAAATTATTCAAATTATAAAGTTTGGATAGCTAACGATGTGGAGATAATTTAGCCTATGGGACCTAAACATTAGTTAAGAATGTGGGGGTAGGGGTAAGGTTCGACAATGGGGCTATACAAAGAATTGAAAAGGAAGTAATTCAAGATGGATAGAAGGTTGAAGTAGATTGAGTCAGAAGTGAAGTGACTCGAAAAAAGAGTAAAGAAGAAGTAAGTCAGGTAGGAAGCGAAGTGACTCGGGAAGGAAGCAAAGCATAAGCCAACCGAATTAAGAGCGAAGCGACTTGGGAAGGAAGCGAAGCAGAAAACAGGATGAATCGAGAGCAGAACAGAAGCAGGACGAGTCAAGAGCGGAGTGACTCGGGAAAAGTGCAAAGCAGAAGCATATCGAGTCGGGAGTTGGATGATTCAAGAAAAGTAAAAAGCCAAAGTAAGATTAGTCGAGAATAAAGCGACTCGAAAAGTAGGGATTACATAAAAGATTCTTTCTTAACATGGAATAAGTTTGGTCCTCTATGATCTCTTCCAATAATAATAGCTTTTATATATGTGGCACGCCGCGTGGAAATCTTGGACTGAAATTATCCCCTAACAATCTAACAGATAACGCTGCCAACGGATAGCAAGGGAAGGAAGAATCTAAAAGATGTCATATAAGGATGAATTAAGATAAAAGGAGATAGCTCTCGAGCTCACTCTCTAACTCTCTCTGTTTTCTTCTTAGAAGAACTTTTACGATTTCTTTTCATCATCTCTATCTGAAGTACTCTAATAGTGGTTTTTTTTCTAATATTATTTTAATATGTTTATTGCGAACGTAGAAGTCTTATCTTTTTCAAAGACTCGGTAAAAGGCATCTAGCGACCACATAATCTAAATTATTTTTTAAAAAAAATCAAACGACCTCAACTGATGAAAGGCAAATAGGTTTGGAAAGTCAAACAAAGCCCACGGATTCATCCCCCTTTTCCCGACCACAATCGCAGAAATTCTACAAGATATCTACAGCAACCAAGACATCCAATTCGCTCTTCCTATATATCCTTCCTCCCTTTCTTCCCAAGTGACCACAAACACCAGCTACTTCATCTCGAGCAAGCATGGACTTGTTCGCCGCCACTGCAACATTAGGCCTTCTGCTTTCGGCTCTGTGTGCCTTTGCACTTCTCCTTGGCCTTGGATCAAGAAGAAGCAGCAGCAGCGGCAGCGACGATAAGAAGAAGAAGCAGTATGCTCCTACAGTTGGGACAATTCTGCATCAGATTGTAAACTTCTCGAGGCTTTACGACTACCTGACGGAGCTCTCGCGCAAGCACAAGACCTTCAGGCTCTTGAGTCCCTTCTGCCAGTACATCTACACCACTGATCCTATTGTCGTAGAGTACTTCCTCAAGACCAACTTCCCGAATTATGGCAAGGTACTAGCAAGAGCCGAGCTAAGATAAGTATTGTGTTGTTCAAGTTCGTTTAATACGATAACTAAGTCGAACAGAGCAAAGCTAAGACTAAAATAAACTAAACAAGTTTCTTTATTTGATTCAATGGGTAATTCAAACATATTTATTCAATTGATCTTATGTAATGAACATAAACACTAAACTTAGTCACTAACGTTTAATTCATTTATTACGGTCTTAAAGCTGACGTAACAATCTAGTACTTATTTTGCTTTTAGGGGTGGATGATTATTGAGTCCTCGAAAGAATTGGTAGGCGATGGAATTTTTGCGGTCGACGGAGAAAAATGGCGGCACCAGAGAAAGCTTGCCAGTTATGGGTTCTCCACAAAGGCCCTGAGAGATTTTAGTTCCGCAATCTTCAGAAAAAATGCATCTAAGCTTGCTCATGTCATTTCGTCCTATGCCGAAAGCAACGAAAAGTTCGATGTTCAGGTAAGTATGAAGTCCTTTTTGGTCTTGAGTTCATCTACGGCTTCTTGGAGGACTCGTAAAGTCTGAATTTTGCCACCTACAGCACCTGCTGATGAAGGCGACGATGGACTCGATATTCAGAATCGGGTTCGGAGTGGAGTTGAATTGCTTGGACAGCAGCCATGGTCAGACTCATGAGGGCAATGAGTTCGCGAAGTCATTCGATGCCGCCGACGAGCTGCTCATTTTGCGAGCCATAAACCCCTTGTGGAAGCTCATGAGGTATCTGAACATCGGATCTGAAGCAAAACTGAGGGACAAAATCAAGCATGTCGATGAGTTTGTTTACAGATTGATCAATATCAGGATTCAACAGGCTTCAGAAACAGGAGATGAACCAGTAAGTGATTCCTTTTAGACCATCAACTTCCTCGTCTGCCAGAAGACTAATGTTTCTTATTCGATCTGAATCGAAAAACAGAACGAAGACATCCTATCGAGATTTCTGGACGAGCGAAAAAGGGATCCAGAAAGCATCAGCCTTCAGTATTTGAGGGACATAATACTGAACTTTGTGCTGGCTGGGAAAGATACCACAGCAGGCACACTGGCATGGTTCTTCTACTTGATTTGCAAGAACCCTTCTGTGCAGGACAAGATTCACAAAGAAGTCAAGGAAGTAACGGAAGCCGCAGAGCCTGCGGCGGCCTTCGATGTGTTTGCGGGGACGATAAACGACGATTTGCTTAACAAAATGCATTATCTTCATGCTGCACTCACCGAAACACTTAGGCTGTTTCCTCCAGTCCCCCTGGTAAGTGTCAATTTAGGCTATGAACTACCGAAGTATCGAAATGAATCGAATTGCTTGCAATTGCAGGGCGGTAAGGTTTGCTTCTCTGATGACACTCTACCTGGAGGCTACACTGTGAGGAAAGGTGATGTTGTGGCCTATCAGCCATATGCAATGGGGAGGATGGAGCACTTGTGGGGTGCCGACGCAGAATCTTTTCGACCGGAGAGGTGGCTGAACGACGACGGCATCTTCCAGCCGGAAAGCCCATACAAATTCACAGCTTTCCAAGTAAAAACACAATCTGAGTATCAGGCTTTGAGGTCCTAAAAATTGAAGGTTTTGCTCATCTTGTTTGCTTTGTTTTTCAGGCTGGGCCAAGGCTGTGCTTGGGCAAGGAGTTTGCCTACAGACAAATGAAGATATTCGCGGCGGTGCTGCTCCGATTCTTCGTGTTCAAGCTGGCCGATGAGGGGGAGGTTACACACAGCATATTCTCGGCGACTTTGCTTTTCGACAGAGGCCCCTTCCTCAAAGTTCTTCCTAGATGAAACTTGTGAATTTGCGAGCAAAGTTATCCTCATCTCTACTCTTGGAACAAATAGTAATCTTCTTAGAACAAAGAATCACTCCTTGAATCTTTCTATCCATTCCAAACACAATTCTATCGCAATTGTGTGGAATATTTATAGCAATGAACTCATTTTCATCACCATAATTCTTCTTCCATTTTGTTTCTTCCTCCTCTTATCGAGTGACAATGGCAATTCTCCTTGCATCGGATAGTAAAAAATAATATTATAAATAAATTAAATGTTCGTGAATAAATTTAATATTAATTTTAATAAAGCTGTTTACGTCCATTCAATTGTAAAAAAAAAATATAAAACATTTAAGATTGTACACTACTAAACTCAATTCCTCAACGTTCATGATTTATCAATAATTTAAGTAAATTTATATAAAATTTAATTATAAAAATAGTGTATGTATGTAAAATGCTTATGAATTATTTTAAGAATTTTTTCTTTTCAAATTTAATATTCATAATACCCTAAAAATAAAGAAATAGTATAAAATGGAAAGAATAAATAAAAAAATTAACATAAAATATAAGAATAATAAAATCCTAAAATCAATTATGATGTGACATGAATTTTTCTCCTTGAAATTGGACTGTCGATGATAGATTCTCTCCGACCATTACAGCAAAGATCTCTTTGCTCCCTTCTTATGAAAATTAACACGCGTTAAATCGTCATCGATCTACTCGGTGAAAATCCTCCGATGATTAAATTAGAACATGTATAAGGAAAAGAAGGAAATAATAGCAATACAAATGAATATAGTAGCATAAAGTAGTGAAATGTCTATAGAATGACATCTGATCGATTTCCTTTCTTCTTCTCCCTCCTCTTTTTATCCTCTCCCCGTTATCCTTAAAGCAAGCTGTAGTATAAGAAATTGTGAGGATCATCGTCCATGTAGAAAGTCACGTGACCTTGGATGATCATGTCGTTATACGATTATAGAATGTGTGGTATTAGGGATCTTCTATGGGACCTATGAGACGTATTCAATCTCTCGCATATTTTTCAAGGTCCCATCTTAACTGAACCAGAGTCGGCCCTGGGCAAAGGTAGCTGGGGTTCCCACTTAGGGCCAAAGAAACTTTTTTTAAATTTATAAAGGAAGGGTTCAATTTTTATTGAAATTTTTTTTTTTTTATCTATAAAAGGGTTCATTTTTATTATTTTGTCCAGCGGCCTAAAATACTGAGGATCGGCTCTGAACTGAACTGATATTCCCTTTGGTCTCGTGTTTAGGGGTGTGCATTCGGTTAAAACCGAACCGACCGAACCGATTAAGATCGAAATCGAATAAACCGAATTTTTTTTAACTAAACCGAACCGACCGAAATTTTCCAATGAACCGAACCGATTTTGTAAAAAAAAAATCGGTTTTTTCGGTTCGACACGGCCGGTGAGAAATGTGCGACACGCCTGTGTTGAGCGCTGAAACTCCAGACGTGTCGCTGAGAAACACGGGCGTGTCACACATGTGAAATGTGCGACACGCCTGTGTTGAGCACAACACGGGCGTGTCGCACATGTGAAATGTGCGACACGCCTATGTTGAGCACAACACGGGCGTGTCGCACATTGGCTCAGTTAGCTTATGCGACACGCTGTGTTGAGCACAACACGTGCATGTCGCGAAAAAATTGGCCATTCGGTTAATCAATTTTTCCGATTAAAACCCAAACCAACCAAAACCGAATAAACCGATATTTTTGAATAAAAACCGACTTCGATTAAACCGAATCAACTTGAAAGTTCGGCGTTTTTTTTTCGTTCACCTCCCAAGCTATTGCTCACCTAATTCAGCTCATCTTCCTGAGTTACTATATTCTTGACTTGGCTCATCTTTCTGAGTTGTTATCTTCTTGACTTGGTTGATCTTCCTAAGTTGCTATCTTTCTGATTCAACTCATCTTTCTAAGCCACCTCCTTCCTTATTTGATTCTCTCCTTGTCTCCCGAGTTATTATCTTCTTGACTCGGCTCATCTTTCACCTCCTTCCTTCCTTGACTTTATCCTTGTCTTCCGACTTAGTATTTTCTTGACCCATCTTGTCTTCTCGGGCCATTGCCCTTTTCGATCTGGACTAACTTCTCGAGTCACTAATCTCCCTGGCGCGGATTTGCTCCCCAATCCATCTTGACTTTCTCTGCACTGGGTTATACTATGGTAGTATCAAAATTAGAAGATTATCCATGAATATATTTCAGTAAAGTTAAATTTAACTCGGTAAAAATTTTAATAAATAAACTTGCTTAACACCACTAAGCTCTTTTTTTGACTTATTTAGACTCGGAAGAAGAGTGACATCGAGTTTGACGCAACAAAACATTAGTCATCGTGCATGGCTCGGATCTGTGTCATGCCGGATTGGCTCGGAGGACCGACCCGACCCTCCAATTCGGCAGAGCCACGTGCGTTCTGCCCGACCTGATCCTGCGATCCGGCAGAACCACGTGCGTTCTGCCTGACCCATCCTCCAATCTGACAGAGCCACGCGCGGCCCAACAGATCGTCGTCTCTGGTATATTTAACTCGGCCTGAGGAACTGCGCACTGCATTTCTCCGTACAAATAAAATTATCCAAAATTGGAAAGAAACACCATCATTGGTCAAACCTCTCGCCTCTCTCGTCTATAAATAGCAGGACCACCGGCCGGCGATGTACTCAGCCATCGTTCGCGCCACTTTCAACTGCCATGGCCGGAGCTGCGGCGGAGGACGTGAAGGTTTTGGGCCTCCGGCTGAGCCCCTTCGCCATCCGAGTCGTCATCGCCCTCCGCCTCAAGAAGGTCGAGCACGAGCTCGTGGAGGTGCGGATCGCGAAGCCGAAGAGCGAGATCCTAGTGAAGTCCAACCCGGTGCACAACAAGATCCCCGTGCTGCTCCACCGCGGAAGGCCTGTCTGTGAGTCCGCCGTCATCGTCCAGTATATCGACGAGGAGTGGCCTGGCGGTGGCGGATCCTTCTCCATCCTCCCCGCCGACCCCCTCGACCGCGCCCTAGCTCGGTTCTGGACCGCCTACATCGACGACACGGCAAAGGTCCCTGCTTTCGCAGTTAATCAAGTAAAAATTAAAATTTTATTCTGATTTCTTCGACTGTTCCAGCTGATCTTTTTAATCAAGGCTTTTTGGGCGGCGACGGAGGCGGCGAAGGCGACGGAGCTGGCAGCGCAGATCGAGCAGGTGCTTCAGATGCTGGAAGGTGCCTTCGCGGAATGCAGCAAAGGGAAGGAGTTCTTCGGCGGGGACACCATCGGCTACTTGGACATCATGGCGGGCAGCTACTTGGGGTGGATCCTGGCGCTGGAGAAGCTCAAAAAGGTGAAGTTTTTGGACGCAGAGAAGGTTCCTCGGCTGGCGGGATGGGCGGCGCGATTCCTGGCGGAGGAATCCGTGAAGGCGGCGGTGCCGGAAGCCGACGAGTACGTGGAGCTTGTCAGAGCCATGGCGGCGAGGAGGGCTGCCTCTGCTCGATGACAGTCTTGTGCTGTCAATGGCTTGTTTTGTACATTGAGAAGATCAAGGATCTATATATATCTTCCCTCATTTAATAAAATTCTCCAAATGAGATATCCTTACCGGCATCTACTACAAATATAAACATCTCCATTCTCCAGAGACATTGACATTTCTGATGCCACGAGTATTCATGGCTCCATTGTCTGACGAAGGTCTCAGCCACAAAGGGGCATGCATCGACTATAGCGTAAATAGAGGTGTCAAACAGGTCCGATCGATTGAGTCACACTTGGCCTCTTTCCGGACAGGTCAAAACCATGTAAGTTCAGTTAGCCTCCACAGATGAAGACTTGTTCTTCAATTTGCTCGATTCAGTATTTCTATCCTTCCTCCTCTTCCCAAGCGACCGCAAACACCAGCTACGTCACTTGGAGCAACCATGGACGACTTGCATGCTCACTGTCGTTGGGACACTAGGCCTTCTCTTTTCGGCTGCAGATCAAACAGCAGCGGCAGCAGCAGCAGCAAAGAACAAGCAGAAAACAGTACGGGAGAGGGCAAGTGTGACCCAGTCGATAGTGCGATGTAGAGTGACCGAGCTTGAGAAGTCACTGTGACAGTCATTGTTCAATCCTTGCTAGTCAAGTAATTTCGTCGTTTTTCATTCGTTCGCGAGTTGCTGAGGTGGATCTCCGTTTCCAGCTGATTCGATGTGGAGTGCGAATTCAATTGACGGATATATTTCTCACGACGATTTAACGATGTGTCATTCTGATTTATTCTTATGACTCGATGGGATGAGACTTCTGGAGCCATGACAAGATCGATTCATAAATAAATAAAAAAAATAGTGTGATATGAAATCTAATGGGGGAGGGTGATACATTTTCATTCAGAAGTTGAGAATCAATTTTTACTCTCTTTTATAAGTTTATCTCGTACTAATCAACGCGAATAAAGGCAGGTGGTCGGATGACTTGTTTTGTGTCTGTTGTGATGCGGATAGGCAAGCGTTTAGGTTTGCATCGATGCAGCTTGTCGATTTGTCTATCACTCAAATCAGAAATATGCTATGTGTCCAAGAAGAAGATAACCCTACGTGTCAACATTCGAGTTCAATTAACAAACATTCAAAATGAATTAATATTAACGAAATCAAAACAAGATATATTTGAAATAATTCTAAATCGATTTACATCTGAAGTATTACAATCATTGATATATGAGTCATCCTCAATTCCATCTCCTCCTCTATCTTAGAATTTGTGAACATTTATATTTTGAGCTAGTGAAATTTTGAACTTTAATATTTTGAATAATTTGGATGCTTTAAATTTATGAAATTTGATGTTTTGAACTTGAAGTTAGGTTTCTAATGATGTATTTTGATTATATTATATGATTAGTTGTTGTTAAATATAATTATTATTAAATTATTTGATTTGTATGTTGTTAAGTTAATTATTTTTAAAATAAATTACGTGATTGATTTTGTATTACAGGATATTTGAATACAAATAAATGGGGTTTTGGAAAATCATATGTTGATTGTTGGCGATGATTTTTAAATAAATCGTCGATAACTGTAGATGTTTACAATAAATTTTTAAAGATTTCGTTGCAAAGAGTTCAAACAATCTATGGACTGCTAAATTATGGGTAGTTCATTGGTGTCTTCCACCAGTCGATTGCCGCTTCACGTCAGGTCAAAATTTTGTGTATCAATCCACTGTCAAAAGATAGCAGTCGACTAAAAAATATTATGTGTCCGACCAAATTATGGACAGTCGACTAGTTTATAACACCGATCGACTGATGATTAATTTGTAACGACATGTATTATTTTTGTCGCTAACTCCTCAGTCAATTAAAAATTATTTTGTGATTGACCAAATTATAATCAATCGATTGGTCTATAGAATCAGTCAACTGATGATTTACGATGATATGTATTATTTTCATTGCTAGTATTAGCGATGAAACCATCATTAATCGTCGCTAACGTTAAATTTTTTTAATGGTAATTTTGTAATTGTTAGCGACGTTATTTTCTATCATAGTTAATATTAACAATGAAATTTTAATTTTTCATCGTTTAAGTCTATCAGCGATAAATTTAGTGTGACGAAATTATCAAATCTATGCAGTCTATTGTCTGTTGATCTTTACTCGGTTTAATCATCAAGTTTAGGGTTTAGAACTTACTAGTCCTAGGTCTCTTCAGCTCCGGGTATTTGACCTTTCAATTGGACACGTTCTTTGGACTATTTTTTTTAAACAAACAAACAAATTTATAACAAAACTCACTAATAATTAAAAAAAAACGTGAGCCATGCAAAGTTCCAAAACAATTTAAAATTTTGAATGAAACTCATGCTCATTAAAAAAACAACAAAAGTAAACTTGAATAATCATTTTTAAGGTTTAATTTATTTTAGACTCAACTTTTTTTTTATTTGCTTTACTTTTTTTATGGAGTATAAAATTATTACTCTATTTGGTCACATTTGTACCAAAAAATATTTAATAATTAACAGTCAACTAAATAGTATTTTAACTTAGATCTATAAGAGTTGGGAATCTGTCCAATTAGTAGTCCCTTGTCATTCGTCTCAGAGCACTGACGAGAGAAAGGTAAATCACGGGAGGACAAAATCCCTTGATACGGTGGCAAGATAGAGAGGGATCCATCTGAAACCAGGAAAAATTCTAGACCTTTCATCCGAAATCGAATCATATCATTCTGCAAGTAACTCCCTATTTTACCATCGCATCGTCCCCGTGGAGAATTATTTTAACCTGGATCGATTGAATGGTACGTAACTCCTTTAATTTATTTCCATTTTAAGTTTTCATCTACTCGTTGTTATTTCAATTTTAAACTACGTTGGATCTTGTAACATGATATAAAAAATTTGATGTAAAAGATAATAATATTTATCCCAAATAATTTTGAATGTCGATTCTACGATACGAAAAAAAAAATTACGAGATCAATTTATAATAGACTTTTTATATAATCATTCAAGTGAAAGAATTTTTAGTTTTCACGAGAGGATTAAGTGATTAATATAAACAGTAGAATTGTTCTAAAGAGTAAGGATCAATTTCAGGGACTATAAAATTTTTCAAGATGTCTATCATTTTGACGTACTAGTTCTTGATTGGACAAAATATTCCTTGTAATTTATCTTTCTTTATCTAATTTGTGGGACCGACGATGAAGTGCAAGATGAGCACGTCGCTTTTTGCCCAAAAATGAAAGAATTTTTTCCTTACGAACATACGTCCATCATTCTTGCTCCATTGATATAAATTTATCATCAGACTATTGTGAGTCATCCTTGGAGCAAGCATCAAACATACAGTCCTTTGCAGAAGATGGCATTGTTCATCTCAAACATCCCTCAAAGTTGGCTCCGTGACTATATAAAAAGAGATATATTATGATCGTATTGATGACTACTGACATAGTGGAGGATAGATATACATTGTCTTTAATAAGAATTGATCTATATTTATCCTTTGTATACTCGTACTGTATTGGTCATCCAATTTTACTTGTAGATGTATAATATCCAAATAAACTTTGATTTTTCAAAAAAAAAAAAAGAGAATATTTTTTTAATTGTTTTTTATTTTCTCTAGTTCACTTATTTAATGATTGTTATGATATAAGCAGTTGCGTCATCACGCTTGCCATAAAACTACTCAAAATTAGTAAAAAATATTGAGTTCGTCAAAACTTCTCTCCTCCCGCGCCTATAAATAGCAGAACTACCGCCGGCGATGTACTCACCACTCAGCCATCATTCGCCAGCGCCGGCATCATTCCCAAGCTAAGTGACCACAAACGCCAGCTACTTCACTTGGAGCAAGCATGGACTTGCTCACTGCCGTTGCGACACTAGGCCTGCTGTTTTCGGCTGCGTGTGCCTTCGCGCTTCTCCGCGGATCAAGCAGCAGCCGTATCAACAACAATAACAAGCAGAAGCAGTATGCTCCTGTAGTCGGAACGATTCTGCATCAGATTGCCAACCTCCGAAGGATTTACGACTACCACACCGAGCTCTCGCGCAAGCACAAGACCTTCAGGTTCTTGAATCCCTTCTGCCAGTACATCTACACCAATGATCCTATTGTCGTAGAGTACTTCCTCAAGACCAACTTCCAGAATTATGGCAAGGTACTAGCAAATGGTCTGCGGTTGGACTTAGCGTCGAGGTAACGATCTGATTACTTTATTTTTGTTTTCAGGGGTGGATGCACTATGAGAACCTGAAAGATATGTTCGGCGATGGAATTTTCGCAGTCGACGGCGATGAGTGGCGCCGCCAGCGAAAGCTTTCCAGTCATGGGTTCTCCGCACAGACCCTGAGAAACTTCAGCTCTGCAATCTTCAGAGAAAATGCATCTAAGCTCGCTCATGTTGTTTCATCCTTTGCTAAAAGCAACAAGAAGTTCGATGTTCAGGTAAGTACGAATTTGTGTTTTGAATTCGAATTCATCTATAAGACCTCGCGGAGGATCCGTAAAGTGTGAATTTTGCGACGACAGCCCTTGCTGATGAAGTCGACGATGGACTCGATATTCAGAATCGGGTTCGGGGTAGATCTGAATTGCTTTGACAGCTCCGATCAGGAAGGGAATGAGTTTGCGAAATCGTTCGATGCCGCCAACGAGATGCTCATTCTGCGATACGTAAACCCGTTGTGGAAGCTCATGAGGTACCTGAACATTGGATCGGAAGCAAAACTCAGAGAAAAAATCAAGCTCGTCGATGAGTACGTGTACAGATTGATCAGAATCAGGATCGGACAGGTTTCAGAAACAGGAAATGAACAAGCAAGTAACTTCTTTTACACCATGCATCGACCTCCTCTTCTGCAAGGAAATCTTCTAACGTTTCTTATTCGATGTGAATCGTGGAAGAACAAAGACATTCTGTCGAGGTTTCTCGACGAGAGGAAAAAAGATCCAGAAAGCATCAGCATTCAGTTCTTGAGGGACATAATTATGAACTTTGTGCTGGCTGGGAAAGATAGCACGGCGGGCACACTGGCATGGTTCTTCTACTTGATTTGCAAGAACCCTTCTGTTCAGGAGAAGATTCACAAGGAAGTCATGGAAGTGACTGAAGCCGCGGAGCCTGCGGCGGCTTTCGATGTGTTCGCGGGGAAGATAAGCGAGGATTCGCTTAACAAAATGCAGTATCTTCATGCTGCACTCACCGAAACGCTCCGGCTGTTTCCTCCAGGTCCCTTGGTGAGTGTCAGTTTGAAGCCTGCCCTGCAGATCGATCTATGAACCATGAAGTGAATTTCGAATGATTTGCAGGACGGTAAGGTTTGCTTCTCGGACGACACTCTGCCTGGAGGCTACGCTGTGAGAAAAGGCGATGTCGTGTTCTACCAGCCATATCCGATGGGGAGGATGGAGTACTTGTGGGGCGTCGATGCTGAAGCTTTTCGCCCGAGAGGTGGCTGAACGATGATGGCGCCTTCCGACCTGAAAGCCCATACAAATTCACAGCTTTCCAAGTAAGAAACGATCTCTAAGTGTCTGGTTTTACGGTTCGAAGATCGCCGGAGTTTTAGGCTGTGTTCGTGTCGTTCGCTTTCAGGCTGGGCCAAGGCTGTGCTTGGGGAAAGAGTTTGCCTACAGACAAATGAAGATCTTCGCAGCGGTGCTGCTGCGATTCTTCGAGTTCAAGCTCAGCGAAGAAGGGAAGGTCGCACGCTTCAAGACCTCGATGACTTTGCTGATCGACGGAGGCCTCTTCCTCGAAGTGCGCCGGAGGTGAAACGTCGTCGTCTGTTTGGAATCGAGTTTCTTTTCCGGAAGAACAAGTTTAAATATTCATAAATAAAAAATATGAATTATTCGAAAAAATAATATTTATGTATGAAGTTTATAAATTATATTCCTTAATAAAATATTTATTAATGTTATAAATAAATAAATATTTAAAATGAACAAGTAATTTTATAACATCAAATTCAATCATTAATAAAAAAATATAAAACTTTTAAATAATTAAATAATTTTTGAAATGAAACATCAGTCAAATTTAATAATCATTTCAACGGTCTAATTTATTTTAGATTCGACTATTTTTATTTCCTTTTATATGGATCAAAATTTAATTAAAAATTAGTCAACTTATTACCGGAGGCATAAAATTACTCTATTTTGTCACACTTATACCAATCAAAATTAACAATTAACAGTCAACTAAATATTACATAACTCCATTATTTCCATTTTAAATTTCATTTAATTTTGTTAATCCAATTTTAAATTTATCTGGATTTTATAACAGGGTGTAAATTGTTGGAGCATTAGATTTAAAAATCTAATTACGATTCAAATAGGTTAAAGAATCAAATTCAAAGATTTGATTATAATTCAAATATTTGAATCATGGAGGGGCCAATAGTGAGAAATGTTAGGATGAATATAATCATCTTTTGCTCTAAAGAACATATACTGTTCAAATATTACTTTGTGCATCAAATTGGTCGAGAGTTTATTATGAAATCAAGAGAAAATCAAAGATGAATACATAAACATTCTATTTAATTAGTTGCTGATTTGATGCCAAATGTTCTGCCTTTCAAGAGGTATTCACAAAGTCTTCATTTGTTATTTTTCTAGGTAGTTGCAACAAATGTTGGCCAATTGTGTTCGGACGTACAGGGATATAATTTAAATATAAAATTATAAATCAATTTAAATTATCTTAAATTATTTTGAAAGATTGAATTGAGCTCCTAAAGTTGAGTGGTGAGTTGTCAAGTGTTGAATCATCGAGTTCCGAGTGGATGAATCGTCGAGTGTCGAGTCGTAAAGTTTGAATATCGAATGATCGATTGTCGAGTCGTCCGAGGTCGAGTGACTGAGTCACTGAGTATCGAGTCAAGTACCGAATGGTTGAGTCATCGAGTCACCTAAAGCTGAGTGGTTGACTGTCGGGTCGCCCGAGGTCGAGTGTCAAGTGGGCGACTATCGAGTCGCCTGAGACTGAATGTCGAATAGCCAATTGTTGAGTCGTCTAAGGCCAAGTGTTGAGTGGGCGACGATCAAGTGTCGAGTGGCTAAGGTATGCGTTCAATATAAATTCCTTAAATAAATTTGTCTCACTTCTAAAGTGCTTTGAAGTTATAGTGGGTCGTCTGTTTTCCATGATACAATAGTAAAATAGCGACCTCCATCAAGCACTGGTGGTCACGACAAACTGAAATGCACTTGAATTTTATCATAGCAGTTGTGACGAGTGAAAGAAATATTCAACAGTGAAAAAGAAGAGAACGTAAATGGATGAAAAATTAGTCACCTCTTAGACTTCTTTTTATTATTGATCGAATAAAAACTATTAAATCGCTTTAATTCGGTGTAATAAAATGTCAACTGTTTCGGCAATTAAGATTCTCTAATCATTTTATCTGAATATAGATTTTTATTAATTACATTAATGAATTCATTATCGTTGAGAAAAAAAAATGGATGATAAAATATTGATTCATTTGTGCCTTGATCGATCTGATATTCGATATGGTCAAATCATGTTCGTACACGAGTCAGTTTAGTTCGGTACAATTTATACCCTAAGTTTATTCCCATTTACATTTCCAACAACGCATTGAAATATCTTGTACTTATTATTTTAGTTTTTGACTATCCGGCAGAAAAAGATTAAAGCACGGCTGATTGATGGAGTCGAGAGTTGAGCTTCAATTGTTGTTTTTGCGGTAATGTATCGAAGGACGCATGTCAAATTTAAAATTGTCTAAATATAATTTCATAGTTTCATATTTGACGCACCTTATTTCTTTTTTATCCCTCCCACCAAATGTGAATATCAAACTGACCGAAAAAAATATGGTACTGAAAATTATATTCCCAAGAATACAGTATTGATCCTGGGATTTTAATTCCCAGCACGATCTTTTTTTCGGCCAGTTAATTTTGTACGTGGTGCTAAGAATTTAATGTAGGAGATTTGAGGTCGTCAGAGGGGGGCGGTGAATAGCGCGTTACCGTTCGTTGATGGAATTCGATCGTGATCGTCTCTACAAAACTCGTTATGCGCAGCGGAATAGTAATAATAAAAGCAATAACGGAATGAAACAACCACGAACACAAAGATATAACGTGGTTCGGAACCGAACGATTCTTACTCCACGGATCGAGCTCTAAAGAGCTCTAGCGACGCCAATGCAATCACTAATCACAAATACTCCTTCTCGATACAAGTCGGAGGCGGAGAAATCTCGTACAAAAGATTACAACAATAATCTAAATGGATACAAGCAAATACAATGCAAGTAAAGAAAGCTACTTTATAAGAGCACTTTGGTTGCTTGATCTTTGGTTGCCTTGGACTAGTCTTGAAGGACTGGAAGAGCACCAACAATTCCCCTTCAAATCGCCCAAGAAAACCCTTGCTTGAGCCTTCCACGAACAGCTGCTTTTATCCTCCATTGGACTGGATTTCCGCTTGGCAGTCGACTGTCATAAGTCACCAGTCGACTGTCAACACTGTAGCTGTGAGACAACGGCTCAATCCACGTTGGACAAGTTCCAACGGATCTCTTGGCGCGATCGCCAACATTGGCCGATCGCCCCAGCCGATCGCCTATGGCTACGGAGCGTTTCGTGCTCGTGGCCGAACCATCACGATCGGTATCCATGGCGCGATCACAAAGACATTTTCGACCTCGCCAACAATCGAACTCAAGTCGACTCATGACAGCCGAACCGGCCATAATGCCAGTCGACTGCCAACCTCAAAGATGAGGTTTTAACCCAAGTATGGTGTCCCCATACTTGCTAGACCACCCTTAGTCTAGACCTAAGCCTTCTAGCCACCTCCATCAGCCTTACGCCTCTCGGATACCTCCAAGTCATCCATGACTTGTTCATCCATCGCGCTAGCCTTCAGGTGCTTCCATCGGCTATGTCATGCTAACGGTGTCTACACCGCCAAGACACATTGGACTTACGCCGCCAAAACTCCGCTTGGACTTTACGCCGCCAACCATTGGACTTATGCTGCCAAGACTCCACCCTTGGATTTTACGCCGCCAATATCAAACCCCTTGGACTTCTTAAATGCCAAGACTCAAGCTTGGACTTTCCCTTGCCAATCCATGTTGGACTTTCCATGCCAAGACCCATGCTTGGACTTCCCTTGTGCCAAGTACTCAAGACTTGAACTTTCCCAAATGCCAAGTGTCTCACTTGGACTTTCCATGTCAAGTTTCCATGACTTGGACTTTACCTTGCCAAGACTCATGCTTGGACTTTCCCATAATCACATGGTCAACCCTAGTCAACCATCAAAGTCTCCCTCGAGTCAAACTCGAATCTGGTCAATTATAACCTGGGTCGATTGTATAAACAATCTCCCCAAAATATTAACCGACATCAATGTCAAACATACTATGTCAAACCACTTTGTCAAACATCAAAACATCACTCGAGTCAAACTCGAGTCTGATCAATCATGACCTGGGCCGATTGTACCAACATTTAATTCCCAACACCACTGTATTTCTGAGAATATAATTCTCAATACCATCTTTTTCCTAGGACAGCTTGATATTGTATGTGATGCTGGTGTTGGGATGTATACTGAAAAGTCTATCTTTTGTATGAACATCTTTATTTTTGAAATAAGAATTACATGATCATTGTTTGCATATTTGTGATTATGCATACTGTCTAATACATTACAGTGTAGATAACATGGTGTGTAGTGTCACACAGTGGATCATGTTATCAGCTCCTTGTAGAGTATAAGTAAAGGCTCACAATCTAGATGACTTTGGACAAACCATTGGTATGGTTGTAGTGTGATTTGGTATTGATTTGTCTTGACCATAGAATCACATTAGTACATTTTGTGTGTATTGAGCAGGACCGACTTAGAGATGATTCGATTTATTTCTGACTAAATAATCGAATCGGACCTCAGATATTATATTGTACATGCTCTTAATCCCGATATAATAACGGACATATATACTTAGTATTCATTTCTTTGATTTACCAATGGGTGAGATTTATAGATTAAATCGATAGGCTCGGTAAGTTGAGAAATGATATTATTTATATGGTGTGTCGTTGATTATAGGAGGAAACCGTGTATTATATATTATGATGATGATGTCCCCTTGAGGAGCTCATAAGGTTCATCATGTAAACCATACAGGTGGACTTTGTCCGACATGATGATAAGATTGAGTGGTACTACTCATGGAGTTAGATGTTGATTAATTAATTGTCAGTAAATTAATTAATTGATGGACATTCGAGATCTTAAACACGGGAAGAAAAATGTACAAATAATATATGGAGCTCATATTAACTTATGAGGGTTGGTGAGGTAGATCAATGATAATCCTTTAGTGGATTGGATTATCATTGATGGATCGAACTTTATGTGGGCTTGATCCATTGGGTGGCCAAGATCCAACTCCTCCTCATGGTCCCTATTGTAGCCTATTAAAACCTCATGAAGTCTAGATCCAATGGATGAAAATAAAACTCTAGATCCAACGGTAGAGATTAAATCTCTAGAACCAACAGTTGAGATTAAATCTCTAGATCCGACGGTTGAGATTAAATCCCTAGAACCAATGGTGGAGATTAAAACAAGGCTTATCCCTAACTCTATAAAAAGGGGCTTAAGGGTTGGCGTGGAGGAGAATTAGAAGCAAGAAAGGATTAGGGTTTGGGCGGCTAGGGTTTGGAGCTTGGGCGGCCACAATTAAGTAAATTTTTTTCTTTCTTCTCTTCTTCCATTAGGTGGTCGGCGCCCATCATCTTCTCCTCTCCTTTTGCCGGCGTCCAAACCTCCTCCTTGTCTTCTCCTTGGCCGGTGGAAACAAAGCTTAGGGTTTTCCCTTGGAGCTCTTGGCCGGCATCCATCTCCTTCATCCACTCCTTTGGCCGGCGCACACCAAGTTGGTGCTCGGTGGTTGGCGCAAGTAAGGAGAGGAAGAGTTTTGTTATTAATCTTCCTTTGTTCAAAGAGAACAAGGATAGGAAGATTGGTGATCTAGGAGCTTCGACTTTTAGAAGATCGTCACCCACACGACGTCCAAAAGGAGGAAGGACATACAATAGAAGATCGAGAGGTACGCTTGTCTATTTTCTTTTGTAACATGTCTATAATTATTTTTCAATCATATACATGTTGTGTATTCTGTTTTTATGGTTAAATATACTTGGACCCCGAATACAAATACAAAAGTCGGCGATCCATACATCATCTATTCCGCGGCTAATCATAGAATAGATGTTGGTTGCTTGAACAACAAGTTTGTTCAAGTGACCACTCTAATCGAATAGCACGACGATGAAACGGTAGCTTGGGTAATCCCTCTTGTCAAGGATAAATTTTTTTATCCGAGGACGTAGAAGAGATCGCCATGAACAAGCGACCGAGTTGAAGTGGGAAGCGAATTTTCCTACCTTCAGCTGGGAATTTAAATCTCAGAACCATTGTATTTCTAGGAATTTAAATCCAGACCACTGTGTTCCTGTGAATATAATTTCTAGTACCATTTTTTTTAGACGAGCTTGATATTGTACGTGGTATTGAGAATTTAAATCTCATGACCACTATGTTTCTAGAAATATAATTCCTAGCATCATATTTTTTTCGACCAGTTTGATATCCACGTTTAGCGAGAGGGGTAAAAAAGAAATGAAATGTATTCTTTGATAAATATGATATTGTATTTGAGGAATTCCAAATTTGAGATGCGTCGTTTGATAAATTATCGATTATTTTTTACTATTAGGTGTTAAGGATTTATAATCCAATTGTTGGCGCTTTGAGTTGTTTAATTTTATGTTAATTGAATTCTTATTATTCAAGTCTACATATAATTTTATGTTTTGTAGTTGATTTTCACGATCATGATCACGTGCCTAATTTTATGTATTCAGGAGTTTTTTTTATTAGCATAAGGTTATATATTAATGTTCGAGAATGATCAATCTTACTCAGCATATTTTTAAAATGCCTTGTCAATAATTAAGTCGGATAAAATCAGAGTTTAAGTTGTCTCCATCAACTTCTAAAGATAAATTATTAAAGTGTTTATAGTTTTTTTACGAATTAATTAACTTCGAAGATAATATAATGAGCGACGATCCAACATCAAATCAGATTTCTAAGAAAGAAACTTCTAAATCTTAAACCGCCAATAGATTTTTTTTAAATTCGTCTATTTCTCCGTTTTCACTGTCTCGTTTGTGAACTATTTAATTTAATTACGAATCAAGTTTGAGGTTAAGATTAAAGTTCGAGCTTAGGGAAAAACCAACTGAGTCAGACTCGAACCTCTAACTGTTTGATTTGGTTCGGTTCGATTACACCCTTAATAACATCACAGATATTTTACAATATCGAAATGAATTTTGATTTGAGTTCCAAAAGGGATTTTTTTAAATATTTATTTTTTTTGGGCCGCGTTTCATTATGATTAACGTGACGTAAGCAGTTGCGTAATCACACACTAACCGTAAAATTACTTTTTCTCACTTATAAATGCAGAACTATACACCGTCGGTGACGTACTCAGTTGCCAGTGGCCAACCCCGGCATCAATTTGCACGACCATGGCCGGAGCTGAGGCGGAGGACGTGAAGGTTTTGGGATTAACGGTGAGCCCCTTCGTCATTAAGGTCCTCATCGCACTCCGCCTCAAGAGAGTCGCGTACGAGCTCGTGGAGGTGGAGCTCTTGGAGCCGAAGAGCGAGATCCTGGTGGAGTCCAACCCGTTGTACAAGAAGATCCCCGTGCTGCTCCACCGCGGAAAAGCCATCTGTGAGTCCGACGTCATCGTCCAGTACATCGACGAGGAGTGGTCCAGCGGCAGCGGATCATCCTCCATCCTCCCCGCCGACCCTTTCGACCGCGCCGTCGCTCGGTTCTGGGCCGTCTACATCGACGGCAAGGTAAAGGCCCCTGTTTTGGCAATCCATCAAATAAAAACAAAACATTTGACTCCGATTTCTTCGATTTGTACCAGTTTCCCGATTTCATTAGGGCTTTGAGGCCGCCGGATACAGGGGCAGCGAAGGCGGCGGAGTTGGTCGGGCAAATCCACCAGGTGCTGGCGCTGCTTGAAGAGGCCTTCGCGGAGCGCAGCAAAGGGAAGGGCTTCTTCGGCGGGGACGCCATCGGCTACCTGGACATCGCGCTGGGGAGTAACCTGGGGTGGATTGCGGCGCTGGAGAAGGGCAGAAGCGTCAAGATTTTGGATGCGGCGAAGTTTCCTCGGCTGGCGGGCTGGGCGGAGCGGTTCCTGGCGGAGGAGTCAGTGAAGGGGCTGGTGCCGGACGCCGACGAGCATCTGAAGTCTTACGCAGCCTTCCTGGCCAGGATGAGCGCTACTCCTTATCCTGTGAGATCGTTAAAGGGCGATCCGTAAATGAATCCTGAGCGCTCCCGCGGAATGGCATAGTAACTAGCATATACGAAGGTATTCCCTTTGCTAGTTATTAGTTTAAGAGGCAAAAAATCAATCGTCGTTTACCTCTCTTCTAATTTAAGGATGAATTAATAGGGATGTTAACGAATTTCAATAAATCCTAAGTAAAATAATAAAATGTAATCTTTTTAATGATAAAAATATATATTTTTATAAAACTAAGTCCTTGGATGAGGCTTCGGTAGTCCTCTCTTTCAAAGTTAATTAGGTCATCAATCGATTTCATAATTAGTGATGGAGAAAATAAATTATAAAAAATATATTATTCAATTCAGAATTAATATGATACAAGGATATACATTTAAAAAATTTATTGTTTCGAATGATTGATTCTTGTTCGATATGATTTTTTTATCGTTCTAATTATGAGATTTCTGTGGGGACATATCACGATGTGAAGTTTAGCTCTCAGGATTATACATAGTCATATTAAGATTCGAAAGGACAAGGAATCAATATTTATAGTTACAGTATCTTTTCACACGTAGAGACAATGATGAACGGTGTGAAGTTTAGTTTGAGAGTCAATAATTCTCCTGAACACAAATCAAATCAATTAAGTTTCAAAACATTCAAAACCTAATTTAAAAATAATAATAACAAATCCAAATCCAGCGGAAAATTCATCATCCACACACACTGTTTCCGAACTCATTTATGATCTAATTAGTTACATATATATCTCGTTTTCCACGTGCTCTTGTGGTTCGACAACACAAGTCTAATAGCGTCTTAAAATTTATTATTTTATTGATTTTTTTTTAATAATATATCATAGTTGGAGATTTAATCTTAGATGTCTAGATAATTACAAAATTTCCTTATCACCATAGTCTTCCAGACGACGATAATAGTTTATTATTATAGTAGTAGTCTCAATGAACAAGATAAAGTGGATTGAACATTATTTTTCATAGATCTATTCCACCAGCGATGCAATTGATCATATTTTTATGATTCGTAAGACATTAATTGTTCATGTGTCTCCGAAACTACAATGTAACAATAGAGTATTCATGACCTGGTAAATCTGGACACGATACGAAAATACGATACGAACACGATCCGTTTTTTTCGTGTCTGGATCGTGCATTTTCGGATTCGTGTCTATTTCGTGTCTATCCGTCATACACGTAAAAATTTCGTATCGGATTAGTGTCTTGTCTCCTGGATCCATTAGATCCGTTAGATCCGTTAGACCTGTTTATTATTATTATTATTTACTTTTAAAAAAATTGCCCATGAAAAAAAAAAATCAAAACTGCAACCAATTAACTCCAACCCAATCTTTTAGACCAAGTCCCGATATATTTTTATTCGGTTCTCATTATTTCTTTCCTTCCAAAATCCTCTTTCCTTCCAAAATCCAAACCAAGATTTAGATTTACAACTTTACATCGTAACACGCACAGGCACAACAGCAAAGGAAGAAAAAATTCGAACGTGTAGCAAAGGGAAGGATTTCTTCAGTGGCATATGAAGGCACGGACAGTAAGCATCCCTTGTCATTTCTTTGTTTTGATATGTATTTTTTGTTGAATGTCCCTTGTCATTTCTTTGTTTTGATATGTATTTTTTGTTTAAGGCACGCCATTTTACCTTGACAAATGCTTTTGCTATACCTTGGTATTTATATGTATTTTTTGCATTGTATTCTTTGTTTTGATAATTTTTCTAATTTCATTTATACATTATTGACTTATAAAGATGGATGAAGATATGAATGTTAGAAATTTGAGCAGTCAAACTGATATTGATGCGGAGGTTGATGTTGATTTTAATGATAAAATTTTTGAGGAAGATTTTGAGTCTACGGGCATGGATGTTGAAATAATAGAAGCCAAGAGATCGGATGCAAAATCAAAAGGATTATTACAGATGAAAAGTAAGAAGAAGTTGAGATCAGTGATATGGAATTTTTTCGATATTCTTCCTCCCACAGCAAATGATAAAAGACGTCGATCCAAATGTAAGAAGTGTGGTGTTATTTACTCTAGTGATAGCAAGAATGGAACTGGAAATATGCAAAAGCACATAAAAAGTTGTGTTAGAAAAAATGTGGTTGATATTGGACAATTACTTTTAGCACAAGAAAATGGATCAATTGGAGTGCTTGCAAATAGGTTTGATCCTAAGATATTCCTAGATTTGCTTGTCACAGCTATTGTACTCCATGATTTACCATTTCAATTTGTCGAATATGAGGGTATTCGTATGCTTTTGAAGTACCTTCGTCCTGATTTGCATATTGTGACTAGAAACACTGTGAAAGCTCGTGTGTTGAAAATGAACCAAACAAATAAGTTGAAGTTGAGATCTTTGTTAGATGGTAATTCTAGTCGAATTTCCTTGACATCTAATATGTGGACTTCTATAGCGACTGATGGATACATTTGTTTGACGGGACACTTCATAGATAACAATTGGGAGCTACGCAAAGTTATTTTACACTTTTCTCTTATGCCTCTGCCTCACACTGGAGTTGCAATTGCAGAAAAAAATTTGGCTGATTTACAGGTGGGGAATTGAGAATAAGATTATCTCATTGACTCTGGATAATGCCTCTGCTAATGATGTTGCTGTGAATGTCTTGAAGTCTCAATTGAATATGAGGAATGCTTTATTAATGAATGGAGAATTCTTTCATTTGCGTTGTTGTGCACATATTCTGAACTTGATTGTGAAGGAAGGATTGCAAGAGGTTGATATTGTGGTGAGTAAAATTAGAGAAACCATTAAGTATGTCAAGGGATCACAAGTGAGAAAGGACAAGCTTAACGAATGCATCAATCTTATGTCCATTGAGACAAAAAGGGGGTTGAGGCAGGATGTTCCCACGAGATGGAATTCTACGTATCTCATGCTTGAGAGTGATATTTTCTACAAGCGTGCATTATGTTATATGGAGTTGAGTGATTCAAATTATAAACATTGCCCTTCGGCAGAACAATGAGAGCGAGCTGAAAAGATTATGAAATTTCTATCTGTCCTCTATGACTTGACTCGTGAATTTTCTGGGACAAAGTATCCGACATCAAACTTATACTTTCTTGGAGCTTTTGTGTTGTATTTTACTTTGAAGCAGGCATTACAAAGTTCAGATGACTATGTCCGATCGATGGCAAATAGAATGATGGGAAAATTTAATAAGTATTGGTCTGATTTCGTTTTGATATTGGCTATCTCTGTGATATTAGATCCACGATATAAGTTTCATTTTGTTGAGTTATGTTTAAAGAAGTGTTATCCAGAAAGTAGCTCCATTGAAATTATGAAGGTTCGTTGCAAGTTGTTCTCTCTCTTTGATGAGTATACGGACAAGACCTCTACTGTCTCTTCTGGCTCCAAGCAAGTATCTAATAAGAGTAGTTCATCACATAAGAATGCAGTATGTGGTTTGTTAAAGGTAAATTTTTAAAGAAATTAAGAATTCTGCTCCATTTATATTATCATGAATTTACTTATTATTAATTTATTCAATTTTTATTTGATGTAGGAATTTGATACTTTTCAAAGTGAATCGCCTGATATTGAAAATCAAAAGACACAATTGGAGTTGTATTTAGACGCACCAAGAGTTGATAGAAACTCTAAGATGACGTCTTGAATTTTTGGAAAGCTGAACAATTTCGATATCCACAAGTTGTTGCAATGGCTCGTGATGTGCTAGCCATTCCGATATCTACAGTTGCATCCGAGTCTGCGTTTAGCATGGGAGGGAGAATTCTTGATCAATATCGAAGTTGTCTCAAACCAGAAGTTGTAGAAGCACTTCTTTGTAATAAAAATTGGATTATGAACTTGAAAGGTAAAATTTGTTTCATTTATTCTAATAATTTAATTTTTATACAACTGCTCATTTAAGATATACCTTTAATTCTCTTATTTTAGAAATTGCACGTGCTGAGAATCTTGACAATGAGGATCTTATGAAGCTTGAGGAACTTACAGAGGATATTGTTATGTTAAACTTTGATCATTCAACTGAAGATTCAAGAAATATTGGTTAGTTGACATTTTGTTAGTACGGTTATTCTTTTTCTTAAATGAAATTTATTTTGAATAATATTACAATCATATCATATCTCTTCATGAGCAGAACATCCATCTGCAAGTTGACGATAGTAGTTCGTGGCTGTTACTTGACAGGTACAAAAACATAAAATTTTAATATTGATGTTCATGTTATGATTTGCATTCATTTATTTGACAAGTTTTATCAAAATCATCTATGTTCATCTTGATATCCAGCAATGATGGTAGTATCTTCCAAATATAATCGACAAAATTGGCTCAGCAATGAGAGATAAAGAAGATGAATGATATTTATGTAATTTCTACCGGTTTGAATTATGATGATAATTTTTGAAATTTATTTAGTATTTTTATGATAATTTTGTGGGTGTATGTTTTACTGTCATGCACTTGTAATCCGTATTGGACAGCGTGAATTGTGATAATTATTAATTTTTTGTAAGCTCATTTGTTTAAGTTATTATATTATCATGTACTTATGGTTATGGGTTTTTTCGTATCTATTGGTTTGGATCGTGTCTAGTATCCATTTTATACTTTGCTTAAGTTATTGCATTTTTGTATCATTATGGGTCTTTTCGTGTCTATTGGTTCGGGTCGTATCTTGCAATCCGTTTTATACGTCTTTTTTTCGTGTCTAATGGATCGTATCGTGTCTATCCGAAATTAAGCAGTTCGTGTTCGGATTGAACCCATTGACACGAAAAATTAAATGGATTGGATATGGATTAATGTTTTCGGATCGTGTCTAGATCGTGTCAAGACACGAATCCGATCCATTATCCGATTTGCCAGGTCTCTTAGACATCTCCGATTCAATCTTTAACTGCGATATATTTATAGAAAAAAATTTCTAAATAGAATGATAAATTTTAAAATATTAGACTACGAGCCCCTCACTATGAGTACTTTCTAAATTATCTTAATAATCAATAAAAAAATTCTATGGAATCAAATTGATCACTTTAACACTAATCCTATGGAAAAATCTGAATATCTAAAAAGGAAAAAAAAAAAGACATTGCCGATGTTGTACAATGAGTATTGGATGTGTTTTTGAATGAAAGGTGTGTTATTCGTGAAGATAAAATTGACTTTGATGCATTGTCGAGGTGGAGAATTAACAATTTAAAGTTTAGGATCTTATAAAAAAAATGTGTTGTCGATCCTTCGGTGATCATAAAAAAAGAAAAATTATGGAAAAATTATACTTCTTAATCCGTTGATCAAAATTTTAAATTTTATGTCAAAATTTAATTCTTATCCATCTATATCAATATATGTAATATTCTAATCAACGAAATAATAAATCAGTAGCATAATTGATCCTCATCGTATCTCTTTGAAAACATATACAATCCAAGTATTACTTAATCAAGAGAAAAATTAAATGTGAGTACATAAACAACCTACACTACAAGAATAATGATCTTTAAGGACACTCATAAATGTCCTTATAGTATGTTTTTAGTGACATCACTGAAAAACGCCCTATAAAGTGATGTCGTCTTAGACCCGACTTGCTTTCCTGACATTTTATATTGTCATTATACAATATAAATACTAACATCAAAAGTGTCGTAATTTAGATATATAATGACATGCTAAAATGTCAGGAAAAATCTTAATTTAAGGACATCTACATATGTCTTATTATCATCGTAATAAGGACAAATTAAATGTCACCTAAACTTATTTATTTTGACATTTACAAATATCTTATATTTTTTTATAAGGATAATAAAAATTGTCAATAAAAATAATTTATAAGATCATTTTTAAATGTCATCTTAGTTAATCTATAATGATATTTATTAATGTCATTATAATAATTTATAAAGACATTAAAATGATCACTAATATAAACATGAATTCAACATTTATACATCATCACAATTCATCTTCTGTTTAAAATATAAATACAATTTAAAGTGCTGATAGAAAATATAAATTCATTCCATAATCATTGAGTCAAAGTTACAAATATCTTGATAAGTCTTTTACATCCAAAACTAACTACATACTATACTCAAAATGTTAAATTTTAAAACTAACAAAATCTTGTTAAAAAAACTCAACTAGGTAGACCATCTTCAACCATAATATTGATTCACAAAAATTCAGATACCTGTCACCTACAAATACAATGGATGTATTTATATTAGTACTGAAATAAAACAATACACAACCAAAGTTAATAGAAATATTAGTAAAAATTAGATATCATACCAAACGAAGAAATGCAAAGTATCATTCCATATGCACCTAATAATGATATTCACTTATTGTTAAGTGCAAATACATTTCACATTTATTTAAAATTATAATAACATAATAAATATAAAAATTAATAATATTTTAATAAAAGGTTAAAATTATACCAGATGATGAGACCAAGCTATTATTCCTCCAAGTGTTCAAGAAACACATGACAGCCAATTTTGATCAGAATGATAGTTCAGTTATTTCTATAAAAGTAATATCAGTAAATAAAAATAAACAACAACTACCACAACAATAATTAATATGCATATTCTCCTACTATACTAATTCTTACATAACATATATATTTTATATCATCATAAAAAAAAAATGCATTGCATGACATTAAAATATAAAATGCTTGGATAAAGAATAAAATAAGGGAGCTAATAAGAATTGTTACCTATTTGCCATCATCCGAAGTTTGTGGAAAGGTCATATGTACACTCCGTCTAATCTCATCTGAGCGAATTCATGATCGTGTTCATTGTTAAGAACATCATGGAAAGTAACGGATCCCTGGTAAGATTTAAGATGTCAACAATTGACAAGGTATGAAATATGTCAACAAATAACATCAAGTGATCAACCTACTAGTTTGAAGTAGATTATCATTTTTTTTTTGAACGAATAAAAATATCTCACATATATCTATAAAATGATTCTCCATGGTAAGCACTACAATTCCTTGTATCAAAATCACTTCTTTGAAAAAAAAAACAACACAAGAATGCTTTTTCACTATGCATCCCTATTCGGCAGACTCTTTTATTAAAAATAAAACAAACGAGGTAATGGACAATAGAAATTATTTCAGATTGTTCTCTAAATTCATATAGAAAATAACACTCGACATTCGACCAAAAAGTAATATATGCTTGAGAAATGCATATAAATGTACTTTGATTTGAATGTTTGATTGAAAATGTTGACAATGCACAGTAAATAAATAAAATAACTTCATCATCAAAGAAAGGACACTAGATTTGTAATTTATACAGGTGTATAGAAGAAGGAACTTCTGTCACTCCTGAACATAGTATACTCCACGAATCTTTGTTTGAGTAGTCGCCAACTCTAGAATTGATACACCGCTAGATTTACCAAAATCTAGGAACTTGGAAGAACCATTTGTTATATCTAGAAAGCTCCATTGTCCTGCAGCCTAAAAAATTAAAGATCAAAATAAGGCAATATTTAGTCTAGTGCAAAGAATTTATCAGTATTGATTCTCTTGCTTTATTTTTTAAATTAAAAAATATTCTTCGAATTGGATCTGATGCTTTTCTCTAATATGTTAATAAATCAATGCACTTGTTCCTTGAACAAGATGCAGATGTTAATAAATGATGGAAATATCTGCTGCCAGAGGGCATCACCATCATTTAAATGTATCAAAAAGGATTTTTTGTTCTACAAGTTAGCTTATGAATACAGAAAAGGAATAACTTTCTTTATTTCCAATTACATACAATATATACCAGTGTTGCTTCTCTACTTAATTCTACATTTCTTTTTTTCTTCTAATTTCTAAAAAAATAAAAAAATAAAGTTTACTAGAATTCCTTCTGCAATAGTAGCAGTGTAACTGAAAGTGCACATATGCTAGTCTAATTACATTCTTCCTAAATAGGAAGGACAAATTTAAAAAAATACAAGTACACATCCTCTCAGATTACCTAGCTCTAATACATGGATTCTTCATCGAACTCTTTCTACTCTACACTGGTGTTGGAACATGAAAGAAAGTCATTACTGATGATTTGGATTATTATCAACTAATGTCTCACCAAAACTAGGCAAAAATGGGAAGAAAGAGATTGTGATCTCGATTCCAGTAAGTAATCAGAGTGACCATTTTTTATAAAATTTTTGCTTTTTTTGTCAGCCAAATATATGAGGGGAAGTTTATCGCATTTTTTTCAGTCTATTTTTCTCTGTACCTAGCAAGGCCAAACTTAAGTTGGTTCACTTTTTTATGACTTAAAAGGCTTTGAGTATTGCGAATTATCCAAATGTTATATTTTAGTGTTTTACCCTTTTAAGAAAATAAATAAGCCTCTATTATCAAACTACTCAAGGCATTGGAAAAATGTAAAAGAAAGAAAAAAAAAACATGGAAATCAACTATGAAGCACCATATTAGACTCAATATGAGCATTTAACCTAATTATGGATCTAAGAGTCTGAGAGGGCTAGTTCAAAATTTTTTTGGAGCATCAAGAGGGTTATTGGTTTCTGACATGAAGGTTCAGCGTGAAATATCAGGTATCCGGCATGAATATGAAGGGATGGATCAATGATTAGTCTTATCAATAACACTAATATGATAGAAATAGATTGATAGAGTGCATACTTCCAAGAGGCATAAATTTCCTTGCGAAAGCTTTCAAGTTCTTCTACAGTAAACCAGTCCCTGTTGAGCTGAATGGTGGAAAAAAATTAATCAGAAATTGAAATCCATAAGACCTGCTGCAAAATAAAGAACACTCGCTAAAATAAGAGCCTTACAAAACACGGCCATCCCTCTTGTGTATTGCTTGAAGGGACACTATGCATAAAAAGATGTATGAAATTAAATACAGAACATAAATGCCACATTCTTCACCATTGGTTTGTTGTGGCACCTATAATTAGTCAAGCATTCGTAAATACGAAGTCAATACAAACAAATAAAATGGTATTTAAACATGATCATCTTGGGAAGTAAAAGAGGAATATTAGCTATAGAATCACTATTCTCTTCCTTTTCTTGTGATCTATAGACGTCAAGGATGAACCTAGAAAATAGAAATATCACAGAGTTAAACATCTAGGTTTTGTCCATATTGAAAATTTCATCATGGACGAAGCAAACTAGAAAACATAGAAAACCTCCTAATATCCCGTTCTAATCTTCTTGGCTCTGTCTGATGAAGAGAATCTAGGAGCAACATAAATGGTATCCTTGGTCTCATTTGTTGTGGTTCTCCGAAATGACATAATATTAGAAGGCTCCAGTGCCTCCTGGTAATGGAAGGTCATTGAACACCAATATTGCACTGCCAAAACAATAACTACATTTAAATTTTGAAGTGAGAAAAAAACTCACCAACAAACGATTGGGATAAAGTCATTACATGATCGGGACATGACCAAATTCAAGCAAACCTTTCGGCACACACAAAGAGATAGGGGTGAGGGAAGCAGCGAGAAGCTCGTGAGGGCTCGGAGGAAGAATGAAGCACCTTCTTCAATGTCCAAGCGAGGTAGGCGATGGTGGGGGTCGATGGTGAGCAGAGCAGTGCCTCCTTTCCGTTCTCCTCTCCGGAATCGGCAAGTGCGAGAGCGAGACGGGGAGCAAGGGAAGGTGGGAAACGAAAAGAAAAATAGCATATGGATGATGAGGGGATGTACTCATTAGGTTAAAAAAAGTTACATATAATGACATTTATTAAATATGTCATTATAAGATATCTAATTTGATACTTTATTTTTTTTGAATAATTATTTTTAATAAATGTCCTTATAAGATATTTATAACTACATTATAAGTGTCGTTAAGAAAATGTCATAATAGACTATTATTCTTGTAGTGCTATTCAATTAGTTGTTGTCAAAGTCTCCACGGAAAAGATGTAGTGATTAAGGTACGGTGGAACTTATAGATAAAATAGGTTAAGTCGATTCTGGAGAAAGTCTAAAATTTTTTTCTGGATTCAGATGATTCCAACGTGTCTTGACCACCACGTCAAGGTCCATAGAATCTCCGCGATTTACCTCCTTCACAATTATCGCGGGACAGATCGGTGAGGGGTCGCTAGGTTGACGATTCTAACCTTTGCGAAATTATATAGTTGATGTTAAATGTCTTTCTTTTTTTCTTTTTTACATTAGGATATCTAAAATTTCGATCCGACTAATCTCTGTGAATAACTGATCCTAACCCACGAAATTCAGAATACCTCGCCAACAATTGAGTTGAATAAGATCGAAGTCCAAGTGGTCTCCACCGACTACAAAGGATAAATTAGAAAAGTGTTTACAGTTTTTTTACGGTTCAGTCAATCGCGTCATCTCTGAACGATAATTCAACATTGAAGTCATGTTCCATCCATCGAACAAACTCCTGAGCTCTAGAAATATTCGAATGAATTTTTTCTAAATTCATTGTTGAATAATATCACAATAAAAAATCAAACTGCATTTTTTTATAAAATATTTATCTATTTTTATAGTTGCACCGTGCGGAGGTATCAAATGTCTTTTTGATGCTATGTATTTTGTATATGTAAAAGAAAAAGTCAGAAATTAAAGAGATCCAATTGATGTACATGTTGCCTTTTTTATTTGTCAGTTTTAAAAGGGGGTATTTGCATAGTCTACGTTTGTGATTTTCCTAGGGGCGGAGTCGCCTCGAGTTAGGGTGGATTTCAATTTCACTGTCTCGTGAGGAGATGAAGTGATTAGTAGAGATGATAAAATTATTTCGATAGGTAAGAATTAATTTTTAAAAATTATAATTTTTTTTGGAATATTCATCATCTCATCATATTAATTTTTGATTAGATAAAAATATCTTTTGTGATTTATCTCTTTTATAATGATTATGTGACCAATCAAGAGTGACAAATTTCACTTTTTCTCCAAAAATTTCAATCCCGTTTGATTTTTTTCAAATTTAGTTTTGATTTGTTTTAGTTCATCATACGAATTTTAAAATATCAAATTAAATTTAATTAATTAAAAAAATAAAATATCAAATTAGAATCATAAATTTTATATGTATTATTATTTTATAAATTAATAAATATATTAATTTTAAATTATTTATGTGTTTATCTATCTTCATCTCACCTTATATCTTCTTCCTTCCTCTCCGAAATAATCTAAATTTTTTATTTCTTATTTAATAAAAAAATAGTTTTTTATTTCTTATTTAATAAAAAAAATTTAGTGACCGATAACAAATGGCAATCATGTTAGAATTATTGTAGAACAATCGTTTTACATTGAAAAGATATAAAAAAAAATTATGAATTTATAAAATAAAAAGATATTTTCATTGATATAATTTTTTTTAAATAAGTTAAAAAATAAAATTATGAAAATTTAGATAAAAATGAATAATATTATATTAGTATAGAGATATATAAATATTATATACACTAATAAATTGCTTTCTCATCAGATGATAAACAATCACTTTGCGTGTGATGGCTTCGCTAATCAATGGTTAGTTCCATATAATTTCGAATCGCCTTTGAATTTTTCCTACAGAATTTGATGTAACGCATTGAAAAATCTACTCACGTCTCCTTTTAGAAATTTTCTTTTCATTTAAATTTCTTGTACTTCAGCTTTTGACTATTTGGTACCAAAAAAGATTAGATAAAAGCAATGCTGATTGAGAGTTGAGAGTTGAAGCTTCAATTGCTGCTAAGTGTTAACGATTAATAATCCAATTGTTGACACTTAAACTTGTTTAATTTTATATTAATTGGATTCTTATGGCTTTCATTTTGGATGTTATATATTCATTTCTAGGTACTGCAGGTAATTTTCAGGAGCTCCATTGAGCTTGTTTAACAATCTGAAAATTACATGTGATGTGGATGCAGCCTAATCCGCTGGACTCCTAGAGCAGAGGCAGGAATAGAGTCCAATAGATAGGTTCTTCATTGAGTCAGGAGGCGCTGAAAGCAGGAATCAATTGAGTCGGGAGCGAAGGACTCGGAAAACATTGAAGGAGTAAGTCGAATCGGAAGCAAGATAACTCGAAAACACTGAAGGAATAAATCAAATCAGGAGCGAAATAATTCGAAAACATTGAAGGAGTCAGCTGAGTCAGGAGCGAGAATGACTAAGAAAATACTGAAAAAATAAACCGAGTCTGAAACATAATGACTTAGATTGCATGGAATGACTTAGATTGCATGGAAGAAATAAGTGAGTCTGAAACAAAATGACTTAGATTAATTTGAATCCCAAAGAGATTCCTTCTTAAGGGTTCTAAAGATTTCATTTAGAGAAAAATCTTATAAATTCATCGTAATTGAAAATCGAACCATAAATACTTGAATATCTAAAGATCACCGTGGAACTCAACTCACGCTTCACAAACCAAATCAATCCGGATGCTTCTCCGCCTCTCCGACTCTCTTCTCCGAGCAGCCGAACCTCTCACTTGGACGCAGCCACCTCCTTGGACGCACGCTAAGGAGACGCACAATGCACGCACGGCAAACCGTGCGTGCTCGAGGCAGTTCCACGAACTGCCTCTGTGCAGTTCGTGGAACTACCACCAACTCCATCATCTCTCACTCGTCCAAGGTATGTCACATAGACAAAATGATCACACAGACCATTTTAGAAGAGGTATTTAGTCACATAGACTAAATCGAAGCAACATCTATTGTCCCAAAAGACTAATAGAATATCGGTTAATAGTCACAAAGACTAAATGAAACATCATATTAGAAAATGGTTCGTGCGACAGCAAGCACATTGAGCATTCAAATGCTAAGAAAGTTGTTACACCTTACATAGCTGCTCATAGAGTGATACATGCTAAGAGAAGTTGTTACGCCTAACTCAGCCACTCTACATATGATACATAATCATTCTCCCGATGACACAGAGTCATCTCCAGGTGGTACAAAATCATTTATCTTATGGCACAGCCGTTTCCCAGGTGACACACAGTCATTTTTCAGATGATACAAAATCATATTTCTGGTAGTACATAACCGTTTACCTGAAACATTCATGTCTTGCTTTTTACCCAGATTAAATAATCTCATTTACATCAATATGAACATCTCTAATCCCTTAAATTGACCATCATGTCAAGAGCATGTCTCATATTTCAAATATTCATAAACATTTTTGTACACAACAGAAAAGAGTCGACTAGTGAATAATACCCATTAGATGTAAACTTATTTAATCTTCCTTTTTAGTGTGAATCTATTCATTTTAATCAATCGCTTTTCTAGACATGTTCCATAGACCGAATCATCCATAGTCAATAGGTTTACATGCTAAAGTAGCAGATCCTGATCAAAACTTCAAGTAGACACCTAAATAGTCACAAAGGGCAAATATTGAGATCAACATATAATCTCAAAGGGCTCACATAGTAGAGAAGCGGGGATCTATTCTCCTACTACCCTTAGTGTCGTCTTAGCACATGTGGTATGATTCACATGCTACGATTTCGTCCTCTTTACCAATAAAGAGCGCATGTTTCCCTCAAATTAACATCGTACAGATTTCCAATGTCTAATCCAGAATTCAACACATGAATCCAGAACTCGACATATGAATTCTAATCTGGCTCAAAAACAGGTATAGTAAATGGTGGGTTCATTTACTTCGATCATTTACCACAAAATGATCTTATCTTGATACAAATATCAAGACGACCCTAACTTATAGGAATGTAACAAATTTTACAGCTTCCAAAGCTAACAACCACATAGGCTGACCTATAAACATCGGTCTTACCTCTATTCATACACAACAAATAGAGATAATTGTCCATGTGAGAGGACCAATTACTACCTGCCAACATACTTATCGAGATCTTATCACTAGAATGTAACTTAACATACACTGAATAGATTATGGCTAGCATTTCAAACAATCAAATCATAATATTCAATTGTCATTATCGTTATATTCTTCTACTAAGTCCCATAGACTTTACATGCTCATTAAATGACTCTCTAGTCATTGACTTAGTAAAAGGATCTGTAAGCATAGCTCGTGTAGGGATATACTCAAAAATCACCTTCTTTTTAGCAACAATATCCCTGATAAAGTTGTATTTTATGTGATATTTGGGATCGCTATAGTATCTGATACAATAGCGATCGAACTCACGCTTATTCGAATCTTCAAAATGTTTTAGAACCTTCTCAACCAGTGCTTCAATTCTTGAACATGCCACATATTCAGCTTCCATTGTAGATAAGGCCACACATGTCTGTTTCTTGCTGTTCCATGAGATGACGCCACCATTTAATAAGAACGCATAGCCTGATGTTGATTTTCTATCATCCAGGTCCCCAGCCCAATCTGCATCTGAATAGCCCTTTAGGCTCATATCTGATCCTTGATAACAGAGACAATAATCTGTCGTCGCCTTCAGATATCTGAAAATCCTTTTCACTGCCTTCCAAAGGTTGTCTCGATCCTGGTTTGACCGAACCTACCGACTAAGCCCATCGATAGATATCGGGACGAGTACACAACATAGTATACATTAAACTACCTATGGCACTGGCATATGATTTTTTATTCATCTCGGCTATTTCAGCTGGAGTTTTGGGACTCATACTTTTGCTCAAAACAGTACCTTTCGCAATAGGTGTCTGTTCACTGTTGCAGTCAGACATGTTGAAATGTTGTAACATCTTAGTTATATAAGACTCTTGTGACAAACCCAAAAGTCTCTTTGATCGATCTCGGATGATCTTAACCCCTAAGATGTATTCAGCTTCTCCCATATCTATTGTGTCAAATTGAGAAGACAGCCACTTTTTGACTTCTTCAATAAAACCTATGTCATTTCCTGCTATCAGCATATCATCAACATATAATGATAAAATGACATACTTTCCTTTTTCCTTCTTTAGGAAAACGCAATGATCCTCATTGATCATTTCGAAACCATAAGATAAAACCACTTTGTTAAATCTTATGTTCCATTGTCTTGACGCTTGCTTCAGCCCATATATAGATTTCTTCAATCTACATACTTTATCCTCTTGGCCTAAAGCAACGAAACCTTCTGGCTGAACCATATAGATTTCCAAGTCAAGCTCACCGTTAAGGAAAGCGGTTTTGACATCCATCTGATGTAATTCCAAGTCATAATGCGCCACAAAGGCCAAAATAACTCGGATTGACACAAACTTCACTACGGGAGAAAATGTCTCTTCAAAGTCAATACCCTCTCTTTGGGTAAATCCTTTTGCAACCAAACGAGCCTTGTATCGGTTAATCGATCCATCAGACTTCCTCTTTATTTTTAGAATCCACTTATTCCCAATAGCCCTTCGGCCAGGAGGAAGATCGACTAACTCCCAAACTTGATTCCGAATCATTGACTCCATCTCTTCTTCCATTGCACTTTTCCACTTATCTCTAACCCTACATCCCAACGCATCCTCAACTGATTGAGGTTCATCTTCGTCAACTGGAAGTGTCATCATTGCCTCATTCTCAATATCAAACCTCCTTTTAGGTATGATCTTACGAACACTTTTCCGTAAGTTGGGCTGTTGAGAAGTCACCCCGTGATCAGGCACATTGCTCCCACTCGGTTGACTAGGTTCAGGTATCCCACTAGACACCTGTCTTGTTGATAACGAATCATCCTCCTCAAAAAGAGGAACTGTCTTATCAACTTCACCCTTTGTTGGAAACTCAGTTTCTAGAAAAGTGACATCTTTAGACTCAATCTCAGATATTGTTCCATCTTGTTGCTCACCTATAAAAATATAACCTTTTGAGGTCTCAGAATATCTTATAAAGATACACTTCTTACCTCTAGGTCATAGTTTTCCATATTTGTACCTCGTGGTCTCAGATTGCTCAAATCTGGTTTTCTGCCCATCCAATGTTCATATGGGGTTGATGGAACTGACTTTGAAGACACTTTGTTAAGTATATATGTTGCAGCTAGTAATGCATCTCCTCAATAGGAGACCGGCAAATTAGCCTGCGCCATCATAGACCTAACCATATCAAGAAGAGTCATATTTCTTCTTTCAGCAACCCCATTTTGCTATGGAGTTCCTGGGATCGTTAGTTGTCTAATAATCCCCTTATCATTACATGTCGTCTTGAACAAATCAGACAGATATTCACCCCCACGGTCAGTGCGTAAGGCCTTAACCTTACGTTCCGTTTGATTCTCAACTTCGTTCAAATAACGAATGAAATAATCCAACGTTTCAGATTTTTTAGAAATCAAATACACATGACCATACCTAGTGAAATCATCAATAAATGTAATGAAGTAGGAAGCTCCATGCCTAGCCTTCACACTCATCGGACCACAAATATCCGAATGAATCAATTGCAATGGCAAGTCTGCTCTAATAGCCTTTCCAAATGGCTTCCTAGTTGCTTTTTCAGCAAGACAATGCTCACATATAGACAAGCTAATCTTAGCACAAGTGCCCAATAAACCCTCTCTAGCTAATCGATTCATGCGATCTTGTCCTATATGTCCCAATCTAGCATGCCAAACCTCATCAAATATATCCGCATTACTAGTAAGAGCAATGTTTGAAAAACAACTATGAATCGCACAATTCACATCAGGTATCACATCTAGTACCATAAAACCATTAGATAAATAATCATATCCGATTGACACAGAGTCAATCTTAAGTTCTACACAACGACTGAAAAAATTTATAGAGTACCCCAAACCAAGAAGACAAGTAACAGATACAAGATTCCTTCGAATCTCTGGAGCATACAAAACATCATGCAGAAACAAAGTACTTCCACCACGAAGGTTAAGTTTGCAAGAAGTGCCGACTGACTTCGACTCTTGCATTGTTTCCTACATAGATCCATTTGTTGCAGTGCAATGTGCATACTCCACATATGTAACCTGCTCTCGAGCTACATGGTTGGTTGCTCCCGAATCTATAATCCACAAAGGATAAAAATCAGCCATCAACACAGTACTAGTAACAAAATACTCAGAAGACAGACTAGAAGTTCCCTTCTTTGGCTCAGTACACTCCCAAGCAAAGTGACCCTTCTTGCCACAATTAAAGCAAGATAACTTGCTTTTAGGTTTCTTCCCTGTCTTCTTCTTCTTGATTTGATCCTTCCCAGCGAGCGTTTTATTCTTTCCCTTTCCTTCTTTTCTTCTTGGATCCAGATGATCCAGCAGAGCCTGCAGCTAAATAGGCTTGGCTAGAAATCCTCGCGGATTCTACTCTCTCAGCCTCCAGCTCAACATGCCGTGAGACATCAGCGAAAGTCTTAATACTCTCACTGTGAGTTAAGGTCTGCTTCATGGTCTCCCAAGAATCGGGAAGAGAACGAATAACCGCCTTAACCTGTTGTTCATCGGTCAACTCATGACCGCGCTTTCGACTCGAATCATATTAGACATCTCCCTGAGATGTTGAACCATCGTTGCATTCGGGCGCTTCTTGTAGCTGTCGAACCTGATCGTCAGTTGCCGAAGCTTACTCAGACTTATTCCCCTGTATCTCTCTCTAATGGTTACCCAGACTGCATGAGCTGAAGGATATGGCTCATACTCTAACACTAGGTCATCCACCATTGAACTTATCAATATGCCCTTAGCAGTGGAATCCTTCCTTTTTCATACCTTATAGGCATCAATGTCACGTCTGTATTGTGTTGTATTACTCTCAACAGGTTCTAACATAACCTGATTAACAGCCTCTAGAACTTCTTGTTCCTCAAGAACATACTGAATCTTGAGGTGCCATCTTTATAGTTATCCCCATTCAGTTTTTCACCTTTGTTCAGTTCAGCTATGATGTTTTTGGTTGTCATAACCTAACATAAATAAACACATTATTTAGTTAATCAGTGTATGCTTTTATGTATGTAATCTCAAAAATAAACTCAAGATAACTCTGATCTGGTTTACAAAATCAAGTGACAACTACGTTATTACTCATCATTTGTATGTGCCAATCTGAGTTATATTGATATATTTTACTACATACATCCCACTTAATGATATTAATCATTATAACAACATGATATTACACATTAAATGAACATATCATTATATAGTCATTTGAACTAATCAAGGGCATATTTAATAATCATGCATCATGTAGAGTTAACAACATTAAATGAACTAATCATTTTAAATGAACACATCATTAAAATAAACATGTTGTACAATGTTAACAAATAACAAAGTCTACTAAGAATGTAACAGATTACATTCTTCCTACTCATAAACTAAAAATAACTCCTAATAGACTAGATAAGCAATTACTGCTCCCACTAGGACAAGCCCTAGCGCAGCAGTAATCATGACATGTCCCCTCCGTCTAGACTCTACGATTCTCTCGACACTCACAGCAACACATCGCCTCGATCTGAGTCCTTTAAAGACCTCACTAATCGAGAACCAAAATCCTCCACAGGGTCTTCTTTAGGATTCTCTTCACAGTCAGCATAGTTAATCAGCTCTGTGCACAACCGGGTATATGAAATTCGTCCTTCATGTAACCCCCAAAATTGTCGTGCCGCGTCAGCAAGATTATCGGGCAATGAACGAATCAACGCCCAAATCTGAAGTTGTGTCTAATCCGAAACTCTGCATCTCGAGCTTCGAACAATCCGTCGCTTCCCAATGTGTCCACGACTCCATGGTAAGGGTCATAGTCCAAATCTTCGATAGCCTCCTATACCGGACAAGAACACATCGTACGGGTCATAGTGGTATACATCCGCGCCATCTCAGTAAATTTTAAATAATTCATGTCGACATAACCAAACAAAACCCGATAAATACCTAGGTATATTCCAATTAATCAAGGCCTACGAACAAATACACATATATCAAGAAGAACTAAACTCCTTGAATTTTAGGCTATAATTAATTGACTCATTGATCAATCAATTTTGACCCATAGACAGTGATAAACTAGTTCTATCCTTAAGTTATCCACGTCATATTCTAATCCATCTAACTTTAGTTATGAGATTAATCAACCAAAGTCAACTTTACATAATTCTTGTGTAAATTTAATTGGACACTTAGCCTTTTATTTAATCAAATTAATCAACTACGCCCAATTAAAATTTGATTCAAAGTTCTATCAATTTGGTCCAATTAAACCAAACTAAATCTAAAGCAAATTAAACCAAACTTCAATTTAAAGCCCAATTAATTCGGCCCAATTAAAGCACAATCTAAATAATCTGTACGAAACAGATTAATAAAAAAAACTTCTTTTTTTTTAATTAATCGGAAACTTTTCCCGTGCCCTAATTCCCAGAGCACTCGCGCCAGCGGCAATTGCCGTCGCCGTCGCCGTCGCCAAAACGCTGGCCACCGCCTCCGACCGGTCGGTGGCGCCTCGAGGCCATCGCCTCCAATGCCCGCGTGATCGGCCGCCTCAGGCCGCCGTCGCCATCACCAAAGCGCCACGGCCGGCACTCTCGACGCCTCAGGGCATCGGCGGCAGCGTCTCCTGAGATCGCCCAGCGGTCCCTGGCCCGTCGGTCGCCAAGATCGCCCAACGCCGACGACAAGGTCCGCCGGCGCGCGCCTCCATCGCCTCGAGATCGCCCAGCAGCGTCCGGGTTTGGCGGCGCGCCTCGACGCCGTCGCCTCCACGCCCCGCGCTCCGGCCGTCGATTTCTGAGGCGGCAGAGGCGTCGGCGTCCACGCCGCTCCGAGCGGACGGGATCGGCGACGCTTTCGCCCAGGTTTGTCGAAGGAGAGGTTACGTTCTCCATTTGGAGCTTTTCGGCGATCACAATATATATATATATATATATATATATATATATATATATATATATATATATATATATTTGGAGCTTTGGCTTGTGTCGGAGGAAAGATCACCGTGGAACTCAACTCGCGCTTCACAAACCAAATCAATCCGGATGCTTCTCCGCCTCTCCGACTCTCTTCTCCGAGCAACCGAACCTCTCACTTGGACGCAGCCACCTCCTTGGACACACGCTCCTTCAAGGGAAGGAGACGCACAACGCACGCACGGCAAACCGTGCGTGCTCGAGGCAGTTCCACGAACTGCCACGAACTCCATCAAAAAGATTGAGCTTAAGATTAAAGCTCGAATCGAACTCAAGCTAAGCTCGAGCTTAGGTAAAAACCAACTGAGTCAGACTCGAACCTCTGACTGTTTGGTTTGGTTCGGTCAGTTCGATTACACCCCTAAATTAACATCGCATATATTTTACAATATCGAAATGAATTTTGATTTGAGTTCCAAAAGAGATTTTTTTTAATATTTATTTTTTTTTCGGTCCACTTTTCATTATTGAACGTGACGTAAGCAGTTGCGTAATCACACACTTACCGTAACGTAGCAAACAAAGAGTGAGCTAGTCAAACCTTTTCGCCTATAAAGGAGCAGAACTACCGTTGGCGATGTACTCGGTTGCCAGTCGGCAGTCGCCAACACCGGCATCAATTTGCACAGCCATGACCGGAGCTGTGGCGGAGGACGTGAAGGTTTTGGGTCTCACGGTGAGCTCCTTCGTCATCAAGGTCCTCATCGCACTCCGCCTCAAGAGAGTCGCGTACGAGCTCGTGGAGGTGGAGCTCTTGGAGCCGAAGAGCGAGATTCTGGTGAAGTCCAACCCGGTGTACAAGAAGATCCCAGTGCTGCTCCACCGCGGAAAAGCCATCTGTGAGTCCGCCGTCATCGTCCAGTACATCGACGAGGAGTGGTCCGGCGGCGGCGGCGATTCATCCTCCATCCTCCCTGCCGACCCTTTCGACCGCGCCGTCGCTAGGTTCTGGGGCGTCTACATCGAGGACAAGGTAAAGGCCCCTGTTTTGGCAATCCATCAAATGAAAACAAAACATTTGACTTCGATTTCTTCGATTCGTACCAGTTGCCCGATTTAATTAGGGCTTTGAGGGGGGAGACGGAGGCAGGGAAGGCGAAGCCGACGGAGTTGGCCGGTCAATTCCACCAAGTGCTGGGGCTGCTGGAAGAGGCCTTCGCGGAGTGCAGCAAAGGGAAGGGCTTCTTCGGCGGGGACGCCATCGGCTACCTGGACATCGCGCTGGGGTGTTACCTGGGGTGGATTGTAGCGCTGGAGAAGGACAAAAGAGTCAAGATTTTGGATTCGGAAAAGCTTCCTCGGCTGGCGGGCTGGGCGGAGCGGTTCCTGGCGGAGGAGTCAGTGAAGGGGCTGATGCCGGACGCCGACGAGCATCTGAAATTTTATGCAGCCCTCAAGGCGAGGATTAGCGCTACTCCTTCTGCATAAGATCTTGTGAGATGATGAACGGTGTGAAGTTAGGGTTTGAGAGTCAATAATTCTCTTGAAAACAAATCAAACCAATCAAGTTTCAAAACATTCGAGACCTCAAAAAAAAAAAAAAAAAAAAAAAAAAATTCAAATCAAGTGGAAAATTCATTATCCACACTGCTTTCGAACTCATTTATGATCTTGGTTACAGATCTCGTTTCCTATGTGTTCTCATGGCATGACAACACAAGCCAGCAATGCATTTTATTGATGATCTTTAGTTTCATAAGAATAAATTATCAAGGCCTCTGTTTTTTTAGTAAATGAATGGAATGTCACAACTTCATCAATGGTTTAATTTGCTTCAAAACACTTCATCAAAAGTTCCAAAAAAAAGTGGTTTGTTCTGATGGAGATGGCACGGTGGCTAAGATATAGTGGAGTTTGTGAATAAGATAATAATCGATTTCGAAAGAGATCTAATATTCTTTTTTGAATTCAGATGAATCTTACGTATTTTGGTTATCACGTCAAAATTCATAAGACCAGTCGTGATTTATCTCCCTCATTATGACTGTAAGATAGGTCAGTGAGGGCCGCTAGCTTGGTGAATTTAATTTTTTAGATTATGAAATTTATATGGAAAATGATTTGGAAGAAGATGAAGACACTTTTTTTTGACAAATGTTGCTAGCTAGATATATTCTTACTTCTCCAAAAGTCGAAGGAGAAGATTGGGGATAGATATCTATTTTCCAGATGTTGATTCGTTACAAGAATTAAGCACATAAAGTTATTATGGATGAGGAAGTTGTATTTCTCTGTCTTATGAAAATTATAATGATATTTGATATGATATTATTTCTATTTGATTTTCACGATCATGATTATGTGCCTAACAAACTCCAACTCCAGCTTGTTTAATGATATGAAAATTACATGTTAATGAGTCGAGCTGAAATTAAACTTGTTTAACTTTTAAATGATCAGATATTTTAGCTCGAGACATTTGCGAACTATTTAAATTCATTACGAACCAAGTTTGAGCTTAACATTAAAACTCGAATCGAACTCGAGCTAAGCTCGAGCTTAGGGAAAAGCCAACTGAGTCAGACTCGAACCTCTTACTGTTTGGTTCGGTCCAGTTCGATTACACCCCTATTAAATGAATTTTGATTTGAGTTCCAGAAGATTTTTTTTTTCTGGGCCACGTTTCATTATAATTAACGTGACGTAAGTAGTTGCGTAATCACACACTTACCGTAAAATTAGCAAACAAATAGTGAGCTGGTCAAACCTTCTCGCTTATAAATAGCAGAACAACCGTCGGCGATGTACTCAGTTGCCAGTCGCCGACCCCGGCGACAATTTGCACACCTATGGCCGGAGCTGTGGAGGAGGACGTGAAGGTTTTGGGTGTCACGGTGAGCCCCTTCGTCATCAGGGTCCTCATCGTACTCCGCCTCAAGAGAGTCGCGTACGAGTTCGTGGAGGTGGACTTCTTGGAGCCGAAGAGCGAGATCCTGGTGAAGTACAACCCGGTGTACAAGAAGATCCCCGTGCTGCTCCACCGCGGAAAACCCATCTGTGAGTCCGCCGTCATCGTCCAGTACATCGACGAGGAGTGGTCCAGCGGCGGAGGATCATCCTCCATCTTCCCCGCCGATCCTTTCGAACGCGCCGTCGCTCGGTTCTGGACCGTCTACATCGACGACGAGGTAAAGGCCCCTGTTTTGGCATTCGATCAAATAAACACAAAACATTTGACTCCGATTTCTCCAATTTGTACCAGTTGCCCTATTTAATTAGGGCTTTGAAGGCGCCGGAGACGGAGGCAGCGAAGGCGACGGAGTTGGTCGGGCAATTCCACCAGGTGCTGGGGCGGCTGGAAGCGGCCTTAGCGGAGTGCAGCAAAGGGAAGGGCTTCTTCGGCGGGGACGCCATCGGCTACCTGGACATCGCGCTGGGGAGTTACCTAGGGTTGATTGGGGCGCTGGAGAAGGTCAGAAGCGTCAAGATTTTGGATGCGGAGAAGCTTCCTCGGCTGGCGGGTTGGGCGGAGCGGTTCCTGGCGGAGGAGTCAGTCAAGGGGCTGGTGCCGGACGTTGACGAGCATCTGAAGTTTCACGCAGCCCTCGTGGCGAGGATGAGCGCTGCTCCTGTATAATTAAGATCTTGTGAGATCATGAACGGTGCGAAGTTAGCATTTGAGAGTCAATAATTCTCCTGAAAACAAATCAAATCAATAAGTTTCAAAACATTCCAGATCAAAGATCAAATAAAATAAATAAAATAAAAAACAGCTCCAAAGGAACGGCACTGTAGTAAAAATAGAGGAATGTTACGCAGTTTAATTTTTTATTATGATATCGTTCAACGATGAATTTAAAAAAAAAAATCATTCGATCAATCTTAGGACTCAAGAGTTTATCCGATGGACAGAGTACGATTTCAACATTGAATCGTCGAGCAATTGTGGGGTCCGAATTTAATTGTGAAAAAATTATAAGTATTTCGATAGAGACTGTTTGAGTTTCGATCTTAGTCAATTCAATTATTAAAAAAATATTTCAAAAACTCATGGAATATAATCGATCATTTTTATAAATGAGTTGGATTGAAAATTTGGATACTTTGTGTCGATTAAAAAAAACAAATCCAGTGGAAAATTCATTATCCACACTGTTTTCAAACTCATTTATGATCATAGTTACGGATCTGTTACCTACCAAAGATACTCGTTACCAACTACAACTCTACGAGACGCGAAATGCACTGTCAACTATCTGCATGGCATGTAGCTTAATAATTCTATTTCATACAACTAAGAACGACATTCATACCATCGAAGAGAATAAATATTGTCGTTACATACGGTGGTATTTATAAAAGTGATATAGATCGATTTTGAAGAAAGTCTAAAGTTTTTTTCTGAATTCACATGCTCTCCACATATCTTGACTACCACGTCAAGACTCATAAAATCCTCCGTAATTTACTTCCTTCACAGTGACCGTGAGACAAATTGATGAAGATCGCTAGGTTGACGACTCCAACCTTTTACATAAGTGAATAAATGTTATCCCTATGAAGATGACGTGATATCTAAGACACGACGATGTTTACAGAAATAATATAAATCGATTTCGGGGAAAATCTAAAATTCTTTTTTGAATTCAGATGACTCCATGTATTTTGACTATCACATCAAGGTCTATAAAATTCTTCGTGATTTATCTCTCTCACAATGACTATATAATAGATCGGTATGAATCGTTAGATTGACGATTTCAATTTTAGAAAGAGAGAATAAATATTAAATATTGAAGTTAGGATTTCCAAATAGTTAAAAAAAACAGAAAGATTCTATTAGATATTTTCAAATTAAGGTCGAGAATTAACAAGTTTAGGATCGTATAAAAAATGGCTGGTGATGTCATCAAGAGAAAAATTAGATGTGAGTACATAAACATCCTATTTAATTATTAGTTGCGGTCAAATATTCTATAAATTATTTGGTTCGTACCTAACTTTTATGGAAAACGAAAAGTCATAAATTAAAGAGATTCAATTGACGTAGATGTTGACTTTCTTGTCAGCTTTTAAGAGGTATTGATAGTCTTATTTTCTTTTTATATTGATATTAGAGTATTCAAATTTTTCATTCGATTAATATTCAAGAGTGATTAATTCTATCTTATACATTTTTAAAATGTCTCATTAATTGGATAAGATGAATTTAAGTGATCTACAACGATCAAAGATAAATAAATCAAGTCTTTCATGTTTAATCGCTCAATTGATTGACCGTAATCGTATTATCTCTGAATAACGATCCAATATCGAAGATATACCCAATTCGTCCATCGGATAAACTTTTGAGCCCCAAAGCCATCCATTGGATTTTTATTAAATTTCCTATCAAACGATATCACAATAGAGAATCGAACTGTATTCTTTTATAAAATTATCGTTGTAAGCGACTTCAATCCCACTTAATTTAAAAAAAATAATAATAATTTTGATTTTTTTTCCGGCCATCATAAATTCTTCATTTCATTTTCATATAAATTTTAAAATATCAAATTAAAATGATAAATTTTATTATTTTATAAATTAATAAATATATTAATTCTAAATTATTTATTTATTTATTTATATACCGTCTTTTTAACCCATAAGGAATTAAATATTCAAAAAATAATTTAAATTTTTTATTTAACAAAAAATATTCTGTCACGTATAAAAAGATAATAAATGTTGAGCATGAGACAATGAATAATAGTCGCTGCGTGTGATTGCTTGGTCAATAATTCTAGATAGTTGATGGTCGGTCTCAGTTAATTTTAATTGAAAAATCTAGTATTTTTTCTTGACATTTAAATTTCTTGCACTTCAGCTTTTGACTATTTGGTAGCAAAAAGATTAAATAAAATCTTCACTTGTTGTTTATGACTCAAAATTATTTTCGAATCGAACTCGAACTTGAGTCGTAAGTGAAAAATATTTTTATAATATTTATTTAGTTGTATTTGTTTTAAACTCTAAATTAAAATTAGATATTTTATATAAAATATTAATTATGTATTATGATATTTTAATTTTAATAAAAGATTAATCTTCTTCTATATTCTTTTATTTTAAACTCTAAATTCTTTTATTATAGTACAAAATATTAAAAATAATTTATATGAAAATTTATAAAGAATATAGATAAAGAATATAGTTTCAAATATTAATTAGAAAGTAATATATCTGAAATTCATAATATTAATAATAGTAGTATAAAATTTTAAAAAATATAATTTTTATTAAAAGAAGAGAAGCAATGCCCACAAATATCTTCAAATTTTAGATAAGAACTTAATAATTATTTGGCAATTTTTTTTTATTTTAATAATACATATATGAATATCTTTTGAGTCGCAGAAGACTAATGGATCATCATAGAACAGAGGTTCAGTTTTAGAGCTAATGGATGAACAACGATCTACTTTGTCCCTTGATGTTGATACAAGTAAGATTCATATATCTTCAAAATAGTATAATATTTTTCACTTTGGACCTAAACTCTCATGATTTTATTTTTAAACTTTCTCCAAAATGTCATATACTAATAGAGATATCTTTTAATCTAATAAACACATGATCTTTCCATATCTTATCATTGTAAGACTTTGATTGTATTCCTAGTATTTCTAATAATTTCTTCTCAAATGAAGGATCACATTGGGCCCCCCTCAAGCCTATCCATCCTTGAAGGATTATTCTGCTTGATGTTCGATTCTCAACCCACTAAGACATCCTACTAACTGTCTGATCCTCCTAATCTAGTTGGACTTCCTGTCAGTTGTCCGGTCCTCTTAATATAATTGGACTTCCTGCAAGGTATCTGATTCTTTTGATTCAGACATGAGAATCTAACTTCCTTCAGTCGAGGACATGACTTAACATTAACTATAGCTCTGATACCAATTGTTGATGCAAATAAAATTTATATATCTTCATAATAGTATGATATTGTTCACATTAGGCCTAAACTCTCACGGTTTTATTTTTAGACTCTACTCAAAGGTCTCAAACCAATAGAGATATTTTTTCATTTTATAAGCACATGATCTTTTTTATTTCTTATCAATGTAAGACTTTTATTGTATTCTCAATACTCTTAACACCTAATTCTTTTGAAGTACAAATATTACTTGATAATTTAACGTACAAGATAAAAAAAAAAGAATACAATAAATGTAAACTTCTAAGGATGAAAGAGAAGAATTCGATATTGAATGAATTACCACTATAGAAAATAAAAATGGAAGTGAGTAACAATGATATTTCCTAAAGTAACAAAGGTAAAAAAATAAGTAAACTACGTGAGCTTTGATTCTCATATATCCTAAGGGAATACATAGACAATTTAAATAAGTGCATATGAACCGTGAACCATAATCGTTTTGAACGGTTAAAGTTAAGGATTGATTTTTTATGAACTGTGGAACTATCAATTCAAAATCATCCTCGGATCTAGACATAACACTGCTAGAAAATAAAAAAAATATGAAATGTAATGCACGAAAGCCAGAAAATGCATTCTATGCATGAATTCTCATCTTTTTTACCACTATAGTAATCCAATTCTAGCATTATTTAGAAAGAGTTTATGAATTTTTTACAACAAGTTATGCATTGTTAAGATGTTTTTGAAGTTGAACTTTTGGTTACACTAGAATTAAATAGCCATTGTAAAAATATATCCAATTTGAATTTAATCCATTTAAAATTGACTAAGGTTATTAATGGATTTGGATAAAAAATTATTAAAGAGCTTAGAGAATTTAAAATTATGAAATCTAGACATAGAGTGGAAAAGAAAAATATAAAAAATATATATATGATTGTAATCTTAGTTTTGAATCTTCTGTGTAAAATTATAAGTATATGTCAATTGACATAGATATTGAATTTTGAAAATGTATTATGCACCGCTTGAAAGACTTTGAAACCGAGATGTTAAGAGTGGAATTATATTAAAAGTCACTGTAAAAATCCATCGAACTTAGATTAAATTCAATCAGAACTGACTAATATCATTAATGATTTTTAATCAAAACTTATTTATGTACTTAGAAAATTTTAAATTTTAAAACATTAGAGAAAGAATAGAATTTTAAGAATATAAAAAAATATATTATTCTAGTCTCTCGATGATGTTCAAATAATTAGAACAATAGTGATATTGATTTTCAAAAATCAATATCACTGTAGAATTAATTTTTAAAAATAATATTATTGTGGTGTTGATTTTAAAAATTATTCCGGTGCTAATTTTAAATAAAAAAAATCAATCCTACGTATAAATAAAATAGATATTATAGCTCACGGGAGGAGTATTTTTGAAATTGAATTTTTTGAGAAAAAAATTATGATACGCCCATTAGAAATTTTAGAATTTTGGATGGGACCCGTTAACAAAGAGACTTTTTTTTTTTTAATGATTTTTTTTTTTTTAATTTTCTCCGGGCCAGATTTCATTAACGTGACGCAAGCAATTGCGTCATCACAAATTGCCATAATTATTCAAAATTGGAAAACAAATAGTGTGTCAGTCAAACCTTCTCGATCTCGCAAAAAAGTTGGAACCGTCAACGACGGACCCTTTGTAACCTTCTCGATCCCGCGCCTATAAATAGCAGATCTACCGTTGGCGACGTGCTCAACCATCATTCGTCCATCCCGGCATCGATTTGCACACCCATGGCCGGAGCTAGTGCAGAGAACGTGAAGGTTTTGGGTGCCACAGTGAGCCCCTTCGTCCTCAGGGTCCGCATCGCACTCCGCCTCAAGAGAGTCGCGTACGAGTTCGTGGAGGTGCAGCTCGCGGAGCCGAAGAGCGAGATCCTGGTGAAGTCCAACCCGGTGTACAAGAAGATCCCAGTCCTGCTCCACCGCGGAAAACCCATCTGCGAGTCCACCGTCATCGTCGAGTACATCGACGAGGAGTGGTCCAGCGGCAGCGGATCATCCTCCATCCTCCCCGCCGACCCCTTCGACCGCGCCCTCGCTAGGTTCTGGGTCGTCTACATCGACGACAAGGTAAAGACCCCTGTTTTGGCAATCCATCAAATAAAATATATAAAAAAAAAAACCAAACATTTGACTCCGATTTCTTCTATCTGTACCAGCTCCCTCCTTTAATTAGGGCTTTGATGGTGGAGACGGAGGCGGCGACGGCGACGGAGTTGGCCGGGCAATTCCAGCAGGTGCTGGGGCTGCTGGAAGAGGCCTTCGCGGAGTGCGCCAAAGGGAAGCGCTTCTTCGGCGGGGACGCCGTCGGCTACCTTGACATCGCGCTGGGGAGCTGCCTGGGGTGGTTTATGGCGCTGGAGAAGGCCAAAAGCGTCAAGATTTTGGATGCGGAGAAGCTTCCTCGGCTGGCGGGCTGGGCGGAGCGATTCCTGGCGGAGGAGTCTGTGAAGGGGCTGGTGCCGGACGCCGACGAGTTTCTGAAGGTTTTCGGACCCCGCTTGCCGACGATCAGCGCTGCTCCTTCTGCATAAGTTCTTGCGAGATCATAAATGGTGTGAGTGAAATGAGGGTTTGAGAGTCGATAATTCTCCTAAAATAAATCAAATAGATCGCGTTTCAAAACATTCAAGAACTCAAAAAAAAAAAAAATCCAAATCCAGTGGAAAATTCATTATCCACACTGTACTTTTCGAACTCATTTATATATATATATATGATCCTGTTTCATATGTGCTCTCAACAATGAACTTAAAATGAGAGAATTAACATCGATAGCTATTACTATAACGGGCGAATTTTACTGACGATATCTAGTTTCATAAGAATAAGATATCAGGGGCTCTCTTTTAGTAACTGAATGGAATGATAACTCGTCGATCCTTTGGATAGTCGTTGAACTTTTCGCGATACCATTTGTGTGTTTCAGCTACTGCAAAAACCAAATTCGATACCTGTTCATGGAATTACGCATGGTGAAAGATCAAATAAGAGTTCCCTGTGTGAGCTATGTCGATAGCTTAGACATACCACAAACAAGAACAGATGTCATATCGTTGCATCGGATCCTCCACTGGAGACCAAAATCCCCAAGTATATAATCTGCACGATGCAAATTTTAACAGAAAAACTTAATTGCGATTCAATTGAAACATCATATATAGAAGGTTAGGATAAGTTTTAACAAGTTTAAGATCTTATAAAAAATGGCTCGTGATGTAATCGAGAGGAAAATTAAATGAGTAGGTAAACATCTTATTTAATTATTAGTTGCTGTCGAATGTTCTGTATATTATTTTGTTCGTATCTAATTTTTTCATAAAAGAATTAGAACCGCTATATTGATGACCTCTCTAGTTATCAAATATATATATAAAAAAAAAGAAAAAAAGAGGAGATCAGTTGAAAATTCAAAGTTATGATCTCTTTAAAAATTATCTATCTAAGAGCTCGAATCTAACTTTTTCATGGTATGTATTTGTATGTAAAAGGAAAAGTCAGATATTAAAGAGATTCAATTGATGTAGATGTTGCCTTTCTTGTCTTCGTTTTATCTTGTGATTTTCCAACCTATGGGCAGAGCGACTTCAGTCCCACCTATTTTTTTAAAAATAATTTTGATTTTTTTTTTCAGCCATCCTAATTCCTAAATTCTTAATTGATCATTTTCATATAAATTTTAAAATATCAAATTAAAATGATAATTTTTATAAATATTATTTTTTTTATAAATTAATAAATATATTAATTCTAATTTATTTATTTATATACCGTCTTTTTAACCAATAAGGAATTAAATATTCAAAAATAATCTAAATTTTTTATTTAACAAAAAAAATTCTGTCACTGATGAAAAGATAATAAACGTTGACCATGAGACAATGAGTCGATCGTTAGATAAATATTATGTCTGATGGCTTCGTTAATAAGTTTGATAGTTGATGTTCATCTTAATTTTTTTTTATTCATATCAAGATATTCGAATTTTCGATTTAATTTTTTATTCATAAGTTTAGATATGAATTTTCGATTCATATCAAGATTTAATTAATCCCCAAGTATATAATCTGCACGATTTATAATCCAATTGAATTTTATATTAATCGGATTCTTATGGCTTTCATTTTGGATGTAATGTATTCATTTATAAGTAATTGATTTTCATGTACTGCAGGTGATTTTCACGAGCTAGATTATGTGCCTAACAAGTTCGAACTCAAATCTTTTAACGATCTGAAAATTATATGTTAACCAGTTGATCTCGAACTAATTAAGTTCGTTTAACATTTAAATGAATTATTTTCGAATCATAAGTGAACTTTTTAATTTCATTACGAAGTAAACTCGAGTTTAAGAGTAAAGCTCGAATATAACACGAGTCAAGCTTGAGCTTAAGGAGCAACTAATCGAGTAGGACTCGAACCTCTTCTTTTTTGTTGGGCTCCGTTGGTTTTCACTCCTAATAACACCTTAGATAATTTACGGTATCAAAATGAATTTTATGCTATTTTTTTCCTCAAATTGTTAATAATAATAATAATAATAATAATAATATATATATATATATATATATAACCGCCACGTCATTCGACCCCGTCGACTAGGCGTGATCGACGCAACTCGTCGATCAAGCGGGGCTCGATTCCGATCGATTTGCGCCGAATCCGACGCAAAATCGCAAAGCGATCGAAACATCGCGGCGCGATGGTGCGACGCCCGTCGGCCGCGATTGGGTCAGATTCTAATCGAATTGCACCCGAAATCCGACGACGGACGTTCCGATAGTCGACGTCGACAATCGAATGGCGACCGACCGAGTATACCGGACGGATTGATGTCGGCTGTCAGTTCGTTCGACGTCGGATTTCTGCCACGATTCGATTGAAATTCGGCCCGATAGTGGCTGTGCCACTGCCGACCGCGTGGTTCGATCATTTCCGATCGATTTGCGTCGGATTTCGGGCGTTAATCGGTCGGAATCCGAGCCTAGTCGGACCGCCGGCGAGTTGCGCGTCGATCCCGCTCGGTCCGGCAGTGGCCGGACGGTGCGGCAGCGATGACAACAACAAGCGTGGTTCACGCGTGGAGCGGACGAGTGCACACGAGAACGTTGCACATGGAAAAAAAACTCTCTCTATATATATTTATATTGTAAAATTTTCAAAGTATTTAATTATACAATTAAATAATTTTTTAGTATTTATTATTTTACTTTTTATTTAATTATGATAAATTTTTATAATATAACTTTAATTTTAAATAATTATATTAATAATGAATTTTTATCTCCTTACATATTAATAATACAAATAAAATGGGAAAATATTTTTATAATATTTATTTAGTTGTATTTTTTTAAATCCTAAATTAAAATTATATATTTTATATGAAATATTAATTATGTATTATAATATTTTAATTCTAATAAAAGATTAATCTTCTCCTCATCCTTTTATTATATACAAAATATTAGAAATAATTTATTTAAAAATTTATAAAGAATATAATTTAAATATTAATTAGAAAGTAAAATATCTTAAATTCATAATATTAATAGTAGTGTAAAATTTACAAAAATCCAAGGGAAGAAATGTCCACGGATATCCTCAAATTTTATATAAGATTTCCTATTTGACGATTTCTTTTGATTTTAATAATATAGATTGGAATTTCAATATTTTACAAAGATGGTTGTAGAAGACTTAAAATTTGTTAATCATCTTCATCGTCGCAAAAAAAATCCTATCTTATTCGATGTCAACCATCATTGTAGAAAAGAGGTTTAATTTTAGAGCTAATGGATGAACGACTATCTACTTTGTCCCTTGATGTTGGTATAAATAAGATTTATATGTCTTCATAATAGTATGATATTGTCCACTTTGGACCTAAGTCCTCATGATTTTGTTTTTGACTTTATCCAAAAGATTTTATATCAATGTAGATATTTTTTCATCTTATAAATACATAATCTTTTCTATGTTTTACTAATGTGAGATTTTGATTGTATTTTCAATACTTTCAATAATTTCTCCTCAAACGAATGACCACATTAGTTCCCCCAAGCCTATCTGACTTTGAAGGACTTCCTCTGCTTGATGTCCGATCTTCAATCCATCAGAACTTCCTTTTAATTGTTTGGTCCTCCTGATATAGCTGAACTTCTTGTCAATTGTCTGGTTCTTCTGATCCAACTGGATTTTTTGTATAGTATCTGGTTCTTTTGATTCGGATATGAGAGTCCTACTTCCTTCGTTCGAGGACATGACTTAACATATACCATAGCACTGATACCAATTGGTGGTGCAAATAAGATTTATATATCTCCACAGTGGTATGATATTGTTCACTTTGAGCTTAAACTTTCATAGTTTTATTTTTAGACTTTATTCAAAAAGTTTTATACCAATAGAGATATCTTTTTTTCTTATAAGTATATGATATTTTCCATATTTTATAAATGTGAAACTTTAATTATATTCTCAATACTCTTAACACCTAATTCTTTGGAAGTTCAAATATTACTTGATGATTTAACATACAAGATTTGAAAAAAAAAAATTGCAATAAATGTAAATTTCTAAGAATGAAGCAGAATAATTTGATATCGAATGAACTACCACTATGAAAATTAAAAATGAAAGTGAGTAACAATGACATTTTCTAAACTAACCAAGGTAAAAAGACAAGCGAAATATATGAACTTTGATTTTCCTATATTCTAAGAGAATACGTAGATAATTTAAATAAATGCATCTGAATCGTGAACCATAATCGTCATGAACAGTTAAAATTAAGGATCATTTTTTTATGAATTGTTGAACTGTCGATTTAAAATCATGCTCAAATAGACATGCCACTGCTATAAAATAGAACAAATATTAAATGTAATGCACAACAGCCAAAAAATGCATTTTATGCATGTATTTTCATCTTTTTTAACCACTCTAATTATCCAAACTCTAGCAGTTGCATGAATCTATTTAGAAAGAGTTTATGAATTTTTGACAATAAGTTGTGCACTATTAAGATGTTTTGAAGTTGAATTTTTGGTTGGCTACAATAGAATTAATAGGCATGGTAAAAATATATCAAATTTGAATTGAATTCATTTCAAGTTGACTAAGATCGTTAATAAATTTTGACCCAAATTTATTAATGAATATAAAGAATTTAAAATTATGAAATCTAAATACAAAATGGAAAAAGAAAAATATAGAAAATACAGATAGATATGATATGTAATTTTAGTTCTGAATCTCCAATGTAAAATTATGAATATATGTAAATTGACATTGATATTGAATTTTAAAAATGGATTGTGCACTGCCTTGAAGACTTTGAAATTGAGATTTTAAGAGTGGGATTGGACTCAAAGTCACTATAGAAATCTATCGAACTTAGATTAGATTTAATCAGAGCTGACTAATACCGTTAATGATTTTTAATCGAAACTCTCATTTATATACTAAGAAAATTTTAAATTTTGAAAAGTGGGCATAGAGGGAAAGAACAGGATTTTAAAAATATAAAGAAAATGTATCATTATAGTAATGTTTAGAATAATAATAGTGATATTAACTGTGATGTTGATTTTCAAAAATCAATATCATAATAGTATTAATTTTTAAAAATAATATTATTATAGTGTTGAGTTTAAAAATTATTACGGTGCTAATTTTAAATAAAAAAAAAATCAATCCTACATACAAATAAAATAGATATTATAGCTCACCGGAGGAGTATGTTTGAAATTGAATTTTTTTGATAAAAAAATTATGATAATCCCATTAGAAATTCTCGAATTTTAGATGGGCCCCGTTAAAAAAGAGCTTTTTTTTTTTTACTTTTCTCTGGGCCACGTTTCATTAACGTGACGCAAGCAATTGCGTCATCACATTTACCTTAATTGTTCAAAATTAGTAAACGAATAGTGTGTCGGTCAAACCTTCTCACCTCCCGCGCCTATAACTAGCAGATCCACCGCCGGCGATGTGCTCAACCATCATTCGCCGATCCCGGCATCAATTTGCACACCCATGGCCGGAGCTGGTGCAGAGAACGTGAAGGTTTTGGGTGTCACAGTGAGCCCCTTCGTCATCAGGGTCCTCATCGCACTCCGCCTCAAGAGAGTCGCGTACGAGCTCGAGGATGTGCAGCTCGCGGAGCCGAAGAGCGAGATCCTGGTGAAGTCCAACCCGGTGTACAAGAAGATCCCAGTGCTACTCCACCGCGGAAAACCCATCTGCGAGTCCGCCGTCATCGTCGAGTACATCGACGAGGAGTGGTCCAGCGGCAGCGGATCATCCTCCATCCTCCCCGCCGACCCCTTCGACCGCGCCCTCGCTCGGTTCTGGGCCGTCTACATCGACGACAAGGTAAAGGCCCCTGTTTTGGCAATTCATCAAATAAAAACAAAACATTTGACTCCGATTTCTTCGATTTGTACCAGTTGCCTCCTTTAATTAGAGCTTTGAGGCCGGAAACGGAGGCGGCGAAGGCGACGGAATTGGCCGGGCAATTCCAGCAGGTGCTGGGGCTGCTGGAAGAGGCCTTCGCGGAGTGCGGCAAAGGGAAGGGCTTCTTCGGCGGGGACGCCGTCGGTTACCTGGACATCGCGCTGGGGAGCTGCCTGGGGTGGTTTGTGGTGCTGGAGAAGGCCAAAAGCGTCAAGATTTTGGATGCCCAGAAGTTTCCTCGGCTGGCAGGCTGGGCGGAGCGATTCCTGGCGGAGGAGTCAGTGAAGGGGTTGGTGCCGGACGCCGACGAGCATCTGAAGTTTTTCGGAGCCGGCTTGCCGACGATCAGCGCTGCTCCTTCTGCATAAGATCTTGCGAGATCATAAATGGTGTGAGTGAAATGAGGGTTTGAGAGTCGATAATTCTCCTAAAATAAATCAAATAGATCACGTTTCAAAACATTCAAGAACTAAAAAAAAAAATTCCAAATCCAGTGGAAAATTCTTTATCTACACTGTACTTTTCGAACTCATTTATATATGATTCTAGTTACAGATCTTGGCTGTCGTTTTTTCACGTATTAATTCTTAGTCTCAAGTCAAAAGTTTATCGTAATTTATTTTTCTTATAATGATTTGGATTTCAATTTTTTTTATTGTATCATAGTTACAGATCTTGCTTCACATGTGCTCTCAGCAATGAACTTAAAACGAGTGAATTAACATCGATAGCTATTACTACAATCGCCGAATTTTATTGACGATCTCTAGTTTCATAAGAATAAGTTATCAGGGGCTCTCTTTTAGTACATGAATGGAATGATAGCTCGTCGATCTTTTGGATAGTTGTCGAACTTTTCGCGATACCACCTGTGTGTTTCAGCTGTTACAAATACCAAATTTGATACATGTTCGTGGAATTACGCATGGTGAACGATCAAATAAGAGTTCCTGTGTGAGCTATGTCTATAGCGTAGACATACCATAAACAGGAAAAAAAGTCATATCGTTGCGTCGGATCCTCCACTGGCGACCAAAATCCCCAAGTATATAATCTGCACGATGCAAGTTCTAACAGAAAACTTAATTGTGATTCAATTGAAACATGATATATAGAAGGTTAAGATAAGTTTTAACATGTTTCGGATCTTATAAAAAATGTTTCGCGATGTAATCGAGAGGAAAATTAAATGTGAGTACGTAAACATCCTATTTAATTATTAGTTGCTGTCGAATGTTCTGTATATTGTTTTGTTCGTATGTAATTTTTTCATAAAAGAATTAGAATCGCTATATTAAATTAGAAATCTAAATGATAAGTTATGATCTCTTATTCATTTAAGAATTATCCCTTTGCGTATCTAAGAGCTCGTATCTAACTTTTTCATGGTATATATGTATTTGTATGTTAAAGGAAAAGTCAGATATTAAAGAGATTCAATTGATGTAGATGTTGCCTTTCTTGTCTTCGTTTTATCTTGTGATTTTCCAACCTATGGGCAGAGCGACTTCAGTCCCACATATTTTTTTAAAAATAATTTTGATTTTTTTTTCAGCCATCCTAATTCCTAAATTCTTAATTGATCATTTTCATATAAATTTTAAAATATCAAATTAAAATGATAATTTTTATAAATATTATTTTTTTTATAAATTAATAAATATATTAATTCTAATTTATTTATTTATATACCGTCTTTTTAACCAATAAGGAATTAAATATTCAAAAATAATCTAAATTTTTTATTTAACAAAAAAAATTCTGTCACTGATGAAAAGATAATAAACGTTGACCATGAGACAATGAGTCGATCGTTAGATAAATATTATGTCTGATGGCTTCGTTAATAAGTTTGATAGTTGATGGTTCATCTTAATTTTTTTTTATTCATATCAAGATATTCGATTTTTCGATTTAATTTTTTATTCATAAGTTTAGATATGAATTTTCGATTCATATCAAGATTTAATTAATCCCCAAGTATATAATCTGCACGATTTATAATCCAATTGAATTTTATATTAATCGGATTCTTATGGCCTTCATTTTGGATGTAATGTATTCATTTATAAGTAATTGATTTTCATGTACTGCAGGTGATTTTCACGAGCTAGATTATGTGCCTAACAAGTTCGAACTCAAATCTTTTAACGATCTGAAAATTATATGTTAACCAGTTGATCTCGAACTAATTAAGTTCGTTTAACATTTAAATGAATTATTTTCGAATCATAAGTGAACTATTTAATTTCATTACGAAGTAAACTCGAGCTTAAGAGTAAAGCTCGAATAGAACACGAGTCAAGCTTGAGCTTAAGGAGCAACTAGCCGAGTAGGACTCGGACCTCTTCTTTTTTGTTGGGCTCCGTTGGATTTCACTCCTATATATATATATATATATATATATATATATATATATATATATATATATATATATATATATATATATATATATATATCGTGATTAGGTAGGAAATCGCGATTCGGCGATGGCGATGCGTCGGCCAGCGAAATCGTAGATTCGGCGAATCACGGAATCCAACGGAAGACCGGCGTGTCGGCGGTCCTTCCGGCCGGTCCGGTTGCAGGTTCGATCGGAATCCGAAGCGATTCTGATCAACGATTTCGCGGCCGCGCCATCCGTGATTGGCGGATCCAGCCAATCGCGATCGAAATCAGCCTCGAGCCCGTCGGACCACCGGCGAGTGTGCATCGATCGCGCCAGTCCAAGGAGGTGGCCGGACGCAGCGATGAGGTCGGCGTGTTGCGACGGGCGGTTGGTCGTGGATGATATATATATATATATATATATATATATATATATATATATATATATATATATATATATATATATATATATATATATATATATATATATTGACGTATTTCTCTGCTCCACGTCGACGATTAGGCGCGATCAATGCGGCGTTGCTGATCGGCCGACGCCGGATTACCGATTGCCCGTCGAAATCGACGAAAGCCCGATCGAAACGCAAAAAACACACGGTCGACAATGGTGCGGCCACTATTGGCCGCGATCTGATCGGATTCCGATCGAATTGCACCTGGAATTCGACGATGGACGGACCGATAGTCGACGCCGACGGTCAAATGGCGACTGACTGAGTATACCGGACGGATCGACGTCGGCTGCCAGTTCGTTTGGCGTCGGATTTCTACTACGATTCGATCGAATTCCGACCTAATCGTAGCCGACAGTGGTCGTGCCACTACCGACCGTGTGATTCGATCATTTCCAATCGATTTGCGTCGGATTCCAAGCGCTAATTGGTTGGAATCCGATCCTAATCGGGCCGCCGACGAGTTGCGCGTCGATCGCGCCCGTTTCGACAGTGGTTGGACAATGCGATAGGGACGACGACAACGAGCGTGACTCACTCATGGAGCGGACGAGCGTGCCCGAGAACAACGCACGGAAAAAAAACTCTCTCTATATATATATTGTAAAATTTTCAAAGTATTTAATTATGTAATTAAATAATTTTTCAATATTTATTATTCTGTTTTTCATTTAATTATGATGATTTTAATAATATAATTTTAATTTTAAATAATTATATTAATGATGAATTTTTATCCCTTTTATATTAACAGTACAAATAAAATGAAAAAAATATTTTTATAATATTTATTTAGTTACATTTTTTTAAATCCTAGATTAAAATTATATATTTTATATGAAATATTAATTATGTATTATAATATTTTAATTCTAATAAAAGATTAATCTTTCTCCGATCCTTTTATTATATATAAAATATTAAAAATAATTTATTTGAAAATTTATAAAGAATATAATTTAAATATTAATTAGAAAGTAAAATATCTGAAATTCATAATATTAATTAGTAGTGTAAAATTTACAGAAATCCAAGGGAAGAAATGTCTACCAATATATTCAAATTTTAGATAAGAACTTAAGAATTATTTGATGATTTCTTTTGATTTTAATAATATAGATAAGAATTTTAAAATTTTATAAAGATGATTGCAGAAGACTTAACATTTTTTAATCATCTTCATCATCGCAAAAGAAATCCTATCTTATCCGGTGTCAACCATCTTTGTAGAACAAAGACTCAATTTTGGAGCTAATGGATGAACAACTATCTACTTTGTTCCTTCATGTTGGTGTAAATAAGATTTATATATCTTCATAATAGTATGATAGTGTCCACTTTGGACTTAAGTCCTCATGGTTTTATTTTTGACTTTATCAAGACTTTATACCAATGAAGATATATTTTAATCTTATAAGCACATAATCTTTTTCATGTCTTATTAATGTGAGACTTTAATTGTATTTTCAAAACTTTCAACAATTCCTCCTCAAACGAAGGACTACATTGGTCTCCCCAAGCCTATCTGACTCTGAAGGACTTCCTCTATTTGATATTCGATCCTCAATCTATTAGGACTTCCTGTCAATTGTTTGGTTCTCCTGATCTAATTGGACTTTTTGTCAATTGTCTGATTCTCCTGATCCAACTGAACTTCCTGCATAGTATCTGATTCTCTTAATCCGGATATAAGAGTCTCACTTCCTTCGTTCAAGGACATGACTTGATATAGACTATAACTATGATATTAATTGTTGGTGCAAATAAGATTTATATATCTCCACAGTGATATGATATTATCCACTTTGAGCCTAAACTTTCATAGTTTTATTTTTTGACTTTATCGAAAAAGTCTCATATCAATGGAGATATTTTTTCATCTTATAAATATACGATCTTTTCCATATTTTATAAATATGAAACTTTAATTGTACGCTCAATACTCTTAACACTTAAATTTTTGGAAGCTCAAATATTACTTGATGATTTAACGTACAAGATCCGAAAAAAGAATGCAATAAATGTAAATTTCTAAGGATGAAGCAGAATAATTTGATATCGAATGAACTACTACTATGAAAGCTAAAAATGAAAGTGAGTAACAATGACATTTTCTAAGATAACAAGGGTAAAAAGATAAGCGAACTACATGAACTTTGATTCTCTTATATTCTAAGGGAATATATAGATAATTTAAATAAGTGCATCTGAATCGCAAATCATAATCATCTCAACAGTTAAAATTAAGAATAATTTTTTTTTATGAACGTCGAACTGTCGATTCAAAATCATGCTTGAATATACATGACACTACTATAAAATAGAACAAATATGAAATGTAATGCACAACAGCCAAAAAAAATACATTTTATGCATGTATTTTCATCTTTTTAACCACTCTAATAATCCAAAATGTTTATGAATTTTTGACAATAAATTGTGCACTATTAGGATGTTTTGAAGTTGAACTTTTGGCTATAATAGAATTAATGGCCATGGTAAAAATATACCAAATTTAAATTTAATTCATTTAAAGTTGCCTAAGATCATTAATAGATTTTGACCCAAATTTATTAATGAATCTAAAAAATTTAAAATTATGAAATCTAAATATAAAGTGGAAAAGAAAAATATAGAAAATACAGATAGATGTTATATACAATTTTAGTTCTGAATCACCTATGTAAAATTATGAATATATATCAATTGACATAAATATTGAATTTTGAAAATGGATTGTGCACCGCTTGAAAGACTTTGAAATTTAGATTTTAAGAGTGGGATTGAATTCAAAGTCACTATAGAAATCTATCGAACTTAGATTAGATTCAATCAGAGATGACTAATACCGTTAATGATTTTTAATCGAAACTCTCATTTATATACTTAGAAATTTTAAAATTTTGAAACGTGGGCATAGAGGGAAAGAACAGGATTTTAAAAATATAAAGAAAAAAATATCATTCTAGTAATGTTTAGAATAATAATAGCGATATTAACTGTGATGTTGATTTTTAAAAATCAATATCATTATAGTATTAATTTTTAAAAATAATATTATTATAGTGTTGATTTTAAAAATTATTACGGTGCTAATTTTAAATAAAAAAAAAATCAATCCTACATACAAATAAAATAGATATTATAGCTCACCGGAGGAGTATGTTTGAAATTGAATTTTTTTGATAACCCATTAGAAATTCTGGAATTTTAGATGGGCCCCGTTAAAAAAGACATTATTTTTTTAAAATTTTCTCTGGGCCACGATTCATTAACGTGACGCAAGCAATTGCGTCATCACAATTGCCTTTATTCAAAGTTAGTAAACAAATAGTGTGTCGGTCAAACCTTCTCACCTCCCGCGCCTATAACTAGCAGATCCACCGCCGGCGATGTGCTCAACCATCATTCGCCGATCCCGGCATCAATTTGCACACCCATGGCAGGAGCTGGTGCAGAGAACGTGAAGGTTTTGGGTCTCACGCTGAGCCCCTTCGTCATCAGGGTCCTCATCGCACTCCGCCTCAAGAGAGTCGCGTACGAGCTCGTGGAGGTGCGGCTCGCGGAGCCGAAGAGCGAGATCCTGGTGATGTCCAACCCGGTGTACAAGAAGATCCCAGTGTTGCTCCACCGCGGAAAACCCATCTGCGAGTCCGCCGTCATCGTCCAGTACATCGACGAGGAGTGGTCCAGCGGCAGCGGATCATCCTCCATCCTCCCCGCCGACTCCTTCGACCGCGCCCTCGCTCGGTTCTGGGCCGTCTACATCGACGACAAGGTAAAGGCCCCTGTTTTGGCAATCCATCAAATTAAAAACAAAACATTTGACTCCGATTTCTTCGATTTGTACCAGTTGCCTCCTTTAATTAGGGCTTTGAGGCCGGAGACGGAGGCGGCGAAGGCGTCGGAGTTGGCCGGGCAATTCCAGCAGGTGCTGGGGCTGCTGGAAGAGGCCTTCGCGGAGTGCGGAAAAGGGAAGTGCTTCTTCGGCGGGGACGCCGTCGGTTACCTGGACATCGCGCTGGGGAGCAGCCTGGGGTGGTTTGTGGTGCTGGAGAAGGCCAAAAGCGTCAAGATTTTGGATGCCGAGAAGTTTCCTCGGCTGGCAGGCTGGGCGGAGCGATTCCTGGCGGAGGAGTCAGTGAAGGGTCTGGTGCCGGACTCCGACGAGTATCTGAAGTTTTTCGGAGCCCGCTTGCCGACGATCAGCGCTGCTCCTTCTGCATAAGATCTTGCGAGATCATAAATGGTGTGAGTGAAATGAGGGTTTGAGAGTCGATAATTCTCCTAAAATAAATCAAATAAATCACGTTTCAAAACATTCAAGAACTCAAAAAAAAAAAAACAAATCGAGTGGAAAATTCATTATCTACACTGTACTTTTCGAACTCATTTATATATGATCCTAGTTACAAATCTTTGCCTTTGCGGGAAGAACCTAATGACTAGCACATGTAGATGTTACATCATAGGATAATGGATTAATCCCTCGCAAATGCGAGTGTCATCTCCACGCATTAATTCTAGTCCCAAGAGCCTCTAGTGATTTATCTTCCTGATGATTGAGAGCAGATGATAAGGCGCATTAAGTTATGATTTCAACCTTTGCATCATAGTTACATATCTTTGTTTTATATGTGCATGCTCTCATGGCTTGACAACACAAGCCAGCGATGAACTTAAAACAAATGAATTAACATCACTAGCTATCACTACAACGGACGAATTTTATTGACGATCTCTAGTTTCATAAGAATAAGTTATCAGGGGCTCTCTTTTAGTAACTGAATGGAATGATAGCTCGTCGATCTTTTGCATAGTCGTCGAACTTTTCGCGATACCCTCTATGTGTTTCAGCTGCTGTAAATACCAAATTCGATACCTGTTCATGGAATTATGCATGGTGAAAGATCAAATAAGAGTTCTTGTGTGAGCTATGTCGATAGCTTAGACATACCACAAACAGGAAAAGAAGTCATATCGTTGCGTCGGATCCTCCACTGGCGACCAAAATCCCCAAGTATATAATCTGCACGATGCAAGTTTCAACAGAAAACTTAATTGCGATTCAATTGAAACATCATATATAGAAGGTCATGATAAGTTTTAACAAGTTTAGGATCTTATAAAAAATGACTTGTGATGTAATCGAGAGGAAAATTAAATGTCAGTATATAAACATCCTATTTAATTATTAGTTGCTGTCGAATGTTCTGTATATTGTTTTATTCGTATCATTTCTTTTTATAAAGAAAGATTATAATGAAATAAATCAGAAATCTAAATGATAAATATAAAAGAAAAGATCAACTGATAGTTCGAAATTATGATTTTTTAAAATTTGATTATTTTTCATTTAAGAATTATTTCTGTATCTAACTTTTTCATGCTATGTATTTATATGTAAAAGGAAAAAATCAGAGATTAAAGAGATTCAATTGATGTATATATTACCTTTCTTGTCAGCTTTTAGGAGGTATTGACAGAGTCTTCGTTTTATCTTGTGATTTTTCTATGGGCGGGGTGATTTTTGTCCCACCAAATTTTTTTTAAAATAATTTTGATTTTTTTTTTCAGCCATCCTAAATTCTTCATTGATCATTTTCATATAAATTTTAAAATATCAAATTAAAATGATAATTTTTATAAATATTATTACTTTATAAATTAATAAATATATTAATTCTAAATTATTTATTTATTTATATACCGTCTTTTTAACCAATAAGGAATTAAATATTCAAAAATAATTTAAATTTTTTATTTAACAAAAAAAAATTCGGTCACTGATAAAAAGATAATAAATGTTGACCATGAGTCGCTCGTTAGATAAATATTATGTGTGATGGCTTCGTTAATAATTCTAGATAGTTGATGGTCAATCTTAAATTTTTTTATTGATATCAAGGTATTTAAATTTTCGATTCGATTAATCTTTGAAAATGATCGATCGTGTTCCATGGATCTTCGGGACGCCTAACTAATAATTGAGTCGGATAAGATTAGAGCTCAAATGACCCCCACCGACCACCAAAAGTAAATCAAAGAAGCATTAATTAATAGTTTTTTCACGATTTAGATCCGGATTCCACAGTCGTGTCATCTTTAAACAACGGTCTAACGTCGAAATTGTACTCTGTCTATCGGATAAACTCTTATGCCTCAGGACAATCCAAATGATTTTTTTAAATTTATCGTCGAATGATATCATAACAGATGATCAAACTATATATTTCTATGAAATGTCTCTGTATTTTTATCGTTAAGTTGCATTGTCATTATGAAGTAAACTCGAGCTTAAGAGTAAAGCTCGAATAGAACTCGAATCAAGCTTGAGCTTAAGAAACAACTAATTGAGCAGGACTCGAACCTCTTCTTTTCTGTTGGGCTCCGTTGGATTTCACTCCTAATAACACCATAGATAATTTACAATATCAAAATGAATTTTATGCTATTTTCCCCCTCAAATTGTTAATAATTCTCGTGTATATATATATATATATAGAGAGAGAGAATTTTGATCTCCTCCGCGACAGAAACTTCCGCGACCGTCCGCGGTCTGACTCACCGTCGGCCGCCATCGCTGCGCCCGTCGCCTCCGCCACGGACCGGGTGCGTTAGGCGCACCTCGCCGTGATCCGGCGAGATCGGCTTCGGAAGCCGGCGTCAGCGGCCGATTCCGGCCGAATCACGCGGCATGGCGCGGCCACACCGCCCGTAATTCGGCCGGATCCCTCGCACCACGCCGGGAAGGACCGCCCGGCTGGCGGTCCTTCCCGGCCGGATTGTCGCGATTCGGTACGGAACCGACGACCATCACGGGAAGGGCCGACCGCAGCCGGACTGGCCGGAAGGACCGCCAGCGGGCGGTCCTTCCCGACGTAATCTTGGCCGGGATTCGCCGCGATCCGGCGAATCGTCGGCGTGATCGGCGCCATCGCCGCCGCGATTCGGCCGGAATCGCGGCCGACCACGGCTCGGCCGGCCGAGCTCTTCCGGACCTCCGGCGAGGTGCGCTTCCGACGCACCCGGTCCGGCGGCCGGAGGTGGCCGGACGGTGAAGCAAGGCGATGTGGTTATCATTCTCTCTATATATATATATTTTTTTTTTCAAAATATTTAATGATGTAATTAAATCATTTTTTCAGTATTTATTATTTTACTTCTCATTTAATTATGATGAATTTTATAATATAATTTTAATTTTAAATAAATATATTAATGATGAATTTTTATCTCCTTGTATATTAACAATACAAATAAAATGAAAAAAATATTTTTATAATATTTATTTAGTTGTATTTTTTTTTAACTCTAGATTAAAATTTAATATTTTATATGAAATATTAGTTATGTATTATAATAATTTAAATCTAATAAAAGATTAATTTTTTCCTAGTCCTTTTATTATATACAAAATATTAGAAATAATTTAATTGAAAATTTATAAATAGTATAATTTAAATATTAATTAGAAAATAAAATATCTGAAATTCATAATATTAGTAGTAATGTAAAATTTATAAAAATCCAACGGAAGAAATGTCCATGAATATCTTCAAATTTTAGATAAGAACTTAAGAATTATTTGACGATCTATTTTGATTTTAATAATACAGATAGAAATTTCAATATTTTCGCAGAAGACTCAAAAATTTTCAATCATCTTCATCATCGCAAAAGAAATCTTATCTTATCCGGTGCCAACCATCATTGTAGAACAGATGTTCAGTTTTGGAGCTAATGGATGAACGACGATCTACTTTGTCCCTTGATATTGGTGTAAATAAGATTCATATATTTTCACAATAATATGATATTATCTACTTTAGACCTAAGCCCTCATGGTTTTGTTTTTGGACTTTACCCAAAAAGTTTTATACCAATGGAGATATCTTTTCATCTTATAAACATATGATCTTTTCCATGTCTTACTAATGTGAGATTTTGATTGTACTCTCAATACTCTCAACAATCCTTCTCAAACGAAGGACCATATTGGCCCCCCAGCCTATCTGACTTTGAATGACTTCCTCTCCTTGATGTCCGATCCTCAATCCATCAGGACTTCCCATCAATTGTTTGGTCTTTCTGATCAAGCTGGACTTCTTGCCAATTGTCTGACCCTCCTGACCCAACTAGACTTCATGCATGGTGTCTAGTTCTCTTAATCCGGATATGAGAGTTCCACTTCCTTTATTCGAGGACATGACTTGACATGAACCATAGCTCAAATACCAATTGTTGGTACAAATAAGATTTATATATCTCCATAGTGGTATGATATTGTCCACTTCGAGCCTAAACTATCATAGTTTTATTTTTGGACTTTACCCAAAAGGTCTCATATCAATGGAGATATCTTTTCATCTTATAAATACATGATCTTTTCTATATTTTACCAAAAGGTCTCATACTAATAGAGAAATCTTTTCATCTTATAAGTACATGATATTTTTCATATTTTATCAATGTGAAACTTTGATTATATTCTCAATACTCCAACACTTGATTATTTGGAAGTACAAATATTACTTGATGATTTAACGTACAAGATCCGAAAAAATAATACAATAAATGTAAATTTCTAAGGATGAAGCAGAAGAATTTGATATCGAATGAACTACCATTATGGAAACTAAAAATGAAAATGAGTAACAATAACATTTTCTAAGATAACAAGGGTAAAAAGATAAGCAAACTACATGAGCTTTGATTCTCCTATATTCTAAGAGAATACGTAGATAACTTAAATAAGTGCATCTGAACTGTGAACCATAATCATCTTGAACGGTTAAAGTTAAGGATCAATTTTTTATGAACTGCCGAATTATCGATTCAAAATCATGCTCGGATAGACATAACACTGCTATAATGTTGGACGTGGGCAGTTCCACGAACTGCGCGATGACAGTTCGTGGAACCGCCATCACGCACGCACGGCATAAGCCGTGCGTGCTCTCATTTCTGTATAAGGTGTGGCGCGTCCAAGGTGGAAAGGGTTCGCCGGAAGAGGTTGCTGCGAGTAGATCGGCTACAGAGAGATCGAAGCGTCCGGTGATTTGGTTTGTGGAAGCGCGAGGTAATTTCCGGATTTTCACCGTGATCTTTCCTCCGACACGAGCGAAACTCCAACCGGGTAAATAACTAAGCACAGGTATGATCAACAATGGTATCAGAGCATATTTCATTTCTGAAATTTACATACCTGTATGTTTGATACCCTCGTCGGAGAAGACAACCGGAACAGAATTCTCTGTTCTGGTTAAATCGATGCGCGGCAAGGTCGCGGTTGCCGGCATCCGGTCGCTTGGAAGCGACGCGGAGCCGACGCCCTTCCGACTGGGCGTCGGAAGCAGCGAGTCTGCTAACGCCCTGGCGACGCAACGGAAGCGTTGTGGGCGCCGTCGGAGGCGACGCGGCAGAGGCGCGGAGACGACGGCGTTGGCGTTGTCGTCGACGGCCCGACGACGCAACGGACGGCAGCCGAGGCGCGAGGTCGCTGACGCCGCGACGCCGGAGCGCGACGCCGCAGCGCAGCTGAAATTACAAGCGCTGCGACCACGGCGCGCGCCGCCGCCGGCCGCGAGACACGGGCCGGTGCTCGCGGCATGGCGCCACCGGAGGCGGCGCCGGGCGCGAGGCGGCCTCCGAGGCCGATCACGGCGAGGCAGGCTGCCGTCGCCATTGCCGCCGACGTGAAGCGGGTTGGATGCGCTGGAATTAGGGCGCACAGCGACGGGAAAATGTTTCTATTAAAAAAAAAAAGGAAAAAGAAAAACCCATCTGTTTTTGATTAATCTGTTTAGTACAGATTATTTAAGGGCCCAAATAAATAAATAAAAAAAAAAGTTTTTTTTCTCTGTTTCGTACAGATATGGCATGAAATAAAAATAGTTTTTTTTTATTTATTAATCTGTTTCGTACAGATTAAATAATTGGGCCAAATTTGATGGGCCTTAAAATTAGTTGGGCTTAATTGGTTAATTGGGCTTTATTTGGGCCGAATTAATTGAGCTGTTTTACATGGGCCGAATTAATTGGGCTGTTTTAATTGGGCCAAATTAATTGGGCAGAATATATGGGCCGAATTAATTGGGCAGAATTTAATTGGGCCAAATTAATTGGGCAGAATATATGGGCCGAATTAATTGGGCAGAATTAAATGGGCTTTGAATTTAGCCTGGCTTAATTGGGCCTAATTAAATAGGTCTTGAATCAAATTTTAATTGGACAAAGGTTCAATTAATTTGATTCCAACAAAAGACTTAGTATCTAATTAAATTTACACAAGAATAGTATAAGGTTGACTTTGGTTGACTAAACTCATAACTATGGTTAGATGGATTGTTTTGGAACAATTAGAATCTGACTTGAATGACTTAAGGATAGAATTAGTTTATAGTATCAAGAATTGAATTGATTGATCAATGTGTCAATTGATTATAGCCTAAAAATCAAGGAGTTTAGTTCTTCTTGATATATGTGTATTTGTTCTGTGCCTTGATTAAATTGGAATATCTATTTATTTATCTTGGTTTTGTCGATTATGTCTTGACATGATTTATTTCAATTTACGGATAGATGGTTGCGGATGTATACCACTATGACGACGTGATGTGTTCTTGTGATCGGTATAGGGAGGCTATAGAAGATTTGGACTATGACCCTTACCATGGAGTCGTTGGACACATTGGGAAGCTGGACAGATTGGTCTGGAAGCTCGAGATGCAGGAGTTTCCAGTGTTAGACAACTACAGGATTTGGGCGTTGATTCGTTCATTGCCCGATAATCTTGCTGATGCGGCACGACAATTTTGGGGGTTACATGAAGGACGCATTTCATATACCCGGTTGTGCACAGAGCTGATTAACTATGCTGACTGTGAAGAGGATCCTGAAGAAGACCCAGTGGAGGATTTTGGTTCTCGATTTGTGGGGTCTTTAAAGGACTCTGTATCAGGGGAGCATGTGTTGCCTGTGAGTGTCCCAGCAGAGAGTACTGTGGTTGAGTTCAGACGGAGAGGACATGTCATGATTACTGTTGCGCTAGGGCTTGTCCTAGTGGGAGCAGTAATCGCTTATCTAGTCTATTAGGAGTTGTTTTAGTTTATGAGTAGGAAGAATGTAATTTGTTACATTCTAAGTAGACTTTGTTATTTGTTAACATTGTACAGCATGTTTATTTTAATGATGTGTTCATTTAATGATTAGTTCATTTGATGCTGTTAATTCTACATGATGCATGATTACTGAGTATGCCCTTGATTAGTTCAAATGTGTATATAATGATATGTTCATGTGTAATATCATGCTGTAATAATGATTAATATCATTAAGTAGGATGTATGTAATAAAATATATCAATCTAAGTCTGATTGGCACATACAAATGATGAGTGATAACGCAGTTGTCACTTGATTTTGTAAACCAGATTAGATTTATCTTGAGTTTATTTTTGAGATTACATACATAAAAGCATACACTGAGTAACTAAATAATGTGTTTATTTATGTTAGGTTATGGCGACTAAAAATATCATAGCTGAACTGAACAAAGGTGAAAAATTGAATGGGGATAACTATAAAATATGGCACCTCAAGATTCAGTATGTTCTTGAGGAACAAGAGGTTCTAGAGGCTGTTAATCAGGTTATGATAGAACCTGTTGAGAGTAATGTCTGACCTGATCTGAGCGTGACCTTGATATCTATAAGGTATGGAAAAGGAAAGATTCCACTGCTAAGGGCATATTGATAAGTTCAATGGTGGATGACCTAGTGTTAGAGTATGAGCCATATCCTTCGGCTCATGCAGTCTGGGTAGCCCTTAGAGAGAGATACAGTGGAATAAGTCTGAGTAAGCTTCGGCAGCTGACGATCAGGTTTGACAGCTACAAGAAGCGCCCGAATGCAACCATGGTTCAACATCTCAGGGAGATGTCGAATATGATCCGGGAGTTGAAAACTGTCGGTCATGAGTTAACCGATGAACAACAGGTTCAGGCGGTTATTCGTTCTCTTCCCGATTCTTGGGAGACCATGAAGCAGACCTTAACTCACAGTGAGAGTATTAAGACTTTCGCTGATGTCTCACGGCATGTGGAGCTGGAGGCTGAGAGAGTAGAATCCGCGAGGATTTCTAGCCAAGCTTATTTGGCTGTCGGTTCTGCTGGATCATCTGGATCCAAGAAGAGATGGTACAAGAAGGGAAAGGGAAAGAATAAAAACGTTGCTACTGCTGCTGGAAAGGAACAAATCAAGAAGAAGAAGACAGGGAAGAAACCAAAAAGCAAGTTATCTTGCTTTAATTGTGGCAAGAAGGGCCACTTTGCTCGGGAGTGTACTGAGCCTAAGAAGGTAACTTCTAGTCTGTCTTCTGAGCATTTTGTTGCTAGTAGTGTGTTGATGTCTGATTCTTATCCTTTTTGGATTATAGATTCGGGAGCAACCAACCATGTAGCTCGAGAGCGGGTTACATATGTGGAGTACCGCCGGGTACCTGCAGGCAACAAATGGATCTATGTAGGAAACAATGCAAGAGTCGAAGTCAAGGAGCTCGACTTGTAAACTCAACCTTCGTGGTGGAAGTACTTTGTTTCTTCATGATGTCCTGTATGCTCCAGAGATTCGAAGGAATCTTGTATCTGTTACTTGTCTTCTTGATTTGGGTTACTCTGTAAATTTTTTCAGTCGCTGTGTAGAACTTAAGATTGACTCTGTGTCAATCGGATATGGTTATTTATCTAATGGTTTTATGGTACTAGATGTGGTGCCTGAAGTGAATTGTGCGATTCATAGTTGTTTTTCAAACATTGCTCTTACTAGTAATGCGGATATTACTGATGAGGTTTGGCATGCTAGATTGGGACATATAGGACAAGATTGCATGAATCGATTAGCTAGAGAGGGTTTATTGGGCTCTCGTGCTAAAATTAGCTTGTCTATATGTGAGCATTGTCTTACTGGAAAAGCAACTAGGAAACCATTTGGAAAGGCTATTAGAGCAGACTTGCCATTGCAATTGATTCATTCGGATATTTGTGGTCCGATGAGTGTGAAGGCTAGGCATGGAGCTTCCTACTTCATTACATTTATTGATGATTTCACTAGGTATGGTCATGTGTATTTGATTTCTCAAAAATCTGAAGCGTTGGATTATTTCATTCGTTATTTGAATGAAGTTGAGAATCAAACAGAACGTAAGGTTAAGGCCTTGCGCCTTGCGGCCGAAGGGTGAATATCCGTTCGATTTGTTCAAGACGACATGTAATGATAAGGGGATTATTAGACAGCTAACGATCCCAGGAACTCCACAGCAAAATGGGGTTGCTGAAAGAAGAAATATGACTCTTCTTGAAATGGTTAGGTCTATGATGGCGTAGGCTAATTTGCCTCTCTATTGGGAGATGCATTACTAGGCGCATATATACTTAACAAAGTGCCTTCAAAATCAGTTCCATCGACCCGTATGAGCGTTGGGCCAGGCGAAAACCGATTTGAGCAATCCGAGACCACAGGTCACCGCCTCGTTCGTAATAGTTCTCACAAATATGGAAAACTAAGACCTAGAGGTAAGAAGTGTATCTTTATAAGATATTCTGATACCTCAACAGGTTATGTTTTCAGAGGTGAGATGTCAGATGGGACAATCTCTGAGATTGAGTCGAGAGATGCCACTTTTCTCGAAACTGAGTTTCCAACAAAGGGTGAAGTTGATAAGACAGTTCCTCTTTTTGAGGAGGATGAGTCGTTATCAACAAGTCGGATGTCGATGGGATACGAACCTAGTCGGCCAAAGTGGGAGTAATGTGCACGATCACGGGTGACTTCTCAGCGACTTACGGAAAAGTATTCGTAAGATCATACCTAAAAGGAGGTTTGATATTGAGAATGAGGCAATGATGACACTCGGTTGGCGAAGATGAACCTCAATCGATTGATGATGCGTTGGGATGTAGGGTTAGAGATAAGTGGAAAAGTGATGGAAGAAGAGATGGAGTCAATGATTCGGAATCAAGTTTGGGAGTTAGTCGATCTTCCTCCTGGCCGAAGGGCCATTGGGAATAAGTGGATTCTCAAAATAAAGAGGAAGTCTGATGGATTGATTAACCGATACAAGGCTCGTTTGGTTGCAAAAGGATTTACCCAAAGAGAGGGTATTGACTTTGAAGAGACATTTTCTCCCGTAGTGAAGTTTGTGTCAATCCGAGTTATCTTGGCCTTTGTGGCGCATTATGACTTGGAATTACATCAGATGGATGTCAAAACCGCTTTCTTAGCGGTGAGCTTGGCGAGAAATCTATATGGTTCGGGAGAAGGTTTCGTTGCTTTAGGCCAAGAGGATAAAGTATGTAGATTGAAGAAATCTATATATGAAATGAAGCAGCGTCAAGACAGTGGAACATAAGATTTAACAAAGTGGTTTTATCTTATGGTTTCGAAATGATCAATGAGGATCATTGCGTTTTCCTAAAGAAGGAAAAAGGAAAGTATGTCATTTTATCATTATATGTTGATGATATGCTGATAGCAGGAAATGACATAGGTTTTATAGTAGAAGTCAAAAAGTGGTTGTCTTCACAATTTGACACAATAGATATGGGAGAAGCTGAATACATCTTAGGAGTAAAGATCATCCGGGATCGATCTAAGAGACTTTTGGGTTTGTCACAAGAGTCTTATATTACTAAGCTGTTACAACATTTCAACATATCTGAATGCAACAGTGAGCGAATGTACACATTACGAAAAGGTCGTTTTGAGCAAAAGTATGAGTCCCAAGACTCCAATGAAATAAGCCGACATGAATAAAAACCATATGCCGATTAGTAGTTTAATGTATACTATGTTGTGTACTCGTCCCGATATCAGCTATGCAGTGGGCTTAGTCAGCCGGTTCCAGTCAAACCCAGGATCGAGACACTGGAAGGCAGTGAAAAGGATTTTCAGATATCTGAAGGCGACGACAGATTATTGTCTCTGTTATCAAGGACCAGATATGAGCCTTATGGGCTATTCAGATCTGAGATTAGGGGACACCGGATGATAGAAAATCTACATCGAGCTATGCGTTCTTGTTGAATGGTGGCGCCATCTCTGGAGCAAGAAGAAAGCAGCACTGTGTGGCCTTATCTACAATGGAAGGGAATATGTGGCATGTTCGTGTACAAGAAGCGACTGGTTGAGGAGGTTCTAAAGCATTTGAAGATTCTTGAGAATGTTGAGTCCATGATCGCCTATGATCTAAGCTGCGATAGCTTTTTCCAAGGATCCCAAATATCACAGCAAGGGCAAGCATATAGCTATAAAGTACAACTTTATAAGGGATATTGTTGCTAAAAAGAAGGTGATTCTTGAGTATATCCCTACACGAGCTATGCTTGCAGATCCTTTTACTAAGCCAATGACTAGAGAGTCATTTAATGAGCATGTAAAGTCCATGGGACTTCGTAGAATGTAATAGTCTTGTAATGACAATTGAATATAATGATTTGATTGTTTTGAAATGCTAGCCATAATCTATTCAGTGTATGTTATGTTACATTCTAGTGATAAGATCTCGATAAGCATGTTGGCAGGTAATGATTGGTCCTCTCACATGGACAATCATCTTTATTTGTTGCGTATGAATAGAGGTAAGACCGATGCTTATAGGTCAACCTATGTGGTTGTTAGCTTTGGAAGCTGTAAAATTTGTTACATTCCTATAAGTTAGGGTCGTCTTGATATTTGTATCAAGATAAGATAATTTTGTGATAAATGATCGAAGTAAATGAACCCACCATTTACTATACCTGTTTTTGAGCCAGATTAGGATTCATGTGTTGAATTCTGGATTAGACATTGGGAATGTTTAGATCGAAATCTGTACGATGTTAATTTGAGGAAAACATGCGCTCTTTATTGGTAAAGAGGAAGACATCGTAGCATGTGCATCATATCACATGTGCTAAGACGACAATAAGGGTAGTAGGAGAATGGATCCCTGCTTCTCTACTATGTGAGCCCTTTGAGATTATATGTTGATCTCAAAATTTGCCCTTTGTGACTATTTAGGTGTCTACTTGAAGTTTTAATCAAGGTTTGCTACTTTAGCATGTCTACCTATGACTATGGATGATTCGGTCTATGGAACATGTCTAGGAAAGCGATTGATTAAAATGAATAGATTCACACTAAAAAGGAAGATTAAATAGATTTACATCTAATGAGGATTATTCACTAGTCGACTCTTTTCTGTTGTGTACAGAAATGTTTGTGAATATTTGGAATATGAGACATGCTCTTGGCATGATGGTCAATTTAAGGGATTAAAGATGTTCATATTGATGTAAATGAAATTATTTAATCTGGGTAAAAAGCAAGACATAAATGTTTCAGGTAAAACGGTTATGTACCACCAGAAATATGATTTTGTATCATCTGGAAAACGACTGTGTGTCACCTGGAAAATGACTGTGTGTCATAAGATAAATGGTTTTGTACCACCTGGAGATGACTGTGTGTCATCGAGAGAATGATTATGTATCATATGAAGAGTGGCTAAGTTAGGCGTAACAACTTCTCTTAGCATGTATTACTTTATGAGCAGCTATGTAAGGTGTAACAACTTTCTTAGCATTTGAGCAACGATGTGCTGTCGCACGAACCATTTTCTAATTTGATGTTTCATTTAGTCTTTGTGACTATTAATCTCTGTTCTATTGGTCTTTTGGGACAATAGATGTTGCTTCGATTTAGTCTATATGACTAGACACCTCTTTTGAAATGGTCTGTGTGATCATTTGGTCTGTGTGATCATTTAGTTTATGTGACTAAACACCTCTTCTAAAATGGTCTGTGTGATCATTTTTGTCTGTGTGACATACCTTGGACGAGTGGGAGATGTTGGACGTGGGCAGTTCCACGAACTGCGCGATGACAGTTCGTGGAACCGCCATCACGCACGCACGGCATAAGCCGTGCGTGCTCTCATTTCTGTATAAGGTGTGGCGCGTCCAAGGTGGAAAGGGTTCGCCGGAAGAGGTTGCTGCGAGTAGATCGGCTACAGAGAGATCGAAGCGTCGGGTGATTTGGTTTGTGGAAGCGCGAGGTAATTTCCGGATTTTCACCGTGATCTTTCCTCCGACACGAGCGAAACTCCAACCGGATAAATAACTAAGCACAGGTATGATCAACATATAAAATAGAACAAATATGAAATGCAATGCATACAACGAACAGAAAATGCATTCTATGCATATATTCTCATCTTTTTAACCACTCTAGTAATCCAACTCTAGCAGTTGCATGAATCAATTTAGAAAAAGTTTATGAATTTTTGACAATAAATTGTGCACTATTCACATATCTTTGAAGTTGAACTTTTGGCTACATTAGAATTAATAGGCATAGTAAAAATATATCAAATTTGAATTGAATTCATTTAAAGTTAGACTAAGATCATTAATGGATTTTGACCAAAATTTATTAATGAACCTAAAGAATTTGAAATTATGAAATCTAAATATAAAGTGGAAAAGAAAAATATAGAAAATGCAGATAGATATGATATACAATCTTAGTTTTGAATCTCCTATGTAAAATTATGAATATATGTCAATTGACATAGATATTGAATTTTAAAAATTGATTGTGCACCGTTTGGAAGACTTTGAAGTTGAGATTTTAGGAGTGGGATTGGACTCAAAGTCACTATACAAACCTATCGAACTTAAATTAGATTCAATCAGAGTTGACTAATACAGTTAATGATTTTTAATCGAAACTCTCATTTATGTACTTACAAAATTTTAAATTTTGAAACATGGGCACAGAGGGAAAGAATATAATTTGAAGAACATAAAGAAAATATATCATTCTAGTGAACAATAGTGATATTGACTGTGATATTGATTTTCAAAAATCATTATAATATTAATTTTTAAAAATAATATTATTATGGTGTTGATTTTAAAAATTATTACGGTGCTAATTTTAAATAAAAAAAATCAATCCTACATACAAATAAAATAGATATTATAGCTCACGGGAGGAGTATGTTTGAAATTGATTTTTTTTTATAAAAAGATTATCATACACCAATTAGAAATTCTCAAATTTTGGATAGGCCCCGTTAAAAAAGATTTTTTTTTTTAATTTTCTTTGGGCCATGTTCCATTAACGTGACGCAAGCAATTGCGTCATCACAATTGCCTTAATTATTCAAAATTAGTAAACAAATAGTCTGTCGGTCAAACCTTCTCACCTCCCGCGCCTATAAATAGCAGATCCACCGCCGGCGATGTACTCAACCATCATTCGCCAATCCCGGCATCAATTTGCACACCCATGGCCGGAGCTGGTGCAGAGAACGTGAAGGTTTTGGGTGTCACAGTGAGCCCCTTCGTCCTCAGGGTCCTCATCGCACTCCGCCTCAAGAGAGTCGCGTACGAGCTCGAGGGGGTGCAGCTCGCGGAGCCGAAGAGCGAGATCCTGGTGAAGTCCAACCCGGTGTACAAGAAGATCCCAGTGCTGCTCCACCGCGGAAAACCCATCTGCGAGTCCGACGTCATCGTTCAGTACATCGACGAGGAGTGGTCCAGCGGCGGCGGATCATCCTCCATCCTCCCCGCCGATCACTTCGACCGCGCCCTCGCTCGGTTCTGGGCCGTCTACATCGACGACAAGGTAAAGGCCCCTGTTTTGGCAATCCATCAAATAAAAACAAAACATTTGACTCCGATTTCTTCGATTTGTACCAGTTGCCTACTTTAATTAGGGCTTTGAGGCCGGAGACGGAGGCGGCGAAGGCGTCGGAGTTGGCTGGGCAATTCCAGCAGGTGCTGGGGCTGCTGGAAGAGGCCTTCGCGGAGTGCGGAAAAGGGAAGTGCTTCTTCGGCGGGGACGCCGTCGGCTACCTGGACATCGCTCTGGGGAGCTGCCTGGGGTGGATTGTGGCGCTGGAGAACGCCAAAAGCGTCAAGATTTTGGACGCCGAGAAGTTTCCTCGGCTGGCAGGCTGGGCGGAGCGATTTCTGGCGGACGAGTCAGTGAAGGGGTTGGTGCCGGACGCCGACGAGTATCTGAAGTTTTTCGGAGCCCACTTGCCGACGATCAGCGCTGCTGCTTCTGCTTAAGATCTTGCGAGATCATAAATGGTGTGAGTGAAATGAGGGTTTGAGAGTCGATAATTCTCCTAAAATAAATCAAATAGATTACGTTTCAAAACATTCAAGAACTAAAAAAAAATCCAAATCCAGTGGAAAATTCATTATCTACTTTTCGAACTCATTTATATATGATTCTTATTTATCGTGATTTACTTTTCTTATAATGATCCGAAAGTGGATTAATAGAAGCCGTTAGATTGACGAATTCCAATCATTATATCATAGCTACGGATCTTGTTTCATATGTGCTCTTAGCAATGAACTTAAAACGAGTGAATTAGCATCACTAGCTATTACTATAATGGGCGAATTTTATTGACAATCTCTAGTTTCATAAGAATAAGTTATCAGGGACTCTCTTTTAGTAACTGAATGAAATGATAGCTCTTCGATCTTTCGAATAGTCGTCGAACTTTTCGCGATACCATCTGTGTGTTTCAGCTGCTACGAATACCAAATTCGATACCTGTTAATGGAATTACGTATGGTCAAAGATCAAATAAGAGTTCCTGTGTGAGCTATGTCGATAGCTTAGGCATACCATGAACAGGAAGAGAAGCCATATGGTTGCGTCGGATCCTCCACTGACGACCAAAATCCCCAAGTATATAATCTGCTCGATGCAAGTTTCAACAGAAAACTTAATTGCGATTCAATTGAAACATCGTATATAGAAGTTCAGGATAAGTTTTAACAAGTTTCGGATCTTATAAAAAATGGCTCGTGATGTAATCGAGAGGAAAATTAAATGTCAGTAGGTAAACATCCTATTTAATTATTTGTTGCTGTCGAATGTTCGGTATATTATTTTGTTGGTATCTAATTTTTTCATTAAAAAAATTAGAACCGATATATTAAACTATTGACAGAGTCTTCGTTTATCTTGTGATTTCAGTCCCAACTAATTTTTTTTAAAATAATTTTGATTTTGTTTTCAGCCATCCTAAATTCTTTATAGATCATTTTCATATAACACTGCAATAAAAATGGAAAATAACGACGAACTTTTTTCATCGCCAATATTAAAAATTCGTCGCTAAATATATTTTATGACGAAATTATTTCGTCGCTAGAGTCGTCGAAATAAGCTTGTCGCAAAGTCAAATTAGCGACGAATTAAGACTTTTTCCTCGTTAAAATTACCGACGAAATAAAAAAAATTGCTAAAAATAAAACTTTCGACACAAAATCTAGAATGCCGGAAAGAGGAAAATTATCGACATTAGCGATGAAATATTATAAATTCATCGCCAACCATTAGTCGAGCGATGCAATTATAAAGCAGTCGACTATCCTTTTTTTTGTCTGTCACAGAATTGGGAGTGACTCGACTGACATGTTAACGACGAAAATACTCATTTCGTCGCTAAATATCAATCGACTGACGCAAGAAACGACTCGACTGTCTATTTTTTGGTCAGCCAAAGAATTGGGAGACCCTCGACTGACGACTCGATTGGAGACTTATTTGCGACGAAATATATAAATTTCATCACTAATGTCATGCAAAAGGGAGCGCATCAACTTATGCCTCGACTGATACACCAAACTTAGCCACAAAATTAGTAATTTCGTTGTTAAACCTCAAATTCCTGATGTCGTATATCGACGATTTGCGACGAAATGGGGAAAAATTATCGCTAACCATGAAAATATAAATTTTCATAATTCATTTAATTTGTATTCGAAATTCTGTAATATAATATCAACCACAATTTAACTTAACAATATACAACTCAAACAATACAACCAACATATATATTTAAAAACAACTAACATAACATCGAATTTATAGTCTAAAATATCCAATTTCATAAATTCATAGTATTCAAATGCAAAAACATTCAAATTCACAATTTCAATGGCTCAAAATATAAATGTTACAAACTCTAAGATGAAGGAGGAGATGGAGCTGAAGATGACTCATGTATCAATGATTGTAATGCTCCAGGTGCAAGCCGATTCAGAATTGCTTCAAACATATCTTGTCTTGGTCTCATTGATGCCAACTCATCTTGGGTACTAGCTAATTAAGCCCAAGTGTTTGCTAGCTTCTCTTGTGTCCCTTCTAATCTTTGCTCGACGGATTGAAATTGTTCATGCAGTGCTGCATTAGTTGTTCTAGAGGAGAAACTGACATACGAAGAAGTGGACCTAATTGGTTTTGGCATATGAAGAAGTGGACCTAGTGGATTGAAGTGCTCCGTCCAAAAACTATTTCATATGCTGGAAAGTCATGAATGGTCCACATCACAGCAGCATATAATTAAAATACTTGTTCAGTCGATGCATCATACGCTTCCACCCCGTCATCTCATAGCTCCTTCAATTTGTTTATTGTCGTAGGTATACATCTATTTTTTTGTTAGGTGATCTAGGTCTAGGAATTAAAATAGACATAATCATATATGGTGGCTTCATCATTTTCCACGGTGGCAAATTATAATTCACAAGTATAATAGGTCACATACTATAAACATTTGACATATTTTCAAATGGATTAAACCCGTCAGTAACCAACCCTAAGCGAATATTTCGTGGATTGCCTGCAGATATTTCATGTGCATTGGCAAATTCTTTCCATGATTCACTATCAGCTTGATGTCTTAATACACCTTCTTTTTCAACTTGCTTTTCTTTATGTCATCTCATCTCTTTTGTCGTATGCTTCGAAATAAACAGTCACTTAAGTCTCGATTTCAGTGGAAAATATTGAAGAATTTTGTAAGAATTCTTTTTCTTATTCATCTCTTCATACTTATATCTGGGCTCCTTGCACACTGGATATGCATCCTTATTCTCGTGCTCATCCCAAAATAATATACAATGATTCTTACAAACATGAATCTTCTCATATGTCAATCCTAACTCTTTCAATAATTTTTTGGTTTCATAATAAGAGTTTGGAATAACATTAATTCGGTTTAGGAAATGTCTTTTACAATAACTGAAGCACAAATTCTTTTTGTGCTTCTTCCAACATTGAAATATAACTTCGTCTACAATCATTTGCATTTGTGTTTACATTGATATCATCTGATTGAGGATCATTGTTGTTTATATTTTTTGTATTTCGTAAATCAGTAAACATATCTTCAAAATCATTTACTTCAATATTAAAATAATTTCCATCTTGATTGACAATATTTATACTACCGGATGATGCAGAAGCTTCTCCATGAAAGTTTTAGACTTTATATAATCTATCGAATATCATCTATAAAGATGTCCTCACACATAATCTAATTCATATTGAATCAAATTGTCACACCGTCGATATGGACAATGAATTTTTGATAGATTCAGACTGATCATGTAATTTTCTGTCATACTGATTCAACCCATTTATATATTCAGGACTAATCTGATTCTGATTCGTTATCCAACTTTTATTCATATTTTTGAACCCTGGTAAACCATATATAAAATAATTTTTATATTAATTTTTCAATAAAAAGAATTTATCAACTTAAATGTAGTTATCACAAATAAAATAATTAAAAAAATTATAATTTAAACCTCACACAACATGTTATTACTATGGACATTCATAAATAAGTATGGACACAACGTATTACAACGTGTTAGTCCCAAGGTCAAATTTTATGAATTTACTATAGACATATTATTAGATTTCAAACTATTTTCTTTCATTTTCATGTTCACCTAATTGGTCTTGAATATAATCTCTAAGAGATATTAATTAGGCATGCATAAATAACACTTATTTTAGTTGATAGCGTTATCGAATGGAAGAATTTTCTAACATTAAGGTTCCGTTGCACGATAAATTCACTACATCTTAATCGCACATGGATATATATGCAACAAACTTAGTTTCAATGCCTATTACTTAATTGCATGATAGAACTATAAATGTGCTTCAAAAAACCTATGGCTAGCCAAGTTCAATCAGTGGTATAGTCACTCAGGCTAAAAATAGAACCATCATGTTCAAACGAAGAGAATTAAGTAATGATTCAACTATCAATATTTTTTTCATTATGCAGCAAATAAAAATTTCCTGAACTAAATAAATTTCTAATGCAAATTAACAGATGCAATTTCATGTGCGACAAACAGATATCAAAATAAAGTTGTTACCGATCAAGCTTTCCATCGGACGTTGAGAAGTTGTTCCGCCGGAGCTGAAGAAGGAGAGGGCGGAGGGCGGAGGGCCGAGTTGTCGCCAGAGTTGGAGAAGGAGGGCGGAGGGCGGAAGGTGGAGGGCGGAATTGTCGTCCGAGCCAATCGCGGGAGATAAGCGCCGAGAAAAAGTCGAGCGCGAGAGGAAGATAGGGGACCGGAGCTATCGCCAGAGCTAGTCGCCGAAGAGTCACACAGAGAATCGTCGGAGAGCAAAAAATCGCCGGAAGAGAGGAAGGCGCACGGAGAAAATGGGAGAATCGGCGCGGGGTAAGATTTTTTTCGCATATTTTAGTGACGAAAATGTAAATATTTGTCGCTAACACAAAAATGTCGGGCCATAGAATCGAGTTCACTCGACTAGCCACTTGACCGAATAGTTAGTGACGAATAATTATTTATTTCGTCGCTAAATAGCAGTCGAGTCGCCTATTCGACTGTTATTATTGGCGATGAATTTATAAATATTCGTAGCTAAATAAAAAATGTCGGGCCACAAAATCGAATTCACTCGACTAAATAGTTTACAACGAATAATTATTTATTTCGTTGCTATGTATCAGTTGAATCGCCAATTCGACTGATTCTATTGGCGACTAATTTATAAATTTTAATCGCTAACGCATAAATGCCGGGCCGCATAATTGAGTTCACTCGACCGAATAGTTTACGACGATTAATTATTTAGTTCATCGCTAAGTATCAGTCAAGTCGCCAATTCGACTGCTATTATTGACGACGAATTTATAAATATTGTCGCTCAATTTCATTTATTAGCGACGTAAAATATATTTCATCATTTTTTCTTAGTCTAGCGACGAAATAAAATTACACATCGCTAATATATTTTATATTAGCGATGAAATATTATTATTTCGTCGCAAAAGTAATATTGCTTACGACAATGAAGATATTCGTCGTAAACTCTTAGATTTATCTACGAATTAACAATTCGTCGCTAATATTTCATCTTTATTTTTTCGTTTTTCTTATAGTGTAAATTTTAAAATATCAAATTAAAATGATAATTTTTATAAATATTATTATTTTATAAATTAATAAATATATTAATTATAAATTATTTATTTATTGATATACCGTCTTTTTAACCAATAAGGAATTAAATATTCAAAAATAATTTAATTTTTTTATTTAACAAAAAAAATTCTGTCACTGATAAAAAGATAATAAATGTTGCCCATAAAATAATATTATGTGTGATGGCTTCGTTAATTTTCGATTCGACTAATTTTTGAAATTGATCGATCGTGTCTTATGGATCTTTGGGATGCCTAGTCAATAATTGAGTCGGATAAAATCAAAGTTCAAATGGTCTCCATTGATCATTAAAAATAAATCAAAAAAGTATTCATAATTTTTTTCACGATTTAGATCGGACTTTGCAATTGTATCATATCTGAACGACGGTCTAACGTTGAAATCGTACTCTGTCTACCGGATAAACTCTTAGACTCCAGGACAGTTCGAATGGATTTTTTTTTAAAATTCATCATCGAATGATATTGTAACATATTATTGAACTATATTTCACTGTAGAATGTTTTTTTTTTTTTTTACCGTTATACCATGTCCCTGGACAATGTCAATTAATTTTAAACTCAAGCTACGTCCTTCGGATTTTTCTATGTAATTTGATATAACACATTGAAAAATCTACTGATCACGTCTAATATTTCTTGACATTTAAATTTGTCGTGCTTCAGCTTTTGACTATTTGGTAGCAAAAAGATTAAATAAAAGCTTCACTTGTTGTTTTTGACTATTAAGTGTCAATGTTAACGATTTATGATCCAATTGAATTTTATATTAATCGGATTCTTATGGCTTTCATTTTGGATGTAATGTATTATTTTATAAGTAATTGATTTTCATGTACTGCAGGTGATTTTCACGAGCTAGATTATGTGCCTAACAAGTTCGAACTCAAAAGTAGTTTTAACGATCTGAAAATTATATGTTAACCAGTTGAGCTCGAACTAATTAAGTTCGTTTAACATTCAAATGAACTATTTTCGAATCGAACTCGAGTCGTAAGTGAACTATTTAATTTCATTACGAAGTAAACTCGAGCTTAAGAGTAAAGCTCGAATAGAACTCGAGTCAACCTCGAGCTTAAGGTATAAGCAATCGAGCAGGACTCGAACCTCTTCCTTTCTGTTGGGCGGACTATGTTGGATTTCACTCCTAATAACACCACAGATAATTTACAATATCAAAATGAATTTTATGTTCATTTTTTCCTTCAAAATTTTAATAATTCAGATACTGTTGTTACCTCTTCTTTGTGAACTGGATAAGAATACTCACGTGTAAAACACTATCCGTACCGAGAATCGGTTCGGCAAGAGAAGCAAAGTAGAATGGTTCGGGCGCGACAGTCGGGAGCAATTGAAACGGGAGGACAGTTCGAGGTAATTGACATGGCAGGGTGATCACAGAGATCATTTTGGTACGGGGCGGATAATAATCGGCTCGGTCTAGCAAGCCCAGAAATGGTGCGGGACGGATAAGAATCGGCTTGGTCTAGCAGGCCCAAAAATGATACGGGGCGGATAAGAATCGACTCGGTCTAGCATACCCAAAAATGATACGGGGCGGATAAGAATTGGCTCGGTCTAGCAAGCTCGAAAATAGTTCGGTGCGAGAAAAAAGAGAGTTGGTTCGGGCTACTGGGAAGAGCCTAATGGCTACGCTACCCGTGAGCAGTATGTTTAGGTTAGTTTTGTCGAAGGCAAATGACTGAAAGGGATAGACTAGCATATTTCCCGAAATATAGATAAGAAGTTATTACACAACAGAAGAGGGCCCCCCACATAATATTCCGAGGAGCCTTCGCTCCTCGTATCTGTAACAGAAAGATTCTTCAGATGGGCAAAGTGGCCACGTGTACGACGACAGAGGCTTGTGATGCAACAGCTGGCCAAAGGAAGAGAATAAAAGGGAAAAGCAGGGCAAGAGAAAGAAGATCCGCATTATTCCAACCAGCAAGAGACGAAGACACATTCTAAAGGGGAGAGCAACCACTTCGCCGGAGAAGGAGAGTAGTGAGCTCCATCTTTCTTGTTCTGTTTTCTGTATCTTGACCTAATTGTAAGAGGTTTTCTCCTCCACCTCCGAAAATTCTTTATGTGAAGGAGGACGTTCATAGTGAAAGTGCTTTGACACAGTAGCTGGTGGGAGAGCTCATCTCCGTGGAGTATGAATCCTTATTCCGAACCACGTTACATCCTGTGTCTTTGTTGGTTGCTTTTGTTGGCTTGCGTGTCTTTACTTCACATTTCATTTTACTGTTGCGGTCTGAGAGAACTTCTAAACTTCCTTCACGTCCCACTACGTTGAAAGGAAGTCTGCAGATTTTCTTCCCCGTCACCACATCAAATTTTAATATATATTTATGTTTACATCAAGTGTTTTTAAAATTTTAAAAGTATTTAATGATGCAATTAAATATTTTTTCAATTCTTATTATTCTATTTTTTATTTGATTATGATGAATTTTTATAATATAATTTTAATTTTAAATAATTACATTAATAATGAATTTTTATCTCCTTGTATATTAACAATAAAAATAAAATGAAAAATATTTTTAGAATATTTATTTAGTTGCATTTATTTTAAACCTAAACTAAAATTAGATATTTTATATGAAATATTAGTTATGTATTATGATGTTTTGATTCTAATAAAAAACTAATCTTATGAAAATTTATAAAGAATATAGTTTAAAATATTAATTAGAAAGTAATATATCTTAAATTTATAATATTAGTGGTAGTAGTGTAAAATTTATAGAAATATAATTTTTATTAAAAGAACGGAAGAAATGTCCACGAATATCTTCAAATTTTAGATCTGATCCTCGATCTTCTAGGACTTCCTGTTAACTGTCTGGTCCTCCTCACCCAGCTAAACTTCCTCTTGATCCAGACATAAGAGTCCTACTTCCTTCGTTCGAGGATATGACTTGATATGAACTATAACTCTGATATTAATTGTTGGTACAAATATGATTTATATATCTCCACAATGACATAATATTGTCCACTTTGAGCCAAATTTCTCATGATTTTATTTTTGAGTTTTATCCAATAGGTCTCATACAAATAGAGAATTTTATTCATTTTATAAGCACATGATCTTTTTCATGTTTTATTAATGTGAAACTTTGATTATATTCTCAATACTTCAACAATTGATTCTTTGAAAGCACAAATATTATTTAATGATTTAACGTACAAGATCTGGAAAAAGAATACTATGTGAATTTTGATTCTCCAATATCCTAAGGAAATATGTAGACAATTTAAATAAGTGCATCTGAATCGTAAATCATAATCATGTTGAACGGTTAAAGTTAAGGATCAATTTTTTGTGAACTGTCGAACTATCGATTCAAAATCATCGTTAGATCTAAACATAACATTACTATAAAATAGAACAAATATGTAATGTAATGCACGAAAGCCCAAAAATGCATTCTATGCATGCATTCTCGTCTTTTTAACCACTCTAGTAAGTTGTGTAAGATATCTTTAAAGTTGAACTTTTTGATCACAGTAAGTTAATAGACATTGTAAAAATATATCAAATTTGAATCGAATCCATTTAAAGTTGACTGAGATATTTAATAATGGATTTTGATCAAAATTCATTAATATATTTAGAGAATTTCAAATTATAAAACCTAGATGTAAAGTGGAAATGAAAATTATAGAAAATACAGATATAATGTCTCATCTTAGTTTTGAATCTCCTATGTAAAATTATAAGTATATGTCAATTAACACGGATATTGAATTTTAAAAACGGATTGTGCACCACTTGAAAGCCTTTGAAATTGAAATTTTAGGGATGAGATTGGATTCAAAGTCGCTGTAAAAACCTATCGAACTTGGATTAATTCGATCAGAGCTAACTAATACTATCAATGATTTATAACCGAAACTCATTTATGTACTTAGAACATTTTAAATTTTGAAACAGGGACAGAGAGGGAAAGAATAGGATTTTAAGGATATAGAGAAAATACACCATTCTAGTCGCTTGATGATGTTCAAATGTCTAGAATAATAGTGATATTGACTGTAATATTGATTTTCAAAATCAATATCACTGCAGTATTAACGGTCCTAATTTTAAATAAAAAATCAATCCTACGTAAAAATAAAATAGATATTATAGCTCACGGGAGGAGTATTTTGAAATTGATTTTTTTGATAAAAAAATTATGATACGCCCATTAGAAATTCTCGAATTTTGGATGGGCCCCGTTAAAAAAGAGATTTTTTTTTTTAATTTTCTAACGTGACGCAAGCAATTGCGCCATTACAATTGCCACAATTATTCAAAATTAGTGAACAAATAGTGTGTCGGTCAAACCTTCTCACCTCCCCCGCCTATAACTAGCAGATCCACCGCCGGCGATGTACTCAACCATCATTCGCCAATCCCGGCATCAATTTGCATACCCATGGCCGGAGCTGGTGCAGAGAACGTGAAGGTTTTGGGTCTCACAGTGTGCCCCTTCGTCATCAGGGTCCTCATCGCACTCCGCCTCAAGAGAATCGCGTACGAGCTCGTGGAGGTGCGGCTCGCGGAGCCGAAGAGCGAGATCCTGGTGAAGTCCAACCCGGTGTACAAGAAGATCCCAGTGCTTCTCCACCGCGGAAAATCCATCTGCGAGTCCGCCGTCATCGTCCAGTACATCGACGAGGAGTGGTCCAGCGGCGGCGGATCATCCTCCATCCTCCCCGCCGACCCCTTCGACCGCGCCCTCGCTCGGTTCTGGGCCGTCTACATCGACGAGAAGGTAAAGACCCCTGTTTTGGCAATCCATCAAATAAAAACAAAACATTTGACTCCGATTTCTTCGACTTTTTGTACCAGTTGCTTCCTTTAATTAGAGCTTTGAGGCCGGAAACGGAGGCGGCGAAGGGGACGGAGTTGGCCGGGCAATTCCAGCAGGTGCTGGGGCTGCTGGAAGAGGCCTTCGAGGAGTGCAGCAAAGGGAAGGGCTTCTTCGGCGGGGACGCCGTCGGCTACCTGGACATCGCTCTGGGGAGCTGGCTGGGGTAGATTGTGGCGCTGGAGAACGCCAAAAGCGTCAAGATTTTGGATGCCGAGAAGCTTCCTCGGCTGGCAGGCTGGGCGGAGCGATTCCTGGCGGAGGAGTCAGTGAAGGGGCTGGTGCCGGACGCCGACGAGTATCTGAAGTTTTTCGGAGCCCGCTTGCCGACGATCAGCGCTGCTCCTTCGGCATAAGATCTTGCGAGATCATAAATGGTGTGAGTGAAATAATGAGAGTTGAGAGTCGATAATTCTCCTAATTAAAATAAATCAAATAAATCACGTTTCAAAACATTCAAGAACTAAAAAAAAAAAAAATCCAAATCCAGTGGAAAATTCATTATCTACACTGTACTTTTCGAACACATTTATATACGATCCTAGTTACGTATCTTTGTTTCATACGTGCATGCTCGCATGACTTGACAACACATTCAAAAGTTGGAAATCTGTCTAACTAGCAGTCCCTTGTCATCCGTCCCAGGGCTATTGGCGAGAGAGAGGGTAAATCACGGGGGAGACTATGTCCCGGACACGGTGGCAAGGCAGTGGGGAGGGCCATCTGAATTCAGGAGGGATTTTAGACCCCTCATCCGGAATTGACCCCACTCCGTATCCAAAGCAACCACACTGTCTTACCATCGTGCCATCTCCGTGGGAACCTGGCTTGACAACACAAGTCCAATATATCAGTGTCTTATAATAGAAGATTTTTATAGAGATGGAATTTTAGATATCTGAATAATTACAAATTTTTTTACCATTGCATCTTAGCTCTTGGGTGATGATAATAATTTATTTTTATAGCAGCGGTGGTAGACCTAAGGAACAAGATGAAGTTGACTGAATATTATTTTTTATAGATCTATTCCGCTAGTGATCTAATTGCTCATGTGCCCTCGAGATTATGGTGCGGTAGAAGAGTGTTCATATAGTGTTTTAGATATTTTCGATTCGATCTTCAATTGTGATGTATTTATAGAAATTTTTTTCCGAGTAGAATGATAAATTTTAGAATATTAAACTATTAATTTTTCATTATGAATACTTTCTAATTTATGCCGATGATAATTGATCTTTTCAAATATTTGACATTAAAAAAAAATTGCATGCCCATGTTGGACAACGAGTATATTGAAGCGCATTAAACTAGCGTTGGCAGCAGGAATGTTCCAGGCGAAACTCAAAGGGAAAGTTTTATTGGTCGGAGTAATTTAAATGGAAGAGGAAAAGATAAAGTAAGGGTACACTTTTTTTAAATACATTAAGAATGCTGACAGCGTTGAGCAAGTAAAATATGAATTAGATGCGTTCTTGAATGAAGGGTCTGTTATTTGCGAAGATAAAAATGACTTTGATGCATTGTCGAGGTGGAGAATTAACAGCTTAAAGGTTAGGATCTTATTGAAAATGGTTCGTGATGTGCTATCAATTTCGATAACTACAGCGGCTTCCGAATCAGCATTCAGGATGCATTTGCTTCGAAGTTATCGCGAATAACTTTGATTATTCATTCAGTATTGTTTATACTAATTTTATTTGATTTTAGAAATCAATGATTCTATAACGAAGAATATCCGTCGTATGAATAAATTGACATATAATTCAGAATCACATTACTTTGTAGAAAGTAATTTTTTTTTATTCCAAAGTTAACGAACATTTTGTTCCAAAAGTATCATTCAAATTTTGTCAATTCGAACTAAAATATCCTTAAAATTATATCAAATTTTAATTTTGTTCGAATATAATCAGAATCCTAATCGATCGTCCGTAGTCGCCTGTTGTCATCCATCGGCCACTCGCCGCCGCTAGCCACCCACCCACCCACTATTGACGCTCCCCCACCCACCGCCACCTGCTGCTGCTCGCTGGTCGTCGCCCATCGATCATCGCCCATCGATCGTGGTCTGTCGGTCATCGCCCGTTGCTGTCGGTCGTCGTCCGTCGATCGCCCTCCACCATCGCCTGCCTACCATCGTTTGTCACTCATCGATCGTCGTACGCTAATTGCTACTGTCAGCCATCGGTCGTCGATCATCGTCATCAATCATCGACTGTCATCATTGTCGGTCGTTAACCACCACACTACAGCAAATTTGACTTTTCGCAGCGTGCAAATATGTTATTCGCAATGCACATCCCATGCTGCACAACACTAAACTGTTGAAAGTCATAAGGTATTCACAGCGTACAATCGCGCACTGCGATTAAGTGCATTCTCAACGTGCGGGCGCGCATTGTGGTTAAGTGCATTCGTAGCGCATGACTGTACGTTGTTGTTAAGTGCATTCGCAACGTGCAATCGCACGCTGCGGTTAAGTGCATTCGCAGCGCGCAATCGCATGCTATGGTTAAGTGCATTCGCAGCGCATAATCACGTGTTGCGGTTAAGTGCATTCGTAGTACACAATTGCATATTGCGATTAAGTGCATTCGCAGCGCGCAATCGTACGTTACGATTAAATGCATTTGCAGCGCGCAATCGTGTGCTACGATTAGGTGCATTCACAGCGCGCGGAAATAAGCTGCGATTAAGTGCATTCGTAGTATTATAATATCAAAACTCAAATAATTATAATCCAATCCACAAATATCATACAATTATAATATCACATACAAATATTATACCCATTTTTAATATCACATACACACGATTATAAAATAAAAACTAAAATAATTATAATACCATAAATAATTATCACCGTCACACTTAAATAGCTAGTATAATAATTATTCACTGCGTAAAACAATTCAAACCAATAACCTCTGCATCCTCTGTTTTACTATGCTCGGTTCGATTACACCCTTAGAACATCACACAGATAATTTACAATATGAAAATGAACTTTGATTCGAGTTCCAAAAGAGATTTTTTTAATAATTTTTTTTTATTTTCTATGGGCCACATTTCATTATGGATTAACGTGACGTAAGCAGTTGCGTCACTATTAAAAATTAGTCAACAACAAATAGAGAGATGGTCAAACCTTGTCGCCTCCCATCTATGGAGTCAGCCATCTTTCGCCAACCCCGGCATCAATTTGCACACCCATGGCCGGAGCTGCGGCGGAAGACGTGAAGGTTTTGGGTTTCACGCTGAGCCCCTTCGTCATCAGGGTCCTCATCGCACTCCGCCTCAAGAGAGTCGCGTACGAATTCGTGGAGGTGCAGTTCGTGGAGCCGAAGAGCGAGATCCTGATGAAGTTCAACCCGGTGTACAAGAAGATCCCAGTGCTGCTCCACCGCGGAAAACCCATCTGCGAGTCCGACGTAATCGTCCAGTACATCGACGAGGAGTGGGCCGCCGGCGACGGATCATCCTACATCCTCCCCTCCGACCCCTTCGACCGCGCCCTCGCTCGGTTCTGGGCCGTCTACATCGACGACAAGGTAAAAGCCCCTGTTTTGGCAATCCATCAAATAAAAAACAAAACATTTGACTCCGATTTCTTCGATTCGTACAGTTGCCTCCTTTAAGTGGGGCTTTGAGGCCGGAAACGGAGGCGGCGAAGGCGACGGAGTTGGCCGGGCAATTCCAGCAGGTGCTGGGGCTGCTGGAAGAGGCCTTCGCGGAGTGCGGCAAAGGGAAGGGCTTCTTCGGTGGGGACGCTGTCGGCTACCTGGACATCGCGCTGGGGTGCTACCTGGCGTGGTTTATAGCGCTGGAGAAGGCCAAAAGCGTCAAGATTTTGGATGCGGAGAAGTTTCCTCGGCTGGCGGGCTGGGCGGAGCGATTCCTGGCGGAGGAGTCAGTCAAGGGGCTTGTGCCAGACGCCGACGAGTATCTGAAGTTTTTCGGAGCCCGCTTGCCGACGATTAGCGCTGCTCCTTCTGCATAAGATCTTGTGAGATCACCAATGGTGTGAAATTAGGGTTTAAGAGTCAATAATTCTGCTGAAAACAAATCAAATAAATCAAGTTTCAAAACACTCAAAATAAAAAATAAATCCAAATTCAGTGGAAAATTCATTATCTACACTGTACTTTTCGAACTCATTTATATATGATCCTAGTTACACATCTTGCTGCTCCACAGGAAGGACCTAGTGATTAGTGTATACAGACGTTGCATCATAAGATAACGGGTCAATCTCTCATAAATGCGAGAGTATCATCTCTTCATGCGCTATTTATTAGTCTCAAGGGTCAAAGATCTACCGTGATTTACCTCCCTTACGATAGTCCGGAGACGGATTGATAGGGCCCGCTAGGTTGACGAATTCCAATCTTTTTGTATAGTTACACATCTTGTTACAATTCTATTTTGTGGAAAGGACTTAGTGGCTAGCGTATGTAATTATTGTATCATAGGACAACGGATTAATCCCTCGCAAATGCGAAGGTACCGTCCCTCCATGTGCTAGTTATTAGTCTCAAGGATAAAAAGTCTATCGTGATTTATCTCTCTTATGATGATCCAAGGGCAAATTAATAGGGGTCACTAGGTTGACAAATTTTAATTTTTTTTTAATCATAGTCATAGATCTGGTTTCATATGTGCATGCTCTGATGGCTTGACAATCTCTAGTTTTATAAGAATTAATTATCAATGGCTCTCTTTTAGTAAATGAATGGAATGTTACAACTTCATTAATGGTTTAAGTGGTTTGAAGCAAAATAACTAAAAAAAAAAAAATCAGAGAGTGAATTACCGAGAAATAAAACAACTTGTATGTCAAGAGACAGACAAATCAAAGAGGGGAAAAAAAGAAAAGAATGTTACAACTTCATCCATCCTCCATGGTTAAGTGGTTTGAAACGAATTAACTCAAAAAAATTAAGAAAATCTGAGATCAGATCTAAAGGATGAACAATTTTCTCATCATCAGTTGCACGGTTTCTAGGAGTTGAAGAATTTAATAGTTCTTGAAGGAAAAAATGACGCATTTATTCTAGACGTCTTTAATTTCATCTTCGATTCCACAGCTAAATAAAAAAAAAAAATCATAAGAAATATTTCTGTCTAATTAAGAATTAGCACAGTGAAACAGTTAATAGTTCTATTTCATACAACTAAGAATGACATCCATACAATCGAAGAGAATAAACATTAAATATTGAAGTCAGGATTTCCAAATAGTTAAGAAACAGGAAGATTCAATTAGACAATTTCAAATTCATCAGTCACAAGTTATCTATCTCATTACTACCTCAGAGGTGATTAACAAAAGTTCTCAGGTAAAAGAAAATGTTAGTTTAACTAAAGATAGAGATAGAACTTACAAGAATTACATGAGCGGCAGAATATTGAGAAGGCAGTATCAATTGGACAATAATAAACATAAACGAAAGAAAAATTCAAGATTGGAAGTTCATGCAGATATAAAGAAGATACAGAACTAGACCCGACCCCAGATTGAGGCTGAGATCGACCCGGGTCCGTAAGATTGTAACCAGATCAATGGATCGAATATTCATTAACCCGACTTAACGGATCAGAATTGTAATCGGCCCATCAAGAGTCAGACTGGTTTCGGTTAAGCAACCCAGAACTGCTAAATCATGGGAATTTCAACTTTTTTTTTTTTTTTTGTATGTTTTTGACGGCCGAGATTATTTAACTATTTTTTTTATCAATTATTACTATTTAATATCCGTTGTGATCCAAACTCTATAGCTGAGATATTCATTACATCATTTTGATCTCGTCTTCTCTATTTTCACTTTGAATTCTGAAATTTCAATTGCTTTCCCTCGAATCTTTGATTCTAATAGAAAAAGATTCATTTTAGTCTCGAAAGGGCAGGGGAGTTATTATTTTGAATGTCAATTCCGAATCTAAGGATGTTCAATTTACCAATAATGAATCAGAATAATTTTTGATAATTGACACATAAGAAAATATCGAAACTTCTAAGATTTGAAAAATTTTCATCTATTTTTAATAAATATTTTGATAAAGTCATTCTTTTTTACTAAAGAAATATGAATAAAATATAAATATTACAATGTCTTATATAAATTCCAATTGGATAGCGATTATGTGTCATTAAAGCGATACGTTGGAACAAAGTATCCGATAAAAAATTGAGATCGAATATTCTCAAACGTAACTCTCTAGATTTTTATCATCTACTCAACATACAAATGTAAACTTATTTAAATATTATAATATTAAGCTAGATTTGTTTCTATAAAATATCTTTCTTTTAATTTTGGATCTAAATGTACTTTTAAAATTTTTTGTTAAAAATCTCTAAATTTATTTGCTAAACTTGTTCCACGAACTATACTTACTCACATAATTAAAAAAATAATAAAATAAGAAGAAAAAAATAATTGAAAATTTTAGTAAATTAAATAATAAAATATTTTTATGTTTTGATATATGAAACAAACTCATTTCTATATGGATATGATCTGCCTTTTAATCCATAACTCTTCGACAATTTAAAAATTATTAGCATATTATTTTATTTATGATTATATTCTAATATAATGAAACAATGAAGTATATTTTATAAAAATACTAAAATGAGATTAAATTTTTTTCACTTGATATACTAATACATTGGAATTTAATGTATTAATTACTATAAAATTCATTTTAATATAGAAAATTTTATATTCATTTTTTCTCTCAAATTGTTAATAATTCGAATAAATATTTATTTTTTAATAAATGAAATATATACAGTAGTGTATCTGCGACATTTCAAAAGTATTTAATGGTGTAATCAAATAACTTTATGGTATTTTTTATTGTACTTTTTATTTAATTATGGTGCGCACTATAGCATAATCCTTAATCCTAGATGATCGAACGGTTGATAATAAAGATGTTCAAGGGTGTTCACGGATGAATTATATATATATATATATATATATATATATAAAGAGAGATGTTATCATATACAACTCATCCATGAGCACCCATATTATCCATTATTTGATCGCTTACGCACTATAACTAGAGCTGTCAAACGAGTCGACTCATGGCGAGGCAGGCCTACCCGTCATTAACCAAACATTTAACGGAGAGGGGTGAGCTGATCCGCCATCTTGGCAGGTTGAGAAATTTCTAATCCAACCCAATTCACGGCGGGTTGCAAGTTAGGCGGGCCAACCCGCGGGCCACAAAAATTAAAAAACTATATCTAAAATTACTAAGGTGTTGAGAGTTTGTGGCGATGATCGGTAAGACAAATGGAGTACCATGATTAAAAAAAATAAATATTTGAAATAATTAAAATCTTATAATTGAGATTTAATTATCGATCGATAAAGTTGAGTACCGATGTTTTTGTTGGTGCAATCGACTCAGGTCACGATTGACCAAACTCGAGTGGGACTCGAGTAGAGTTTTGATGTTCGACAATAGTTTACAATATGGTTTGACCATATGACTAGTGGATGAGACATCCAAGGTTAGATGAGGGAGACTATTGAAGAAATCCAAGTAGGTGCAGGCTGACCGGACACTTGGTGTGGAGAAGTCCAAGTATGAATACTTGGCAAGAGAAAATCCAAGTTGATCAAGGGAGACCGGACACTTGGTGATAGAAAGACCAACGGGGAGTTGACGAGGGAAGTCCCAGCAGGTCTGGGAGACCATGCTTGACAAATGAAGTCCCGGACGGGGAGTCTTGGCAGTGAAGTCCCGGAGGCATGACTTCTTGGCAGTGAAGTCCCTGACGAGGAGTCTTAACAGTGAAATCCCGGAGGTGTGACCTCTTGGCAGTGAAGTCCCGAACGAGGAGTCTTGGCAAGGGAAGACCCGGTTGATCAGGGAGATTGAGTTTGACAAAGGGGAAGTCCCGAAGGCGAGGCCTCTTGGCAAAGGTAGACCCGAAAGCATGACAATAGCCGATAGAAGCACTTGAAGGCTAGCGCAAGGATGAAGAGTCGCAGACTCAAGGGATCCGGAAGGCGTGAGGCTGATAGAAGTGGGTTGAAGGCTTAGGTCTAGACTTAGGGTGAGTATCAAGTATAAGGGGATCATACTTGGAGTGTTAAACCTCAGTGTAGAGGTATAACAGTCAACTGCCGATTCGGTTCAGTCGACTGGGTTTCGTTTGTAGGCAAATAGAAGCAAGGTGACCTCGACTAGAGGCTAGTCGAGGCAGCGCCTCGACTGGTATGGTGGAGTCGAGCGGTGAGATTTGGAAAGTCAAGACAGTGCTATGGAATCACTCGACTAGCGCCTCGACTGGAGGACTCGACTGGTGCCTCAACTGGTCGTTCTGAAGGGTGGCACATAAGTGAGGCACACTCGGCTAGTGCCTCGACTAGAGGCCAGTCGAGGCGGCGCCTCGACTGGATCACTCGATTGACGCCTCGACTGGTTCCAGCACAGGTTTGAAAACAGGTGATCAGATGCAAGACAGACCCGACCAACGCCTCGACTGGCGAAATGACCGTTACAAATCGGGAAGATTTGATGAAGCTTTATAAAAGGAGGATCGAGGGCATCTTCGAGCAGAGTTCTCTTGGAGGTTTTAGGGGCGATTTGAAGGGAGGTGCTGCTGCATTTCAGGGAATTCAAAGTCATCCCAAAACGATCTACGAGCAAGCATTCAAAAGCCCTAAATCTGTAACGTGTGTTCATTTGCTTTTTTATTTGTTGTATTTACTTGTCTTTATCTCGTTCTTATTGTTGTAAGAGACTTGTAAGAGGTTCCTCCACCTCCGGTGTGTCACCGAGAAGAAGTGTTATAGTGGTGGTGTGCATCACTAGAGCCCACTAGGGCTCACCCGTGGAGTAGAAACTAGGTTTCCGAACCACGTAAAATTCCTTGTGTTGTGCTTGTTGTGTGTTTTGTAATCTTATCTATACTCGTGTTTGTGTTTCCGCTGCGTACTAACAAGTGTAGACAAGCACGACGAATCCAAGTAACGAAATCGACGCAAATTGCTATTCACCCCCCTCTAGCGACGCCAACGGTCCTAACAGTTTTTTATTCTTCCAATGATCCAAAATATCTAAATTTTGATAATATATAAATTTAAATTTTTACTCATCTAAATAGAGATCTAATTGAGATTTTTTAGCTCTTATAATTATTTGACTTTAATATGTCATCATTTCCTACATCGATTGTAATAGTAATCATAAGATAATATAAAACAATTAAAGTATACAAAGAAAAAAAATATTAGAGTACATCAATTATTATTTTGTTCTTTCCTCTTAATTTCTCTTACACTTTGTTAAGGTGTATATGTGATAGAAGAAGATTGTGATGGTGAAAAAGTTCTCTTATTAATTAATATTAGAATATTGATAAAAAAAACTTATACAATTTTATTTTCACATGTTCCATCTTTTGACATTTCTCAACCCGCAGGCCAACCCGTGTTCATGGCGAGTCGATCCGTTTAGATCCGCCAAAATGACAAATTGATAAAACTTTAACTCAACTCGCCTAAATTATTTGGCGGGGCGGACCAATCTTGACATCTCTAACTATAACCCAATCCTTGAACTGTAGGAAATCGATCGGACAGTGGATAATAGAGGTATATATATATATACACCAAACTCATCTGTGATCACCTCTATTATCCACTATCAGATCGGATGAGTACTATATATAGTTCAATCCTTGAACCCTAGAGAATCAAACAATAGATAATGAAGGTATTCATTGGTGTTCATGGATGAGTTGTATATATATATTATGCAACAAAATTCATCCATGAACACTCATGAGCACCTTCGTTATCTACCGTTCGTCTCACAGGGTTCAAGGATTGAGTTATAGTGCTCATCCGATCAAACGGTGGATAACGAAGGTGCTTACAGATGAATTGTGTAGCATAACATTTCTCTCTATATATATATAACAAAAAATAATATTCGAACCATGCTCAACCGTGAACCGTAATTGTCATAAATGGTTAAAGTTAAGAATCAACCTTTTATGAACCATCGAACTATCAATTCCGAATCGTGATTGGATCTAGACATGATAGTGCTACAAAACAGAACAGACATGTAATGCATGAGAGCGAGAAACTGCATTCTATGTATGTATTCTGATCTTTTTAACCACTCTAGTAATCCAACTCTAGCAGCTGCATAAATATATTTAGAAAGAGTTTAAGAATTTTTGACAACAAATTGTGCTTCGATAAAATACCTTTAAAGTTAAACTTTTAGCCATAGTGGAATTAATAGATATGGTAGAAATATATCATATTTGAATTTAAATTCATTCAAAATTGACTAAGATCATCAATAAATTTTGATAAATATAAAAGATTTGAAATTATAAAATCTAGATATAAAATGGAAAAGAAAATTATAGAGACGGTAGATATGGTGTGCAACTTTAGTTCTGAATCTCCTATGTGGAATTATAGGTATATATCAATTGAAATAGATATTGAATTTTGAAAATGGATTGTGCATTGATTGGAAGACTTTGAAGCGGATATTTTAAGAGTGAGATTGTACTCAAGGTCACTGTAGAAACCCATCGAACTTAAATTAGATTCAATAGGAGCAGGCTAATACCATTAATGATTTTTTACTGAAACTCATTTATGGATCCAAAGGATTTTAAATTCTAAAACATGAGCATATAATGTAAGACTAAGATATTGAGAATATAAAAAAGATATACAATTCTACTTCGGAGTTTTTGAAAGTGTTTAAATATTTAGAACTATAATGATATTAAGTGTGATATTAAATTTCAAAAATCCATAACATTGTAGTATTAATTTTCAAAAATAATATTATTGTGATATTGATTTTGAAAATTATCATGTGCTAATTTAAAAAAAAATCAATCCTAAATAAAAATAAAATTGATATTATAGTTGATGGGAGGAGTAAGAAATTGAATTTTTTGATAAAAAAAAATAATGATACGCCCATTAGAAATTCTCAAATTTTTGATGGGCACCGTTAAAAGAGAGATTTTTTTTTTAAATTTTCTCTGGGCCACGTTTCATTATAGATTTCACGCAAGCAGTTGCGTCATTACAATTACCATAAAATTATTCAAAATTAGTAAACAAATAATGTGTCGGTCAAACCTTCTCACCTCCCGCGCCTATAACTAGCTGTTCCACCGCCGGCAATGTACTCAACCATCATTCGCCGATCCCGGCATCAGTTTGCACACCCATGGCCGGAGCTGGTACAGAGAACGTGAAGGTTTTGGGTGTCACAGTGAGCCCCTTCGTCCTCAGGGTCCTCATCGCACTCCGCCTCAAGAGAGTCGCGTACGAGCTCGAGGATGTGCAGCTCGCGGAGCCGAAGAGCGAGATCCTGGTGAAGTCCAACCCGGTGTACAAGAAGATCCCAGTGCTTCTCCACCGAGGAAAAGCCGTCTGTGAGTCCGCCGTCATCGTCGAGTACATCGACGAGGAGTGGTCCAGCGGCAGCGGATCATCCTCCATCCTCCCCGCCGACCCCTTCGACCGCGCCCTCGCTCGGTTCTGGGCCGTCTACATCGACGACAAGGTAAAGGCCCCTGCTTAATTTGGCAATCCATCAAATTAAAAACAAAACATTTGACTCTGATTTCTTCGATTTGTACCAGTTGCCTCCTTTAATTAGGGCTTTGAGGCCGGAGACGGAGGCGGCGAAGGCGTCGGAGTTGGCCGGGCAATTCCAGCAGGTGCTGGGGCTGCTGGAAGAGGCCTTCGCGGAGTGCGGCAAAGGGAAGGGCTTCTTCGGCGGGGACGCCGTCGGTTACCTGGACATCGCGCTGGGGAGCTGCCTGGGGTGGTTTGTGGTGCTGGAGAAGGCCAAAAGCGTCAAGATTTTGGATGCCGAGAAGTTTCCTCGGCTGGCAGGCTGGGCGGAGCGATTCCTGGCGGAGGAGTCAGTGAAGGGGCTGGTGCCGGAGGCCGACGAGTATCTGAATTTTTTCGGAGCCCGCTTGCCGACGATCAGCGCTGCTCCTTCTGCATAAGATCTTGTGAGATCATTAATGGTGTGAGTGAAATAATGAGGGTTTGAGAGTCGATAATTCTCCTAAAATAAATCAAATAAATCACATTCAAGAACTAAAAAAAAAAAAAAAAAATCCAAATCCAGTGGAAAATTCATTATCTACACTGTACTTTTCGAACTCATTTATATATATGATCCTAGTTACAGATCTTTGTTTCATATGTGCTCTCATGGCTTGACAACACGTGCCAGCAATGAACTTCAAATGAGTGAATTAACATCGCTAGCTATTACTACAACGGGTGAATTTTATTGATGATCTCTAGTTTCATAAGAATAAGTTATCAGGGCTCTCTTTTAGTACATGAATGGAATGATAGCTCGTCGATCTTTTGGATAGTCGTCGAACTTTTCACGATACCATCTGTGTTTCAGTTGCTGCGAATACCAAATTCGATATCTGTTCATGGAATTATGTAGGTTGAAAGATCAAATGAGAGTTTCTCTGTGAGCCGAGGATAGCTTAGATATATCACGAACAGGAAAAGATTAAGAAGCCATACCCAAAGTATATAATCTGCACGGTGCAAATTTTAAGAGAAAACTTCATTGTGATTCAATTGAGACATTATAGAAATTAGTCAGGATAAGGAGTATGAGAATTACAATTTCAGCTAGGTAATGGGGACATGAAACATATACGAACCAAACCAATCTCTGTTAGGGATCATGTACTCATCGGCTCGGCGGTTTCGACGCAACGAACCCTGTAAAGAACTGAATCTTCATAAGCAATTCACTAAACCTATCGCGTGATATGAAGGTCGAATGGAAGATAAAAGCATATCAAATGATCAGAGAGTGAATTACCAAGAAAAAGCAACAACTTGCATGTCAAGAGGCAGACAAATCAACGAGGGGAAAAAGAAAAGAATGTTACAACTTCATCCATCCTCCATCGTCAAGTGGTTTGAAGCAAATTAACTCAAAAATGAAAATCTGAAATCAGATCTGAAGGATGAGCAATTTACCAATCTTCGAGGTCATCAGTTTCTAGGAATTTAGGAAGAACCTAATAGTTGTTTTCAGCAATAAGAATAACAGCTTTGCTGTTTTCTTTCAATCGATCTACGTACAGCAGTAAAAAATTTGTCATATAGGTTTTTGATTCCATAAAAATAATAACCTTTGCGAGCAGTTTTTTTCCTTTTGTCCAACAACTACGGCAATAGGAGCAAATGTTCCTTTTCCATTTAGTTCTAGCAACCTTAGTCTTGGATGTTTTCTACACAGACAATTTCTTTTTTATTTTAGGCCTAGTATTGAAAATTAGAATATATCGCTATAGTGAAATTAAGATTCGATCTGTCGGGTTTAAACTTTGGTCATTTGTTATAATTTTGTATTCTTATCATTCTTATTTTGAGTTTCTGAGTTATTTTCAACGTGTGCTCGTAGATACGAGGTCGAACAGAGCTTGATGATTCGAAACTTTTGTTATACATATGGGTGAATAAATTCTATCCTTGGCTCATTTTATATTTCCATGTGCATTAATAAAAAGATAAATAATCTATTTATATTTGTATAACTAATTTCTAAATGGAGAATTAAAATAATATTTAAAATTGTGAAATGAGTTATTAATTAATTAAACTAATGAAGGATAAATAATTGATATTATTTCATCTTTAAGTGAGTTTTATATGAGAATTAAAATGAGATAGGCTATTTTAAAAATCAAAATAGATACTCTGAAATTATTCTTCAGTCGATGCTTATTTTTTTTCATATTGGTTGACGTTTCTTGTTGTTGAGACATTATAATATTGATACTTATAACTTTTGATGATATAACTTTTATATGTAAATTCTATGATGCTATTTAAATTACTTGATTTAGATTGGTCATTCAGATTTCCTATAAAATATACATCTATACTTGAATATATGTGATAAAAGAGTTACAGTTGAATATTAAAAATATAAATAAGAAATACTAAAAGTGAAAACTCTGAATTTGACTTTATGCCAAAGTACCTGACTGTCCATATGAGTTGTCGTAGTGTAAGTCACTCACGATCAATATTTAATTGCTCTCCGATGCTATGTTATTTTTTGTTATTGAATTTCATTGGTGAAGGGACTATTAGCTCATATGTCAGATGACATTATCACACTTTAAAAATACTGACTCCGATGATACTTATTAGTTGCTTATCAAATTTAGACCATTATTAACATTTATATATGCTAGTTATACGTGATAATAAAAAGTAAAAAAATTCATCTTTGTTAATAATAACAGATAATAATAATTGGTAACTCTAAATTCCTACTTTAAAGAATAAAATTGCATCTTACTTTACTTTTTACCTCTTAAATAAAATTAAATTCATATGCATCTTTTCTAATTTATGTTTACGGTCTATTTTTCTTAACCTTCAAGACCTAATCATATGATTTAGTTTTGCAAACATATATTTCCTTTTGATATTTTAGTTGATTTTACTATATATAAAGTAGCTCAGAGATCTCGATCTACTAATTTCTTAGTTTGATTTCTATTTCGATGTATTTTATTTTGTTTCATCGATCTTCTAATCATATGATTTTCTAGTCTTTGTAGTAAAATCTGTCTATATGAATATAAATTTTTTGAGTATTTTGGGAGCATAAGATTTTTAGATTTCTTTTATTTTATACTGTCATTGAGCAGGATACCTCCTAGTTAGGGAAAATGACACCCTCAAAGTATTACAATTTAAGATGGTATCAAAGCTCAATTTTTTATTTCTTATGTGGGTTTTGCATTCTGGATTCAAAAAGGGATTTAAATGCAAGTTAAGTTGTATCTATGAGTCCTAGGATTTAGGAGTCATTTATTTTTTAAAAATCTTTTAATTATAAATGGTTGTGAAATTTTATTTGATTTTGTAGGTAATGCATGTGATGAAATTACCTATGGTCGGGATTGGAACAGTAGACCTGATCAGGATTGAGGCCAAGGTTGTTATTATAATAATAGTCAAAATTATGATCGTGCATATCGACATGCCTCCGATGCTCAGAAAGATGATCATAGTTTAAATGAGACACTCATTCTCCTATATGAGATGATACTAGAAGGTCAGACCAATTTTCTTATTGGAATTGACAGTTACCTTGAAGCTTAGATTGATTTAAATGAGACACTAACCCTTGCGAGGCATGTATATGATTGGAATATATCGAATGTACTTTTGAATATATATCTTGTTCAGATATAGAGAAAATAAAGTTAGTCACCTATTATTTAGTGGAAAATACAAAAGATTATCTTTGAAGATCTGATTATCTTTCAACAGTTGTTCAAAGAGGTATTCAAGAGATAATATTTTCTTGTAGCATTTTATATTGCTATATGCTAGAAATCGAGTCTCAAACAAGGTGACCAAAGCGTGATAGAATATAATACATAATTCAATCAACTCTAGATCAGGAAGTTAGATTTCTCTATTACTATCTATTGAGAGGAACTTGATTGAGCTACACTTATTGAAATGACTCTGCAGCAAATCTCATAGGATAGAAAAATTAGTCACTCGATGTCACACTCTAAGTAGTAGAGTTGGAGTTGTCATCCTAGTGGCTAGGATAAGATTAGCAAATTTTCACGACTACTAAAGGTAGTCATTAAGAATAGAGTCGGTTCTGGATAGGGACAGTTGGAGCCTTTGTTCAGAGCCCAATGAAAATTTTTTAAAAATTATATAAGAAAGGATTCATTTTTATGGAAAAATAATTTTTCTATCTATAAAAGGATCTATTTTTTTAATTTCACCCGGGGCTCAAAACATCAAGGATCAACCTCGAGCTTAAAATTAAAGCTCGAACAGACTCCGACTAAGCTCGAGCTTAGGGGAAAATCAATTGAGCCAAGCTCGAACCTCTTACTGTTCAGCTATACTCGAACAGATAATTTACGGAAATGAATTTTGATTTGAGTTCCAAAAGAGATTTTTTTTAATATTTTTTTTTTATTTTCTCGGGGCCACATTTCAATATGGCGATGTAAGCGGTTGCGTCATCGCAATTTCCATCGAACTAGTCAAATTTAGTAAACAAATAGTGGGTTGGTCAAACCTTCCGCTTCCCCGAGCCTAGAAATAGCAAAACTACTGCCGGCGATGTACTCAGCCATCATTCGCCAACACCGGCATCAATTTGCACTGCCATGGCCGGAACTGCGGCGCAGGACGTTAAGGTTTTAGTTTGCCCGGTGACGTTGAGCCCCTACGTCATCAGAGTCCTCATCGCACTCCGCCTCAAGAGAGTCGCGTATGAGCTCGTGGAGGTGCAGGTCGCGGAGCCTAAGAGCGAGATCGTGGTGAAGTCCAATCCGGTGTACAAGAAGATCCCCGTGCTCCTCCACCGCGGAAAACCCATCTGCGAGTCCGCCGTCATCGTCCAGTACATCGACGAGGAGTGGTCCAGCGGCGGCGGATCATCCTCCATCCTCCCCGCCGACCCCTTCGACCGCGCCCTCGCTCGGTTCTGGGCCGCCTACATCGACGACAAGGTAAAGGCCCCTGTTTTGGCAATCCATCAAATTAAAAACGAAACATTTGACTCCGATTTCTTCGATTTGTACCAGTTGCCCGCTTTAATTAGGGCTTTGAGGGCGGAGACGGAGGCGGCAAAGGCGGCGGAGTTGGCCGGGCAAATCCAGCAGGTGCTGGGGCTGCTGGAAGAGGCCTTCGCGGAGTGCGGCAAAGGGAAGGGCTTCTTCGGCGGGGACGCCGTCGGCTACCTGGACATCGCGCTGGGGAGCTGCCTGGGGTTGATTGTGGCGCTGGAGAAGGGCAAAAGCGTCAAGATTTTGGATGCGGAGAAGCTTCCTCAGCTGGCGGCCTGGGCGGAGCGGTTCCTGGCGGAGGAGTCAGTGAAGGGGCTGGTGCCGGACGCCGACGAGTATCTGAAGCTTACCGCACCGCTCGCGCCGACGACGACCGCTACTCCTGCTGCATAAGATCTTGTGAGATCATGAATATTGGTGTGAAATTAGAGTTTGAGAGTCAATAATTTTCCTGGAAACCAATCAAAAATCAAGTTTCAAAACATTCAAGAACTCAGAAAAATAACAAATCCAAATCCAGTGGAAAAACCATTATCTACGCTGTTTCCTAACTCATTTATGATCCTAGTTACGGATCTTTGTTCCATATGTATTTTCATGGCTTGACTGTAAAAGTTGAGAATCTGTCCAACTAGCAACTCTTTATTATCCGTCTCAGACTGCAATAAAAGGGAGATAAATCACGGGGGACAAGGTCCCTTGATATGGTGGTAAAACAGAGAGGGGTCATCTGAAACTAGAGAGGTTTTAGACCCCTCATCTGGAATCGATCCCTGCCCATTTTGTAAGTAACCCCTGTCTTACCATCGCGTCATCCTCGCGGAGACCTCTCATGGCTTGACAACACAAGTCAACAATGAAATTAAATTGTCAATTTAACGGTCCCATCGATTTATTCCATAGTTATTGAGAAAAAGATAAATCATAGAAAATTTTATGATTCTTGATATGATGATTAACTCATATCATGTTGTGTTTTAGCCACCCGTCATTCTTATGGAAACGTGAAATAACATCACTATTATTACAATGGACAAATTTTTTTGACGATCTCTAGTTTCATAACATAAGAATAAGTTATCAGGGTTCTCTTTTAGTACATGAATGGAATGATAGCTCGTCAATCTTTTGTATAGTCGTCGAACTTTTCCTGGCACCGTCTGTGTTTCAGCTAATACCAAATTCGATACTTGTTCATGGAGTTATGTATGGTGAAAGATTGAATGAGAGTTGCTCTGTGAGCTGAGGATAGTTATATCGATAGCTCAGGCATACCATGAACAGGAAGAGAATCCATATCGTTGCGTCGGATCCTCCACTGGCGACCGAAATCCCCAAAGTATATAATCTGCACGATGCAATTGTTAAGAGAAAATTTCATTGTGATTCAATTGAGAGTTTATAGAAATCAGTCGGGATAAGGAGTATGAGAATTATAGTTTCCACATAGATGACATGATGATTAAAATATAATGGTGCTTATAGATATGACACGAATCGATTTCGGAGAAGGTCTAAAATTTTTTTCTAGATTCAGATGATTCTCACGTGTCTTAATAATCACATCAAGACTTATAGGATTCTCTGTGATTTATCTCCCTCATAATGACCGTAGAATAAATCGATGAAGACCGTTAGATTGACGATTCCAATCTTTTTTACACATGAGAATTACAATTTCAACTAGGTGTATAATGGGGACATGAAATATATGTGAACCAATCTTCCTTAGGTATCGTTTACTCATCAACTCGGCGGTTTCGACGCAACGAACCCGGTAAAGAACTGAATCTTCTAGGATTTTGATTTCTTAAGCATAATAACTCTTTGCGAGTCATTTTTATCCCTTTTATTCAATAACAACAGCAATAGGAACAAATGTTCCTTTTTCTATTTAGTTCTAGCAACTTTAGTCTTGGATGCTTCCTTATTTTAGTTATAGTTCATTATTTTCCGTTGATCAAAAGAGTAGTAGGTCTTGCGGCTCCTCAAGCCTACGGTTCAACGATAGATATTCAGTTTAACTCCTAAGTATTCATAATTCGATCCTCAATTATAATATATTTATAGATTTTTCTTTCAAATAAATTGATAAATCAAAGACGTTACAACTGTTAAAACTTTCCACACGAGTGCTTCCTATTTTACTCTGACGATCGATGAAAAATTCCTATGAAATAAAATTGGTCATCTTCAGGATTAGTCGAACTAAGACTTAAATATCTTATGCTAGAAAAAAAACAATAGATCTTGTATGAGAAGTGGGAATATATCGAAATAATGAGATTACAATTTGATTCGTCAAGTTCCAACTTTGGTCCTTTATTGTAATTTTATATTATATCATTCTTATTTTGAAGTTTTAAGTTATTTTCATATTGTGCTTATAGATACAAATTTGAAGGGATTTTGATGATCTATCGATATTTGAAACTTTTACTATACATAGACTAGACGTAGATAAATTCTGTCCTTAGCTCATTTTACATTTCCCTATCAATAAATAAATAGTCAAATAATTTACTTATATTTGTATAATGATTTCAAAATGGGGATTAAAATAGTGAAATGAATTATTAAGTAATTAAACTACGAGAATAAATATTTGATATTATATCACATTTACACAGGTGAGTTTTATATGAGAATTAAAATGGAATGGATTATTTTAAAATTAAAAAGGATACTCTTAAATTATTTTTCAATTAATATTTAATTATTTTTGTATTGCTTTACCTTCCTTATTATTATTTTTGATTTACATCAGGTATCGAATACGATTGCTCTCCCACTAATCCTGATGGCCAGCCGCCCCGGCTCCACGGAAGTTTTCCAACGGCTGATGAGGATAAATCAGGATGACGGATAATCCGACACGTCTGAACCCATGTTGCCCAGGAAGGTTGACCACGCTGCGACGAAGGGATATCAAGCACCGTCACTCGCGCAGCGCGCGCTGCTAAGACGGAATCGATCCCTGAATGCACAGAGGGGAGCCTCACATCTTACCACCACGCTGTTGCCCTGGGGCTACCTTCCTTATTATATATCATACGGTTGATACTTATAAATTTTGGTTATATAACTTTTACATTAAATTATGTGATGCTATTTAAATAATTTGATTTAGATTAGTCATTTAGATTTCTGATAAGATATACACCTATACAACATGTGTAATAAAAGAGTTGCTAAAAAGTTAAAAATTTATCCAACTAGCAGTCTTCTGTCATCCGTCCCAGGGCTGCGATAAGAGGGAGGTAAATCACGGGAGAGACTATGTCCTTGGACACGGTGACAAGGCAGTGGAGGGGCCATCTAAATCCAGAGGAGATTTTAGACCCCACTCTGGAATCGACCCCAGCCCATATGCTAAGTAACCACACTGTCTTACCATCGCGTCATCCCCGCAGGGACAAAAAATACAAAATATTAAAGATAGATTTTAGCATGTGTAATAAAAGAGTTAAAATTGAATATTAAAGATAAAAATAAAAAATATTAAAAGTGAAAATTTTGAATCTAATTTTATACAAGAGTATTTGATCATCCACGTGAATTATGATAGAATAAGTCACACGCGATCAATATTTACTTGCACTTCAATGCTATGTTATTATTTGTTATTGAATTTCATTGGTAAGAAGGTTTTTAATGTAGATGTCAATGAAATTATCATATTCTAATGCTATATTGTTGTTACTTATTATTCGATTATCAGATTTAGTAAAATTATATCTTTTTTATTTTTTGGCATATTAAATAAGATTAAATCTATATTGATCTTTTCTAATTATTCACTTGACAATTTGTATTTGCTTTCCTTGACCTCTAGTTTTGTCTGCATGAGTTTCCTTTTGATATTTCATTTAATTTTGTTGGATGTAGAGTTTCTCAAAGATCTCAATATGTTGATTCTCTAGTTTAGTTTATGTTTCAATGCATTTTATTTTATTTATATTGAATTCTTTAGGAATCATATGGTTTTTAGATTTTATTTTTTTTATAATGTTATACCGTCATCGAATATGATACCTCTTAGTTAGGGGAAATATCCCAGAGCTCTGTTTTAGATTTCTTTTGTAGATTTTGCATTTTGGAATTTTTATTTCATTTTTAAATTCGTAATTTGTTTTTGAACTTACAAGTTGAATTATATCTTTAAGTTATAGGATTTATATGTCATTTATTTATTGTTTTAAATCTTTTAATTATAAATAATTATGAAATTATATTTGGTTTTGTAGACAATGCAAGTGGTGGAAATACTCATGGTTGAGATTGGGGTAGTAACCGTGGTCATGGTTGGGACCAAGGTTCTGATTATAGTGATGATCAAAATCGTGGTCGTGCATGTTGACATGCCTCCGGTGCTCAGAGAAGTGATTACGATTTAAATGAGGCACTCATTCCACTATTTGAGAAGATACTAAAAGGATAGATCAATTTTATTGTCAAAATTGATAATTACCATGAAGTACAACCTCATCCTTCGAAAGTATATATAGTCGACCGAGTTATTCTCATAGCAATCAATATTATGGACAAAGTTCGTATTCCTTTACTTACTAGTTTAGCTAAGGTTCATTTCATAGAGACATTGACCCTTGGGAGGCACGTACATAGTTGGAAAATATTGAATGTATTTTTGAGTATATATTTTATTCAGATATGTAGAAGGTACTTGGTGAAAATACAAAAGATTATTTTTGAGGATTAAGTTATCTCTTGGTAGTTGTTCAAAGAGGCATTCGGGATACAATATTTTTTTGTCGCATTTTGTACTGCTAGACGCCAGAATTTATGAGTCTCAAACACGATAGAGTATAGTGTAGAATTTAATCTATTTGTTGAGTTTTGTCCACACTTGGTAGTTTCGAATTATGACTATATGTTTCAGTTTACTTATAGACTTGCATAGTATATTCGAATCAGGAAGTCGAATTTCTCTATTCCTAATAATCGAGAGGCATTTGATCAAGCTATATTTATTGAGATGACTCAACAATAAATCTCACAGAAAAATAAAATTAGCCACTCGATCTTACACTCTAGGCAGCATAATTGGGGTCATTGTCTCAACGGTCATGGTACAATTAGAGAATCTTCATGGGCACAAAAGGTGATGATGATATCACATGGATCGTTATCTGAGATAGATGTTTGATACCGTAGCTTTGACAGAAATATTGGAGTTTAAAAATGTGGTGCTTAAAATTACAGAGCAATGGAATATTCTTTGGATCAGAGTATATATTTGTATAGTAAATAATCAAGACATATTAGTAGAGATTATATTATAAGGTTGCGTTTAATATGGCGTAATCTGCCTTGTAATGTAATCCAGATTACATTACAAGGTAGATTCCTTTGTTTGTTACTGTCTTAAAATTGTAATGTAATATAATCTAGATTACAAAAGACATTAAAATTTTGTAATCTGGATTACAAAGTAAAACCTATGTAATACAGATTACATTACAAGCAGTAATCTGAAAAATATTGGATGCTTAACAATCGAAGTCGATTGTTGTCGCCACCGATCGGTCGGTCGTCGGTCGCCGCCCGTCGTCGGGCGTCGCCTTGACGACCGACGGTGGTCGGGCGACGACTGACGGTGACCGACGATCGAAGGCCGACGGCGATCGACAGTCGTCGGCCGCTGGTGACCGACGGCGATTGACCATCGGTCGTCGGCGACGACTGACGACCAGCAACGACCGACCGCCGACGACCGGCGACGGTCTGTCGCCAGTCGTCTTCGGTCGTCAGTCTGTCTGTCGTCGGTTTGTTGGTTGCCGGTCGATCGTCGTCGTCATCGTCGTCTCTATCATCGTCGTCAATCCATTCCTATCGTCTTTGTAATGGATACCAAACAAAAGAATGTAATGACCTTTGTAATCCAAGATTACATATAATTTTATCCAAACATAATAATGTAATCAAGATTACACTACATTCCATTACAACTTGGATTACATTACATCCTACCAAATGCAGTCCAAGAGCACAATTACAAGATCGATCTATACTACAATCTCTACCGTCTTGGCAGTATGTTATGCATTCATTTCTATGAACATTTTCATGTTTTGCAATTGATTTTCATGTATTGCAGCTTATTTTCATGAGCTCGAACTCGAGCTCGATTACGTGCCTAACGAGCTTAAACTCAAACTTATTTAACGATTTGAAAATTATATAATAACAAAGCGAGCTTAAACTAGCTTTTTAAACCAATCGAGCCGAGATCGAACATCACACAGATAATTTACAATATGAAAATGAACTTTGATTCGAGTTCCAAAAGAGATTTTTTTTTTTTAATAATTAATTTTTTTTTTACTTTCTATGGGCCACATTTCATTATGGATTAACGTGACGTAAGCAGTTGCGTCACTATCTAAATTAGTCAACATCAAATAGTGAGTTGGTCAAACCTTGTCGCATCCCATCTATGTAGTCGGGCATCTTTCGCCAACCCCGGCATCAATTTGCACACCCATGGCCGGAGCTGCGGCGGAAGACGTGAAGGTTTTGGGTGTCACGCTGAGCCCCTTCGTCATCAGGGTCCTCATCGCACTCCGCCTCAAGAGAGTCGCTCACGAGCTCGTGGAGGTGCGGATCGTGGAGCCGAAGAGCGAGATCCTGGTGAAGTTCAACCCGGTGTACAAGAAGATCCCAGTGATGCTCCACCGCGGAAAACCCATCTGCGAGTCCGACGTCATCGTCCAGTACATCGACGAAGAGTGGGCCGCCGGCGACGGATCATCCTACATCCTCCCCACCGACCCCTTCGACCGCGCCCTCGCTCGGTTCTGGGCCGCCTACATCGACGACAAGGTAAAAACCCCTGTTTTGGCAATCCATCAAATAAAAACAAAACATTTGACTCCGGTTTCTTCGATCTGTACTAGTTGCCTGCTTTAATTAGGGCTTTGTGGAGGGAGACGGAGGCGGCGAAGGCAATGGAGTTGGCCGGGCAAATCCAGCAGGTGCTGGGGGTACTGGAAGAGGCCTTCGCGGAGTGCGGCAAAGGGAAGGGCTTCTTCGCCGGGGACGCCGTCGGCTACTTGGACATCGCGCTGGGGAGCTGCCTGGGGTGGCTTATGGCGCTGGATGACGCCAAAAGCGTCAAGATTTGGGATGCGGAGAAGTTTCCTCGGCTGGCGGGCTGGGCGGAGCGGTTCCTGGCGGCGGAGTCAGTGAAGGGGCTGGTGCCGGACGTCAACGAGTATCTGAAGGTTTACGCAGCCTTCGTGCTGAAGACGAGCGCTACTCCTGCTGCATGAGATCATGAATGATGTGAAATCAGGGTTTGAGAGTCGATAATCCTCCTGAAAACAAATCGAGTCAACCAAGTTTCAAAACATTCAAGAACTCAAAATAATAATAATAATAATAATAAATAAATCCAAATCCAGTGGAAAATTTATAATCTGCACTGTTTTCCAACTCATTTATGATTTTCGTCACTCATCTTGTTTCATGTGCGCTCCCGTGACTTGACAACGCAAGTCAGCAATGTACTTAAAGCGTGTGAAATAACATCTGCAAAATGGAATCGTCGATCTAATCTAGTGTTCCTCGGTAAAGAGATCAATCATACAGAATTTTATAAACTTTAATATGTTGATCAAAATACGTAAAAGAATTATTTAAATCTAGAAAAAAAATTTAGATCTTCTTCAAAATCGATTCATATCATATCTATAAGTACCGTCTTAATTTAGGCATCACGTCATCTCCAATCGTCTCTATGAAGACTAAAATAACATTACTATTACTACAACGGACAAATTTTATTGACGATCTCTAATTTCACGAGAACAAGTTACCAGAGGCTCTCTTTTAGTAAATGAATGGAATGATAGCTCGTCGATCTTTTGGATAGTCATCGATCTTTTCGCGATACCATCTGTTACGACTTCATCAATGGTTAAGCGGTTTGAAGCAAATTAACTCTAAAAAAAGGCAATTTATCAAACAGTGTACGTGAAATTTAGAATTGTCTAAACAGCACCTTATACTTTTATATTTATCAAATAGCGCACTTAATTTCCTTTTTACCCCTTCCGCCTAACAGACTTGCACCATAGTGAAATTTCTGAACGTGGTGCTAGAATTGCACCACCACTGTGGTGCATATCTTTTTGATGGAAGGGGTAAAAATAGAATTAAATACACTATTTGGTAAATATAAAAGTATGAGACGCTATTTAGGCATTTCTAAACTTCAGGTATACTATTTGATAAATCGCCAAAAAAAACCGAAACCAAATCTAGCTCAACTCAGATCTAAAGGATGAGTAAATTACCAACATTGGGGTTAGTTCCAAGTTCATGTCATCTAACAAGACCAACTTAATGGAGCCAAATGCACTGTACTCAACTATCCGCATGGCATGTAGCTTATAGGAGTTTAGGAAGAAGCTAATAAAAATGGCATCCCTACGATGGAAGAGAATAAACGTTAAATATTGAAGTTACGATTTCCAAATACTTAAGAACAGGAAGGTCCAATTAGACAATTTCAAATTCATCGGTCACAAGTTTTATCTCATTGCTACCTCAGAGGTGATTAACAAAAGTTCTCGGGTAAAACAAAAATATAAAGAAAGTAAATATGATATGTAATTTTGATACTGAATCTTCTATATTCAATTATGAATATATATTAATTGACATAAGTGTTAAATTTGAAAACTAATTGTGCACGATTAGAAAACCTTTGAAATTGAGATTACAGGACATAGTTGAAATTTTATCGGATTTTAATTGAATTCAATCAGAATTAATTAAAGCTATCAATAAATCATGATTGTGACTACTTAAATGATTTTAAAATTTGAAATTAAGATATGAAATGAAAAAGAAAAATAACCCTACTTATAATCCTTCGATTAAAATCGTGTAGTATTGATTTTCAAAAAAAATATTATCCTATATTGATTTTGAAAATCATCGCTTTGTTATTGATTTTTAAAAATTAATATTGTTATGGTATTGATTTTTAAAAAATAAAATGAATATTATAATTTATAGGAGAGATATTTTTGAAATTAAATACGGTTTTTTATTTTTTTAAAAAATATGGTGCGTCAATTCTCGAATTTCGAGTGCTTGTTAATTTTTTTTAAGATTCTTTTTTTTTAATTTTATCTAGGCCACATTTCATTATGTGAACATGACGTAAGCAGTTGCGTCATCGCAACAATAAAATTATTCAAAATTAGCAAACAAAATAGTGTATTGGTCAAGCCTTCTCGCCTCCCGAGCCTTTTAATAGCAGAACAACCGCCGGCGATGTACTCAACCATCGTTCGCCATCGCCGGCATCAATTTGCACTTCCATGGCCGGAGCTGCGGCGGAGGACGTGAAGGTTTTGGGTCTCACGCTGAGCCCCTTCGTCATCAGGGTCCTCATCGCACTCCGCCTCAAGGGAGTCGCGTACGAGCTCGTGGAGGTGCGGCTCGCGGAGCCGAAGAGCGAGATCCTGGTGAAGTCCAACCCGGTGTACAAGAAGATCCCAGTGTTGCTCCACCGCGGAAAACCCATCTGCGAGTCCGCCGTCATCGTCGAGTACATCGACGAGGAGTGGTCCAGCGGCAGCGGATCATCCTCCATCCTCCCCGCCGACCCCTTCGACCGTGCCCTCGCTAGGTTCTGGGCCGTCTACATCGACGACAAGGTAAAGGCCCCTGTTTTGGCAATCCATCAAATTAAAAACAAAACATTTAACTCCGATTTCTTCGATTTGTACCAGTTGCCTCCTTTAATTAGGGCTTTGATGCCGGAAACGGAGGCGGCGAAGGCGACGGAGTTGGCCGGGAAATTCCAGCAGGTGCTGGGGCTGCTGGAAGAGGCCTTCGCGGAGTGCGGCAAAGGGAAGGGCTTCTTCGGCGGGGACGCCGTCGGTTACCTGGACATCGCGCTGGGGAGCTGCCTGGGGTGGTTTGTGGTGCTGGAGAAGGCCAAAAGCGTCAAGATTTTGGATGCCGAGAAGTTTCCTCGGCTGGCAGGCTGGGCGGAGCGATTCCTGGCGGAGGAGTCAGTGAAGGGGCTGGTGCCGGACGCCGACGAGTATCTGAATTTTTTCGGAGCCCGCTTGCCGACGATCAGCGCTGTTCCTTCTGCATAAGATCTTGCGAGATCACCAATGGTGTGAGTGAAATAATGAGGGTTTGAGAGTCGATAATTCTCCTAAAATAAATCAAATAAATCACATTCAAGAACTCAAAAAAAAAAAAAAAAATTCAAATCCAGTGGAAAATTCATTATCTAGACTGTACTTTTCGAACTCATTTATATATGGTTCTAGTTACAGATCTTTGTTTCATATGTGCTCTCATGACCTGACAACACAAGCCAGCAATGAACTTAAAACTAGTGAATTAACATCAACGGGCGAATTTTATTGACGATCTCTAATTTCATAAGAATAAGTTATCTGGGGCTCTCTTTTAGTACATGAATGGAATGATAGCTCGTCGATCTTTTGGATAGTCGTCGAACTTTTCGCAATACCATCTGTGTGTTTCAGCTGCTGCAAATACCAAATTCGATACCTGTTCATGGAATTACGTATGGTGAAAGATCAAATAAGAGTTCCTCTGTGAGCTATGTCGATAGCTTAGACATACCACAAACAGGAAAAGAAGCCATATCGTTGCGTCGGATCCTCCACTGGCGACCAAAATACCCAAGTATATAATCTGCACGATGCAAGTTTCAACAGAAAACTTAATTGCGATTCAATTGAAACATTATAGAAGGTCAGGATAAGGAGTATGAGGATTACTATTTCAGCTAGGTAATGGGGGCTCGAAACATATGCAAACCAATCGCCGTGGGGGATAACGTAGTCATCAGCTCGGCGGTTTCGACGCAACGAACCCTGTCAAGAACTGAATCTTCAAAAGCAATTCACTAAACCTATCGCGTGATATGAAGGCCAAATCAAAGAGAGGAAAGAAAAGAATGTTACAACTTCATTCATGGTTAAGTGGTTTGAAGCAAATTAACTCAAAAAAAAAAAAACAAGAAACAAAATCTGAAATCCGATCTAGCTCAACTCAGATCTAAAGGATGAGCCATTTACCAATCATTGGGGTTAGTTCCAAGTTCATGTTACCTACCAAAGATCTGTTATCAGGCTCCTTAATTACTTACAACAAGACCAACTCAATGGAGCAAAATGCACTGTCAGCTATCTGCATGGCTTGTAGCTTATAGGAGTTTAGGAAGAACCAAATAGCTCTATTTCATACAACTAAGAATGACATACATACGATCGAAGAGAATAAACATTAAATATTGAAGTTAGGATTTCCAAATAGTTAAGAAACAGGAAGATTCAATTAGACAATTTCAAATTCATCAGTCACAAGCTATCTCATTACTACTCAGGTGATTAACAAAAGTTCTAAGGTAAAAAAAAATGTTAGTTTAACTAGAGATAGAGATAGAACCTACAAGAATTGCATGGCAACGGCGTTGATGTAGCCAACCCCAAAAAAAGATTATTGCACCTATCCATTGCTGCCATTCGAGATAGATAAAAGGCTTAAATACTAACACCCAGTCGATCTGTATATCCGGCATTTCTCCCTTGCCTTTCAATATCAACTCAAGTATCTGATCACGGGCATAACTTAAAGCCTCGGGCGCACATGAGACACCAAGAGATATTGGTGCCACCGTATAAAAGCTAGCATGAAATGATATAATAAATACAAATTAAATTTCTGAAAAAATCTAGTAGTGTGTGAGTTGAACTTATTATATTAAAGAAAGCATCAAAATAATAGGAAAAGTGAACATCTTAAACTATTACTGAGATGTAATAATAATCAAATAAATAAACACTTTACTCAAAACTCCAACTATTTCTTTGAGCAGCAGACTATTGAGAAGGCAGTATCAATTGGACAATAATAAACATCAACGAAAGAAAAAAATCTAGACTGGAAGTTCTTGCAGATATAAAGAAGACTAACATTAAAAAAAACAGATATGTAATGTAATCCCTCTAGTAATCCAACTCTTGCATTTGAATGAATCTATTTAGAAAGAGAGTAGAGGGAGACCTTGAACCTTAATAGGAACCTGCATAAATTACACAGCACTTCATGCAAATATTCTAATTGCTGAAAAGAATATTAAAAGTGAACTTTGCTTCAGCATTACTTTTAAGAAATCCCTCCTCATGAAGTCTATAGGGAAGAACAAGCAGGTATAAACAGAATTGAATTTCCGGTATACTTTTATTTTGATATCAAAATTTACAAGCCTTAACAATGCACAATGATGTTTGCTCTGTCACTGAGCTAAAGAAGAGATGCATCCACACAAAAATTCTTAACATAACAGAAATTCGAAATGGTATGCCTAACTATGGCAAGTAAATTAATGCAAAACAGGACCAGCTATTATATATATAAGTTCAGAAAATTGTGTTATAAAGATGGGTATGAATATACAATCAGTGAATAAAAAATTTCTCATGTACACAAACAAATAGATTCAGACACTTGCCCACTGAAAGTCCTATATATCTTGTGCAAAACTGTATCTTCACTTCAATTTTTACATTTTAATTAATAGTAACTAAAGTAAATCAATGGATAGACAAAAAGATAAAAGAAAGATCGAAATACTTACGACAAGCCAGTTAAATATCCAAAGAAGTGCATTCGTGCTGATGGACTATAGTTAAAGACACATACTGTCTCATAGGCACGTCTCAAGACCTGAAAGTCCATCAACAAAAGCACAAACACTGTCCTCCATACCTGATGCTTAAGCTCCAAATTTACCAATGGAGCTTTGTTAAAGGAGAAGATGTGTGCACCTCCAGTCAAGTAGCTGGCAGTTGTCTCATAACCTAATGATTCAGAAGCTAAGGGCAGCATTTTCATGTAGGCATAGAACCAGATAGAGGAAGCTAGGAATGTTGTCAATGCCAGACCCACCAAATAAAAATGCAAGAAATATTTCTGCGGAAGGGCGAATCTCTGCAGTTCAATAGGGGAAAAAAAGGATTCTTTTAGATATGTAACGAGATAACAAATAAGATATCGATGATAAATCCAAATACCCAGAGGCTACAATTCATTCAAAAAATGAAACTTTTTTTTAGGTATTTGACAAAAACCAAATTTATTCACTCGGTAATTAACCTATTCAGTTATAACACGGGAGGAAGAAAGGTGTTCTTATTACAACACTAAATAAAAGGGCAAATTTCAGAAATTTCAGTAGCAAGTTGCTCCAACGAAACATCTCAAAGTAAAACAATCAAGATGAAGAAGGTAACGCCGCCAAAGGAAAGAAAAAAGACGAATATTTAAAAAAAAACTTACAGAGGTGGAATTTTTCATGATTTTTCCTCTGGCAGCAAAACCAGTGAGCACCCGATGGAGGAATCCGAGGGAGCGGATCGGAAGCGAGGCGAGGAGGATGGGAAGAGTCGCTGCGATCCATGCGAGCCGCAGGGCGACGATGAAGCCCAGCGGTAGCATACCGGATGGCAAGAGGCCGTGGGAGAGGTGCGGCGCCGAGCGTGAAACGGTCTGGCGGAAAGGACGAAGGTGAAGATAAATATAAGGTTTTCGGATCCTCCGGTTTGAGATCCGTAAACCGTAAACGACACCCGCAAAATTTATTATTCGGAAATTCATATCCGGGAGCAAAAGATAAATCTTAAATTCTAAACACGAGCAAAATAAATTATAATATTTTTAGACTAACGGGAGGAAGAAAATAAAGAATCTGTACATTTCGTCCAGCAAATATAAATGGAAGAGGATGAGCACCGGATTACCCGTTCTGTTACGTTGCTCGGTTCAATTTTAAATAATATAATAAAAATTTATTTATTTGAAGATTTAAATGTATAATTTAATTTAATATTTTATTATATTATTTTGTATTAATTTTAAAATTCTATTTATTTTGAAATATAATGGTATTGACATCGATATCAACGATGACAATTAGTGATCGTCTGACATCAAACGACAACGGAGATGATGACGGATGAGACAACCATCTACAACTAGTTGTTTCATTTTAATATATATTTATGATTTACGAATGTAATCCAACTGATTATTGTTATTATTATTTTTATTCATACTAGGTTTCGAGTCTTTAGTCTGATCAATTCTAGGGACACTCAATTAGGCTCTATGGAATTTTTTTCTCTTATCAACAGGATAAATTCGAATAGTGTTTGTGGCTCGACATGAAGTTCGATTTCTACAGTCGTATTGTCCTTGTAATATCATTTAATATCAAAATTGTACTCTATCTACGAGAGTAAACTTCTGGCTCAACCTGCTTGGATTAGGACCGCCAAATATATATTTTCTTATATTCACCATCACACATATTTTAATAGAGAATTTGAATTGTATCATTTTGTGAAATATCTCTCTGTCTTGTTGCACCGTACTTCGGAGACAAATGTTATAGATTTTATTTTTCTTTTTTGTACAAGAGGTTGGAATCAGCAACCTAAGCTCCACCTCTTGCCTGAGCCATCGTAAGGAGGTAAATTACGCGTGGATCTTTGACCACTGAGGAATTAGCATGGAGGACAGAACTCGCATTTTGCGAGAATTATTCGTTAATACTATTGTAGAACTTCTGCGTGTCTTTAGTTCCATGTAATTTTTTTTCTTGATCAAAGACGAGGAGGTAGATAGATTTTGTCATAAAGAAAATTAAGAATTTGATATTGATCTTGAAGATTAATTGTGAATATTTTAGCAATTTTAAAAGTGCAAATCATTTTTAAAAGCGAGTAAAGATATCGAAGCAATAAAAAAAATCATTAGAACAATTTCTTTTTTATATATTACCGTCTTATTTATTCTCTCGGGACGACCAGTGAGTGACTATAACGGTGTAGATACTGCTACAAGGGTAGCCCATGTATTATATAGAGTTCATCGTGAGCACAAAATTGAATTATAAATTCATTACACTTCAATTTTCACGTATTACTTGTCTAATTGAAGAATAATATGACACATATCCGTAAAAATTGAAATTTGTCAATCTAGCAGTCTTCATCGGTCTGTCCCACAACCATTGTAAGGGAGATAAATCACGAAAAATTCTATGAACTTTGGCGTGGTGACCAAGACACGTAGAGATCATCTGAGTCCAAAAAAAAGCTTTAGATCTCTTTTAGAATCGATTCTTGTCTTATTTGTAAGCTCCGTTATGTCTTAACCACTACACCATCTCATGACAACAATAATATGACACATATCAGTTGGATAGAACAGTGATATTCTCCCAAATCTTATCATATCGAACAAATTAAAGCAATTTATTAAGAGAGCAATGTTCGAAGAGATTAACAAAAGGTAATTTGAATAGCCAAACAAGTTCGAGAATTAATAAGCATAATAGAAGAGATTAACAATGGATAAGTGGGAGAATACAAACCAGATCTCTTTTTAATGAAGTTAGAAAGCTCTGCTTCATGTGCCTTAGATTACACAGGTCAAAATCATAGAAAACACTATCTTATTAAATATGAGAGACACATGAATATTTCACGCGGTTGATAGGGAATAAGACTCCATTAATACGATGGTACATCTAATTGTCGGAGATATGTTGACAGGTTTGTTTGCTATGTGATGTGTCTGTCATGTGGTACTCTTACCTACATGATCCTAAAGCGAGTGATCCTAAAAGGAAGAGATGTCGAGGTGCGCGTGCCTGTCGAGATAAGCATGTCTATTGAGCCATGAACGAAGAGACTCCTATCAAAATAAATATATCTACTGAGACATGATTAAAAAGACTCTTGCCGAAATAAACATGTCTGACGAGACATGAATAATGAAGAGTCTATTGCCGAAATAAGTATGTCTGTCGAGACATGAATGAATAGACTCCTATCAAAATAAGTATATCTGTCGAAAAATGAATGAAGAGACTCCTACAGAGATAAACATATCCGTTGAGGTGGTCATACTATAATCCTTTGTTCCATCCAGATTAACTATTGTCCCCTTGATTGAGTCTAATCTAGAATTCCATTTGGCTCAGATATTAACTTGACCTCTCGGTATACCCCATGGCAAGAGGCAATTGACCCACATAACTATGCGTATGTAGCTTCTACATGTTGGTACAACATATTCCTTTTGCTCGGGGTGAACGATATCACCTTTTACTGTTCTGCAAAGTCGACTGTTGCTAGGACAAACCCTTTGTAGATAAATTTATATACCTGTTCTTGGTTTGTTTACCCGGTTTGAGATTAGACTTGTGTCGGAGGAAAGATCACAGCCGGAAGACTCCTCACGCTTTCACAAACCAAGTTCGCCGGACGCTTCAATCTCTCTGCAGCCGATCTACTCGCAGCAACCTCTTCAGCCCAACCACAGCCTTGGACGCACTCCTTCCCTTTTAAGGGAAGGAGACGCACGCACGGGGCGTGCTCGAGGCGGTTCCACGAACTGCCTCTGTGCAGTTCGTGGAACTGCCACGAACTAACATCTCCCACTCGTCCAAGGTATGTCACACAGACAAAAATGATCACACAGACCATTTTAAAAGAGAAGTCTAGTCACATAGACTAAATCGAAGCAACATCTATTGTCCCAAAAGACTAATAGAACAGAGATTAATAGTCACAAAGACTAAATGAAGCATCAAATTAGAAAATGGTTCGTGCGACAGCAAGCACATTGAGCGTTCAAATGCTAAGAAAGTTGTTACACCTTACATAGCTGCTCATAGAGTGATACATGCTAAGAGAAGTTGTTACGCCTAACTTAGCCACTCTCCATATGATACATAATCATTCTCCCGATGACACAGAGTCATCTCCAGGTGGTACAAAACCATTTATCTTATGGCACACAGCCATTTTCCAGGTGACACATAGTCGTTTTCCAGATGATACAAAATCATATATCTGGTGGTACATAACCGTTTTACCTGAAACATTTATGTCTTGCTTTTTACCCAGATTAAATAATTTTATTTACATCAATATGAACATCTCTAATCCCTTAAATTGACCACCATGTCAAGAGCATGTCTCATATTCCAAATATTCACAAACATTTCTGTACACAACAGAAAAGAGTCGACTAGTGAATAATACCCATTAGATGTAAACTTATTTAATCTTCCTTTTTAGTGTGAATCTATTCATTTTAATCAATAGCTTTCCTAGACATGTTCCATAGACCGAATCATCCATAGTCATAGGTAGACATGCTAAAGTAGCAAACCTTGATTAAAACTTCAAGTAGACACCTAAATAGTCACAAAGGGCAAATTTTGAGATCAACATATAATCTCAAAGGGCTCACATAGTAGAGAAGCAGGGATCCATTCTCCTACTACCCTTATTGTCGTCTTAGCACATGTGATATCATTCACATGCTACGATGTCGTCCTCTTTACCAATAAAGAGCGATGTTTTCCTCAAAATAACATCATGATTTCGATCTAGACATTCCCAATGTCTAATCCGTAATTCAACACATGAATCGTAATTCAACATATGAATTCTAATCTGCTCAAAAAACAGTACGAAATGGTGGGTTCATTTACTTCGATCATTTACTACAAAATGATCTTATCTTAATACAAATATCAAGACTAACTAACTTATAGGAATGTAACAAATTTTACACTTCCAAAGCTAACAACCACATAGGTTGACCTATAAGCATCGGTCTTACCTCTATTCATACACAACAATAGAGATGATTGTCATGTGAGAGGACCAATCACTACGCCAACATGCTTATCGAGATCTTATCACTAGAATGTAACATAACATACACCGAACAGTATTATGGTCGCATTTCAAAACAATCAAATCATTATATTCAATTGTCATTACAAGACTATTACATTCTACTTAAGTCCCATGGACTTTACATGCTCATTAAATGACTCGTCATTGGCTTAGTAAAAGGATCCGCAAGCATAGCTCGTGTATGGATATACTCAATAATCACCTTCTTTTAGCAACAATATCCCCGATAAAGTTGTATTTTATAGCTATATACTTTCCCTTGCTGTGATATTTGGGATCCTTGGAAAAAGCTATCGCAGCTTGATCGCACAATAAACAACATCGGACTCCCAATCGCCTCAAGAATCTTCAAATGCTTCAGAACCTCCTCAACCAGATCGCTTCTTATGCAATACCGAACATGCCACATATTCCCATTGTAGATAAGGCCACACAGCTCGCTTTCTTGTCGCTCTGTGAGATGGCGCCACCATTCAACAAGAACGATAGCGATGTTGATTTTCTATCATCCAGTCCTCACCTAATCAGATCCGAATAGCCTCTAAGGCTTATATCCGATCTCGATAACAGAGACAATAACTGGTCGCCGCTCAGATATCCGAAAATCCTTTTCACCGCTTCCGTTGTCTCGATCCTGGTTCGACCGAACCTACCGACTAAGCCCATCGTGATAGCCGATATCGGGATGAGTACACAACATAGTATACATAAACTACCTATCGGCATATGGTTTTTTATTCATGTCGGCTATTTCAAATTTGAGTCTTGGGACTCATACTTTGCTCAAAACAAGATTTTCGTAGATGTGTCTGCTTCACCGTTGCATTCGTACATGTTGAAATGTTGTAACATCTTAGTTATATAAGACTCTTGTACAACCCAAAGTCTCTTTGATCGATCCGGATGATCTTAACCCCTAAGATGTACTCCGCTTCTCCATATCTATTGTGTCAAATGAAGACAACCACTTTTGACTTCTACAATAAAACCTATGTCATTTCCAAATTATCAAAGATATCATCAACATATAATGATAAAATGACATACTTTCCTTTTCCTTCTTTAGGAAAACGCAATGATCCTCATTGATCATTTCAAACCATAAGATAAAACCACTTTGTTAAATCTTATGTTCCATTGTCTCGACGCTCCATATATAGATTTCTTCAATCTACATACTTTATCCTCTTGGCCTAAAGCAACGAAACCTTCTGGCTGAACCATATAGATTTCCTCGTCAAGCTCACCGTTAAGGAAAGCAGTTTTGACATCCATTTGATGTAATTCCAAGTCATAATGTGCCACAAAGGCTAAAATAACTCGGATTGACACAAACTTCACTACGGGAGAAAATGTCTCTTCAAAGTCAATACCCTCTCTTTGGGTAAATCCTTTTGCAACCAAACGAGCCTTGTATCGGTTAATCGATCCATCAGACTTCCTCTTTATTTTGAGAATCCACTTATTCCCAATGGCCCTTCCGAGGAAGATCGACTAACTCCCAAACTTGATTCAATCATTGACTCCATCTCTTCTTCCATTGCACTTTTCCACTTATCTCTAACTCTACATCCCAACGCTTCCTCAACTGATTGAGGTTCATCTTCGTCAACTGGGAGTGTCATCATTGCCTCATTCTCAATATCAAACCTCCTTTTAGGTATGATCTTACGAACACTTTTCCGTAAGTTGGACTGTTGAGAAGTCACCCCGTGATCAGGCACATTACTCCCACTCGGTTGACAGGGTTCAAGTATCTCACTAGACACCTGTCTTGTTGATAACGACTCATCCTCCTCAAAAAGAGGAACTGTCTTATCAACTTCACCCTTTGTGGGAACTCGCTTTCTAAGAAAGTGGCATCTCTAGACTCAATTTGAGATTGTTCCATCTCGACGCCTCACCTATAAAAACATAACCTGAGGTATCGTAATATCTTATAAAGATACACCTCTTACCTCTAGGTCCGAAGTTTTCCATATTTGTGAGTGGTCTCGTTGCTCAAATCGGTTTCGCCTGCCATCCAACGTTCATATGGGGTTGATGGAACTGACTTTGAAGGCACTTTGTTAAGTATATATGTCGCAGCTAGTAATGCATCTCCCCAATAGGAGATCGGCAAATTAGCCTGCGCCATCATAGACTCCAACCATTTCAAGAAGAGTCCTATTTCTTCTTTCAGCAACCCCATTTTGCTGTGGAGTTCCTGGGATCGTTAGCTGTCTAATAATCCCCTTATCATTACATGTCGTCTTGAACAAATCGATGGATATTCACCCCACTAAGCGCAAGGCCTTAACCTTACGTTCTGTTTGATTCTCAACTTCGTTCAAATAACGAATGAAATAATCCAACGCTTCAGATTTTTGAGAAATCAAATACACATGACCATACCTAGTGAAATCATCAATAAATGTAATGAAGTAGGAAGCTCCATGCCTAGCCTTCACACTCATCGGACCACAAATATCCGAATGAATCAATTGCAATGGCAAGTCTGCTCTAATAGTCTTCCAAATGGTTTCCTAGTTGCTTTTCCAACAAGACAATGCTCACATACAGCATAAGCTAATCTTAGCACGAGAGCCCAATAAACCCTCTCTAGCTAATCGATTCATGCGATCTTGTCCTATATGTCCCAATCTAGCATGCCAAACCTCATCAGATATATCCGCATTACTAGTAAGAGCAATGTTTGAAAAACAACTATGAATCGCACAATTCACATCAGGCACCACATCTAGTACCATAAAACCATTAGATAAATAACCATATCCGATTGACACAGAGTCAATCTTAAGTTCTACACAACGACTGAAAAAATTTACAGAGTAACCCAAATCAAGAAGACTAGTAACAGATACTAGATTCCTTCGAATCTCCGGAGCATACAGGACCTCATGAAGAAACAAAGTACTTCCACCACGAAGGTTGAGTTTACAAGTGCCGACTCTTCGACTTCGACTCTTGCATTGTTTCCTACATAAATCCATTTGTTACTGCAGTACCCATGATACTCCACATATGTAACCCGCCTCGAGCTACATGGTTGGTTGCTCCGAATCTATAATCCACAAAGGATAAGAATCGACATCAACACAAGATTAGCAACAAAATGCTCAAGATGACTAGAAGTTACCTTCTTAGGCTCAAGACACTCGAGCAAAGTGGCCCTTCACACAATTAAAGCAAGATAACTTGCTTTTAGGTTTCTTCCCCGCCTTCTTCTTCTTGATTTGATTCTTCCCGCAAAGAACGGTTTTATTCTTTCCTTTCCTTCTTGTACCATTTCTTCTTGGATCCGGATGATCCAGAGCCGGCACCAAATAAGCGCTAGAAATCCTCATGATTCTACTCTCACTCGGCTACATGCATGAGACATCGTGAAAGTCTTAATACTCTCACTTTGTGAGTTAAAGTCCGCTCATGGTCTCCCAAGAATCGGAAGAGAACGAATGACCACTTTGAACTGTTGTTCATCGTTAACTCATGGCCGCGCTTTCGGCTCCCGGATCATATTCGACATCTCCACGAGATGTTGAACCATCGTTGCATTCGGCGCTTCAGAGGTCGAACCCGATCGTTAGCCGCTTACTGCACTTATTCCACTGTATCTCTCTAAGGGCTACCCAGACTGCATGAGCCGAAGGATATGGCTCATACTCTAACACTAGGTCATCCACCATTGAACTTATCAATATTCCCTTAGCAAGGAATCCTTCCTTTCCATACCTTATAGGTATCAAGGTCTCGTCACATCTTGTCAGATTACTCTCAACAGTTCCAACAAAACCCGATTATGACCTCTAGAACTTCCCTTCCTCAAGAACATATCAATCTGAGGTGTCATATCTTATAGTTATCCCCATTCGCTTTTTCACCTTTGTTCACATGATGTTTTAGTTGCCATAACCTAACATAAATAAACACATTATTTAGTTACTCACAGATGCTTTTATGTATGTAATCTCAAAAATAAACTCAAGATAAACTGATCCGTTTATAAAAATCAAGTGACAACCACGTTATCACTCATCATTTGTATGTACCAATCGGACTTATATCGACATATTTTATTACATACATCCCACTTAATGATTTTAATCATTATTACAAAGATGATATTACATACGAACATATCAATATATACACATTTGAACTAATCAAGGGCATACTTAGTAATCACGCATCATGTAGAATTAACAAAGATCAAACGAACTAATCATTAAATGAACATATCATTAAAATAAACATGTTGTACAATGTTAACAAATAAAAGTCTACTAAGAATGTAGCATTACATTCTTCCTACTCATAAACTAAAAATAACTCCTAATAGATTAGATAAGCGATCGCTCCCACAAGAATCACGACATGTCCGCCCGTCTGGCGACTCAACCACGATTCTCTCGCTGACACTCAGAGCAACACATGCCGCACTCGATACTGAGTCCTTTAAAGACCCCTACAAATCGAGAACCAAAATCCTCCACCGGTCTTCTTCAGATCCTCTTCACACAAGATAATTAATCACTGCGGCAAGACACGGGTATATGAAATGCGCCCCTTCATGTAACCCCCAAAATTGTCGTGCCGCGCATCGAAAGATTATCGCAATGAACGAATCAACGCCCAAATCCTCGTAGTTGTCTAAGACCGAAACTCCCGTGATCTCGAGCTTCCGCACTAATCTGCCCAGCCTTCCTATGTGTCCAACGACTCCATGGTAAGGTCATAGTCCAAGTCTTCGATAGCCTCCCTATACCGACAAGAACACATCGCTACGTCATAGTGGTATACATCCGCACCATCCGTGAAATTGAAATAAATCATGTCAAGACATAATCGACAAAACCAAGATAAATAATCGATATTCCAATTTAATCAAGGTACGTAACAAATACACATATTTCAAGAGCTAAACTCCTTGAATTTTAGGCTATAATCAATCGAATCTACGCATACCATTAAACTAGTTCTATCCTTAAGTTATCTATGTCAGATCGCAATTGTTCCAAAACAACTCATCTAACTATAGTTATGAGTTTAGTCAACCAAAGTCAACCTTACACCATTCTTGTGTAAATTTAATTAGACACTAAGTCTTCTATTGGAATCAAATTAATTGAACCCATGTCCAATTAAAATTTGATTCAAGACCCATTTAATTAGGCCCAATTAAGTCAAGCTAAATTCAAAGCCCATTTAATTCTGCCCAATTAATTCGGCCCATATATTCTGCCCAATTAATTTGGCTCAATTAAATCTGAAGCCCAATTATTCGGCCCATCTATTCTGCCCAATTAATTTGGCCCATCTAATGCAGCCCAATTAATTCGGCTCAAATAATGCAGCCCAATTAATTCGGCCCAAATAAAGCCCAATTTACCAATTAAACCCATCAAATTTGGCCCAATTATTCAATCTGTACGAAACAGATTAATAAATAAAAAAAATTTATTTTATTTTTTTTTTTTTATATCTGTACGAAACAGATAAAATAAAAAAACTTTTTTTTTATTTATTTAATAGAAACATTTTCTATTCTCCGTGCGCCCTAATCCTGGAGGCCTCGCTGGCTGGCGCCGACAGCCGGCTGCCGCTGCCACCGCGCGCCGGCCGGCCGCCTCGACGGTGGTGCGTCGCCTCGAGACCATTGCCTCAACGCCGCGGCCACCGCATGAGGTCGTCAGATCGCGAGCGCCAACGCGCTTCGCTGCTTTGGCTGACAGGTTGCCACCGTCGCTCCGCGCTGCGCCGTCCCGCTACGGCGACCCGCCACCTCGCGCCATCGCCCTGCGCCTCGCTTCCATTGCACGCGGCCGCCTCGGAAGGTCGTCGCGCTCCGCGAAGCGATCAGGCGCTGCCGCTCGGCCGGCTAGCGCCTGCCGCTTCGCGCCGCCGCCGTCGCCTCCGACGGTCCGGTGGTGCCGCCTCGTAGTCCATTGCCTCCGCGGCAATGGCGCCGTCATCTTCGACGCGCCGCGGCGCCGGCGTTAAGCGTTTACTCGGAGATCGCCTAACGGTCGCCGACACGCCATCTCCGACGCGACCTTGATCCCGCTACGGCGGCGATCACGCCTGTTAGTCCGAATAGAGGTTCTGCTCGCTTGGATCTTCTCGCGAGGAAACCAAATCATACAGTATGTAATTCTATACCGAATACCGATACCAATGTAGATAAATTTATATACCTGTTCTTGGTTTGTTTACCCGGTTTGAGATTAGACTTGTGTCGGAGGAAAGATCACAGCCGGAAGACTCCTCACGCTTTCACAAACCAAGTTCGCCGGACGCTTCAATCTCTCTGCAGCCGATCTACTCGCAGCAACCTCTTCAGCCCAACCACAGCCTTGGACGCACTCCTTCCCTTTTAAGGGAAGGAGACGCACGCACGGGGCGTGCTCGAGGCGGTTCCACGAACTGCCTCTGTGCAGTTCGTGGAACTGCCACGAACTAACACCCTTGCACTTCAGTCGCGCCCGGTGGAAGCTTGCACAACACTGCCAAGCCGAGGTTGCACTTGGTTGCGGCTAGAGTGAGGTCGCACTCAGCTGCAGCTAGAGTGAAGTTACGCAGCCGTAGCGGAGGCTGAGATCGCACTCAACCGTAGCAAAGGCCAAGGTCGTACTCAGTCATAATGAGGCTAAGCAACAGTTAGTGATCAAAAAATTTTCCATCACTGATTTAATACTGATTTAATGACCGAAATTTTTTCCCATTATTGATTTAGTGATCAAAATTTTTTTCCATCGTTAATTTAGCGATTGAAAATTTATTCATCACTATTTTAATAATGGAAATAATAATTCATCTCTAATTTAGTGAAGGATAAAATATTTCTCATTAATTTAGTGAAGGATAAAATAATTGGTCACTATTTTTGTGATCGAATTAGTATTCTGTCATTATATTTGTGATCGAATTAGTATTCACGAATATAATTTCAATCGTGCCCTTTTGTAAAGTCAGTCATTGTCGGGACAAACCCTTGTACTTCAATCATGCTCGATGGAAGCCTGCCTGCCACTACTTGGTCGAGGTCATGTTTGGTCGCGGATGAGGCCGAGGTCAAGCTCAGGTGCAGCTAGAGTGAGGTCGCGAGCAAGAGTGAGGTCATGCTCGGTCGCAGCGCAGGCGACTAATATATTTTAGAAAATTAGTGACGAAAATAATTATCCATTATTAAATTTCTGATCGAATTAATATTCGATCACTATATCAGTGACCGAACTAGTATTCGCTCATTAATGCTTATTTTTTCCATCTCTGTTTAGCGATAAAATTTATTTCCATCACTACGTTATTGGCAGATTTTTTTTTTCTCGAGAAGAGAAATATGGGTGGGAAAAATAATTAGCGACGATTAGTGATAGAAATTTTTTTTTTGTCACTGATTTAGCAATCAAATTTTTTTTTTTTTGTCACTGATTTTGTGATCGAAATTTTTTTCATCACTATTGATATATTGATACTAATTTTGACGGTTCCTATTTGACAATTGCTGAGATATTGTTCATGCTCTTTCTCTGATCGAGAATATATTAAAATATCATCAATAAAAATATTCACAAAACAATCTAAATATTTCAAGAATATCCAATTCATCATATCTATAAAGACTACAAGAACATTAATAAGTCCAAATGACATTATTAAAAACTCAAAATGTTCATAACGAGTAGAAAAACAATCTTCTAAATATCTACATCTCTAATTCGCAGTTAGTGATAATATGATCTCATATCAATCTTTGAGTAAACACATGTACCTTTAAGTTAATCAAATAAATCATTTATTTTGAATAGAGGGTATTTGTCCTAGAAGGTTATAGAATTTAATTGTCTATAATCAATACAGAGTTTTAAGAATCAATTTTTATTCTTAACGAGAGGGACCGGAGCATCCCTATTTTTATTCTTAATGAGAGGGACCGGAGCATCCCAAGAGAAATCACTAAGTCAGATGAAATCCTTGTTTAATAATTTTTAGAGTTGCACTTTTAATTCCTCTAGTTCTTTGGTGGCATTTGGTATAAAGCTTTTGATATCGGAGTTATATTGGGAAGTAACTCAATAACAAACTCTATTTGTTGTCGAGATAATAAACCAATAAATTTTTTCAAAAACATATCTAGATATTCTCATAATATGTGAACATCATAAAGTCATGTTGAACTATCCATATTAGAACTCACTAGATATAAGAGATATCTCTCGCAGCATCTTGAGCTAATAATTACTGAGCTCGAAGAGTTTAAATAATAAATATTCCTCGATCGATCATTTGTCTCAATAAATTGCCATGATAATCATCTCACATCTAAAAGTCATCGTCTTAGCTGAAAGGTGAAAGGGTGAATCTCATCAATTTAATAGGGAAAACAATTCTTTTAGATATGTAACGAGATAACAAATAAAGCCCTCCGGGACATAGTGCGATGGTAAAGCAACAGATGGACTTTCCAGAGAACTAGGATCAAATCTCAACTGCAATTTGATCGAAAAATTTTCGTTGGAGCTACATACACTTTTTGAATTTATCTTATGTGGATGCTCACCTCTAGGATTAGTTAGAGCTGTCGTTGAAGTCGATGTTCCTCTCTGGATGAACTTTTTGAATTTATCTTATGTGGATGCTCATCTTTAGAATTAGTTCGATGTTCCTCTCTGGATGGAGATGGATACCTGAATTATTAAAAAAAAAAAAAGATAACAAATAAAAATATCAATGATAAATCCAAATACCTAGAAGCTACCATTCATTCAAAAAATGAAACTGTTTTTGAGGTATTTGACAAAAACCAAATTTATTCACTCGGTAATTAACCTATTCACTTATAACACGGTAGAAGAAAGGTGTTCTTATTACAACACTAAATCAAAGGCCAAATTTCAAAAATTTCGGTAGCAAGTTGCTCCAATGAAACATCTCATCTCCAAGTCAAACAATCGAGAGGAAGAAGGTAACCCCGCCAAAGGAAAGAAAAGAGACAAAAGGTTAAAAAAAAAAAAAAAAAACCTTACAGAGGTGGAATTTTTCATGATTTTTCCTCTGACAGCAAAACCAATGAGCACCCGATGGAGGAAGCCGAGGGCGCGGATCGGAAGCGAGGCGAGGAGGATGGGAAGAGTCGCTGCGATCCATGCGAGCCGCAGAGCGACGGTTAAGCCCGGCGGTAGCATAGCGGATGGGAAGAGGTGGGAGAGTTGCGGCGCCGAGCGTGGAACGGTCTGGCGGAGAAGGGCGAAGGAGGTTTTCGGATCCTCCGGTTTGAGATCCGTAAATCGTAAAAAACACCCGCAATATTTATTATTCAGAAATTCATATCGAATATAATGGAGCAGGATGACCGGGTCGTTGGCCCGTACCCGTTACCCATCGAGTATCTGTACAAGGACAGAAAAAATTCCGCCGGCAAGGAAACTCGAAGGAAAGAAAAGAAGCCCAGGCGACGGCGCCTTATAAGGCACGAAGTTTTTCTCTGTGTATTCAGGGGTCGATTTTGTCCTGGCTGCATGTGCTGGGCGAGTGGAGATGCACGTTATCCCTTCGTCTCAGCGTGGTCGATTCTTCTGGGCAGCATGAGTCTTAACGTGTCAGACTACGCGTCACTTTGATTTATCTTCGTTGATCGATGAAGACTCTTGTTGAAAGTCACAGGACAGGACCGGTCAACCATCAAAACCGGTAGAGAAGAGAAATAAATAAATAAAAAAGAAAAGAAAAGAAAGGGAAAAAAAAAACTGAGGAGGATCGTCGCCAGTTGTGTTGCCCTCGCCGCAAGGCCACAGCGAAGAAAGAACGCTGTATACATTTAGAGGTCATCCTCTAAAATATTTATCCCGATTTTCGACAGCCTATCGTTCATCGTGTCAATGAGTTATTTGATTTTAATATTTATTTATGATTTTCATATGAGCGCTAGCAATTTAGATGATTGTTATATTATTTTTTTTTTCCTGATAAAAGATGAGGAGATAGATTTTGTAGGAAAGAAAATTAAGAATTAGATAAAAATTCTAACACTTTGATAAATTTCTTTTATATATATATATGTATATATATATAATTCTACCTGCTCAAGTAAATTATGAATTCTTCCTGAGCACAAAATTATGAATTCATTACACTTTTATTACTTACGTAATTGAAGAATAATATGGTTGTATAGAACAGTGATATTCTCCCAAATCATATCAAATTGTATAGAGCAATGTTTGAAGATTACATTACACACTGCTTCAGAAATACAAAGGCCAGCAAGTAACGAATTTACAGTGGAAAACATTGACAAAGGATAATTTGAATAGCCAAACAAGTTGGAGAATTAAGCATAATAGAAGAGATTAACAATGGATAAGTCGGAGAGCAGAACTATAATACGCACCAGATTACTTCATGAAGTCTTCTTTGCATTGCATTGACAGAAAGCTTTGCTTCATATGCCTTCAAAAGGGAAGAGTAGTGTTGCAAAGCATTTGGGACGATTCGAAAGGTTCGCTGCAATATTTTTGACCTTCTCTATCATAACTTCGTCCCCAGTTTGAATGTGAACCTCCCTTAGCCCATGCAAATGTTCTATGCCATTGACTGATCCAGGGGGAAAATCTATTTTAAGAATTTCGAGGCTTTGGAGTGCACCTGCATTGAAACTCACACTGTGCGATTGAATTTCCAGGAACTTAAGTTGTGCGAACCCTCCCTGATCGAAGACTAAATTCTCATCGTCATTGACGAATGACTTGAATCCGAGGATCAGATTGACCAAAGCGGGGAGATTTCTCAAGACTTGTAGATCCTCGAGCTGCAGCAGTGTGTCGTATAGAGTCATCTTGACAACATTCTTCAGAGATGCAAACCAAGAAGGCAATTCGTCGAGTTTGCAACGTATCAGGATCTTGCAGAGCAGCAATGGCGGCGAAGCTACCTCATCGAGTGCCTTTTTCAGACTGTTGTTTACCGAATGCAAAATCGTCAGTGATCGAAGGCTGCCATTGAGCTTCGAGAGCAGGTTGCTGATCTCTTCCAGCATTCCGTGTAGATCATGTTCGCCAAAACCGATGGCAAGATCCTGGAGGTCGACGAGCTCCCCAATCTCCTGTAGCGACTGCATGCTATCTGCATGTGCCATTCCAAACACGCTGAGTTTTTTCAACTTTCCTATTCCTTTCGGGACCTTCAATAGTTCGGAGTTCATCAAGAATGCAGTAGCATACTGTTTATGAATAGGACCAGCAAGAAGATAGACCAGTTTTTGGAGTTTGACGATGGTATTGGGTAGTTCTCTAATTCCAGTTTGTCTCGTATCCAAAAAATCCAGATTCTGCAAATCTCCTATTGAATCTGGCAACGCTGATATACGAGACCCTCTTAGAGACAAGTACTTCAGAAGAAACAACTTAGAAAAGCTCTTGGGGTGGAGATCAAACGAGCTACTACATCGATCCAGGTCAATTGCCCTCAACAGCCTCTGGTTTCTATAATCCTTGAGTGGTACATCCTCACCGAATGCTGTGATGGATCTGAGGTGGGACATATCAGTGTCAGGCAACAATCGACTGCTTCCTTCAAGCCAGGATAAGCGTCTTATCTTCTGATGTTGAGGGGGAATTCTGGTGTGCTGATCATTCAGTAAGACAGCAAAGTTCTCCTTCCTCGATACCGAGCGTATGACATCGAGCATCATGTCATGGACGCGGCAGGATTTCACCGTCCCACTATCATCAAATTGCGACGGCAGCACCAAGCTACGACTCACCAACTGGTTGAAGCAGCGCTCGGCGACTTTCTCAGCAGGGAAGCCATCTACACCAGTCACAATCTCTTCGGCAATCCACCGTCTCACCAGGTGCTTCCGGCGAATCTCATAATCCTCTGGGAAGATGCCTAAGAACAAGAAACAAGGTTTGAGATGGTAAGGCAAGTCATTGTAACTCAAACCTAGTATCTGATCGATCTTCGACAGCATATCATTTGTTTCTTTCTCCAAATGAAGGTGGTCGCGGAAGCCTTTCCATTCCTCAAGTTTTTTATCAGGCCTCGAAGCCAGAACACCTCCGATCGTGACGATCGCAAGTGGCAGTCCGTTGCACTTTTGCAAAATTTCTCTGCCAACATTTTCTAGCTCTGGAGGACAACTATAGTCAGGCGCTTCAAATACCTTTCTACAGAATAACTCCCAAGATTGCTCAGGCGATAAAGGAGAGACTTTAAATATAAATTGACGATTACGACAACAAACTGAGTTTGCCACTTCCTCACTGCGGGTGGTCACTATCACCCTACTTCCTTCTCTACCCGGTGGCAATGCGATGCTCAAGCTTTCCCATGTTTCAGTTCTCCAAACGTCATCAAAAACAAGCAAATACCTCTTTCCCCGGAGATGGCCTCTGACTGTCTGCACCAGTTGCGACTCGTCCATCATGTTCAGAAGTTGTTGTGTGTTCAAACTGGCATCTTGGCGCCCTAGGACATCTCGGATTTGTTGATCCTTCACGGAAATTTGTAGAATAATCTTTTTGAGAAGCTCTCTGATGCTGTAATTTTGTGACACAGCGATCCAAGCTCGAGGTCGGAAGTGGCCTCCGACGATAACTGGATCGTCGTAGACTGTCCTAGCCAAAGCTGTCTTTCCTAAACCACCGAAGCCGACGAGAGAAATCGCTGTGAGCTCGAGACAGTTCTTGTTCTTCATCCACTCGATGAGCATATCTCTACTCTCGTTGATGCCCACGAGTTGAGCTTTCTCTACAAAATGGCCGATGATCCGTGGGTCGGAGTAGCTGTCGGCCATGTTCGGGCTGGTGGTGGTGGTGCCAGAGCTTGTAGAAGCTTCATTTGGGTGGGAGTAGCGATCGTGCCTCTTTTTGATCTCTTCTACTTCGACCTTCAATTTCTTGAGTTCCGAAGCGATGCCATGGCGAGCTTTCAATGACTTCAGACAGCGACAGAAGCGCATGAAAAGATCTTTCATTCCGCGCTCGTCGCAGGGCGTCGATCGGAGACGGCAGTTGAACTCGTCGATCAAGTCTTCGGCATCGTAGGCCACCTCCCTCACTTCCTGCACCCAGTTCTGTTGTTGATCATCCAGATTCCGCCCGGTCGACATGGCCCTCAAGAAAGAGGTGATGCTTCTGAGTTCAGCGACTATGAATCGGACATCATCTTCGACTCCGGCCAGCAACGCGGCTTCTTCCGCTAGCATCTTCTCTAGCTTTCCCATGACGGACTGGAAGGAGAAGTCCACAACCATCATTCCCATCGTCGACGCCATGGTGCAATATGCCAATCTCGGCCCGGCGATGGTTAGGAAGAAAGATGATAACGATCCGAGAGAACTCACGTCCTATTAATATTTGAGCTTGCATTCAACGTCATTTACTTGGGAACGTTGATCGAGCATAATTTGGACGATGGAAAAAACTTGGAAATTTATTCTGCCAAAATTTAAGGCAACGAAGCAAAGAACGTAGCCTGAACGTAACCCGAACGTACTAGCACATGAACAAATGAACAAATAAAGTCTCCTGACGAATAAGAGCATCAGAATTAGAATCGAACCAATATTTTAAGATTTCGAATATATGAATATTTTAAAAATTGATATTTAAACTAAGTAAATTATATTTCGAATATATCTGATAAAATGAACCATCTATCTCTAAAAATTAATCAGATAAAATTTAAGCATCTAAATTATCAAAATTAAACAAATAAATAAATAATCAAACCGAAAAAAAAAAACCAAAGGCAAACCGTTGAAAAACCCCACTAGCTTTGCGATGGTCCTCCCACTTAATTAAGCAAGTTCAAGAGATAAAAAAAAAAAAATTAAAACCGACCTATTGATGATCCTCTCTAATTTTGATAGTTCAAAATTATAAATTTCTCGAAAATTAATCTTTATCCACTGCGTACATATAGCAAGATCAAGAGATAAAGATTATAGGTGCAAATAATCGGCCGAGACCTTTTGAATCCGATAACAAACTGATTTTGATCATGAGATGGTGTTGTACGTACTTCCACATCGCCAAAATATTTTAGTCTGATATTAATTTTTCTAGTGAGTTTAGTCGACAAAACTAGTTATTTTCTTCGGATCGATCGTTGGTAAATTAAAATAAATAAATAAATAAATTCAGTTCATTTAAATACTTATATTATTGTTGATATGTTGTAGTATTTTTTATCTGCGTCTAACAATTGTATTCGCCAAGTATGATATTTGCCTGATGATTCTAAGTTATATATTGCAGTGCTAAAAAAAAGTATTTTAGAGAATAAAAATAGGACGGCAGTCAATTGACCTCCCCGCGAGGCCGCATCCAAGAGAGGCTGCGACCACCAGCCTCCTCAAAGTTGTGGCTAGGATAGACGGCTGCCGAACCTCATTTCTGTAGAAAAATAAAATCGTCAATCTAGTGACTTTTATCGATTCATCCTACAATTATTATGAGAAAAATAAATCATTAAAAATTTTATAGACCTTAATATAATGGTCAAGACATATAAAAATCATCTAAATTAAAAACAAAATTTAGATATCCTCCGAAATTAATCCACGTCATATCTACAAACACCATTATATCTTAACTATCACGCAATCTATGTGAGAACCGCGGCCAACGACTAAGCCATATGCCTGGCTTCCGCAGCACGAAGGAAAGGTATTTCTGCCCGAAATAGGAGAAATGGAACGGCATTCTAAATCCATCCGAGTAAACGAGGAATACTGTTTCAATTCTTACGTAATTATACGATATTATATATCATTGAATAAAGCAACGAGTGGGGGTTAAGTAAAACATTAAAAAAGAACCCCCAAAAAAAGGAGTGAGTAAAATATTTTTTTTTTCGAAAATACAAATTGGTATTTTTAAGAAAGTGTATTTAAATTTATAAATACAAAATAAATTACACAAATCGCATTGCCGTAGTTTGTTTAAAGGAAAAAAAAAATCTCAAACATGCCTAATTAACAAAATATTTACAAAGATATCATTACAAAGAATCACGATTTACCAAACAATACACGTGAAGTTTAGAAATATCCAAATAGTATCTCATACTTTTATATTTACCAAATAACACTTAATTTCCTTTTTACCTCTCCCGCCAAAAAGAACTGCATCATTGTGGTGTTGGAATTACAAATCGCAGCACTACTATAATGCTGAGATTTAAATTTCCAGCACCACTGTGGTGTTGGGATTTGAATTCCCAGCACCACAGTGATGGTGCAAGGATTGCACCATATGGTGTTAGAATTTGAATTCCCAACACCACAGTAGTGATGAAATTCCAACACTATAGTTTCCAACACCACTACTATGGTGCTGGAACTATGGTGCTAGAAGTTGCAATTTCAGTGTCACTGTGATACTGAGATTTGAATTTTCAGCACCATCATCGTAGTGCTGCAATCCAACACCATCACCGTGGTGCTGCAATCAGTGGTGTTGAAAGTTGCAATTTCAGTACTACTGTGGTGTTGGAATTTGAATTTTCAGTACCACAATGGTGCTGAGATTGTAAATTTCAGCACCGCGATGGTAGTGCTGGGATTGCAATACAACTGTGGTGCTGGGATTTAAATTTTCAGTAACATGTTCGGAAATTTTACTATGTTGCAGATTTATTTTACCGGAAAGATAAAAAGAAAATTAAGTGTGCTATTTAATAAATATGAAAATATGAAATGCTGTTTGAACAATTTTAAATTTCATATGCATTGTTTGATATATTATCGTATAAAAAAAACAAAGACATGCGATGTGGTAAAGCGTGAACTTTTCCCTAGAGAATCATCGTTCTAAATTTAACTACAGTATTTATTGAGATAAAAGATGAAAATACAATTTCATATTTACAATCCTAAAAACTAACGACAGAAAATAGACAATTCTAAAAATTTTACAATCCTAAAAAAAAAATGATCTCTTGAAACAATTGTGCTAACTACTGATAACTACAGTGTATATCTGAACAGTGAAAGGACAGGTTTTGGATGCCGAATAATTTGGATAGACTCACGTGTGATGTGAGGCCTAGCACTCAACTCCGGTCGGAGATGGATGCCTCCTTCGTTCAAGATGATAAAAAAAAACAATAAGATGAATAAATGGACAAACATATATCAAATAGCTACACAATCTCTTTGTTAAATGCATTCGAACAATTTGCAGAAGATGCTTAGAGATATCGACTCGAACTCGATTGACAAAAAAACAAAAAAAAAACCTTTGACTCCGCGCTAGTCGGAGGGTGTCCATCGAGGTATTGAAATATTGAGAATATAATTAAAATTTTATATTGATAAAACATAAAAAAGATCATATACAAAATATCTCTATTGGTACAAAGTCTTTTAGATAAAGTTCAAAAATAAAACCATAAAAATTTAAATCCAAAGTGAAAAATAACATACAATTATAGAGATATATGTGAATTCTTATAAACACTAATAATTGATATCATAGTCATGATTTATATCAAGTCATGAACTTCGAACGAAGAAAGTAGAATTTTTATGTCCGGATCAAGAGGACCAAACACTAGACAGAAAATTCAGTTGGTTCGAGAGGACCGAACAACTGATAGAAAATTCAACTGGGTTAAGAGGATCAAACAGTTGACAAGAAGTCCTGATGAATTTAGAATTGAATATCAAACAGAGGATGTCCTTCAAGGATAGATAGATTTGAGGGAGGTCAATATGGTCTTTTATTTGAGAGGAGATTGTTGGAGTTTGAAAATACAATCAAAGTTTCACATTGATAAGAAATAAAAAAAATCCTATGCTTATAAGATTATATAAGATCTTTTGGATAAAGTTCAAAAATAAAATTATAAAACTTAGGTCCAAAGTAAATAATATCATACTATCATAGAGATATATGAATTCTTATAAACACTAATACGAGAGAACGACCTTTGAATGTATCGGACATCATCTTCTACTCCACAACCTCCGTAGCCATCTTCGTCGCCACGCTGCCAATCTCTGTTTGGCGAAGTGGATGGAGTTGGAACAGGAAAAGAATGTTTATGCAAAGATAGACAGACTTTGAGAGATAAAAAGTGAAAATTCAAAAAATAATCTCTTCTAAAAGCTTTTCAGCAATTCCTGTTAGGAATCCAATGAATCGTAAAACACTAACTACTGCAGGGACATGTGGTTCCTGCAGCAAATAGCAATGACCGTCAGGAATTCAATATGTAAAAGTTGGAAATCTATCTTTACCATTTGTTTCGAAGTATTGACGAGAAGAAGATAGGTCGTAAGTGAGATATAGTCTTTCGACGCGGTGATAAAAACAGAGAGAAATTCATCTGAAATCAAAAGAAATTTTAAATTTCTCATCCGATATCGAATTCAACTCATTTTATAAGTATCGTCTTGATTTTATCATCACACCGTCCGTGTGAAAACAACTGTCAGGAATTCAATGAATCATGCAACAGTAGCTTCTGCATCGATATGTGTTCTCGGCAGTCAATATATCGGTATGATTTTTTCCCCCAATAAAACGACATAAAACATGTCGTTCGTCAGTGAAATGCATACAGCTGTTGTTTAATTAATTATTATCATTTATATGGAAATGAATTATTAAACTTAGTTTTTTTTTTAATTTAGTATTTGCACTTTAAAAAATAAATTCGAAGTGAGTTAAAAATATACATATAATTCAAGTTTCAGTTCCTCTGTTTTGGCAAAACTCGTGAAGCTCCGAAATTGACGGTAACTAAAGTAAATCAATGGATGGACAAAAGGAGAAGAAAGATCGAAATAATCACAACGAGCAAGTTAAATATCCAAAGAAGTGCATCGACAAATGCACAAACACTATCCTCCACGCCTGATGCTTAAGCTCAAAATTTACCAATGGAGCTTTGTTAAAGGAGAAGATATGTGCACCTCTAGTTGCGTAACTGACAGTTGTCTCGTAACCTAATGATTCAAAAGCTAAGTGTCATGTTCCGAAGATGTCAGTCCGGTATCTTATACGATGACTCATATAATCCAAGTATTTATGAAAATATATTTTTTCTACGTAATCTACATTGTATCTTAGATAGAAAATTGATGAATCAAATAAAATACATCAAAATAGAAATAAAATCAGTGAAATAGTAAGTCAATATCTTTTAACAACTATATGTACAATAAACTCACTAAAATATCAAAAGGGTATTCGAGCATGTAAATTTGGAGGCCAAGGAAAATAGACAGTTAATATAAATTGTTAAATGGGTAATAAGAAGATATATACATGAATTTAATCTAGATTGATAAAATTATAATTTCTTCTTTCCTATATATATATATATATATATATATATATATATATATATATATATATATATATATATATATATATATATATATATATATATATATATATCAATTAAATAGTGAATCATTTAAGACAGTATCATCAGAGTGTATTGTATATAACATCATATGACATATGAGCTAAAAGTCTCATCATCAGTGTAATGCAACAAGAAATAATAATAGGGCATCAAAGCGCAAACAAAATATAACTATTGGTGACTCACGCTACCACTATTCAAGTGGACGATCAAGTACTCTGGTATAAAATTAAACTGAAAGTCTTCACTTTTAGTGTTCTCATTTATTTCTTTAATATTTAACTTAATTCTTTTGTCACATTTTTCAACTATAAGTGTACATTTAAGATAAATCTGAATGATCAACTTAATTCAAATTATTTAAATTCCAACAAAAGATTTAAATGTTATATTATTAGAAGGTACAAGTATCTACATATGAAATATCAAGAGTAAGGAAGGTCAAGCAATATAAATAGAACAAGTATCAACAGAATAATAAATCGGAGTATCCATTTAAATTTTTATAAACAATAAATAATATCAATTATTTACTCTCGAGTGATTTAATTATATACTTATTCATTTCATTGATTTTAAATACCTATACTTTAATATCTATTTTAAAAAATAATTATACAAGTATAAATAAATTATTTATCTCATTTATTCATGCACAAAGAGCATGCAAAGAGTTCAATTTACCCATCTTTATATATAGTAGAAGTGTTGAATCTAGATGGATCACCGAACTCCATTTGAACTGGTTAGTATCTACAAATAAAATATAAAATAATTCAATTGCTCAAAATAAATATTCAAAATGATAAGAAGACATTTATAAAAAATTACTAACGTTCGAACTCGGCGGATCGAATCGAAATCTCATTATATCGATATATTCCCATTTTCTACATAAGATCATCTCCAATCACAAACATCAAATTTGGTGTAGTTTTTACACCAAAATGTTGTAATTTAAACGCCAAACACTATTTTAACTCCAACCCACTCACACCATATCAACCCCAAAAAGAATTTTCATTAGAATATTTTATTTTTTCTTATTCATAATTTAATTATCAATATACATTTTAATTTATTAATATTTTAATATAATAATTATTATATTTAAAATCAATACTTCATTAATATTTGAGATAGATTAATATTTATTTTTTGAATAAATTAAATCTTTACAAATATATATAATAAAATTAAAATATACTATTAAATACACTTAATTTAAATGTATAATAAAAAATTAATATTACTCTAAATAATAAGGAAAAAATAATTACAAATTAATTTTTATTCATGATATTTGATAATATATTGTATTTAATTTTATTAATTATATAATATAATATAATAAAAAAAAAATCCCAACCCCAAATGGTATTAGGAATAGATGCATATTTTTAATGTAAATAATTAGTGTATTGATGAGAGAGATTTGATATTATTTTCAATTTAAATATAATATTTTAATGCATGGATTGAAGACGGTTTAAGACAGAGAATAGATACTATCCTTTCTACCCACGAAACAATGGTAGAAAAAAAGTAAAGGTGAGAATTTTTTATTTAAAAAAAAATAGAAAATATTTTTTTATATATTTTTTAATTTTTTAAAAAATATTTTTTTATTTTTTAAAAAAATAAAAATGGAAACAAAAAATTATGTTTTTTGTGTTTTCAATTTTTAAAAAAATACTCTTTTATTTTTTAAAAAACGTATATAGAAAACATCAACCAAATTTTTTTTTTTATTTTCTCAAAAAAAAAAAAATCTATCTCCATTTAAAAGAACACAACCACATTTATGACCGCGACGTTGCTGCAAGGGAAAGGCAAAACACCAACTGCTAATACAAACACTGAGGGTAGCATTTTCATGTCGGCACAGAACCAGATAGAGGAAGTTAGGAATGTCGTCAGAGCAATCCTTTCTTTTCCTTCTCCTTTCTTCCTTTCCACTTGCTTCCTTTCTCTGTTTTTTCTCAGCTGCTGCCTTTTTATTCGTTTCGCCGACAGCAAAATCCTAGTTGCTGATTTTCTCCACCAACAACAGCTTTTCTTTCCCACTTTGTTGCTCTTCTTGCGTTGCTACAGCAGTCGTTGAGCTCGCCAAAGCTAGCCGCGAGAAGAAGGGAAAGGTTCCCTCTTTCAGTATTTCTCTTCTCTTTTTCTACTTCTTTTTCTTCTCCTTCTTCCTTTACTTCAGCCATTGCAATTGTTGCCCTTCCAGCCGCTATAATTGATGTTTCGTTTCTTTTCTCCAGAAACACAACGTTATCCTTGATCTTCTTCTCCTTCCAACACTAACAATTCAGCGATGGAGAAGCTCTAGTTCACAAGAACGGTTATTGAAGGTGGCCGGAACCAACTGGGGTCATCGCCGCAGCTCACTGGAGCTAGTCGAGGTCATTGACAAGGAGGAGAAAGGTTCTTCTCTCTTTTTTTTATTATCATCGCAGTTTATTCTTTTTCGCAGGAAATTGAGGTAAATCAAAAATCCATATTGAAAAATACATAGCAAAGGATACTCTCGTTGCAAATCGGACTATAAATTTTTATAGTCCACTCTCGCAAAGGTTGAAATCGTTATTTCCACCGATCGATCTCTCGGTTATTATGAGAAAGGTAAATTGTGGATGGACTTTTTACCCTTGGCTCGGTGATAAACACAAGGAAGGGTATTTCATTCCGGAGGGGATTTTAAATTTCTCGTCTGATTTTGAATTTGGATATCCTCACAAGCGTCACCTTATGTTTACCATCGAATCATCCCGAGGAGACTTTTATAGTCCACTGTCGTACAATTACTAACGAGTCAAACCCTCTGACAAACCCCGCCAATTAAAGGTTTTATTAGCGTGGGGGCGTCGTAAAATTATTAAAACGTACAAATACATGTTGTGTTATTTTAATCAATTTCTATTTAGGTTATTAGATAATAGTAGTAGGTCTCTTAATTGGGGAATATATCGCTAAAATTAATAAGACTACAATTTGATTCATCAAGTTCTAACTTCGATCGTTTATTATAATTTTGTATATTATCATTTTTGATTGTTATTTTATCATCTCCATATGTCTTGGCCATCACATCAAGACTCATAAGATCCTTCGTGATTTATCTTCCTCACAATAGCCGTGAGACAAACTGATGAAGATTGTTAGATTGACGGATTCCAACCTTTATGGATTTTTGAATGTTATTTTGAGTTTTCATTTTTTATATTGTATTTGTAAATATTAATTCGAGTGGAGCTCGATGATTGATCGATGTTCAATGTTTTTATTGTAAATATATAGAGGTGGTAAATTCTATCCTTGACTCTTTACATACCTCTTGTACATGGATAATGAGATAAATGATTTATTTATATTTGTATAACTATTTTTAAAATTTAGGGTTTAACGTAATATGTAAAAATTGTGAAAGGAGTAAATAAATAATTAAATTATCATAGGATAAATAATCAATATTATTTCATCTTCACATATGAGATTGAGTTATAAAAATGAATACTCTAATTATTTTTCTATTGATATTTATTCTTTTTATATCGATTTATCTTTTTTACTGTTGATATTTGTACCTTTTAGTTATCACATTTATCCTAAAACTTTATGATAATACTTAAATGACTTAATTTAAATTGATTATTCAAATTTATCATAAAATATACATCAATAATTAAACAAGTGTGATAATAGAGTTAAAATTTAATATTAAAGATAAAGATAGAAATATTAAAAGTAAAAACTTTGAGTATAATTTTTGCTGTTGACATTAAGCCGGTAAAGTTATCAAAATGATAAAAAATCATTTGATAAATTTCTCTTTTTTTCATGATATTGATGGTTGTATTATATAGATTTCTCCCTGAGCACAAAATTATGAATTCATTACACTTCAGATCTCACGTACTAATTGCCTAATTGAAGAATATAGCACATATCAGTTATATAGAACAGTACAATTCTTCTAAATCATATCATATCATATTGGTTTCTTATGGTCACTCTTATTTTGAAGAGCAATTTATTAAGAAGCCAATGTTGGAAGAGATCAACAAAGGATAATTTGAATAGCAAAACAAGTTTGAGAATTAAGCATAATAAAAGAGATTAACAATGGATAAGAACTAGAATACACACCAGATCTCTTAATGAAGTCTTCTTTGCATTGCATCGACAACGAGCTCTGCTTCACATGCCTTGGACAGATTTGAATAGTGTGGCAAAGCATTTGGGACGATTTGGATGGTTCGCTGCAATGTTTTTGACCATCTCTATTGTATCTTTTTGGTGACTAACAATGTGAACCTCCCTTAGCCCACGCAGATGTTCTATGCCATCGACTGATCCAAGGGGAAATAGTATTTTAAGAATTTCGAGGCTTCGGACTGCACCTACATTCAAACTCACACTGTGCAATTGAATTTCAAGAAACTTGAGCTGTGCGAACTTTCCCTGATCGAAGACCAATTTCTCACCAGGGACGAATGCCATAACTCCTAGGATCAGTTTGACCAAAGCGGGGAGATTTCTCAAGACTTGTAGATCCTCGAGCTGCAGCAGTGTGTAGAACAGAGTTACCTTGACAACTTGCTTCAGAGACGAAAACCAGGGAGGCAATTTGCCAAGTTGGCCATGTAACTGGAACTTGCATAGCAACAATGGCGGCAATGCTGCATCACGGAGTGCCAATTCCAGACTGCCCTTTGCCGAATGCAAAATCATTAGTGATCGGAGGCTGCCATTGAACTTCGAGAGCAGGGCGCTGATCTCCTCCCGCATTCCGTGCGATAGATCATTAAAATCAAAATGGACGGCAAGCTTCTCGAGGTCGACAAGCTCACCAATCTCCTGTAGCAACCGCACATTGTCAACGAGTGCCATTCCAAACGCGCCAAGTCTTTTCAAATTTCCTATTCCTTTTGGGACCTGCAATTTGTTTGAGTTTATCCACAATATCGTAAAATCTTGTTTATCAAAACCACCAGCAAGCAGATGGACCAGTTTTTGGAGTTTGACGATGGTTTTGGGCAGTTCATAAATGAACGTTCTTCTTATATCCAAATACTCTAGGTTCTGCAAATCTCCTATTGAAGCTGGCAACGCTGATATACGAGAGCCTCTTAGAGACAAGTACTTCAGAAGAAACGACTTGGAAAAGCTCTTGGGGTGGAGATCAAACATGCTACTAAATCCTTCCAGGTCAATTGCCCTCAACAGCCTCTGCTTTCTATAATCCTTCAGCGGTACAACCTCACCGAACGCAGTGAAGGATCGGATGTGGGACAGATCAATGTCGGACACCAGTCGACTGCTTCCTCCATGCCATGAGAAGCGTCTTATCTTCTGATGTTGAGGGGGAATCGTGGGCTGTTCATTCTGTACCACCGCAAAGTTCTCCTTCCTCGATATCGAGAGTATGACATCGAGCATCATATCATGGACGCGGCAGGATTTCACCGCCCCACTATCATCGAATTGTGTTGGTTGCACCAAGCTTCGACTCACCAACTCGTTGAAGCAATCCTCGGCGACTTTCTTGGCGGGGATGCCGTCTACGCCGCTCACAATCCCTTCGGCAATCCACCGTCTCACCAAGCGCTTCCGGCGAATCTCATAATCCCCAGGAAAGATGCCTAAGAACAAGAAGCAAGGCTTGAGATGGTAAGGTAAGTCATTGTAACTCAAAACTAGTATCTGATTGATCTTCGACAGCATATCATTTGTTTCTTTCTCCAAACGAAGGTGGTCGTGGAAGCCTTTCCATTCCTCAAGTTTTTTATCAGGCCTGGCAGCCAGAAGACCTCCGATCGTTACTATCGCAAGTGGCATTCCATCGCACTTTTGCATGATTTCTCTGCCAACATTTTCTAGCTCTGGAGGACAACTATAGGCAGGCGCTTCAAATACTCTTCTACAGAATAACTTCCAAGATAGCTGAGATGATAAAGGAGAGACTTTAAATATAAATTGACGATTACGAGAACAACTTGCATTTGCCACTTCCTCACTGCGGGTTGTCACTATGACCCTACTTCCTTCTCTACCCGGTGGCAATGCGATGCTCAAGCTTTCCCATGCTACAGTTCTCCAAACATCATCAAAAACAACCAAATACCTCTTTCCACGGAGATCGTCTCTGACTCTATCCACCAGTTGTATCTCGTCCATCCCGTTCAGAGGTTGATCTGTCCTCAAACTGGCTTCTTGGCGCCCTAGGACATCTCCGATTTGTTGCTCCTTGACGGAAATTTGTAGAATAATCTTTTTGAGAAGCTCTTTGATACTGTAATTTTGTGACACTGCTATCCAAGCTCGAGCTTGGAAGTGGCCTCCGACGATAACAGGATTATTATAGACTGTCCTTGCCAAAGTTGTCTTTCCTAAACCACCGAAGCCGACGAGAGAAATCGCTGTGAGGTCGGGATGGTTCTCATCCATCACCCATCCGATGAGCTTATCTCTGCTCTCGTTGATGCCCACGAGTTGAGCTTCCTCTACAAAATGGCCGATGATCCGTGGGTCCGAGTAGCTGTCGGCCATGTCAGAGCATGTAGTGGTGCCAGAGCTGGTAAAAGCTTCATTTGGGTCGTAGTAGCGATCGTACCTCTTTCTGATGTCGTCTACTTGAACCTTCAATTTCTTAAGCTTCGAAGCGATGTCATGGCGAGCTTTCAATGATTTTATGCAGTGAAGGAAGTGCTTGAAAAAACCTTTTGAAAGAACAAACAGAGACAGAGAAATAATTGTTTTTAGATGATACATTGAGATAATTATAATCATAGCAATAGCATTGATAGTAATGGATTCAAATATAGGATTTTCCAATTGATTAAAATAAATTTGAGAAATTATCCTTCATTAATATTCTTGCTGTCATTACCCGATAAACACATCAAGATTTTCTGACTGATCAGACATTGCGAATAAATCTCACTTAAAAGAAGCATCCGACGAAGAATATCATCAGAACTACTCAAAAGTAAATGGTCAGTGGGGATCGTCACTAACTGCTGAGTCTATAAAAACTAACGAGGATGGAGCCGGATCCAAAATTTTCTCTCTTTTTGTACTTTTAGTAGGTTCCATTAGAGCATTTTGATGTAATATTTGTTGATAATAGAAAAGTATCTTCGTTATCTAAAGGAGACTTTGAGGTGACAACTGCATGGAAGTGGAACGAGTGATTCATCGAAAGAAATATGTTGAGAAACATATATTCCCCTAATCAATATCGATGATGCAAATTACTATAATCAAGAAAGACATTATACAAAATGAGGATTTAACTTGTGATTGGAGTAGAGTAGTACTAAGAATAACACACAATCAAAGATACGAAAAAACTAGTAATTAATCTGAAGAGTGATTATAAAGTTTTTCCAAGGGGCTTTTGTATTGAAGTATAGAGTGGGTAAACGATTGATAAAATAGATAAAGGTGTGGACAACATCGTCCTATAATTTAAGCAAAACTAAGACATGATTAAAAAAAGTAAGACAGTTTCAATTATACGACGATATTTCCTTTTAACAGTTAATCCTGCCATGGTCGGTCCCACGCCTGGATAAGAAAAGAGGAGGGTTATATTAGGTTACCAACTAGCGTTAAATTTTAGTTCGACTATAATGTCTCAGAAAGAACTGCTGCATTTCCATAAGAACTTATGTATAGCGTTAAATATGCAAGAGTTCTTACATCATAGGTTGAATAAAAATAAATATTATAAAAAATAATTGTTAACTATTTAGAAAATGAAATATAGGAACACTCATTGATAAAGCACTTGAAGTCATATATACTTTGATTAGAAGAAGAATTAATATTTTGTATTTACAAGAGACAAAATAGATAAAAGAGAAGACAAAGATGATGAAAACTTAGATATTAAGATATGATACACAGGAATGAGTAGAATACGAAATGGAATAGCTATTTTTGTAGATAGTTCATTAAATAATGAAGTAGTAAGAGTAATTAGAAAAAGAGATAGAATTACAGCTCTCAAGATAGCAATAGCAAAAAAATTATTAATATAATTAGTATGTATGCACCTTAAGCAAAATGAGATGAAGATATTTAAATTAGATTTTGAAAAAACTTAGATGAAGTATTACGAAAAATTCCACCAAATAAAATGATTTTAATAGGTGGAAATCTAAATGAACACATAAGAATAAAAAAAATAAGGAATATAATAAGGTACATGGGAGTTATGAATTTGGAATAAGTATAGAAAAAGGAAAAATTATATTGGATTTTAGGATAACATATGAATTTATACTGTCTAACATATTTTCAAGAAAAGAGAAGAACACTTGATCATGTTTAAAAGTGAAAATAATAAGTCACAAATTAATTTTCTTATAGTGAAGAAGAAGAATAGAAATATATGTAAATATTATAAAATTATTCTCAGAGACACTTAACTACACAAGATATGCATCTTATATATAAATATTAATAAAAGAAAAATATGTAGGATTCCTAAAATTAAATAGTAAAAGTTAAAAAATAAGAAATAAAATATATTTAAAGAAAATATAAAAGTGTAAGTATTAAAAGTTATACATGATGGTTCGAATACGACATGAGATAAGATGATATTAAAGATAAAAATAATAGCTAAATATCTACTCGGTGAGTGAAAGAGATGTGCACCACTAAGTAAAAAATTTTAGTGGTGAAATGAGAAAGTGAAGGAAAAATGAAAAACTTATAAGGTGTTATATGCTTGTAAGGACGAGGAAAACCTAAAATATATATATAATAGCTAAAAAAGAGACCAAGAAAATAGCAAGTGAATCTAAAAATAAAACTTTTAAATCCTTATATTGACAATTAGATACAAAAAAGAAGAAAAATATATTTATAGAGTAACTAAAGTTAAAGGGAGAAAAATTAGAGATCTCATAAATAGAAAGTATTAAAAATGAATATAATAGGGTATCATTGGACAATGTGGAAATAAAAGAGCGATCAATAAGTATTTTCATCAATTTTTAATGAAGATTTAGACAATCAATTTAACTTAAGTAATTTAAGTAGATTAAAAGGACTATAAATTTAAATTTTTATGTTATAATTCAACTTTCAAAAGTAGAATACACTTTAAATGAGATACAAAATGAAAAAAAAAATAGTTGGACGATGATATTTCGATAGAGATATGGAAGTATCTAGGCAATTAAATTATTTAACTTGATATTAAAAATGAAAAAGAAGCATGTTCAACCGAGAATAAGTTCTCTAGTTTATTTATATAAAAATAAATAAGATACAAAATTATGTAAATCATAGAGGTATTCAACTAATGAGTCATAATATGATATTATGAGAAAAAATAATAGAAAAAATACTTAGGAAGGAGATCATGGTGATTGAAAATCAATTTAAATTTATGTCGGGAATGTCGACGGTAGAAGTTATACGTCTTCTCCAATAACTAATTAAAAAATATTGAAAATAAAAGTAAAGCTTACACATGATATTTATTAACTTTGAAAAAAACTTATAATAGAGTCTCAAAGGAAATTATATGGAAATAAAGATATTAGTGTAATATATATTGAAATAATTAAAATGTATATTAGAATGCAATGACAAAAATTGAAAGCACCAGAAGGATTAACCGAAATATTTTTTATAAAGATAGAGTTACATCAAAGATTAGTTGCAAATCATATTTTTTTACACAAATCATAAATAAACTCACTAGATATATCCAAGATAGGGTACATGGTACATATTATTTACAGAGATATTATTTTGTTATGATGAGATATATGAGTAAATGGTAAATTTGAATATTAAGGGACATTAAAAATGAAAGGTCTTACGTTTAGTAGAGTAAAGACATACAGAATATATAAAATTTAAATTTAGCAATATCAGATATAATAAAATAATTATTAAGTTAAGAGATAATGAATTATCTGTAACTGAATTTTTTTTAAATATTTAGGATTATTTTTGCAAAATGATAGAGGAATTGAGAAAGATATTTTACATAAAATACAAATAGGATAATTGAAATAGATGAAAGCATCGGAGGTTCTTTATGATTGTAAAGTATATTTAAAACTTAAAGATAAATTTTATAAAATAATAGTTAGACCTATTATGTTATATGGAATTGAATATTGGATTATAATTCGAGCACGTAAGTAGAAGATTAAATTAGAAAGATGAGAATGTTTAAATGGGTATATAGATGTATAAGAAATTGATATCAGGCTGAGAAATTGATATCAGGATTCTAACCTTTTGCACCATAGAAGGAATTAGTCACGATCGATTTTTTATCGTACCAATGTCTAAATGCGTTAGAGGATTGGTACTGTGTGTTGATCATACCAATGTCTAAATGCGTTAGAGGATTGGTACTGTGTGCTTAGCAATGGTTGACTCTTATCCACTATAATAATTTTGCACCGTATTATAATCATCTGACTTTGGCCGTGGAAACCACCTAATAATTATAATCATACAATACCATCGAATATATATAATAAATTTGAAAATATTGCTATGTGATTTTGATTAGAATCCAAATAGAGTAATAACCAAAATCAATTTGTGAAATTATCGTTGATTGTTATTCTTGCTCCCATTACCTTTGACTCTGTGCTCGTCGTAGGGTGTCAATCGGAGACGGCACGCGAACTCATCGATCAAGTCTTCGGCATCGTAGGCGACTTCCCTCACTTCCTGCACCCAGTTCTGCCGTTGATCATTCAGATTCTGCCTGGTCGACATGGCCTTCAAGAAAGAGGTGATGCTTCTGAGCTCAGCGACTATGTATCGGGCATCATCTTTTACTCCGGCCAGCAAAGCGGCTTCTTCCTCTAGCATCTTCTCTAGCTTTCCCATGATGGACTCCACGACCTTCATAGCCATCATCGTCGCCATGGTGCCAATCTCCGGCCGGCAATGGCTAGGAAGAAAGATGACGACGATGGAGGATGGGTAAAGCCGAGAACTCACGTACGTCCTATTAATCTTTGAGCTTGCATCCAACGTCAAGGAGGTTTTACTTGGGAACGTTGATCGAGCATAATTTGTACATGGAAAAAATAAAAAAAATTAAAGGTGAGTTGGAGCTTTATTCTTCCAAAATTATTCTGCCAAAGTTTAAGGCAATTACGAAGCAAGAACAACTCGTAACCCAAGCAAAGCAAAAGATCAATAGAATAAATATTTTAAAAATTAATATTTAAACATAAAATAAATTACACTTCCAATTTATCTAATAAATAAATTAAAAAAACAACCGTACTTTTAAAAATCAACAAACAAACATACCGTGACTAAAAAAAAATAATCATATATTCCTCCCGATATGCTTGTGCTCGGTTAGAGCAAAATTCATCGTAATTTATCTCTCTTAGGATAATTGTGAGATCGATCGATAGAGACGTTTGATGAACGAATCACCTTTTACAATAAAAAAAAAAACCTACTAGCCAGCTATATCATGATTCTCCCACTCAAGCAAGATCAGAGATACAAACACCACAAAAATACATTAATTTAACGATGAAATTTGGCAACAAAAATAATTTGTTGCAAATCTACAATAAATTTTACGGCAAATTCCAAAATTCGTCGCAAGTTAATAACGAAATTTGCAACAAAATTTTTTTTATTGCAAACTTATTTACATTTCCAACAAATTCATTTTCGTCGCAAATATCGTCGCAAATTTACGACGAAAATTAAATTCGTTGCAAAAGTTTGCAACGAATCTTGGATTCATTGCAAAAGTTTGCAACGAATCTTGGATTTGTTGCAAAAATTTTTGACGAATCCTGGATTCGTCGCAAAATTTCCGATAAATTTGGCAACGAAAGATTTTCATCGGACATTTTCAATTATTTGAAAAAAATAATAGCGGGATAACTTTGCGATGAATTTAGTATTCATCGCTAATTTGACAATGATTTTTATTTACGTCGCTAATTTTACGATGAAAAATAAAATTCGTCGTAGAATATTGCGACAAAATGTGAATTCGTTGTTGAATTTGCAACGATTTAATAATTCATTGCAAATTTTTGCAACGAATATTAAATTAGTCGCAAAATTGGCGACGAATATTTGATTCGTCACCAAATTCCTAATTATCAATCATCTCCTCTCTTTCCCTTTCTCATGTTCCGATCCGATCGATCCTCCTGAAATCCCTTTCGGTATGCATATCTCCCCTGTTCCTCACTCTTCCGGCAGATCCCGCTCGGCTTATCCGCGGTGTGTCGTACCAGATATCCGCCCCGCCTCGCCGCCACCACGAGCTTGTTGCTATTCCGCTGCCGTGACGAGCGGCCATGAGCATGCGCTGCGGCTGATCGCCGGCCGCCGCGAGCTCGTGGCTATCTGTCGTCATGAGCTCGCGGTTGTCTGCCATCGTGAGCTCACAGCTGCTTGCGCGAGCTTGCGACCGCGAGCACGTGTTGTGCTCGCGCGGCCGCTGCGTGAGCTCGCGGCCGCCATCGCGGCGAGCATGTCGCGCGGCATGTTGCACACCGATCGGCCACTGAGCTCGGCCGCTCGGAGCTCGCAGGCCCCGGCCGCGTCGTGCTCGTGGCGGCTGACACATCGCCGCCGCAAGCCCGCGGCGACAGATGCGCGGCGCGCAAACAAGCGACGCAGCGTGCTCGCGCAGCCGCCTCGCCGCACGCCGATGGCGCGGTGAGTCGCGCGGCAGGGTGACGCCGCCTCATCCTTTTCAGACAGGCGGGGTGATGCTCTGTCGCGCCGCTGTCCTCATCGCGGCCATTCACGTGGCCCGCGGCTCTATCACATCGACCCTTCTGCGTCGTTTGTGCGGTTAGGATCGATGATTTTATTGTGTTGATGGCCTGGCTAGGTCATTCACCTAACTAGGACGTTGTTCCAGGCACGTGGGTAGTTCATTGTCGCCCTTGGATCGGCACAACTATTATGTCGACTTTGGATCGCACACAAAACGTTAACATGTTATTCAAATTAAATTATGTAATTTGTAATTTAAATAAAAAATTAATATTTTATTTTTCATAGGTTTATCGTACTTCGTTTTTTAGGTGATCTGCGAGTTTGTAAAGTCTTCTGTTGTGAACTCATCCATTGCTTCCATAGGACAGGTATATTATATATTTTAAAATTTATAGCAATATTATTTTATACTACATATAATTAATGTTTGATTTTATGTATTTCTTCTCCGAAGATTTTATTGTTGTTTTTTTCTTTTACATTATTTTTCGTAGGTTTCAAATTTTATGATACAATAAGTATGTACCTATGTTGATCCATATATTTACAGAATATCACCAGTCTTTGATAAGATGACTAGCAGTTTCTTATAACTTACAATTTTTTTCTTCGCTCGATTTGTATCGCTATCTATATGTGGTATCTTAATTTCTCTGGGCGAATTCTCGACTTCAATTTTCCTTTAACTTAGGCTTGGAATCATATCTAGTAACATGACATGAAGAGGATCTGTCAAAATTGTTCTAACTTCTTATGTCGTCCAGGATACAAGAGTCACTTCAGAACGACACAAGAAGTTAGAACAATTTTGGGAGATTCTTTTCGTGTCATGTTACTATATATGATTCCGAGTCTAAGCTAGAGGAAAGTTGAAGTTGAGAATTCGACCAGAGAAATTAAGATACCATATATAGATAAGGATGCAAATCGAGCGAAGAAAAAAATTATAAGTTATAAGACGTTAGAGAATTTTTTGATATATTGGTAGATTATTTCGGCGTCTAGTATTGCAGATAAAATATGGTAAGTTTTTTAATATTATTCATTATACATTCGATGAAAATGTGATTCTTTTTTACTTTATTATTTTAATAATTATGATTGATAGTTTCGGCGTGACAGTTATAGATGGAATAGTGAAGAATACTCTCTTCCACTGCTTCAACTCTCGTATCGGCAGGACATGTATCTTCGGGCCATTCTCCAGCTGCAGGATCTCCTTCTCTAGTTGTAAGATCTTCTGGTTCTCCAACTACAAGATTTCCTTCTCCAATTGCAGAATCTCCTTCTCCAGTAAAGATCAATTGTTGAGAGGGAAGATACACGAGAGTTGAGGATGATAGTTATGTTTCAATTTTATACCTAAATGTTTCTTAACTGATTACATTCAATATTTTTGTATTATAAATTTTATACGATTAATAGTTTATTATTTGTATTGATGAATCATTTTGAATGATTAGATGTGTTCATCAAATTTGATACGTGAATTTTTATATATTGTTATATGTGTTTGGAGTACAAATTATAAAAACAGATAAAAATAATAAATTATATAATACCATTTTTTTCATATTATTTTAAATTTGTGACAAAAATAAGGTTCATCGCAAATTTAGCCACGAAAAAAAATTCGTTGGTAATTCGGCGATGAAAATATAATTTTGTTGCAAAATCTACAACGCCAGTCGACTGATGGAACATTATCAGTCGACTGATTTACTATAGCACCTTAAGAACCTTTGGTAGCCAATTGACCAGTCGAACTGGTCACAGGTCAGTCGACTGATGGGTGACTGGGAATGAATATTTTACAACGATTTTTTTTTCGTCGGATATTTGGCGACGAAAAAATATTCGTCGCCAAATTTATTTTTATTCATGAAAATCTATTTATTAGACTTTTGCGAAGAACTGTATTTTCGTCACAGATTTGGCGACGAATAGTTATTTTCGTCGCCAAATTTTTGCGATGAACTATTTTTTCGTCGTAGATTTGGCGACGAACTATTTTTTCGTCGCAAATTTGACGATGAACTATGTTTTGTCACCAAATTTGACGATAAATAATTATTTTCGTCGCCAAATTTGACAACAAATTCTGCAACGAAAATTTTATTCGTTGCAATTTTTGCGACGAATTTTTTGTTTACATTGCCAAATTTATCAGCGAATTATTTCCAACGGAAAAAAATTCGTTGCAAATAAATTTTACAACGAGTTTTTATTCAAAATTCGTTGTAAAATTTATCTCCAAAGACTGCATTTTTTTTAGTGAAATATTTTTTTGTAGCACTAAATATCTAAATATTCAAGATATATAGTTGTATCGTATAGATTTCTTCCTGAGCTAAAAATTATGAATTCATAGGACTTCAATTTTCACGGACTACTTGCCTAATTGAAGAATAATATGACATTTTTTTTATTCACTTGAGGTATCGGGCTTATGCCCACTAGTTCTCAGGCCGATTGGCCCGGCTCCACGGAGTTTTTGTAATATATATATATATATATATATATATATATATATATATATATATATAATATAATATAATTATAATGTAATTTAATTACGAGATAAATAAAGTAAATTTATTTATCTATTTTATTAAATTGAAATTAGTTATTTATTAGAATTTTAGTTGATAATTTCGGGATAAGCTTTTATCAGATTGGAGCAAGTCTATTCGACTTTATCCAATAATAAAGTTATTATTTCAAAAGCAGAGATTTAATTATTAATATTTAATTAGAAAAGTTTCGGATAATTTTATTAGACTTTGAAATAGTTTATTTTATCCGAAAAATAGATATTTTGGGATAAAATTTTTAGGACTTTGTTTAATTAATTAATCAAGGTTGATTAATTCAATCAAACCATAAAGTTATAAATACTTTCCCTGGATTGTTTTCATTCCCGAGCCTTTTCTTGCTCTTTCTCACGCGCCCTCTCCACCGCTGCTCGCCCTAGACATCGCCTGGCGCCAGCCATCGCCGCTCTTCGCTGTCGTCACACGGCCAACCTCCACGACACGCACGCCACCGCGCACGACACGACACCGCCACCCTTTTGGCTCTGCTCACGCACGACACTTCTCTTCGGCGATGTTCCTCTTCCTCGCGTCCGCAGCCACACCGACGTCGTCGCTTCCCCGAGCTCGAACCGCCGCCATCGCCTTCTTTCTGCGCATCGTTCTTTGTTGTGCCTAGGTTTAGTTGCTCGGCCGCTTCCACACCAAACCATCAAGCCGCCACTTTGCGGCCGGCCAAACAAGCGGCCGTCGCTCGCTCAGGCCAACCGTGAGTTAACTCGATTTAACTGCAACTAAGATTAGGATTAATTAAGAGTTGATTAATCAAGTTAATTGAATCAATTAGATTTCTGATTTAATTAACTAGGGTTATTAGTCTGGTTCATTAATCTAGATTAATTAGGCTAATTAATTTGGATTTAATTGAATAATTGGTCCGGATTAATTAACCTATTTAATATATTAATTATCATTAGATTAGTTAAATTAGCTTTAGGCTAATTAATCAAGAGTTAATGTAACCCAAATTGATTAGACAATCAATTAAGAGATTAATTGAGTTATTAAATACTTGTCCACTAGTTAGTTAAAATATTGATCGGGTTAAATAACAGATTATATAGTTATTGATTGATATTACTGTTGTAGGTGTCTATTTAGTGCTGAGATATAAATAGGTAGATAGTGTTGGAAGATGCTTACCTATTATTTTGTTGGATTGGTATTATGAATGAACTAGTGAAATAATATAATTAAGATAAGATTAATTGTTAGAGGATATATAACTTTTTTCCCTGTCTCTACTGCCAGCTATGTCTCCCATTCGTGGTTGAAAGGGTCTGCAGTAGAGGATATATAATTTTTCTCCTGTCTCGACTGTCAGCTATGTCTCCCATTCGTGGTTGAGAGGGTCTGCAGTAGAGGATATATAACTTTTCTCCTGTCTCGACTGCCAGCTATGTCTCCCATTCGTGGTTGAGAGGGTCTGCAGTAGAGGATATATAACTTTTCTCCTATCTCGACTGCCAGCTATGTCTCCCATTCATAGTTGAGAGGGTCTGCAGTAGAGGATTTATAATTTTTCTTCTATCTCGGCTGCTAGTTATGTCTCCCATTCGTGGTTGAGAGGGTCTCCAGTAGAGTTTCTCTACTTTTGAACTATGATTGCTTTGTATATCTGTGGTGATACTCTTGGACTACTTGTTCGGAGTTAGTGATAGTTGGATTCGTGTATTGTCTGTAGCTAGATAGCTACCTTACATCTTGACTGCCCACGAGACCCGGTCGTGGTAGCATGTTGTTGCGTGCAGTCCATAGCTAGATAGCTATATACTCTGTCTGCCCACGAGACCAGGTCGTGGTAGCATGTCGTTGCCCGTAGACATGGAGTCTTTTATTGTCTATCTGCCCACAAGTCTCGGTCGTGGTAGCATGTCGTTGCGCGCAGATAGTGTCCTTGTATTACCTCGAGAGCCACGAGGCTTTGTCGCGGTATCTTGGTATGTATTTCTTGTAGATTTCAGTTGGTTGTATATGTTGTAGGTGTATTTGTTATATTGTTGATCAGGTTAGTTGTAGACTGATATTGATACTCTGAGGCTTGGGTTACTCTAGTTTGTTTCCTTTTACTTCCATTATGTCCATTATATCCATTATGATTATGCACTATTTTCTATCCACCCACTGAGTGGTTGTACTCACCCCCTCTTCTTTTATCCTCCAGGTTAGCTAGTAGAGGACATGTCCAGTTGGCTTACCTTCGCGTCGCTCAGAGAGTCCCTTGCCGTGCTGGTCCCACTACATCATTGAGATGTCGTTTTATTTACTTTTTGTTATTGCATTTTGTTTATGTACTTTAGATTTTGGTCGCAGTTTGATTTGATGTCATAAAACTAATTTACTTTTTAATTGATTTATATTTTAGTCGTGCATGCATGCGGTTAATAAAACACTTATATTTCTATATTATTTCAAAGTTTTTTTATCTGATTTGGTTCCAGCGATGTATATCGGAATAATTGTCGCTAAGGGGCTCCTCCGTCATTTGGATGACGAAGATGCCCCTGGGGCGTGACAATTTTATTGGTATCAAAGCCTAGGTTTGCGATTTCGATTTGTGGGTTTTGTGTTTCGAGATTTTCTTATTCTTCGTTTTTGGACTTTTGTGTTTTGGGACCAAGCAAGCAGAAGGACATCTCTGAGCTATAGGAAAAATTGTTGTTTTTAGTGGTCGCTATACTTTCCTTATGTAATAGGAAGTTATCATTATGTCTTTGTCAGATACTTACATATTTGCTCATAGTAGGAAATGTCACATAGTGAAATTTCCCTACTCATAGTCGTGGACGAGGTCGACCTCGGAAGTGACCTATTGACACTACGGGATCTAACCCTGATTTTGGAAATATAGACTCTTTAGAGGTGTCGACTGATGCCAAATTAGGAAGCTAGAGTTAGGCCCGCTAGCCACCCATTTGGAGGTCAAGGAGTAACCCCTCAGAGAGTATCAATCCCTACTACTAGTGATTTGGTCATAGATAAGGCGTGTATACCTACACTGACTAAGACGATGAAGGATTGTTTTACCTTGTTTTATGGGATACCGATCCATGGATTGCTCATGCGTGGATGGACAATGTAGAAGATGCATTAGATACATAACTTGCATGGATGCAAAGAAGATGGAGCTTGTCATGTATTACTTACGAGGTCAGACCATTACATGGTGGAAAATACAACGGAGGATTTCGGGGAGCAGAGTATCATTTGGGAACTATTTTGAGAGGCCTTGGAGAGACAATATTTTCCCTGTCTCTTTCCGTATAAGTTGTCGCTAGGAGTTTCTGAATCTTACGCAAGGCGATCGAAGCATCATGGATTACAATGTAGAATTTAGTCGACTTATAGAATTTTACCCTACTTGGGAGCCCAGGACTGATCGTATGCTTCACTTCATCCAAGATTTTATAACCTATATCTAAATTAGAATGTTTGAATTCGTCATAGATACTTATTGAATAGTGTTAGACCGAGTCATACTGATCGAGATGACTCAGCGAGCCGATGGGTCTGGTATATGAGGTATCGTTCCGGTTTACCCTGTTCTAGTTGATATATTGATAGCTCACATTCCTTGATATCCCGATAATACTTAGGGAAACATTAGTAGAATTACGATACCTTGCCTTTATAGATTAGTTATAATAAAGGAAGACTTTAACGTCTCATTACGAAGTAAAGGAGTAACCCTTGGATTTTGATAGGCATACCTTGATTTGAAATTAGACTACCCGTAATTTAGAGTATGAGACTTGACATACAACTCAGTACAAATGCACTAGATCTCACACTTGCTGAAGATGAAAAGACTAGCAACCAATTTGGGATATGGATCAGAGTTGCGCAACAGAAGCATGGTGGGCTCATAACTCACCGAGAAATTTACGATCTGACAATAGGAATGTGAAGGTTTAGAATGTGCTAGAAGAGTAACATAAGAATTAGGGATTAACTAACCATGGAAGTACATAAGGACTTTCATATTTTGTTAATATGAGAGTATGTACTTAACTTATTTATGCTGTGAAGGATATAGTTGAAGTTCCAGATTATTCCAGGCGCGAAGAATGATTAAGATGAAGCAAGGTCATCTGCTGGATTGAAGTTGGATGGTAACGAGATTCCGATGAAGCAACTGTTCAGAGTAAAAGAATGACATGAAGATAGGATATCTTCATTAGGGTATATCGAGTAGAAAATTTGGGGACCAAATTTTTATTAGTGGAGGAGAATGTAATATATCGAAATATATATATAACAAATTATATAAAAATTAAAATAATATAATGTAATTATAATGTAATTTAATTACGAGATAAATAAAGTAAATTTATTTATCTATTTTATTAAATTGAAATTAGTTATTTATTAGAATTTTAGTTGATAATTTCGGGATAAGCTTTTATCAGATTAGAGTAAGTCTATTCGACTTTATCCAATAATAAAGTTATTGTTTCAAAAGCAGAGATTTAATTATTAATATTTAATTAGAAAAGTTTCGGATAATTTTATTAGACTTTGAAATAGTTTATTTTATCCAAAAGATAGATATTTTGGGATAAAAATTTTAGGACTTTGTTTAATTAATTAATCAAGGTTGATTAATTCAATCAAACCATAAAGTTATAAATAAGCCTTGATTTTTTCCTTTCCCTGAATTGTTTTCATTCCCGAGCCTTTTCTTCCTCTTTCTCGCGTGCCCTCTCCACCGCTACTCGCCCTAGTTGCACACGTCGACGACCAGGCCACCGCGCCGTAGCCCCTTTCGCCCGCCGTCACACGGCCAACCTCCGCCGCACACACCGCTGCCAGTTGCGCATGCGCACACCGCCAGCCGCCCCCTTTTTGGCTTGCTGCTCACGCACGACACTCCTCTTCGGCGTTGTTCCTCTTCCTCGCGTCCGCAGCCACACCGATGTCGTCGCTTCCCCGAGCTCGAACCGCCGCCATCGCCTTCTTTCTGCGCATCGTTCTTTGTTGTGCCTAGGTTGCTGCTGCTCCAGCTCAAACCACTGTCGCCACCTTTGCGGTTGCGCGCCGAAACAAGCGGTCGTCGCCCCTGTTCGCGGTCAACCCACGTCGGTGAGTTAACTCGATTTAACTGCAACTAAGATTAGGATTAATTAAGAGCTTAATTAAGAGTTGATTAATCAAGTTAATTGAATCAATTAGATTTCTGATTTAATTAACTAGGGTTATTAGTCTGGTTCATTAATCTAGATTAATTAGGCTGATTAATTTGGATTTAATTGAATAATTGGTCCGGATTAATTAACCTATTTAATAGATTAATTATCATTAGATTAGTTAAATTAGCTTTAGGCTAATTAATCAAGAGTTAATGTAACCCAAATTGATTAGACAATCAATTAAGAGATTAATTGAGTTATTAAATACTTGTCCACTAGTTAGTTAAAATATTAATCGGGTTAAATAACAGATTTGAGAATGGATGCAGAGCTTCGGATTGGAAGATTGCTAAGACGCTTTACAGTCAGAGGTGGGTGGATCTTTTACATCTTTAGAATTTAGTACATGGTTTTATTGGTTATGTGATTTACTGATGTTATTGCTAGAATTACTTTGATACTATATTCGCTGAATCCTTGGATTCTAGGTTGCTTGCTCATCATTAACATATAGTTATTGATTGATATTACTGTTGTAGGTGTCTATTTAGTGCTGAGATATAAATAAGTAGATAGTGTTGGAAGATGCTTACCTATTATTTTGTTGGATTGGTATTATGAATGAACTAATGAAATAGTATAATTAAGATAAGATTAATTGTTAGAGGATATATAACTTTTTCCCTTGTCATGACTGCCAGCTATGTCTCCCATTCGTGGTTGAAAGGGTCTGCAGTAGAGGATATATAATTTTTCTCCTGTCTCGACTGCCAGCTATGTCTCCCATTCGTGGTTGAGAGGGTCTGCAGTAGAGGATATATAACTTTTCTCCTGTCTCGACTGCCAGCTATGTCTCCCATTCGTGGTTGAGAGGGTCTGCAGTAGAGGATATATAACTTTTCTCCTATCTCGACTGCCAGCTATGTCTTCCATTCGTGGTTGAGAGGGTCTGCAGTAGAGGATTTATAATTTTTCTTCTATCTCGACTGCTAGCTATGTCTCCCATTCGTGGTTGAGAGGGTCTGCAGTAGAGGTTCTCTATTTTTGAACTATGATTGCTTTGTATATCTGTGGCCGATTATGCCTCTCATTCGTGGTTAAGAGGATCTACTGCGGAGTTATACTCTTGGACTACTTGTTCGGAGTTAGTGATAGTTGGATTCGTGTATTGTCTGTAGCTAGATAGCTACCTTATATCTTGACTGCCCACGAGATCCGGTCGTGGTAGCATGTTGTTGCGTGCAGTCCATAGCTAGATAGCTATATACTCTGTCTGACCACGAGACCAGGTCGTGGTAGCATGTCGTTGCCCGTAGACATGGAGTCTTTTATTGTCTATCTGCCCACGAGTCTCGGTCGTGGTAGCATGTGGTTGCGCGCAGATAGTGTCTTTGTATTACCTCGAGAGCCACGAGGCTTTGTCGCGGTATCTTGGTATGTATTTCTTGTAGATTTCAGTTGGTTGTATATGTTGTAGGTGTATTTGTTATATTGTTGATTAGGTTAGTTGCAAACTGATATTGGTACTCTGAGGTTTGGGTTACTCTTGTTTGTTTCCTTTGACTTCCATTATGTCCATTATATCTATTATGATTATGCACTATTTTCTATCCACCCACTGAGTGGTTGTACTCACCTCCTCTTCTTTTATCCTCCAGGTTAGCTAGTAGAGGACATGTCCAGTTTGCTTACCTTCGCGTCGCTCAGAGAGTCCCTTGCCGTGCTGGTCCCACTCCATCATTGAGATGCCGTTTTATTTACTTTTTGTTATTGCATTTTGTTTATGTACTTTAGATTTTGGTCGCAGTTTGATTTGATGTTATAAAACTAATTTACTTTTAATTGATTTATATTTTAATTGTGCATGCATGCGGTTAATAAAATATTTATATTTCTATATTATTTCAAAGTTTTTTTTATCTGATTTGGTTCCAGCGATGTATATCGGAATAATTGTCGCTAAGGGGCTCCTCCGTCATTTGGATGACGAAGATGCCCCTGGGGCGTAACAGTTTTTCTACCGGTTGACGAGGGTAAATCAGGGTGACGGATGACCCATCGCAAGAGGGTCTCGTGGACATTTGATGGGCCGACAACGCTGAGACGGGAGGGCATCGTGCACTACTACCCGCGCAGCGTGCGCAGCCAGAGCGGAATCGACCCCAGACCGTTTCAGAAAAGAGCTCTACTTGTAACCACCACGCCGTGCCCCTGGGGGCAATAATATGGCATATATCAGTCGTATAGGACAGTGATATTCTCCCAAATCATATCATATTGGATAGATCGATTTATTAAGAGAGCAATATTTGAAGAGATTAACAAAAGATAATTTGAATAGCAAAACAAGTTGGAGAATTAAGCATAATAGAAGAGATTAACAATTGGATAAGTAGTAGAGCAGAACTAGTACGCACCACTCCAGATCTGAAAGCTCTTCTTCCTCTGAGTCAAATCATATGGCTTAAGCAGGATAGTATGGGCTTATAAAACATTTGGGACGATTTGAATGGTCCGCTGCAATATTTTTTACCATCTCTTTTAGATCTTCGTTCCCAAAAATAACGTGAACCTCGCTTAGCCCATGCAGATGCTGTATGCCATTGACTGATCCACGGGGGAAAAAAACTATTTTAAGAATTTTGAGGCTTCGGACTGCACCTATATTGAAACTCGCACAGTGATATTGAATTTCGAGGGACTGAAGTTGTGCGAACCCTCCCCGATCGAAGACCAAATGCTCATCGTCATTGACGAATGACATAAATCCCAGGATCAGCTTGACCAAAGCGGGGAGATTTCTCAAGACTTGTAGATCCTCGAGCTGCAGCAGTGTGCGGAACAGAGTTATCTTGACAACATGCTTCAGAGATGCAAACCAAGGGGGCAATTTGTCAAGTTCGCATCGTATCAGGAGCTTGCGGAGCAGCAATGGCGGCGAAGCTACCTCGTCGAGTGCCTTTTTCAGACTGGCATGTGGCGGATGCAAAATCGATAGCGATCGAAGGCTGACATTGAGCTTCGAGAGCAGGGCGCTGATCTCCTCCGGCAATCTCTCCGGCATTCTGAGCATATCATGTTTATGAAAACCAATGGCAAGCTTATGGAGGTCGACGAGCTCACCAATCTCCTGTAGCGACTGCACATTACCAGTACGTACCATTCCAAACGCGCCAAGTCTTTTCAACTTTCCTATTCCATTCGGGACCTTCAATAGTTTATTGTACCTCAAGAATACATTGTGTTTATGGCGAGGACCAGCAAATAGATAGACCAGTTTTTGAAGTTTGACGATTGTATTGGGCAGTTCTCTAATTCGAGTGTCTCTCATATCCAAAAACTCTAGATTCTGCAAATCTCCTATTGAATCTGGCAACACTGATATACGAGAACCTCTTAGAGACAAGTACTTGAGAAGAAACAACTTCGAAAAGCTCTTGGGGTGGAGATCAAACATGCTACTACATCCTTCCAGGTCAATTGCCCTCAACAGTCTCTGCTTTCTATAATCCTTCAGTGGTACGTCCTCACCGAATGCAGTGAAGGATCGGATGTGGGACAGATCAGTGTCACACACCAGTCGAAGTCGACGGCTTCTTCCATGCCATGATAAGCGTCTTATCTTCTGATGTTGCAACCGAATCTTGGGCTGCTTATTCAGTAGCACCGCAAAGTTCTCCTTCCTCGATATCGAGAGTATGACATCGAGCATCGCGTCATGGATGCGGCAGGATTTCACTGTCCCACTATCATCGAATTGGGATGGCAGCACCAAGCTACGACTCACCAACTGGTTGAAGCAGCGCTCGGCGACTTTCTGGGCAGGAAAGCCGTCGATGCCACTCACAATCCCTTCGGCAATCCACCGTCTCAGCAGGCGCTTCCGGCGAATCTCATAATCCTCAGGGAAGATGCCTAAGAACAAGAAGCAAGGCTTGAGATGGTAAGGCAAGTCATTGTAACTCAAAACTAGTATCTGATTGATCTTCGACGCCATATCATTAGTTTCTATCTCCAAACGAAGGTGGTCGAGCAAATCTTTCCATTCCTCAAGTTTTTTGTCAGGTTTGAAAGCCAGAAGACCTCCGATCGTCACGATTGCAAGTGGCAGTCCACTGCACTTTTGCAAAATTTCTCTGCCAACATTTTCTAGCTCTGGAGGACAACTATAATCAGGCGCTTCAAATACTCTTTTACAGAATAACTCCCAAGATTGCTCAGGTGATAAAGGAGAGACTTTAAATATAAATTGACGATTACGAGAACAACTTGTATTTGCCACTTCCTCACTGCGGGTGGTCACTATCACCCTACTTCCTTCTCTACCCGGTGGCAATGCGATGCTCAAGCTTTCCCATGCTTCAGTTCTCCAAACGTCATCAAAAACAACCAAATACCTCTTTCCACGGAGATCGTCTCTGACTCTATCCACAAGTTGTATCTCGTCCATCCCGTTCAGAAGTTGATCTGTCCTCAAACTGGCTTCTTGGCTCCCTAGGACATCTCCGATGTGTTGCTCCTCGACGGGAATTCGTAGAATAATCTTTTTGAGAAGCTCTCTGATGCTGTAATTTTGTGACACAGTGATCCAAGCTCGAAGTTGGAAGTGGCCTCCGACGATAACAGGATCATCATAGACTGTCTTAACCAGAGTTGTCTTTCCTGAACCACCGAAGCCGACGAGTGAAATCACGGTGAGCTCGAGACGGTTCTCGTCCATCACCCACTCGATGAGCGTATTTCTGCTCTCGTTGGTACCCACGAGTTGAGCTTCCTCTATAAAATGGCCGACGATCCGTGGGTCGGAGTAGCCGTCGGCCATGTTCGAGATGGAGGTGGTGCCAGAGCTGGTAAAAGCTTCATTTGGGTGGGAGTAGCGATCGTGCCTGTTTCTGATTTCTTTTACTCGAACCTTCAATTTCTTGAGCTCCAAAGCGATGTCATGGCGAGCTTTCAATGATTTTATGCAACGAAGGAAGTGCTTGAGAAAACCTTTAACTCCGCGATCGTCGTAAGGCGTCGATCGGAGACGGCACGCGAACTCATCGATCGAGTCTTCGGCATCGTAGGTCACCTCCCTCACTTCCCGCACCCAGTTCTGCTGTTGATCATCCAGATTCCGCCTGGTCGACATGGCCGTCAAGAAAGGGGTGATGCTTCTGAGCTCAGCGACTATGTATCGGACATCATCTTCGATTCCGGCCAGCAACGCGGCTTCTTCCGCTAGCATCTTCTCTAGCTTTCCCATGATGGACTGGAAGGAGAAGTCCATAACTTTCATAGCCATCATCGTCTCCATGGGCGCCAATCTCCGGCCGGCGATGGCTCGGAAGAAAGATGTTGACGATGGAGGATGGGTAAAGCCGAGAACTCGCGTCCTAATAAATAACAATCTTTGAGCTTGCATCCAACGTCAAGCAAGTTTTTCTTGAGAACGTCGACGGAGAATAATTTGTACGACGGGGGGAAAAATTAATAAAAAAAAAGAAAAAAAGAAAGAAAGAAGTGACTTGGAGCTTCATTCTTCCAAAAATTATTCTGCCAAAGTTTTAGCCAACGAAGCAAAAGATCAAATCGTAACCCAAGCAAAGCACCAGAACAAATACACAAATATTTTAAATTAAACGTCAATATCTAAACACAAGTAATGCCAACCAATATTTTTAAAATCGATATTTAATATAAGTAAATTATATTTTACATTTATCTGGTAAATAAAAATAATATCTATCGTTAAAATTAATCGTTAGGCATGGAAAAAACCAAAGATAGCTGAGTTAGTATTCGAATAGTTGAGTTGTTATAACTGAGACTTTTACATTCGGAGTGAGTGTTATAATTTTTTATTATAAAGAGATATAAATATTGCTCCATATGGATGTAGTCAAGTTGATTCTCGGATAGTAAAACTGCTGCAATAGACAATAATTCATTTCCTTGAGTCCATTCCCCAGAGAATCAATTGCCCTGAGGTTGTTTGACACCATGATTTTAGACCTGGCCACGGTCCAGGTCCGGATCGAAACCGTCGGATCCGAGTTGACAAAATACCGACCCTTAATCGGCCCGCTCGTGGCCGGTTACGGTCCGGGTCGTGGAACCGCCGGTTCCGGTCCGGGTCCGGGTCCGGGTCGAGTCCGGGTCGGGTCCGGGTCCGGGTCCGGGTTCGGGTCCGATCCGATTAATCGTCGTCTTAGTTAAATAAATAAAAAAATAAAAAATATGTAAATAATTAAAATAAAAAAAATTCACAATTAAACTTATAAAAACTCTATCAAATATTTCATTATCTCAATACAAAATATATTACATCTTGGACTTAAATAAAAAAATCTATTACAATAAAAAAATCAAATACATTTCAGTCGTATTCGGTATTTCCTCCCGTCGTCGTAGTTCCGGATGTTCCTTCTGTTTCGTCTTGGTCTTCTTCGTCACTTTTAATATGTTGGGTTCGACTTGCAGCTTTTGACCAATCATTGAGTAAACATTGCGCTTCCAAATTTTCCGGCCTTAAGCTAGAACGTCTCTCGTCCAATGTATTTCCTCCGATACTAAAAGCTTGTTTCATCGCAAGTGATTGAAGACAAGCTAGAATTTCTTTTGCCATTATAGATAAGATTGGAAATAATTGAGTTCTTTGCGACCACCATTTTAAAATGTCGAAGCTTTTTTCATCTGTATCACTAAAATCAAAAGAAGTGGTCAAATAATTCTCAAGTTCCTGATTGGAACTTGAGGATCCTCATGGGCGTTTAGTCCGTTGTCTTAATAACAATTGTGCTTTAGTGAGTTTAGAAGTAATAATACTAGTTATAGTGGATTGATGTATTTCATGTCCAATAATTTGTTCACCATATTTAATGTTATATTCATTATAAATATTATGTAAATGTGTTTTAATATTAAACAAAATCAAAGGAATAAAGATTCATAATATAATGCTAACATATCTTGCAAACCATCTAATTTAAGTCTAGGATCTAAAACAAAAGCACATAAAAATATTTCATGAATGTTTAAGAAATATTTTTCTCATTTTTCTTTCATTACATAAATACATTGAGATAAATAAGTATCATTTGATTGAATATGTTCATTAAAAATACATGCAATATTATAACAATGTGTTAAAACTAAATGTGAAGTTGGATAATAAAAACCTGATAATTGGTCACTAGCATCACTAAAAACTTTTAAAATTTCACAAATACTAGTGCATATATTCCATTGATTTGAAAATAAATAAATATCACGTGATTGAACATGTTGATGAAAAAACATACATAATAAATTTTTGTATTCAAAAGTAAATAACAACAATTTATAAGTAGAATTCCAACGAGTTGGAACGTCACGTGCAAACCGTTTAGGCTTCATGTCATTTATTTTACAAAATTTTCTCCATTCTTTCATAACTTGAGGATGTGTCCATAAATAATGAATTTCACTCCTAATTGGTTGAATATGTGATCCTAAATTTTTAAGTCCATCTTGAACACACAAATTTAAAATGTGACATGTACACCTAATATGAAAAAATCTTTCACCTATTGATGATTTACATATATCAATAAGTTCACTAATACTAGAGGTATTTGCACTAGCATTATCAAAAGAAATTGAAAAAACTTTAGAAGTTAGACCATATTCTTCTAAAATAATAAAAATAAGTTGTGAAATATTTTGTGTGTGTTTCGTTAAAACATCTATATGCTAGCAATCTTTTTTGAATGTCCCAATTATTATCAATCCAATGACAAGTAATACCCATATATGAACAACTTTGCCAATGATCACTCCAAATATCGGAACACAAAGAAACTTTACTGTTTAAACTAGAAAATTCTTTAATCAATTCTTGTTTTTGTTCTAAGACTAATTTTAAAAGTGTACGTTTTAGAGTATTTCTTGGGATACGTTTAATAGAAGGATTTGCACTTGTAGAAAGTCAATTTTCAAAAGATAATTTATCACTAAAACTAAAAGAAAGTTGTTCAATTGCACAAAATTTAGCAGTTTCTTCTCTAAATCTAGTTTCGTCAAATTTAAAGAGTTTAGATTCGTTACCCCAACCCGATTGAGAAGAGAATGTCGGAATTTGAGTTTGAGAACGATCAATACCAATTTCCACCGGATGATTTCTCTCCACATGTCGAGTAAGGGTTCCGTAACCTCCTCCTTGTTGAAATTTGTAACATTTCGAACAATATTTGCATTTTGCTTGCATATCACCGGAAGGGAGCGTTACTTTTTCGAAATGTTTGGTGAAGATATCGGATGTGGGGCGAGGCACTCGAGTTGGTCTTGTAGCCGTAGAACCCGCCATCGTACTAGATGTATTGCTTCTACTTTCTTGACTTTGATGATGATGACGTATTTGAAATTCATCACCGAAAATATCAAGATCATAGTCGGCGCCGATATCGAATGGAGGTGAATCGCCGCCTTGCTCGAGCTCGAACTCGAACTCGGGCGGTGGTGACATTATGCTCTTTCCCTTTCTGGCACCGGCCGCACCCTTACGACTTGATCCGGCTCCAGACATTTGTAAAAATATGACTTGAGAGTTGAGACTTGAAAGCAAATGAGGGAATGAGAATTATAGAAGATAAGTTGTGATTTGTGAAAAAATGAAAGGGAATGGAGGTGTATTTATAGGGAAAAAAAACATAAATAAAAAATAAAAAAAATCCAACGGCCGACCCGGCGGGTCGGCCATTGCACAACGGCCACGAAATCGTGGGCGTTGATGATCAACGGCCACGAAATCGTGGCCGTTGGTTTTTTTGCTTAAAAAAAAAAAAAATCGACCCGTCGGGTTCGGGCCGACCCGGCAGGTCACCCGTTGCACAAATCGTGGCCGTTGATCATCAACGGCCACGAAATCGTGGCCGTTAATTTTTTTTTTTTTTTTAATTGTCGATTTTTTTTTCCGGTTCGGTTTTTTAAAAAATCGGGACCGGACCGCATAATAGGCGGTCCGGTCACGGGTCCGGGTCAAACCCGTTGACCCGGTTAACCGGACCGTTTACCACGGTCCGGTTCCGGGTCGAGTTCGGGTTTGACCCGGACCTTGGGCACGTCTACATGATTTATTCTTCTCTGAATGTTATGGAGCTCTGAATGTCATGGAGCCGATTTAAAGAGAAGTTTGAGATGAGTGTTATCATTTTTTCCTGTAAAAGAGATATAAATGTTACCCCAGAGCATGATGCAATAGTAAGACGGAGGGATATCTTACATACAAATACAATTCGATCATCTACTATAAGGTCGTACTTGATATAAGACGAGAGAGATAGTCGCCTCAAGCCCATTTTAAAAATAGTTCAAATCCCTCTTTAAAACGACTCAAAAAATAATATAAAATGCCTAAAAATTAATTCATCAATGAATTTTTTTAAATTCGATTCGGACCCTTCAAATTTTAGATTTGGCTCTGATCTATTGGAATATATCCGACGACAAATATAGAAAAATTTATGTTTGACGGCTTCAGAAGCCAACACTGAGGGTTTGTCTTCACAAGAAGAGTATACATTCAATGTTTGTCGATCTTATAAGGACGATGCAATTGTAGGATCGAACTTCACCGTCATATTACGAGTACTTTTCAAATTTATTATAATGGTGGATAAAATTTTTCTCTAAAATCAATTCCCTTAAGATTCAATGCTTTGGAGCCAGATCCTCCGACCTAAAAAGCTACTTAATATTATGATTTATCTCCTTTCTACAGGTTTTGGAGCGGGCCGTCAATGGAAGGGCACTCGGGACGAGTGTTTCACCTTTTGCCACCAAGAGATCGAATCCTATAAACAAACTGATTTACAAAGATATATATACAAAAAATATTACAAAGAAAATAATAGGGTAGAACAAATGCACAAAAAATATATATACAAAATAATTACACAAACCATTTGTTAAATGGGATAAAATAAATATAAAATTACATCACTGTAGTTTGTTCAAGAAAAAAAAAAAGGATCTCAAGCATGCCTAATTTACAAAGATATCAATAAAAAAAAACAATAAAATGAACAAACGGGCAAATATATATAAAATAGTTACACGATCTCTTTGTTAAATGCATTAATTAAAATAATGTAAAATTGCATTGTCACGGTTAGGACGGTAAATGAATTAAGCGTTCATGAATAAGCTTGGTGTTCGATTCGGTAAGAACTTGTTTATGTTCGTTCAATATGCATCAAAGTCAATTGATAAACAAGCTTGAACAACTTGATAAATTAAATAAACAAGCTTGAACACGTATGTGTTCGACTTGTTAATGTTCGTGAACAATGTTCGTGAACAATGGTGTTCGTGAACATTAACAAGCCGATTTATGATTATACTCTTTTAAAAATTATTTTTGAATTTATTTATACTCATTTTTAAATTAAGATTAAATTAGTAAAATTTTAAATAAACAAATAAATTTGACTTAAGAGCTTGATAATGTTTAAATAAATTAAATTTAAACAAACTTGAATCAAGCTTGATCCAAGCTTGATTAGAAGTTTGATATCCATTAAACAAGCCAAGCTCAATTCAAATTCAAGCCAAGCTCAAGTTAAAAAAAAAATACCAAGCCAAACTTGAACAGGTTTTTCAGTAGCTTGATTAATTTTAGATTTGGCTCGGCTCGGATTGATTATCTTATCAAACAAGTCTAAACACTACAAAGCTTGACTTGACTTGGCTCGTTTACAGCCCTAGTCACAGTTTGTTTGACAGGAAAAAGAATCTCACATTCAAGTGCTTTAAGGAAATAACTACCTGATCGATCAATTAATACTTGAAGGGTGTAGAACATGAGCAATTTGCAGAAGATGCTTGAAGATATCAACTCAAACTCAATTGACAGAGAAAAAACAGCTCAGAAAATCCTCTTCTCTGTGCCAGTACAAGAAATGGAAGATGAATCATCCTCTTTTCTCTCTTTGTAAACGAATCGAGTTTATCAACAGTTTTGTTCTAGGCTCTGGGATCATTCCTTTTGCTTCCATTTCTTTGTAGAGTTGCAAAGCCTCTTATAGCTTCCCTTGGCTGTGTAATCGATGAACCATTATAGTATAAGATCTTTGATCCGGTTCCAGACCACTTCTCTTCATATCGGCCCATATAGATCCACTGCCCTTTTGAGTCAAGTTCAGTAGCAGATTGTAAGTATTTGAGTCAAGTTTGCAGCCAGTCCTTTCCATTCTCTGCCACAAGGCTGTAACCTCTTCGGGATTTTCAGCAGTTTGCAAGATGTAAGAATAAGTTCTATCTACCATTATTCGGGTTGCAACCTTTCTCTTCCATCTCATTCAGAAGCTCGTGTACCTTTTGCATCCTATTGATCTTACAAAGATGTTTGATGAGGGAATTGTAGATCGACACATCAGGAAGGCAACCTCGGCCATTCATTTCAGAGAAAATCTCAAGTGCTCGAGGATCTTTCTTCTTAAAGCACAATTGATCAATGATACAATTACAGATTGTAACATCTGGATCACAACCCTTCTTTCACATAGATGTGAACAACTGCACGGCCGTACCAAGTTTTCCTTGCTTATCTTTCTTAAGGATTGCAAAAGTTTTGTTATTAATGTCGTCGGATCCTTGCCTATCTTTCAAAAGGATTGCAAAGGTTTTATTTTCTAGTTATTTTCTTCGGATCAATGGAAAAATTCATAGTATACAATGATATTATCATATTTGTTTCTTATAATGCCATTATTTGAATTTTTCTTGATTAATATTGAAGGCACATGATGTTCCTCTTTGCTCTTTGGTTCATTTATTGGATAAAGTTGAAATACAATTTATACTGATTTAAAAGTCATCCTTCAAAATATTTGTTGTTATTGTCTTTGATATTTTTAATTTATTATTTTTCATCGTGTGATTTGTATTTACCTAATATGTAATATCACTGAGTTGTTTAATTTTAATATTTATCTATGGGTTGCATATGCGTGCTAGCAATTCAGATGATTATTATTATTATTATTATTATTATAAAAAAAGATAAATTTTGTACTAAAGAAAATTAAGAAATTGACATTGAGTTTGAAGATTAATTGTAAACATTCCAGCAATTTTAAAATATGCAAATCATTTTTTAAAAGCTGGTAAAATTATCAAAGTGATATAAAAATTCATTCAATAAATTTCTTTTTTGTATATTACATTCTCATTTGTAATTCTACATGCCTAACTAAATACCGAATTAGAATTTGGATCGCGATAGCCTTTTCTGAGGTGTGATGGATCTCATGGGGGATTAAGGTAACTATATTAGTTGTATTATATAATCAAGATAGTTGTATCATATAAGATTTCTATTATGAATTCATTACCTTTCAGTTTTCACGTACTACTTATCTAATTGAAGAATAATATGACACATATCAGTTATATAGAACAGTGATATTCTCTCAAATCATATCATATCATATTTCTTTCATAAAGTCACTTTTATTTTCAAGAGCAATTTATTAAGAGAGCAATGTTTGCAGATTACATTACATACTATTTCAGAAATACAAAGAATAGCAAGCAACCCAAGGTGGAAGAAACCGACTAAGGATAATTCGAATAGCCAAACAAGTTGGAGAATTAAGCATAATAGAAGAGATTAACAATGGATAAGTAGGAGAGTAGAGCTAGAATTAGTATACACCTTATCTCTTAATGAAGTATTGTTTGCATTGCATTGACAGAAAGCTCTGCGTCATATGCCTTACACAAGTCAGCGTAGTGTTGCAATGCATTTGGGACGATTTGAATGGTTCTCTGCAATATTTTTGAACATCTCTATTGTATCTTTTCGCCAACTATAAATGTGAACCTCCCTTAGCCCATGCAAATGTTCTATGCCATCGACTGATCCAGGGGTAAAAAGTATTTTGAGAATTTCGAGGCTTGGGACTGCACCTACGTTGAAACTCACATTGTGCGATTGAATTTCAAGGAACTTTAGTTTTGCAAACCCTCCCCAATCGAAGACTAAATTCTCATCACGATTGACGAACGACATATATCCTAGGATCAGATTGACCAAAGCAGGGAGATTTCTCAAGACTCGTAGATCCTCGAGCTGCAGTCGTGTGCCGAATAGAGTTATCTTGACAACATGCTTCAGTGATGCAAACCAAGGAGGCAGTTCGCCAATTTTGCATTGTATCAGGAGCTTGCAGAGCAGCAATGGCGGCGAAGCTACCTCAACGAAAGCCTTTTTCAGACTGCTATTGGTATCAAGAACAGGGCGCGGTGCTAATCTCCTCCAGCATTCTGTGTGATATATCATACATAAAACGGATGTCAAGCTTCTCGAAGTCGACCAGCTCAGCAATCTCTTATACTCAGAGTAAGCAATCCGTTGATAATAGAATATCGAACCGATTAAAACAAAATTAAATAAATCAAATTTTTTAACAAATTGAATCATCTAATTTTTCAATAAAATCGAATAAATAAAAAATTAATTAATTAAATTTAAAATCGAATCAATCAAATTTTTTTATCATCAGTCGAATATGATCAATCGACTGATAATAATGAAGATCGTAGAATTTGAAACAATAAGTCGATTGATTTATATTCGACTGATAAACTCTTATTCAATTTAATCTACTTAATCAATTATTTTTATTTTAAAATTGAAATCGAATTGAATAAATTGATATTTTAAAAAAATAACTCTTTAAATAACTCAAATGGAAAAATTCAATTAGATCGATTTAATTGAATTTTCACTCACCCTACCAGGAGCAACTGCACATTATTAACATAAACGAGCAAAGTTTTTTAACTTATTTCTTATTTCAATCCTTTCGGTATACCTTCAACTCCGTTAGATTTTTTTTTACATAGATGATGTGACGATTAAGTCACGATGATATTTATAGAAATGAGATTAATTTTTAAAGAGATCTAAAATTATTTTTTAGATTTAGATGATCTTTATATGTCTTATTCATCACGTCAAAATTTATTAATTCTTTATAATTTATCTCTTTTATAATAATCATGAGATAAATCGATGAAGATTACTAGACATTGCAGTTTAAAATAATCATTTATTTTTATAAACAAAATAAGAGTTCCTTTTAATTAATTTGATTTGGACAGAATAGGTACAGAATAGCCCTACAAGAACCGCCTTTTGCCACAAGACAAAACCCTCATCTCAATCATCGTCCGCCATTTTCCGCTCCTTCGCTCCGCTTCCTTCCCTTTCCTCTGGCAACCAACTTCGTTCCCTTTGAGCGTCACAAGAGTTATGTCGCGAGAAGGAAAGGTCGGGCTGAAGGACAGGAAAGAGGAAGAGGCTGGCTCGAGCTTCCCCTCCAGTCCCCACGCTAACCTCAGCGCCGCCTCCAGTGATGATCGTCTCAAAGACATTTTGCGGAGTGTTAGATCCTCCAAGAGCCCTGTCAGTAAAAAAAACCACTTTCCCTCCCATTCATTGAAGATTATGGAAGTCGAAGATAAAAATTTAATTCGGCCTTTGAAATTCGATTAACTTGTATTTTTGAACTCTTATATGTGCTTTTGCAGGCTGTTGTATACTACGGAGCTCCATGGTACATCATGATTTCTCCTTGTTCCTTCTGAGGCGTTGTTTATGTTATGCACATATGTTGCTTGTAAGAATTTCAAGTTGGGAAAGGTCATGTTGCTTTGAGGTAAATCTTATACAAACACAGGAAGACTAGAGAAGGTAAAATTACATGAAAATAATGAAAAAAAAAATCATGCATATGAATGAGCATGCATAACACAATTTGCAAAAGTGAAGAAGTCATGTTTAGTTTATGACCATTTCTATCACCTAAAAAGCACTGTTATATATAAGATATCATCCCAGGCCAGATTTTTTTTTTTTTTTTTTTTTTTATGTTGATGGAGTATTACTATCGACAAGAACAATTTTTTACAAGATTTATTAGTTCCACTAGGTACAGAATAGCCCTACAAGAACTTGGATGTGGCCAAAAAAAGAAAAAAAAAACCCTCCTCCACAGGAGTAAACTTGGCTGCAGACTGTGAAAAGCCATAACATTCTTGTCACTCACTAGATAGAAAGTAGCGCCAAAACCTTTTCTTTAGGATGCTTATCACATTAAATTGAGCAAGGAAAGCTCAGCTTGGTCCAAATAGAATAGCAATGCCATTCTGCAAGGTTACTGTAACTCCATTGTCTTTGTGATCTGGCTTATACTTCTGGATAAAACTACTAGGAAACTTAAGGTGTTTCATTGATCATTGTCATTGAGCATCTTATGAAGACCTACTTTCACTGTCAATTATCAGTGAAGATTATTTTGATCTTCAATTAGCTGAATGACTTTTCTCACATAGCGAGTCCTACATACATATACTCCTACAGCCAATTTTATGTGCATATTCACTTCTATTCGAGGGTGGATAGTGCTTCTCCATTGAAGTAGCTCAGGTTATTCTTTAGAAAAAAATAAGAAAATTTATTATGTATGTGATTTTTAATATTGGGATTTTTAGAAGCCATTGTTGGGAATTTAGAACCTTAAGATTGATTGCAGTGGCACTCAAGTTTTTTTTTTTTTTGCCCAATTAACATCAAATCACATGTTTGCTGATCTCTGGAATTGTAAGTCTCCAATTTGAGTATTTTTTAAATAGTTTAAGTTGTTTCACTTAGAGACATTCGGTACGAGAACAAGGCATGTGTTTCACATCCTTATTTATGCCTCGGTGTTTTCTTATTTCTTTATGCGTTCTACATTGTAGCTTGGCTATGAGGAGAGTTGCTGGATCATAAATTTTACCTCATAAAATCAAAAATCTACAAATTGTAATTTTGTTAAAGAAAATGGATTTAGAATTTTTTTTTAGTATATGCAATTACAAATTTCCCTTTTCTAAAATTCCCACCACTTAAGGAGCAAAGTATGAAGAAAAAATGGACATTCTTTTGGAGAAAGTGGTACAAATGTTCAATGAGTTTGGAGAATTTAATCACCAGTAAATGCTGTTATGCTAAATTCAACAAGATCTTTGTGTTTCGCAGGTGTCGTGTGTGCAGCCAGATCCTTCCAGCCTTCTGCAAGTTCAGCAATGAATTCAAGAACCTTAAATTCATCTATGCTGATATTGATGAATGTCCAGACACTACACAAAACATACGCTACACACCGACTTTCCACTTTTATCGTGGCGGAGAGAGGGTTGACGAGATGCTTGGCGCAGGAGAGGAGAGATTGCATGATCGGTTGTGGCTACACTCTTAAAACGGTGAAGGTTTGTTGTTCCTTCCACTATTTGCATGTCTGTATATTATACATATAGGAAGGTCCAGGAAGTCAAGTGTCTTAAAACTTGAACAAAACGCTAATTCTACTTTGATTCTATTTATCTGATATCAACTCAGGAAAAATATACCTTTTGTAATGTTGTAAGCATTGCAATTGGAATATTAGATCAATTAATTGGTTCAGTTGAGTTTGATCCATTTTCATAATATTTTCTTCCTTGATCCACAACTCTATGTTAGTTATTCTGATGTTTTTAAGAAAATAAATAAATCTTTCTCTGTATGCATTGCATTTGCATATTTAATAGGATTATAGGTTAACGATTCCATCAATTATGCAGGCTCTCCATATTGCCGGTTGATACAGAATTGATATACACAATCATCTCAACTTCCATGCTTCTATTAACTTTCTTCGAAATCACATTCTAATAGAGTTCAAGTTTAAATAACAGCAAACACCCAACACCTGGGCACAGAGTTAAGTGTATATACATCTGAGAATTGAGTTAAGTGTATATACATCTGAGAATTGCACAGGACCTGGAGTTGTCCAGTTGGGAGGCAATATTTCTAGACATCAAACGTATCAAGTTTGATGGATATAGTGTACTTGAAATCTTGGAATTTTTTGTAGTTAGACATTAGATATTCAGGGTCCGACTAATTATGGAGACGATCAGTTTGATTCTATGAAAGTTTTTTATCGATCGTTAAGGTAAATTGGAAAGTGTTCGCAGTGGGTAAGTCCAACAATTCAACTTTTTAGAGTCGAGTATTCTATTTGATTTTTTTTTTTTATAAATACATCCTAGTTAAATGTTCGAACAACATATGTCTGAGAGACTGTATGTCCTGTCATCGTAGTCTTGGGGGCTTGAAATTTGGACTTTTGCCAAAGGGCATGGTTAGATATTTCATTAATGGAAACTTAATTTACAGTGGAAAAAAACTAAAAATATACTTTCCCTTTGTAACTATTCTATCTTTAACTAAAAATTAACAAACACATTAATATTAAAAAAGGTAATATTTGAACAAATAAATCAGTAGATGTCTAATTCGATTAGATTAAGAAGATGCTTTCATTTTATAATTCCTCTACTTTTTTGTTTGGCATAGTTAAGTTATTTTAAGTTGAGTAGAATAACACCGTCAAAAATTTAATCTACTAAAAGTTCTTTAAATCATTAATTTTTATAATTAGTTATAACTTGAAAAAAAAGTTATTTATTTATTTTTTTAATTTATTAAATTTTTATTAGAATACTTAGGATTTTATTAGGAAACTTCATTATTCTATAAAGAATAAGTTATTTTATCAAACTATAAAAAAAAAGGTTAGAAATTCATGTATTGATCAAGTTTAGAGTAAATATAATTTGTAATTTTCCTTTTTCCGAGTGAGGATTAATAGCTTTTCTTTTGTATCTCTATTTTTTTTTTCATAATATTACATATGTTTCTATCAATCATTACTTTTTTCCCCAACTATTGTCATTCCATTTGTCATATTGTCTCGTTGGAGACATCCGATAAAATTGGAATGATACAAAAAAGATTAGCAGAATGTTCCTATGGAGATAGCGTAGTGGCTAAGGTACGATGGTGCTTATAGATATGACATAGATCGATTTTGGAAGAGATATAAAGTCTTCTTAGATTCAGATGACTCTTATATGTCTTGGCTACCACGTCAAGACATATAGGATCCTTCGTGATTTATTTTTTTCATAATAATTGTGAGACAGATCGATGGGAGCAATTAAATTGACGATTCTAATATTTTGCAAATTTATCCTGTTGACTAGCATTGCTTCATTTCCTCCACTTTTGTTAACATTTTCTTCTCTTGTCATCAGCGCACATCATTTTTTTCATCATGTTTTTCGCACATTTATTGGTATCTTCACATTTCATTGGTTTATTTCACTACCAACATTAATTTTTTATTCTTTTCATTTTGGGGTTCTAATCGAATTCCTATGCTCTATTATCATCTTCACGCATTATCAAAGTCACCATCACTTTCATCATTTTTGTTTTGTCACGATGAACACTTATGAAATAAGAGATCATAAGCAGAGGAGATTAACCTTTTCTATGAATTTCAAAGTGCAAATTGTAACCCCCGAAGCTACGGTGCAGCGGAAGGGTATTTAACTGGGCTCTCAAGCATCTACGATTCGATTCTCAATTATAATAAATTTATAAATAAAAATTCCAAATGTTTGAACACTCTTCAATTTATTTTTCTCCTTCAAACATAGGTCAATTGTAGAGAGTGTCATATCAATTGTAAGGGGTGTTAATATGACGGTTTTATATTTGTTCCAAGTGTAAATTTTTCAAGTCAATCTTGAATCCATTAGTAATATTGTTCTTCTTTAAAAATTCGGCTATTTATCAAACAACGCTCCTGAAGTTTGTAATTGCTCAAAAAATGTCTCATACTTTTATATTTACCAAATAACGCATTTAATTTCCTTTTTATCATTCAGAAATAGCGCATTTAATTTCTGAACGTGGTGTTGAAAATTCAAATCCCAACACCATTGTGGTATTGGGATTTGAATTTCTAGCACCACAGTGATGGTGCAATTCCAGCACCACTATGGTGCTGGAATTGCAAATCCCAACACCACAGTAGTGGTGCAATTCCAGCACCACCACTGTGATATTGGGATTTGAATTTTCAGCACCACGTTCGGAAATTAAGTACGCTATTTCTGAAGGGTAAAAAGGGAATTAAGTGTGTTATTTGGTAAATATGAAAATATGGGGTGCTTTTTGGGCAATTCCAAGTTTCAGGAGCGATATTTGATAAATTACCGTTAAAAATTATTATTATTTAATTGAATAGATTTATTATTTCCGATGCATTATCTATTTTTCTCGTTATTCTAACTTATTTTATTTTCATCTTCTTTCTTATTTATTGTGACATTATTTCTTGATTGTTTCATTTTTATTTATTTTATTATTATTCATTAAATTTTTTTTTAATTACTGTGCATATTAAATTTATATCACTCATTACTTGTCCAACCTTCACATCATCATGATAAACTTCACTATCAAATAGGTAGATATTAAATTTGATCTTTTAAAAGAAGTTTAAAATCTACCGATTTAGTGGGAAGATCTAAAACATTTTAAAGCCCACGCTGAGACAAACTGATAAAGGATATGAGCTTTAAGCTCGCAAATTTCATATTACAAAGCTCAACAATCACTTATCATCCATCTTGGAACCATCAATTCACCATCAACAAAGTAGATCACTTTTAGAACACCTAACTCCAATCTAAATTTAGATCTAAATTTAAATTTGAAATTAGATTAGAAAAAAATGCTACCACTAAGTCAAATTAGATATCCCTGATTTTAATGATAGCCTAAACCCAAATGCATTCTATTCTTCGATTGAAACGTTGAGATTGAGAATTATTTTGACTAGTACAATATGGTCAAAATCAAATAAGTATGATTTGCAAAATTCAAACTCGTTTGTTCAACAAAGAAACATATATCTAGAGGATTCAAGATCAATATATTGTAAATGGAGAAGAATTGATCGCACATTAGATAGAGATAAAATAGATCTTAAATAGAAATTATATTTATTCATACTTTAAAAAATAACAATATATTATGTGGATCAATTTAGAACAATCAAATACAGGTATAAATAAATATCTAAACAAAATTGAAAAATTACGAATGCATTGCAATTCCAAATTATATTCTAGTTAAATTTTGATACACTTCATTGATGGATTGAGACTTAAAATTGAAAAGGTAATTAAATTTATTTTACTCAAATTCGATTGAGGAGGCTCAGAGTTCAGAGTTGAAGGTCTGGTTTTAAAATTTTAGGGTTTAAGGTTTGATTTTGAGGTTTGAGGATTTAGGATTTAGGGTTTTATTATTTTTAAATATTATTTTAATCCCTAATTAATTAACCTATTCACTTACAACACCGGCAGAAGAAAGGTGTTTTTATTACCACACCAAATCAAAGGGCATATTTTAGAAATTTCGATAGCAAGGTGCTCCAATGAAACATCTCAAAGTCAAGCAATCGAGTCATGACACGATGTCATTGGTGGGACACTTCTTCCATGAAACTAGAATTCCATTCTCCTGCTGGAAACGACGATCACGTTTATCCTCTAATATCTTAGACCGTTGATTTTTCGATGATGATAAAAAAAGATAGATTATCAGAGTTATATCCTTTGATCTATTTATTAACGATAGAGAATTTTTGAATCCGGATGAAAATTTTAGATCTCATCTCTATTCATCTATAGTAGTATTTATATTGCTCTAGCCAACGAACCGTCCCGAGGGAACTCTTGCTCGACATATCAGTTATATAGAACAGTGATATTCTATCAAATCCGATATATCCAAAAGTTGGGAATCTGCCCAACTAGCAACCCCCTACCACCCGTCCGTACGCGGGCGAGGAGGTAAATCGCGAGGACTATATCCCTCTGATGGCAGATAGGTGAAGTCATCCGAGCCCGGGGATTTTAGACCTCCTCGAATCCCCTCCGTATCCAAAGCAACCACACTATCTTACCACCGCGCCATCCCCGTGAGGACAAATCAAATCCGATATATCAGTTATATAGAACAGTGATATTCTATCAAATCATATGGTATAATATCAAATTGGTTTCATATAGTCACTCTTTATTTTGAAGAGCAATTTATTAAGAAACCATTGTTCGAAGATTACATTACATACTGCTTCAACGAATTGATAGTGGAAGAGATTGACAAAGGATAATTTGAATAGCCAAACAAGTTCCAGAATTAAGCATAAGTAGGAGAACAGAACTAGAATACACACTAGATCTCTTAATGAACTCTTCTTTGCATTGCGTTGACACAAAGCTCTGCTTCATATGCCTTACACAGGTCAGAATACTGCCGCAAAGCATTTGGGACGATTTGAATGGTTCGCTGCAATCTTTTTGACCTTCTCTATTGCATATTTTCGGTGACTATGAATGTGAACCTCCCGTAGCCCATGCAGATGTTCTATGCCATTGACTGATCCTGGGAGAAAAGGCATTTTAAGAATTTCGAGGCTCCGGACTGCACCTGCATTGAAACTCACATTGTGCCTGTAAATTTCCAGGAACTTAAGTTGTGCGAACCCTCCCCGATCGAAGACTAAATTCTCATGATCATTGACGAAGGACATAAATCCTAGGATCAGGTTGACCAAAGCGGGGAGATTCCTCAAGACTTGCAGATCCTCGAGCTGCAGTAATGTGCCGGACAGAGTTATCTTGACGACATGCTTCAGAGATGCAAACCAAGGAGGCAATTCGTGAAGTTTGCAACGTATCGAGAGCTTGCAGAGCAGCAATGGCGGAGAAGCTATCTCATCGAGTGCCATTTTCAGATTGCTGTTTCCGGAATGCAAAATCGTTAGCGATCGAAGGCTGCCATTGAGCTTCGAGAGCAGGTCGCTGATCTCCTCCATCATTCTGTGCGATAGATCATGAACATCAAAAGCGACGGCAAGCTTCTGGAGGTCGACAACTTCACCAATCTCCTGCAGCGACTGCATGGTATCAGCGTCTACCATTCCAAACACGCGAAGTCTTTTCAACTTTCCTATTCCTTTCGGGACCTTCAGTGGTTTGAAGTCCCTCCAGGATGCAGAAACATAAGCTTTATGAAGAGGACCAGCCAGCAGATAGACCAGTTTTTGGAGTTTGACGATGGTATTGGGTAGTTTTGCAATACAAGTTCCTCTTATATCCAAAAACTCTAGATTCTGCAAATCTCCTATTGAATTTGGCAATTCAACTAATCCAGTAATTCTTAGAGACATGTACTTGAGAAGACACAAGTTGGAAAAGCTCTTCGGGTGGAGATGAAACAAGCTCCTACCTCTTTCCAAGTCAATGGCCCTCAACAGCCTCTGCCCTCTATAATCCTGAAGTGGTACATCGTCACCGAATGCAGTGAAGGATCGGAGGTGGGACAGATCAGTGTCAGGCACCGGTTGACTGCTTCCTCTATGCCATGATAAGCGTCTTATCTTCTGATGTTGCGGCGGAATCGTGGAGTGCTTATTCAGTACCACCACAAAGTTCTCCTTCCTCGATATCGAGAGTATGACATCGAGCATCATGTCATGGACGCGGCAGGATTGCACTGTCCCAACTTCTTCAAATTCTGACGGCTGCACCAAGCTACGACTCACCAACTGGTCGAAGCAACGCTCGGCGACTTTCTCAGCGGGGAAGCCGTCTGCGCCGCTCACAATCCCTTCTGCAATCCATCGTCTCATCAGGCGCTTCCGGCGAATCTCATGATCCTCAAGGAAGATGCCTGAGAACAATAAGCAAGGCTTGAGATGGTAAGGCAAGTCATTGTAACTCAAAACTAGTATCTGATTGATCTTCAACAGCGTATCATTAGTTTCTATCTCCAAACGAAGGTGGTCGAGCAAATCTTTCCATTCCTCAAGTTTTTTATCAGGCCTGGAAGCCAGAAGACCTCCGATCGTCACGATCGCAAGAGGCAGTCCGTTGCACTTTTGCAAGATTTCTCTGCAAACATTTTCTAGCTCTGGAGGACAACTATAATCAGGCGCTTCAAATACTCTTCTACAGAATAATTCCCAAGATTGCTCAGGTGATAAAGGAGAGACTTTAAATATAAATTGATGATTACGAGAACAACTTGTATTTGCCACTTCCTCAATGCGGGTGGTCACAATGACCCTACTTCCTTCTCTGCCCGGTGGCAATGCGATGCTCAAGCTTTCCCATGCTTCAGTTCTCCAAACGTCATCAAAAACTAGCAAATACCTCTTTCCACGGAGATAGTCTATGACTGTCTGCACCAGTTGTGACTCGTCCATCGTGTTCAGAAGTTGCTCTTTCTTCAAACTGGCTTCTTGGCGCCGCAGGACGTCTCCGACTTGTTGCTCCTTGACAGAAATTTGTAGAATGATCTTTTTGAGAAGCTCTCTGATGCTGTAATTTTGTGACACAGCGATCCAAGCTCGAGATTGGAAGTGGCCTCCGACGATAACAGGATCCTCATAGACTGTCCTAGCCAAAGTTGTCTTTCCTAAACCACCGAAGCCGACGAGAGAAATCGCTGTGAGCTCGAGACGGTTCTCGTCCATCACCCACCCTATGAGCTTATCTTTACTCTGGTTGATCCCCACGAATTGAGCTTCCTTTACAAAATGGCCGATGATCCGTGGGTCGGAGTAGCTGTCGGCCATGTCCCAGCTGGTGGCGGTGCCAGAGCTTGTAATAGCTTCATTTGGGTGGGAATAGCGATCGCGCCTCTTTCTGATGTCTTCTACTTGAACCTTCAATTTCTTGAGCTCCGAAGCGATGTCATGGCGAGCCTTCAATGGTTTTATGGAGGAAGGGAAGTGCTTGAGAAAACCTTTGAATCCGCGCTCGTCGTAGGGTGTCGATCGGAGACGGCACGCGAACTCATCGATCGAGTCTTCGGCATCGTAGGCCACCTCCCTCACTTCCTGCACCCAGTTCTGCTGTTGATCATCCAGATTCCGCCTGGTCGACATGGCCGTCAAGAAAGAGGCGATGCTTCTGAGCTCAGCGACTATGTATCGGACATCATCTTCGACTCCGGCCAGCAACGCGGCTTCTTCCACTAGCATCCTCTCTAGCTTTCCCATGATGGACTCCACAACCCCTAGAGCCATCGTCGTCGCCATGCCGCCGATCGATCTCGGTTTGGTGAAGTGGATGGAGTTGGAAGAGGAAATGAATAGGCACATGACTTTGAAAGATAATAAGTCAAAAGTAACGAAATTAATATCCTCGAAACATTTTGAACGTATGAACATATTTAATATGCATAAAGTAATTAATAAATTAAATAAATAATCTGTGTTCAATTTATTAATATTCATAAATAATTTTTTAAATAGTGTTAATAAAAAATTCATTTAAAAATTATTTATGAATTTATTTATATTCATTTATAAATAATAATTAAAATATTAAAAAAAATTACAATCCGGTACATAAAGTTCCCGCCTTGAGTCAGAAGAAGGAATCTATCAGATGCAGCCTTACATTGCTTTTTTTTGAGAAATTTGTTTAACGTGACCCGCGACTTAGTGAGCAATAAATTTAGTACAAAGGCTCCCTTCTAATAATTAAAATATTAAAATTTTAAAATAAACAAATAAACTTAACTCAAGGACTTGATCGAGCTTAAATAAAGTTGAATGAAATTTGATTTAAATTTGAATCGAATTTGATTAGAAGTTTTATACTTGATATCTAATAAACAAGCTAAGTTCAAATCAAATTTAAGTCAAATTTAATCTTTAAAAAAAAATCAAGTTTGAAAATATTTTTTAATAATTTAGTTAATTTTAAATTTAATTTGACTCATTTTATTATTTTATTAAATAAGTAATTTGATCGGGTTCATTTACAGCTCTATTTGCACGGATACCTGTCAGGAATCCAATGGATCAACTACTACAGTGACCTGGTCAAAATATCGTTATGATTTTTCTCCCACCAATACGAGTCTTTGCAAATCAAAGTAATGCATAAGAAACATACTGCATTGTTACCTAAGTTTATCTTATATCCAAAAACTCTAGATTTTGTAAATCTCCTATCGAATCTGGCAAAGCTGATATAGCAGAATCTGGCATTGGGTTGTCAATATTTTTTTTTTTTCGTTGCTAATGGAAACTAGTTATTTTCTTCACTCATATTATAGTTTTGATATTGTCACGTGCATTTTTGATATGCTAGTCTAGCGATTGTGTTCGCCAAGCATGATCTTTGTCATGATCCTAATTAGCAGTGCTAAAAATAAAAGTATTTTTGAAAGGAAAAAAAAATGAGACGGGATATCATACTTTAAGACCTTAATAAAAATAGGAAAAGGAAATGAAGAGCAAAAAAGACTCGCCGAGGGGCCGGGGACGGCAGCCGGCCGGTTGCCCTCACCAGACGAGAGGCCGCGCGCGGCCAAGAGAGGCTGCAACGTAACCAACCTCCTTGCCCGGCAAAAGCTGTGGCTAGGACAGACGACGACTAAGCCTCATCGTGACGACTAAGCCATGCCTGGCTGCTGCAGTAGCTGCGAGATCATCACTGTGCAATGGAGAAATTGATCAACATATATAGAGGGAGAAAAGTCGTAATTGCAAGCAGGAAAGAAAAGTATTTCCGCCCGAATGAATGAAAAATAAGAGAAATGGAACAGCCGATGGATTCTAAGTCCATCCAAGTAAACAAGGCAAACTGTTTCAATTCTTGCATAATTACAATATACTATATATCATGCCAGTTGAATAAAGCAATGAGTGGCGGGTAAGTAAAAAATTAAAAGGAAACAAAAAATAAAAATTAAGGATCAAGTAAAAGTAAAATATTTTTGTGAAAGTGCATTTAAATTTATAAAAATTTCAAAGAATATATATATATATATATATATATATATATATATTACACAAATCACATCACCGTAGTTTGTTTTTTTTTTTTAAAAATCTCAAGAATGTCTAATTTACAAAGACATCACTACAAAGAAAATAATAAGATGAACAAATGGGCAAAAACATATATAAAATAGCTACAAAATCCCTTTGTTGAATGCATTGAAATAATGTAAAATCACATTCATAGTTTGTTCAGCGATTTACAAACATTATACGTAAAGTTTAGAAATATCTAAATATCGTTCTATATTTTCATATTTATCAAATAATGCATTTAATTCTCTTTTTATCTCTCTCGCTAAAAAGATCTGCATTAATAGATCAATTACAAATCCCAACACCATGGTGGTACAATCAAGATCATCATCAGTGGTGCCAATTTACAATTTAATTGTAAATTCCAAATACCACTATGGTCTTTAATTTTAACACCACAATAGTTGTGCAATTTCAACACCACTACAATGGTACTGAAATTTGCAATTCCAGCACTACAGTGGTGTTGGAAGTTGCAATTCCAACACCACTGTGGTATTGGAAGTTGCAATACAACTGTAGTGTTGCGATTTGAATTTTCAATACCACGTTCGAAATTTTTACTATGTTGCAGGTTTGTTTGGCGGGAGGGGTAAACAGGAAATTAAGTGCGCTATTTGATAAATATGAAAGTATGGAATGTTGTTTGGACAATTTTAAATTTCACATGCGCTGTTTGATAAATTATCATAATTTATTTGTTTGATAAGGAAAAATAATCTCACATTCATGTGCATGAAGGAAACAACTACCTGATCATGTAGAACACAAGCAATTTGCAGATTCTATAAGAAATCAATTCAAACGATTGACCTAGAAAAAACTTTTAACTCCGTGCTCGCTCGTCGAGTCATCGTAGGGTGTCAATTGGGGACAACAGTTGAACTTATCAAGTCTTCAGCATCATAGCCCATCTTGCTCACTAAAACTTTTATTATAATGAAAAAGATGGAAAAAATTTAAGTTTTTTGCGATCACTCTATAAAATATTAAAATTTATTTTACTATTTATTTCATTAAAATTAAGAAAAATTGTATAGTAATTCTAGAGTTTCTATCTGCAACTTTGAATTCCTATTACTGATATTTTGAATTATATATATATATATATATATATATATATATCATAATATATATTTTGTAAAATATTAGTGAGGAGAAAAATAATTTTTTAATAAAATTTAAGTATCTTAATAGATAATTAATATTTAAGTATAAAACATCTAATTTTAATATAGAATTTAAAGCAAATACAACTAAATAAATAATAAGAATATGATACGAAATATTTTTTTTCAATTTTACTTTCATTGTAATTTAACAAGGAAACAAAAATTTATCCTTATCATATTCATTTAAAATTAAAATTATATTTTAAAAGGAACAAAAAATAATGTAAAATCAATGAGTGAGAATTATGTAAAATATTAAAAAGGAATAAAAAATAAAAATTAAGGAGTATTTTTTTTTAAAATACAAAGTGCATTTAAATTTATAAAAGAATTACAAAAGAAATAATAAGGTAGAACAAATGTACAAAAAAAATACAAAATAATCACACAACCCCTTTGTTAAATGGCCTAAAATAAATATAAAATCACATCACCATAGTTTGTTAAAGAAAAAAAAAAAATCTCAAGCATGCCTAATTTACAAAGTTATCAATACAAAAAATAATAATAATAAGATGAACAAACGGGCAAACATATATATAATAGTTACACACTCTCTGTTAAATGCGTTAGAATAATGTAAAATCACATTGTCACAGTTTGTTTGACAGAAAAAAGAATCTCACATACAAGTGGTTAAAGGAAATAACTACCTGATCATTTAATACTTGAAGGGTGTAGAACATGAGCAATTTAGAGAAGATGCTTAAGAAATCAACTCAAAGTCTCCGGACTATGCTGCAGTAACGCATCCATGTAGATTTCTAAAAATTCCTATGTCTATCTCTAACTATGATATATTTATAGATTTTTTTTTCAAATGGAAATCAGTCTCTTGGAATACTAGATCTGTTAAGACAGTATACTTTAGCACTCATCTGATTTACTCCTTCCTTTGAGAGGCCGTAATGTGACAGTTCTTTTTTTTTTTTCTTTTTGAAGATATCAACTCAAACTCAATTGACAAAGAAAAAACAGCTCAGAAATTCCTTCTCTCTGTGCCAGTACAAGAAATGGAAGATGAATCATCCTCTTTTCTCTCTTTGAAAACGAATTGCGTTTATTAACAGTTTTGTTCTAGGCTCTGGGATCATTCCTTTTGCTCTCATTTCTTTGTAGAATTGCAAAGCCTCTTCTAGCTTCCTTTGGCTGTGTAGTCGATGAACCATTATAGTATAAGACCACTTCTCTTCATGTCGGCCCATATAGATCCGCTGCCCTTTTGGTGCTTCCACTGCATATACAAGTTCAGTAGCAGATTGTAAGTATTTGAGTCAAGTTTACGACTCAGCATTCGGCATTCGAACTCGTCGACATAGTCACTTGGCGACTCGGCTACTCGACGACTCGACCACTCAACCTCAATAGCTCAGCTCAATTCAGCTCTTCAAGACAACTTGAGATAATCAACTCAAGCCACTCAACCGTCTAAATTGATTTCTAATTTCAAGGACATGTAGATTGTCCAACACACTGTTCTCCACACCTGATGCTTGAGCTCAAAATTGAGTTCAAAATTTAGCTATGGAGCTTTGTCAAAGGAGAAGATATGTGAAGCTGGCAGTTGTCTCACAACCTAATGATTCAGAAGCTAAGAGTAGCATTTTCATGTAGGCATAGTCGCATAGAACCCAGATAGAAGAAACTAGGAATGTCGTCAAAGCCAAAGCCTCCAAATAAAAATGCAAGAGATATTTCTGAGGAAGAGTGAATCTCTGCAGTTCAATAGGGGGGAAAAATTATTTTAGATATGTAACGAGATAACAAATAGAATATCAATGATCAATCCAAGTACCTAGAGGCTACAATTCATTCAAAAAATGAAACTGTTTTTGAGGTATTTGACAAAAACCAAATTTATTCACACGGACACGGTAATTAACCTATTCACTGATAACACGGGTGGAAGAAAGGTGTTCTTATGACAACACTAAATCAAAGGGCAAATTTCAGAAATTTCGGCAGCAAGTTGCTCCAACAAACATCTCAAAGTCAAACAATAAAGACGAAGAAAGTGACTCCGCCAAAGGAAACAAAAGAGACAAAGGTTAAAAAAAAAAAGGCAGACTTACAGAGGTGGAATTTTTCATGATTTTTCCTCTGGCATCGAAATTAACCAATGAGCACCCGATGGAGGAAGCCGATGGGGCGGATCGGGAGCAAGGCGAGGAGGATGGGAAGAGTCGCTGCGATCCATGCGAGCCGTAGCGCGACGGTGAAGCCCGGCGGTAGCATAGCGGATGGTAAGAGGTGGGCGCGGTGCGGCGCCGAGCGTGGAACGGTCCGGCGGAAAGGGCGAAGGCGCGGATAAATAGAAGGTTTTCGGATCCTCCGGTTTGAGATCCGTAAATCGTAAACGACACCCGCAAAATTTATTATTCGGAACCACTGGATCTTTGGCCCGTACCCGTTACCCGTTAGTTATTTGAGATCCTGAATTTTCATGATGTTTCTCATATCCCGACCAGTTCTGATCACTCTCTCCCAATCTCGAATCATTTACTCCATTTTTTTTTTCGGGTCAATTTTGTTGATTTATTTTCTTCTTAACAATCCAAATTAGTTTTTTTTTATTGATATGGATATTATGAGACTGAGGAAGTAAGTAAAGACAGAGAGTCCAGCCATGGGGATACATAATGAGTTTGGGAGTGAAACAACTCGAGGTAGTGTAAGTGGAGAGTAGAGTAATTCGGAAAGAGTCGAAAGCCAAAGTAAAATAAGTCGGGAGTGGAGCAACTTTGAAAGAGTTGAGGGCGTAAATCAATCGAGTCAAAAGTAGAGTGATTTGGAAAAAGCTAAAGATTGAAGTAAGATGAGTCAGAAGTGAAGCGATTTGGAAAGAACTGAGAGTAGAAATCAATTGAGTCGATAGTGGAGTGACTCAGAAAGGATCGAAGACCGAAGTAAGACGAGTTGCAAATGGAGTGCTCAGAAAGGATTAAGGGCAGAAGTTAGTCGAGTTAAGAACAAGACGATTCAAAAAAAATAGAAGGCAGATAACTCGAGTCGGAAAGCATAATGACTCGAGAGACGGGGATCACCCAAGAAATTTCTTCTTCAGACAGAGTATGTTTGATCCCTAACGATCTTTTCTAATAATGACTTATAAAAACATGCCCGGTCACAGGTGGATTTCTAACTGAAGTTGTCGTCTAACAACTTAATAGACAATATTATAAGTGGATAATTTAGGTGTGCAATGAACCTCGGATATATTATATAAAGACAGATTAAGGTAGAAGGAAACTCATTATGAAACTTTTTAATTTTTTTTTCTTTCTTCTTGGCCTGAACTTATATTATTTTTTCGTCATCATCTCTGTTTGACTTAAACATTGAAGGGTCATAAATCGAGAATTTCAATAGCAATTTTTTGACTTGTATTGATTTTGATAGAAATATTATTGTGGATATAAGAATCTTATCTCTTCTGGGGATTTAAGAAAAGGTATCTAAAAATCACCGCATCACGTATCAACGTAAAAAAAAAAAAAACTTTTTTTTCAGATTCATTTAAATGCTTATACTGTACAATGATACTATCACAATTGTTTTTTATAATGATTAATTTCGAAGGTAAATGACTTTCATTTTTTAGCAAATTTGGTAATATTTATTGCTATTGTTTTTTATGGTTTTAATTTCTTATCTTAATGTCAAGGTAAATTGTGGATTAGAGCCAAAAATAAAATTTTTTAAATCACTCTATCATTTACTCTAAAAATACTAAAATGTCACTTGCTTAAAAGAAATAAGAGTGTAAATCAAAGACATTACTTTCTCGTATTAATTTGAACATGATAAATTAAATTAAATTCACTTAGTAGAATAAATATACAGACAAACTAAAAATGATTTACGAGAAAAAAAAGAATTTTTTAACTTTTTCAACTCATAGACCAACCCAAGTTCACCATGGACTGTTCCGTCATCTGTTGAAGTCCACTAGATTTGGATCCCATAACTTCATCCAAATGGCCCAACTCAAATTGATCTCTCCAGTTGCAAAGCATTTGGGACGATTTGGATGGTTCGCGGCAATATTTTTGACCATCTCTATTGTATCTTTTCGCAGACTACGAACGTGAACCTCCCTTAGCCCATGCAGATGTTCTATGCCATTGACTGATCCACGGGGAATAACTATTTTAAGAATTTTTAGGCTTCCGACTGCACCTACATTGAAACTCACATTGTGACAATCAATTTCAAGGAACTTAAGTCGTGCGAACCCTCCCCGATCGAAGACTAGATTCTCATCATCATTGTCGAATGACATAAATCCAAGGATCAGTTTGACCAAAGCGGGGAGATTTCTCAAGACCTGTAGATCCTCGAGCTGCAGTCGCGTGCGGAACAGAGATACCTTGACAACGTGCTTCAGAGATGCAAACCAAGGCGGCAGTTCGCCCATGTGGCATTGTATCAGGAGCTTGGAGAGCAGCAATGGCGGCGAGGCTGCCTCATCGAGTGCCATTTTCAGGCTGCCGTATGACCGAGACAAAATCTTTAGCGATCGAAGGCTGCCATTGAGCTTCGAGAGCAGGGCGCTGATCTGCTCCGGCATTCCTCCGTGCGATAGATCATGAACACCAAAATGGACGGCGAGCTTCTGGAGGTCGACAAGCTCACCGATCTCCTCTAGCGACTGCATTGTATCGACATCTACCATTCCAAACGCGGCAAGTCTTTGCAACTTTCCTATTCCTTTCGGGACCTTCAATAGTCCGACGTCGATCTGCGATGGCATAGAATCGTCTTTATGAAAATGACCAGCAAGCAGATAGACCAGTTTTTGGAGTTTGACGATGGTATTGGGTAGTTCTGTAATAGCAGTTCTTCGTACATCCAAAAACTCTAGATTCTGCAAATCTCCTATTGAATCTGGCAACACTGATATACGAGAGCCTCTTAGAGACAAGTACTTGAGAAGAAACAACTTGGAAAAGCTCTTGGGGTGGAGATCAAACATGCTACTAAATCCTTCCAGGTCAATTGCCCTCAACAGCTTCTGCTTTCTATAATCCTTCAGTGGTACATCCTCACCGAATGCAGTGAAGGATCGGAGGTGGGACAGATCAGTGTCACACACCAGTCGAAGTCGACGGCTTCTTCCATGCCATGATAAGCGTCTTATCTTCTGATGTTGAAACCGAATCTTGGGCTGCTTATTCAGTAGCACAGCAAAGTTCTCCTTCCTCGATATTGAGAGTATGACATCGAGCATCACGTCATGGATGCGGCAGGATTTCACTGTCCCACTATCATCGAATTGGGATGGCAGCACCAAGCTACGACTCACCAACTGGTTGAAGCAGTGCTCGGCGACTTTCTGGGCGGGAAAGCTGTCGATGCCACTCACAATCCCTTCGGCAATCCACCGTCTCAGCAGGCGCTTCCGGCGAATCTCATAATCCTCAGGGAAGATGCCTAAGAACAAGAAGCAAGGCTTGAGATGGTAAGGCAAGTCATTGTAACTCAAAACTAGTATCTGACTGATCTTCGACGGCATATCATTAGTTTCTATCTCCGAACGAAGGTGGTCGCTCAACTCTTTCCATTCTTCGAGTTTTTTATCAGGCTTTGAAGACAGAAGACCTCCGATAATCACGATCGCAAGTGGCAGTCCACTGCACTTTTGCAAAATTTCTCTGCCAACATTTTCTAGCTCTGGAGGACAACTATAGTCAGGCGCTTCAAATACTCTCCTACAGAATAACACCCAAGATTGCTCAGGTGATAAAGGAGAGACTTCAAATATAAATTGACGATTACGAGAACAACTTGTATTTGCCACTTCCTCACTGCGGGTTATCACTATGACCCTACTTCCTTCTCTACCCGTTGGCAAAGCGATGCTCAAGCTTTCCCATGCTTTAGTTCTCCAAACGTCATAAAAAACAACCAAATACCTCTTACCATGGAGATGGATTCTGACTGTCTTCACCAGTTGCGACTCGTCCATCATGTTCAGAAGTTGCTCTGTGTTCAAACTGGCATCTTGGTGCCCTAGGACATCCCGGATTTGTTGCTCCTTGACAGAAATTTGTCGAATAATCTTTTTGAGAAGTTCTTTGATGTTGTATCTTTGTGACACTGCAATCCAAGCTCGAGGTTGGAAGTGGCCTCCAACAAAAACAAGGTCGTAGACTGTCCTAGCCAAAGTTGTCTTTCCTAAACCACCGATGCCGACGAGAGAAATCGCTGTGAGCTCGGGATGGTTCTCGTCCATCACCCACCCGATGAGCTTATCTTTGCTCTCGTCGATGCCCACGAGTTGAGCTTCCTCTACAAAATGGCCGATTGTCCGTGGGTCGAAATAGCTATCGGCGATGTCCAAGATGGTGATGATGCCAGAGCTTGTAGAAGCTTCATTTGGGTGGGAGTAGCGATCGTGCCTCTTTCTGATGTCTTTTACTTGAACCTTCAATTTCTTGAGCTCCGAAGCGATGTCATGGCGAGCTTTCAATGATCTTATGCAGCGAAGGAAGTGCTTGAGAAAACCTTTGACCCCACGCTCGTCGTAGGGTGTCGATCGGAGACGGCACACGAACTCATCGATCGAGTCTTCGGCATCGTAGACCACCTCCCTCACTTTCCGCACCCAGTTCTGCAGTTGATCATCCAAATTCCCCCTGGTCGACATGACCATCAAGAAAGAGGTGATGCTTTCGAGCTCAGCGACTATGAATCGGACATCATCTTCGACTCCGGCCAGAAACACGGCTTCTTCCGCTAGCATCTTCTCTAGCTTTCCCATGATGGACTGGAAGGAGAAGTCCACAACCTTCATAGCTATCGCCATGGTGCCAATCTCCTGCTGGCAATAGCTAGGAAGAAAGATGATGACGATGGAGGATGGGGAAAGCCGAGAACTCACGTCCTATTAATCTTTGAGCTTGCATCCAACGTCAAGTAGGTTTTGCTTGGGAACGTTGATCGAGCATAATTTGTGCGATGGAAAAAAAAAAAAAAAAAAAAAGTTGACTTGGAGCTTTATTCTTCCAAAATTATTCTGCCAAGGTTTAAGGCAAGGAAGCTAAGAACAAATCGTAACCCAAGCAAAGTACAAGAACAAATGAACAAATAAAGTATCAGAATTTGAATCTTAATCCAAACAAATATTTTAAAAGTGGATATTTAAACATAAGTAAATTGAGCTTCAAATTTATCCGATAATTAAATTAAAGAAAAAAAAAATTGATCTGTCATTAAAATTAATCAAATAAAATTTAAACATTTAAATTATCAAAAAATAAACAAACAAACAAACCCTGACTCATGGAAAAAACTGAAGACAACGCAATTGTTTTCCCACTTAAGCAAGGTCAACAGATACAAAGGTTTGGGTTTGGTATTAATTGGAAAAGATTATAGATGAAGTGAGGCTACCCGACACCTGATCGAATCCGATAAACAAACTGATTTTGCTAGTCTAACAAGTGTTTTCGCCAAGCATAATATTTGTCTCATGATTCTAAGTTATATGACAGCTATATATATAGTAGCTCGGTGCTTAAAAATCTCATAATACGGAGTCTTGAGAGGAAAGATTTGCTTCCTCCGTGCCATGATAAGCGTCTTATCTTCTGATATTGTGGCGGAATCCTGGGGTACTCATTCAGTAGCACTGTAAATTCTCCTTCCTCGATATCGAGAGTATGATGTTCATTGATACAAAAAATTAGAATTCGTCAATCTAACGGTCCCTATCAATTCAGCAACATATCATGGACGTGGCAGGATTTCACCTTCCCGCTATCATCAAATTTTGACGGCTGCACCAAGCTACGACTCACCAACTGATTGAAGCAACGCTCGGCGACTTTCTCAGCGGGAAAGCCATCTACGCCGCTCACAATCCCTTCAGCAATCCACCGTCTCATCGGTCGCTTCCGACGAATCTCATAATCCTCAGGGAAGATGCCTAAGAACAAGAAGCAAGGCTGCAGATGGTAAGGCAAGTCGTTGTAACTCAAAACTATTATCTGATTTGATCTTCAACAGCATATCATTAGTTTCTATCTCCAAACGAAGGTGAGGTGGTCAAGCAAATCTTTCCATTCCTCGAGTTTTTTATCAGGCTTAGAAGCGAGGAGACCTCCGATCGTCACGATCGCAAGTGGCAGTCCACTGCACTTTTGCAAGATTTCTCTGGCAACATTTTCTAGCTCTGGAGGACAACTATAGTCAGGCGCTTCAAATACTCTTTTACAGAATAACTACCAAGATAGCACAGATGATAAAAAAGAGACTTTAAATATAAATTGACAATTAAGAGAACAACTTGTATTTGCCACTTCCTCAGTGCGGGTGGTCACTGTGACCCTACTTCCTTCTCTACCCAGTGGCAATGCGATGCTCAAGCTTTCTGAAAAAAGTCTCAAAAATTCATAACAAATCAAAGAAAGAAAATAAAGAAAGTCTAAATTTATAAGATGGATAGAAAAAATCTTAAGTCAATATTTAAGAAAGCACAACTCTTAATATAAAAGATGGAACGTGCCACAATCTTGAGATTGAAATTAATAAATCTTTCAACGTCATGAGAAATTATCTTGATAAGTTTTAGTTTAATAAAGAATCAACAAATTAAAGCCTCACCATGTTATAAATTGAAAATAATCAAACATTATATGTGTGACTGTCACCCTCTTAATTTATAGTCATACGGTGATCTAAAAATCAAAGGAAGTCCATTTAAGAAAATCCAAGGTAGACTATATAATTAGTTTAGATTTAAATCACCATTACAACCTAAATAAAGATTGGTCTTACAATCTTCAATTAATATATTTAGCGCTTCCTTCATCTTTTTAGCTTTAGATCTTGTAATTGAATTTTTAATAATGTGTAATGGATCATCAAAAATATATATCTGAAATAGGATGCTTCTTTTCTTTCATTCCATTTGCTTGATTCCTATCATTATCTTTTTGAGTCGCAACTAGTCCTTCATCTTTAACTCCATCGTTCCCTCTCTCCTAAAAAGATTCGTCCTCGAATCTTCATCACCTACATCAAAGGGAAAAAGATTAGAAATATCGATAATTTACCAAAGGGTGCATCTCAAGTTTGAAATTGCTCAAACACAGTTCCATAGTTTCATATTTATCAAAGAGTGCACTTCATTCACTTTTTATCCCTCCCGTCAAATGTGGATTTAATGCTCATATATTGCAAGCATCCGAGCCACAACCGAAAATCTTGAACCATCTAAATATGTTGCTGAGAATTTAAATTCCAAGACTACTGTTTTCATAGGAATATAATTTCCAGTACAATTTTTTTAGCTCGATTTCTGAAATATGACTGTGGATACCTAATAAAATCTTAAATATCAGAAATTTAGGTATGGATACACAAAGGAGCACTTTCCAAACTCAATGAATTTAGATTGGATCGAAGAAGAGGTGAATAGGACCATAAATGAGTTTTAATCGAAACCCATTGATGGACCTAGAGGAGTTCAAATTGTGAAATCTTGACATGGACTGAAAGATCTTACAGCAGTCAAGGAAATTTGATTCCGATCCTCCTACCTCCCAGTTTTGGTCGCATGTCACGTATAAATTCAAGTTGGACGAGAGAAAAAATGATGGTGGAAATTATATTCATAGAAACACAATGGTCATGGGGTTTAAATCTCAGGAACACAATGATCTTAGGATTTAAATTTCCAACAACAGTCCAATTTATAGTGGTGTTGGAAATTATATTACCAGAAACATAGTGGTGTTGAGAATTATATTACCAAGAATATAATGGAGCTGGGATTTAAATTCCTAGTACCACGTACAATATCAAACTGACCGAGAAAAAAAAATGGCGTTGAGAATTAAATTCCCAACACTATGTACAATTCCAAACTGCCCGAGACAAAAAGTGGTGCTGAAATTATATTATCAGGAATATAATGGTGCTGAGATTTAAATTTTCAACACCACTGTGGTGCTGATACTGATCTTACATCAACACTATGGTGTTGATCTTGCAAGACCAGTACCACGATGGTGCTGAATTTGCAAATCCAGTACCACCGTAGTGCTGGATTTGTAAGACCAGCACCAGCGTGATACTGGAATTGCAAAACCAGCACTATAGTGGTGGTACTGGAATTACAATTTCAATACTACGGTGGTGTTGGATTTGCAAGACCAACATCATCGTGGTACTGATATTGCAAAATCAACACCACATGTTGATTTTAATGCAGTGTTAATTTTAAGTCGGAGTTTAAATTCAAAATCCTTGATATGGTGGTGTTGGTGTTGGTTTTGCAAGAAAATTCAAAAAATATTTATATCTGTATGAGTGAGAGAGTTCGAGAAACTCATTGATGTGTACTAATATGTATATTTTCTAGCACCGTTGGCGATAGTACTCACAACGGAGGGATGACGATGCTCGACCGGGAAGGTCACCAGCAACATGCTGCAGAAGGTGGTGTCAGCATTGTGTGAGGAGATCCGGTGCTGAGAAGAGGGGCAAATGAGTGAGGAGAAGAAAAAGAAAGCGGTGGTGAGAAGAAAAGAGATCGAAAGAATTTTTGCGCTGAAGAAATGAGAGAGACGAAGAGGAGGGAGGGAGGGAAAGATAAGACCAACACTATTTTTCATGGCTCGGATGTATACAATATCTGAGCATTAAATACATATTTAGTGGGAGGGATAAAAAGGAAATATGATGTGCTTTTTGATAAATATAAAATTATGGAACTGTATTTGGACAATTCTAAATTTGAGGTGCACCTTTTAGTAAATTGCCATAGAATTGAAAACATACCATCCTAAGTATTTGAATTGGGAAAATATGATTTCAAATAGGGACCGATCACTTGTGGCCTATCTATGTAAGTATGGGAAGTTTGACTTTTAGTTATTTCTGTAACTTATGCTATCTTTTGGAACTTTTGGCGTTTGTCTATTTCTCTTTTTTTGAGTTGTTAAATTTTTGTGTTATAGGTGAACATGGCTTCTAAACTTTTAGAAGAATCTTGCAACTCAAGAAGACCAAGGAAAAAACAAATATCAATAGTCTACTAAAGAAGATGTTGTATTTAGCGAAGCATTGATGCAATTAAACAATGTCGAAGAGCTTAGGAACAAGAATGAGAAAGGTTTTAGGTCAGACCATGGACAAAAACTACAATAAATGGTTGATGTTAACTTGCCTGGACATAGAATTAAAGCAAAATCACACATTGAATCAAGGTTAAGAACTTTCCAAAAGTTTGTGGGTTGAATATCTTAAGGTAATTTATTTTATTATTAAATTGTTTTTTTTCTTTTGTTTAGTTGCTAATATAATTCTTTTAGTTATAGACTCATTGAGATGCAAAACCATTTAGATATAAGTAATTCCTTTATTATGAGGAACTTTTTATCATCTTAGGTGGAGATCGTGGATCTGGGAAAGATGCTCAAGTTCCTATTGATATCGTGGAAGAATTAGAGAATTGCAAATGAAAATGATGACGAAAATATAGATGATAATGGGGATTCTTCTTCATATGACCAAGATTTCATGTTTGTATCAAAGGAAGAGAGTTCTAAGCCAAAAAGAAGAAAGAGCGAGAGCACTAAAAATTTGTCTCGAGTTATTAGAGAGACAACAATTATTCTTGGGGAAGAACTTAACAAGACAAGTAATCAATTGAGCAAAACATTGAAATATGATGAAGACATTGAAAAAAGAATAAAAATCAATAAAGTTTTAACAAATTTACTCGGCCTTAGTATGTTGGAGCGACATAAAGCGACAAAAAAAAATTGATTGTAAACGTGAGACTACAGATATTTTCTTCACTTTATCAGATGATGAGAAAGAAGTTTAGGTAAAAGCATTATTGAGTAGACAGATATGAGAGGTACAACTTGTAGGTTTTATGGACATTTCTTTGGACAGGTTAAACTTGTAATTTCTGCGACAAGTTAAATTTACAAGTTAAAAAGCCATTTTTGTCTTCTTATAGTTTGAATATTTGTATTGAGGTTTACTCCTTATAATTAGGATCTATACATATTTCATCATTATTCTATAATTGCAGTTTCTGATCATAGGTTAATGATTATTCTATTCATCTGTTCATCATTCTCGATGGATTATTTCATACAAAAAATTACTAGAAAGAGAAACAAAACTTGGTAAACCATCTGTCTGTGATCTTTTTCTTTTTCATATCTCACTAGGATTGTTGCAATGGATTTCCTATCATGGTTTCTGAAGCTAACCGATTTCTGGATCTTTGCATGAAACATAGGCTCTATTTAAAACCAATGAAAGTTTTGGTGTTTTTTTTTTTTTTTTTTGAAGAATCAGTAAAAAGAAGATCACTTTGGCTTTTATCGAGAAAGAGATACGAAGGCATAACACAATTCAGGTTTTTAGTTTATCCCTGATAGGTTCATGGTATCTAGATAAAAGCTACTTGCTTTTACATCTGTGTGAACTATCTGAGGGAAACATCCATGGCAGAGGAATGCAAGTGCCCTTGCAGTACCCAATGCAATGTTGTGTCTGAAACTCCAGGTGGTGGTTCCTTCATTTGTATCAGTAGTCCATTCTTCGGTCGATTGCATGCCTATCGTTTAGTCGTGAATAGGAGTGTAAACGAATCGAATCAGTTCATGAACTTTTCAAGCCGGTTTGAATAATATTTGATTCGAATTCGAAATTATCGAATTCGAGCCAAACTCGAATATGTAGGAATATTTTTCGAATCGAACTCGAGCCGAAATAATATTATTCGATTATTCACGAGCTGTTTGCGAACCTTAATTTTTTATTTATTAAAAATTTTCAAATATTAAATCGAGCATCCATTTTCGAATATCAAATTGAACATTAGTTTTCGAATATTAAATCGAGCCTATTCGAAAATTTCGAATCGAATCCAAACTCGAACTTTGATTCGAACCGAATTCAAGCTCAACATTATTCAATTTTCGAACTTCGAATCGAATAAATTTCTTTTTAATATTCAATTCGATTCGATTCATTTACACCCCTAATTTGTGAAGGAAGCTCTGTAGGTTCCCATACTCCATATAATCATAGATAACAATCCTTTGTCCTCCAGCCAAACAATAGCCAGTTAAGGGAACCAAGTTAGGGTGCTTGATCTCATCTGAAATTGTCGATCGAGGCCAACAAGGTTTGAAACCTTGAGTCCTCGATGGCCGCATGGATGCCTCTCTTTACTTCCATTGGATCTAATCCAATCCGGATTCACTGCAATAGGGCAGTCATTTTGTGATCCGGCAAAAGATGATCGGATGACTTCGAACGAGAAGTTCTGCCCGCAATAAGTAAGGTTGTTGTAGGAGAAGTTGAACTTCTCCACGATGAATAAATTTTGTTGCAAGGAGCTCGGTACCTCGCCGGTGAGATTGTTCACTGAAAGGTCTATCACTTGCAGGTTTTCAGTGCTCAGATCAGGAATGCGGCCATCGATGTGATTCTGTGAAATATCTAACACCTTCAACTCATGCAACTCAGCAACAGAGAGATGCATTGGAGAAAAGCTTCCGGAATGCCGATCTCCGACGAGTTCCTGCTGAGATTGAGAAATTTCAACTTGGAAAGCGCGCTGATCTGCGCCGAGAGCTCGCCGGAGAACCTGGAAAGGTCGAGGCTTCCCATCCGATTGAAATTGCCGATGTAGGGCGGAAGCGACCCCTGAGATTATTGGAAGAGAGGTTGAGCCTGGCGAGTTCGCCCAATTCCTCCAAATCCATAGGGAGGGCAGTGATGGCGTTCTTGCTCAGATCCAAGGAACCTCCAGTGCCATCACCCTTCTCTCCTCTGCTGCAGCTATCGCAGGTGATCCCTCTCCGCGAACTCGGTTTGGAGGAAGGGTATTATTGATATTTTATAATAATAAAAATTACATTCCTTATTAAAAAAATAATAGATATCAAATATAATAATATAATCTTAATTATATTAAGTTACAAACTTAATTATATCACAAATTTATTATTATCGGTGGATCCACCGATGCTGGAAAGTGATCCCTCGGCTAGTATTAAATATTAATGGATTCCAATTAAATTATACTCTCCTAGGTGGTCAGAATTAGGGCGGTAAACAAGTCAAGTTAAGTCAAATTTTATAGTGTTCAGACTTATTTGATAAAATAATCAAGCCGAGCTAAACCAAGTCTAAAATTAACCAAGCTACTGAAAAACTTGTTCAAGCTTGGTTTGATATTTTTTTTTTTTGAGCTTGAGCTTGGCTTGAACTTGACTTATTTAATGGGTATCAAGCTTCTAATCAAACTTGAATCAAACTTGATTTAAGCTTGTTTAAATTTGATTTATTTAAATGTTATCGAGCTCTTAAGTCAAACTTGTTTGTTTATTTAAAATTTTACTAATTTAATCCTGATTTAAAAATAAGTATAAAAAAATTCAAAAATAATTTTTAAAAGAGTATAATCATAAATCGACTTATTAATGTTCACGAATATTATTCACGAACACCGTTCACGGATATTATTCACGAATCTCGTTTAACATCAATGTAGAACATATACGTGTTGAAACTGTTTATTTAATTTATCAGTTTATTTGCCATTTATTAATTCGATCGTATTGAACGAACATAAACGAACTCTTATCGAATCGAACATCAAATTCGTTCATGAACGTTTGATTCATTTACAGCCCTAGTCATAATTAAAAATGTTTTCGGACCGGAACGGATCTGCTGAACCGGATGATAGTATCTCGGTTCTCAGTCAGATCCGTTCTTCGATTCTCAACCAATCCTTTCCATATTAATGGACTCCAATTTTTCATGATTTTTCCTCTGGCAGCAAAACCCACGAGCAGCCGATGGAGGAAACCGAGGGGGCGGATCGGGAAGGAGGCGACGAGAATGGGAAGAATCGCTGCGATCCATGCGAGCAGTAGCGCGACGTTGAAGTCCGGCGGTAGAATAACTGCTGGCAAGAGGTGCGAGCGGTGAGGCACCGAGCGTAGGTCCGGCGGAGAAGGGCGAAGGCGCGGATAAATAAAAGGTTCTCGGATCCTCTGATTTGAGATCCGTAGATCGTAAATACCCGTTAAGTATTTCAGATCCTGATTTTTCACGATGTTTCTCATGATATCCCGACAGGTTCTGATCATTCTCTCCCAATCTCGAATTATTTACTCCATTCTCCTGAAGAAGTTCTGAACTCGTTTCTTTTTCTTGGTGAATTTAGTCAATTCATTTTCCTGTTACCAATCGAAACTAGTTTTTTTTTTTTTTTTGGGTATCAATGGAAAAAAAAAAAATCTTTTACAAATTCATTTAAATGCTTATAGTGTAGAATGATATTATCACATTTGTTTTTTATAATGCAATTGTATTAATCTCGAGGATAAATATTGCTATTGTATGAGCACAAAATTATGAATTCATTCCACTTCAGTTTGCACTTACTACTTGACTAATTGAAGAACGGCGATATTCTCCCAAATCATATCATATTGTATAGAACAATTTGAAGATTACATTACATACAAAGGCTAGCAAGCGATGCATAGTGGAAGAGATGGACAAAGGATAATCTGAAATTCTGAATAGCTAAACAAGTTCGAGAATTAAGCAAACCAGATCTCTTAATGAAGTATTTTTTTGCATTGCATTGGCAGAAAGCTCTACCTCATATGCCAAACTCGAATAGTGTAAAGCATTTGGGACGATTTGAATGGTTTGCTGCAATATTTGTTACCATCTCTATTGTATGTGGGTCCCTAGCATGAATGTGAACCTCCCTTAGACTATGCAGATATTCTATGCCATTGACTGATTCACGGATAAGAACTATTTTGAGAATTTCGAGGCTTCGGACTGCACCTATATTGAAACTCACACACTGATGTTGAATTTCGAGGGACTTAAGTTGTGCGAACCCTCCCCGATCAAAGACCAAATTCTCATCATCATTGACGAATGACATAGATCCTAGGATCAAGTTGACCAAAGCGGGGAGATTCCTTAAGACTTGTAGATCCTCGAGCTGCAGTAATGTGCGGGACAGAGTTATCTTGACAACATGCTTCAGAGATGCAAACCAAGGAGGCAATTCGCCAAGTTCGCAACTTATCCGGAGCTTGCGGAGAAGCAATGGAGGCGAAGCTACGTCGTCAAGTGCCTTTTTCAGACTGCCTACCTGATACAAAATCGTTAGTGATCGAAGGCTGCCATTGAGCTTCGAAAGCAGGGCGCTGATCTCCTCCAGTATTCTGGGCGATAGATCATGAATACCAAAATGGACGGCAAGCTTGTGGAGGTCGACAAGTTCACCAATCTCCTGTAGCGACTGCATGTTATCAGCAAGTGCCATTCCAAACGAGCCAAGTCTTTTCAACTTTCCTATTCCTTTCCAGACCTTCAATACTTGGCTGTACATTATGAATATATAGTAATTTGGACGAGGACCAGCAAACAGATAGACCAGTTTTTGAAGTTTGACGATGGTATTGGGTAGTTCTCTGATTCCAGTTTCTCTCATATCCAAAAACTCTAGATTCTGCAAATCTCCTATTGAATCTGGCAACACTGATATGGGAGAGCCTCTTAGAGACAAGTACTTGAGAAGAAACAACTTGGAAAAGCTCTTGGAGTGGAGATCCAACGAACTACTACATCCTTCCAGGTCAATTGCCCTCAACCGCCTCTGCTTTCTATAATCCTTCAGTGGTACAACCTCATCAAATACAGTGAAGGATCGGAGGTGAGACAGATCAGTGTCGAGCACTAGTCGACTGCTTCCTCCGTGCCATGATAAGCGTCTTATCTTCCGATGTTGCGGCGGCAGAATCGTGGATTGCTCATTCAGTAGCACCACAAAGCTCTCCTTCCTCGATATCGAGAGTATGACATCTAGCATCATGTCATGGACGCTGCAGGATTTCACCTTCCCACTATCATCGAATTGTGTTGGTTGCACCAAGCTTCGACTCACCAACTGGTTGAAGCAATCCTCAGCGACTTTCATGGTGGGGATGCCGTCTATGCCACTCACAATCCCTTCGGCAATCCACCGTCTCATCAAGTGCTTCCGGCGAATCTCATAATCCTCAGGAAAGATGCTTAAGAACAAGAAGCAAGGTTTGAGATGGTAAGGCAAATCATTGTAACTCAAAACTAGTATCTGATTGATCTTCGACAGCATATCATTTGTTTCTATATTCCAACGTAGGAGGTCACGCAAGGCTTCCCATTCCTCAAGTTTTTTATCAGGCCTGGCAGCCAGAAGACCTCCGATCTTCACAATCGCAAGTGGCATTCCATCGCACTTTTGCATGATTTCTCTGCCAACATTTTCTAGCTCTGGAGGACAACTATAGTCAGGCGCTTCAAATACTCTTCTACAGAATAACTTCCAAGATAGCTGAGATGATAAAGGAGAGACTTTAAATATAAATTGATGATTACGAGAACAACTTGTATTTGCCACTTCCTCACTGCGGGTGGTCACTATCACCCTACTTCCTTCTCTACCCGGTGGCAATGCGATGCTCAAGCTTTCCCATGCTTCAGTTCTCCAAACGTCATCAAAAACAACCAAATACCTCTTTCCACGGAGATGGCCTCTGACTGTCTGCACCAGTTGGGACTCCTCCATCATGTTCAGAAGTTGCTCTGTGTTCAAACTGGCATCTTGGCACCCTAGGACATCCCGGATTTGTTGCTCCTCGACGGAAATTTGTCGAATAATCTTTTTGAGAAGTTCTTTGATGCTGTATCTTTGTGACACTGCAATCCAAGCTCGAGGTTGGAAGTGGCCTCCAACAATAACAGTATCGTCGTAGACTGTCCTAGCCAAAGTTGTCTTTCCTAAACCACCGAAGCCAACGAGAGAAATCACTGTGAGCTCGGGACGGTTCTCATCCATCACCCACCCGATGAGCTTATTTCTGCTCTCATTGATGCCCACGAGTTGATCTTCCTCTACAAAATGGCCTATGATCCGTGGGTCGGAGAAGCTGGTGGCGGTGTCAGAGCTCGTAAGAGCTTTATCTGAGAGGGAATAGTAATTGTGCCTCCCTTTGATGGCTTCTACTCTAAACTTCAATTTCTTGAGCTCTGAAGCGATGCCATGGCGAGCTTTCAATGATTTTATGCAGCGAAGGAAGTGCTTGAAAAAACCTTCGACTCTGTGCTCATTATAGGGTGTTCGGAAACGGCAGTTGAATTCGTCGATCAAGTCTTCGGCATCATAAGAGACCTCCCTCACTTCCAGCACCCAGTTCTGCTGTTGATCATCCAGATTCTGCTTGTTCGACATGTCCTTCAAGAAAGAGGTGATTCTTTTGAGCTCAGCGACCATGTCCTGGACGTCATCTTTGACTCCGGCCAGCAACGAGGCTTCTTCCGTTAGCATCTTCTCTAGCTTTCCCATGATGGACTGGAAGGAGAAGTCCACAACCTTCATAGCTATCGTCGTGGCCATGGTGCCAATCTCCTGACGGCAATAGCTAGGAAGAAAGAGGATGACGATGGAGGACGGGTAAAGCCGAGAACTCACGTCCTATTAATCTTTGAACTTGCATCCAACGTCAAGTAGGTTTTGCTTGGGAACGTTGATCGAGCATAATTTGTGCGATGGAAAAAAGAAAGAAAAAAAAAAAAAAAGTGACTTGGAGCTTTATTCTTCCAAAATTATTCTGCCAAAGTTTAAGGCAAGGAAGCTAAGAACAAATCGTAACCCAAGCAAAGTAAAAGATCAAATGAACAAATAAAGTATCCAGATGAAGATCAGAATTTGAATCTTAATTCAAACAAATATTTTAAAAATAAGAAAAAAAAATGATCTGTCATTAAAATTAATCAAATAAAATTGAAACATCTAAATTATCAAAAAACAAACAAACAAACAAACCGTGACTCATGGATGAAACTGAAGACAAACTGTTGAAAAGCCCTGCTAGCTATGCAATTGTTTTCCCACTTAAGCAAGGTCAACAGATACAAAGGTTTGGGTTTGGTATTGATTGGAAAAGATTATAAATGAAGTGGGGCTAGAGCAGTTGGAGCCTCTACCCATAGTCCAAATTTTTTTTTTTTCAAAATTGATAAAGAAAAGGGCTTAATTTTCATCTAAAAATAAATTTTTTATCTACAAAAGAACTCAATTTGTATTATTTCATCCAAGACTCTTAAATACCAACGACCGACTATGTAATCCAATAAACAAATTGATTTTGACAATTTACCAAACATCGCATGTGAAATTTAGAATTATTCAAACAACATCCCATACTTTCATATTTATCAAATAGCATATTTAATTCTCTTTTTATCTCTCCTGTCAAACAGACCCGCACCACATTAGAAATCCCAAACCATTCAAACGTGATATTGGAAATTCAAATTTCAGTACCACAGTGATATTGGAATCCCAACACCACTGTAATACTGAGAATTAAAATTCCAGCACCATAATACCACTGTGGTGCTAGGAATTACAACTCCAGCACCACAGTGGTACAAGTTTATTTGACGGGAGGGGTAAAAATGAAATTAAGTGCGCTATTTGATAAATATGAAAGTATGGGACACTGTTTGGATAATTCTAAACTTCACGTGCACTATTTGGTAAATCGCCGAATTGATTTTGCCAGTCTAACAAGTGCATTTGCCAAGCATAATATTTGTCTCATGATTCTAAGTTATATAACAGCTATACAGTAGTTCGGTGCTTAAAAATCTTATCAATACGGAGTGAGTCTTAGAAAGAATCTATTATACATAGTCTTATTCTATTTTATAAAAAAACTATTTTCATAACTTGAATCTATAACTTTCAAATCACTTAGCAACAATTTTATTGTTATACCAAAACTTCTATTTTAATATATATATATATAGATAAAGTATTTTTGAAAATAAAAATAGAGTAAGTTGGGATATCATAATTTGAGACTTAATAAAAATGAAGAGAAAAAAGACTTACTAAGTAAGACGACAGCTGATCGCTCTCACGTGAGACCGCGGCCAAGAGAGGTTGCAACCAGCCTCCTCGCTTTGCAGGGCTTCCTCACTACAAAACTGTGGCTAAGATAGATCGCAACCAAGTCTCATCGTGACTACTAGGCCCTGCCTAGCCGCGATAGCTGCGAGGTCATCACTGTGCAATGAAGAAATAGATCAACATAAATGGAGAAAAGTTGAGATTGCAAGCAGGAAGGACAGATGTTTCTGTCCGAATGAATGAAAGATAGGAGAATCCATCCAAGTAAACAAAGAAAATAGTTTCCATTCTTAGTATATATCATGCCTGTTTGCAATTGAATAAAGCAATGAGCGGGGATTAAGAAAAATATTAAAAAGGAATTGAAAAAAATAAAAATTAAGGATTAAGTAAAACATTATTTTGAAAATACAAATTGGTATTTTTGAGAAAGTGTATTTAAATTTATAAAAATATTACAAAGAAAATAATAAGGTAGAACAAATGTACAACAAATATATATACAAAATAATTACACAAATCCTTTGTTAAATGGGCAAAAATAAATTAAAAAAAAACATCGGCACAGTTTGTTTAAGGAAAAAAAAAGGATCTCAAGCATGCCAAATTTATAGAGATATCAATACAAAAAAAAACAATAAGATGAACAAACAGGCAAACATATATAAAATAGTTGCACGATCACTTTGTTAAATGCATTAAAATAATGTAAAATCACATTGTCACAGTTTGTTTGACAGGAAAAAGAATCTCACATTCAAGTTTTAATTGACAGAGAAAAAACAGCTCAGAAATTCCTCTTCTCTGTGCCAGTACAAGAAATGGAAGATGAATCATCCTCTCTTCTCTCTTTGTAAACGAATTGAGTTTATTAACAGTTTTGTTCTAGGCTCTGGGATCATTCCTTTTGCTCTCATTTCTTTGTAGAATTGCAAAGCCTCTTCTAGCTTCCCTTGGCCGTGTAATCGATGAACCATTATAGTATAAGATCGTTGATCCGGTCCCAGACCACTTCTCTTCATATCGGCCCATATAGATCCGCTGCCCTTTTGGTGCTTCCACTGCATATACAAGTTCAGTAGCAGATTGTAAGTATCCGAGTCAAGTTTGCAGCCAGTCCTTTCCATTCTCTGCAACAAGGCTGTAACCTCTTCGGGATTTTCAGCAGTTTTCAAGATGTAAGAATAAGTTCTAGCATTCGGGTTGCAACCTTTTTCTTCCATCTCATTCAGAAGCTCGTGTACCTTTTGCATCCTATTGATCTTACAAAGATGTTTGATGAGGGAATTGTAGGTCGACACATCGGGAAGGCAACCTCGGTCATTCATTTCAGAGAAAATCTCAAGTGCTCGAGGAACTTTCTTCTTAAAGCACAATTGATCAATGATACAATTACAGATTGTAACATCTGGATCACAACCCTTCTCCCACATAGATGTGAACAACTGCACGGCGGTACTAAGTTTTCCAGATTTAGTCAATGATTTAATAAAAATGCTATAGGTGTACAAATCTGGTTTGCAACCAGATTTGTTTATGTCGTTCCAAAATCTCTTTGCATCACGTAAACTTCCCAAAACACACCAGCCATTCAGGATGATATTTCTGCTCTTTATAACTGGTGGAAAATGATCCTGTTTCTGAAGAAATAAAGCTTCTGCCTCCTCCACGTGTTTATATCTGCAAAGTGACATAAGAAGTTGCTGGAAGCCAATCAAGTCGAGTTCAAAGCCATAATCTATCCTTCTATAGAAAATGTCTATAGCTTCTTGAACTTTGTGGGCACCTGCATATCTGTTCATAAGGATTGCAAAGGTTTTGTTATTAATGGCGGATGCTTGCCTATCTTTCGGAATCTCATCAAACGTCTCTTGCATTAATTTGACCTGTTTCATCCTACCAAGAATATCAAGTATCTCGTTATAAGCCCTTGGTCCATGCAAATAGGCATTCTGCATGGAAGCCCACTTGAAAAAAGATAGCGCAAGCTTCCAATCGGAGCAATTCCTCCGTAGCACAAGCACAACTAAGTCCTCAGTTAACTGAATCTTGCATGCATCAAGAGCTGATGAAATCCCAGCGCTTTTATCATGAGACTTGAGTATCTTCTGAACTGTCATAGCATCACTAGCAGAATCATCATCTGATGCCAAACCAACAGGCTTCGGTAAAAATATGCCCTCGGACTCTGACAGTGAACCCAAATGATATCGTCTGGACTGCGTCGAGGAGGACAAGAATTCTTGTGAACATATAACAGGATATGAAATGGAAGCATTACAGAAGATATCCTTCGTGATGTTTGAAGATGGTCCAAAGCAAGAGTATTTGTTCACTAATGATTCTTTGATGCAATGACTGTTGCTCGGTGCAATAGAAGTATGCATATGTTTAAGAATATAAATGTGGTTCGCAAGTGAAAATTGATCTGAAATGACAACATGAGTACATATCAGTTCAATCGAACACCGAGATTCAAAATTATGATTAAGAACATAGTTCTGCAAATTTGAATAGGAAGACAAACTAGAGATTGTAGAAGAACTCAACCTATCACAATTAGCATTTATAATCATGGAAAACTAGATTTGGGCAATCAAAAGAACATATAAATGAGGAATATTTCCTTCAAAAAATCGTTTTAAAAAAAACGAAAATAAGGAAACATACAAAGAACAGTTGAAGTGGCAGTGAGCGATAGAACCCTGCCCTTGGAGACCCACATTCGAAGCTACTAGCTGCGATCCTCGATCTCGTAGGGCTGCTGGAGATGAAAACGACAAGAGGGTGTGCTTTCAAACGAAGCTACACGAAGGAATCCAAAATTGCAGCAAGTTAAATGAATTGAAGTTGCCTACGAACCTAGAAAACGAGGGACAGAGAGAGCTGCCACTGCTGGTGGGCGAAGGAAAGGACTCTCGCTGCTGCTCTAGCGGCGAAGGAGGATTTAGGGTTTTCCTCTGGGCGGTTGCTGCTTTGGAGGATGAGGGCAAGAGGAAGCCCCTGCTCAGACTAGAACAATAAGAAAGGAGGTGGCTTTCTCCTCGTCTGCCCCTGTGAGTAAGAAAGCGGAGGGCGGCGGGGGATTTCTGACGGGCGGCGGCGACGGCAAGGTACGGCAACGGGCGAGGTGCTGCTGCGGCAAAAGGCGAAGCGTTGTGATGATCCAGCGTCGAAGAGAGAAAAAGGATGAGACGCTCCCGGAGCTGCGGCGGCCGCCGTACCGCACGAGAGAGCGAGAGAGAGAGAGAGGAGGAGGAGGAGGAGGTGGATGTGCAAATTTATTTATTTATTTCCTATAAATTTATTTAAATTTAGCATTTTAAAAAAGGGTAATTTTTAAAATGCATCATAAATTTTATTTATCGAATTTAATTAAATTTAATTAAAAATAGAATATATGAAAATACTTTAATGATTCTTCAAAATATGTAACAAATTTTTATTTGCATTAAAACATTTTTTATATGTTTTTTATTTTTCACAATTATCATTAATAACAAAGAAGTAAAATGGAGCGGACAATGATACAATATAAATATTCAATATAAATATTCAACGATATATTTATTATTTTTTTTTTAAAATAGAATGATAAATTTTATAATATTAAACTGTTGAATCACCTATTAAAAATATTTCTCGATTTATCTTAATTACTAGTAAAAAACTCCTGTAATATTGAATTGATCATCCAAAATTAATAGAACGGATAATCTAAAATGTTAATTAAAAAAATAAATAAAATATCTAATGTTAACTTCATCATTAATAATGATCCCTAACACTTCACCTAAATACTTGGTTCATCTAACTTAATCGGTAATTTATCAAAGGGTGCACTTCAGGTCTGAAATTACCTAAACACAGTTTCATATTTATCAAATGGTACACTTCATTCTCTTTTTATCCCTCCCGTCAAATGTGGATTTAATGCTAAGATATTATATGCATCCGAATCACAATTGAAAATTTCAAACTATCCAAATGTGGCGCTGGAAATTCAAATCTCATAATCACGGTGTTATTGGGAATATAATTTCCAGCACCACCTTTTTTCGGTCTGATTTCTAATTTATATCAGCCTGATTTTTGAAATATGACTGTGAATACCTAATAAAACCTTGAATATCAGAAATTTTAGACACGGATACACAGAGAGATACTTCCTAAATCCAATGGACTTGGATTGAATCGAAGAAGAGGTGAATATGACCATCAATGAGTTTTGACTGGAATCCATTAATGGACCTAGAGAAGTCCAAATTCCGAAATCTTGACATGGACTGAAAGATCTTACAACATGAATTGTTAATATGTCGAGAAAACTTAGCTATCATCCTCCTACCTCCCAGTTTTGGTCATGTGTCATGTATAAATTCAAGCTGAATAAGAAAAAAGGTGGTGTTGGGAATTATTTTTCCAGGAACACAATTATCCTAGAGTTTAAATCCTAAGAACATAGTAGTCATGAGATTTAAATTTCCAACAACACGTCCAATTTCAAATTGGCCGAGAAAAAATATGGTGTTGGAAATTATATTCCCAGGAACATAGTGGTCATGTGATTTAAAATTCCAACACCTAATGATATCAAGCTGATCGAGAAAAAAAGTGGTACTGAGAATTATATTCCCAGTAACACATTGATCCTGAGATTTAAATTCTCAACACCATGTACAATTTCAAGATGGTTGAGACAAAAGATGGTGTTGAAAATTATATTACTAAGAACATAGTGGTGTTGGAATTTAAATTTTCAATACCACGTACAATATTAAGTTGGCCGAAAAAAAAGATAGTGCTTAGAATTATATTACCAACTTGATATTTTACGTGGTGCTGAAAATTTAAATCTCAGCACTGTTAGTGCCTATAAGATCCACATATCTCCATAATGGTATGATATTGTTCACTTTGGGTCTAAGCCCTCATGTTTTATTTTTGGACTTTACCCAAAAGGTCTCAAATCAATGGAAATATCTTTTTATCTTATAAGTACATGATCTTTTCCATGTCTTATCAATGTGAAATTTTGATTGTATTCCTCATACTCCCAACAATTCCTCCCTCAAACGAAGGACCACATTGAGCCCCCTCAAGTTTATCCGTCCTCGAAGGACTTTCTCTGCTTGATGTCTAATCCTCAATCCACCAGGACTTCCTGCCAACTGTCCTGTCCTCCTGACTTAGCTAGACTTCCTGCTAGTTGTCCAACCCTTTGGCCCAACTGGACTTCCTACCAGTTGTTCAGTCCTCCCAACCCAACTGGACTTCTTGCCTGGTGTCTTATTTTCTTGATCCGGACATGGGAGCTCCACTTTCTTCATTCGAGGTTCATGGCTTGACATGGATCATGACTCTGATACCAATTGTTAGTGTATATAAGATCCACATATCTCCACAATGGTATGATATTGTCCACTTTAGGCCTAAGTTCTTATGGTTTTATTTTTGGACTTTATCCAAAATGCCTCAAACCAATAGAAATATTTGTTTATCTTATAAGCACATGATCTTTTCCATGTCTTACCAATGTGAGACTTTGATTATATTCTTCATACTCCCAATAAGCACCACTATATTTCTGGTAATATAATATCCAGCACCACTTTTTTTCTCGACCAGCTTGAATTTATACGTGACACGCAGCCAAAACTGGAAGGTAGGAGGATCAAAACTAAGTTTCCTCGACACATCAATAATTCATGTTGTAAGATCTTTCAGTCCATGTCAAATTTCGGAATTTAGACTCCTTTAGGTTTATCAATGGGTTGCGATCAAAACTCATTGATGATCTTATTCACCTCTTCTTCGATCCAATCCAAGTCTATTGGGTTTGGGAAGTGTCCCTCTGTGTATCTGTCTAAAATTTCTGATATTCAAGATTTTATTAGATATCCACAGTTATATTTCAGAAATTAATCCGATATAAATCAGAAATTAGGCCGAAAAAAGATGTTGCTGAGAATTATATTCTCAAGAACACAATGGTCTTGAAATTTGAATTCCCAACACCACGTTTGAATGGTTTGAAATTTTCAGTTGTGACTCGGATGCATGCAATATCTGAGTATTAAATCCGCATTTGACGGGAGGGATAAAAAGAGAATGAGATGCGCCATTTGATAAATATGAAACCATGAAACTGTGTTTGGATAATTCTAAACTTGAGGTGCGCCCTTTTGATAAATCGCAGAACTTGAATTGAAAATTTAAAACAAAACAAATTTACTTTTTAAAAAAAAACGATATCTTCTTCCTTGCCTACTAAAATTCTCATCATAATATCTACAATAACAACTAAACTTTTATTGTTGAAGTTGATTATATAGATCCCCAATCATATTAAGCTTAAATCTTCCTGCATCATAGTGATAATGGAGGAACAAATAAGCTAACAGGAATAACACGGGTAATGTATCTTGAGCAAATGCGGGATGGAGTTTTCTTGACTAGAAAAAATAATAGCAGCAACAAAGAAGAAAGTCACTCGACTTAAGAAGTTCTATCAGAAATATAGGATAGAGCTCAAAGATAAAATTATGGCACTACATATGCAACCCTGTAAGTCGAGTGCTCTTCTTAACCAGGCTTTGAAAGATTATAGCCATTGTCAGCAATGTCAGGACTTGTAGAACTATCATGAAGATCTTTGGGTATACGGGAGCATTTCGAAATGAATAGATAAACCAAGTAAATTTGAAGCCTTTGCTTTGCTCATGTTGATCCTCAATCCAAGCATTCATTCAATCTGTAATCTGTTAAGATGGATAGCAAATAAGTTTGCACTATTCACTAGCATGCAAAGTGATAGATCACAGACAACATGAACAAGTTTATGAAACAAAATAAAATTCTGCATAAATTGCAAATCATAATCTCCTATGAATATCTATACCGAGTCTCTCAAGGTTCAAGCTTCATGTTCATCCTTCTTTTGCAATGCTTTATGTGATGAAAAGAAAGATCAACCATGTCGGTTGGGATAATACTTGCCTCAAAAGAGTTGAGATGGACTTAGATTGACCAATGAAGTTTGGAACATCAAATGTTCTGAGTAAAATTTCCAAATTTGAACCCCCAGATATGACAATAGTCAGTGGATGGCACAAACTAAGGTTTCTTTTCGATGGGTTTTGACAACTCATCCAATAGGAGAAATTTTTACCACATGAATTGCCATTTTTTTTTTACTTCATATGATAAAAGATTCCTATGGTTATCTGTCTCATCTAGTACATTTTTTCATGTTTTGCCATGTGACTATAACAAGATCCTATTTCTCACATCTTTCATGTTGAATTGTAACTAACCTTTGGAGTCTGTTTCTCTCTTCATAGAAGGAAACAAGGCAAGCCTTCAAGAAGCAACTAATTAATTCAAAGACTTGTCCCACCAATGATGTAGAAGAATTCCGGATATAATTTATATCACTCATGATCTATTTTATCTGAAGACAATGCAACAAGGTTTTCAATAAAAATTATACATGGGTATGAACCCAACTTTAATGTTGTAATGTTCCAAGAACAAGTGACTTAATTAAATGAAAAACAAAATCAACGACCATTATAATCTATAACACAGTGACAGTTAGATGCAACAAGATACTGCAGTAGTCAGAAACACAAGTATGCTGTGATCCAAGTTAAAAAGAATGTGCAGGAGAAAAAATAAGGAACACGAGCAGTAACATAAATCCGCAGCATTGCTAATGTATTAATCAGAACAGCTCGTTTCAAGAGTTAGGGAGCTCACATCAGTAGACTATACATGTAAAAAGTAAACACTGGACAACTAAATGTAACAAAGCTACAAAATTTACAAAGCCCAACAGATTTTGTAAAGTTCTACAGGCACAAATTTTACATCAGGAACTAAGGCACCAAGTTAATCCAAGATATAGGAACAAGAGGAGGGCTGAAAGAATCAAAATGATTCTGATAGTAGAGTATGAACCAGACGTAAAAGCCAAAGCCTTAAAAGACCGATCACTAGTCTTCTTTGAGATTTCATCCTTGTGTGCCCATCTGGATCTCAATCCAGTGGATTTAGGATCGTCACCAAACTCAGGCGAGGATGTTTTCACTGTAGAAATTACATTACCTGCATGATGAAACCATGATCATTAACAAAGTTAACGTGTATCACAATCAAGTCAGCGTATCCCAATCAAAATATATCACTAACCATGTTTACCAACACACAATAAATAATAAACCCTGAATGTTATTGTCAAGGTTAATACAATGCCTCATTTGGGGTAGGATCATACTCCAGCAAGGTACATAATATATGGAAACTATTGCGTAACATATCATGTCTCATTTAGGATGCATGTAGTTTTGCAATCAAGCTTTTAAATATTAACATGTATTTTGCTCCCCCAACAATTCCAAAAAATGCAATTTGGATCTTCTCAGGGGTTCCAATGACATAGCACATAAGAACATGTCAATGAAGGTTTTTGATTTTCAAGGGACCTAAACTACTGTAACATCAGTTATGCAACCTTAGAGTTTTGCAGGGTGAAAAATTAAACTACATGCAAATAGTAATAAACTATAAGACTATGTTAGTGTTTGATCTGCCAATTCATACCCTCCCCTTGGAGAAAAAAATAAGTTACACAAAAATAATACGTGCCTCCTCGATGATAAAATTTCAGTTGTCAAAGTCATGAAATCAACTTAGGTTAAAATTGAGTATCCATGTAAAAAAATCCAACTTAATTGTGCTTTAGCAATGGAGCAAAACCTAGCAATCAAAATATTTCTAATTTCAGCATATATTATTACCACGAGAAGGGTCCTTAGCATTGACACTGCTGTCCATATTGAACTCTGTGTTTTCTTCAAGATGCTCCACAATTTCTGGAACCTGTAGATACTCTCTCAGGTTACGAAAAGTCTTTGAATCAATAGGATGATAAAAATCATGATGTAGCTAGTCATAACAAATGACAAGTAAATTAACAGACCTCACTGATAACTGAGCGGACTATATCATCATTTACAGTGTTTATATGATCAGTTTTGGGGACAGATGCATTGTGAATGGACTTTTGCAAGAGTATCCGGTTTGTTGACAAGCCTTTTTCGACATTCGGGCAATTAGATGCCAACAAATTCCTTCGTGTTATAATATGGATTCTGGCATTATCTATGTTTTCAATATTAACTGATTCTTGATGTGTACTTTCAGCAGTCTCCATGGAGGAAATATTATGGGCCAAATTATGATTTTGAACCAAAGAAAACTGACTCGTGCTTTGTCTTACTGGAGCAGCATAACTACTCTTCTGCAGAATGCTTCGTGAACAAATGGATGGTTTGGACTGTTCACCAAGCACTTCTATTGCCTGCTGAGGCAGAAAAGAGGAAAGATATCAAAACTTCTTACAAGGTTAGTTATCATGAAGCAACATAACTAATATATTAAACAATGAACTTCTTACATCTGCAGTCATATCTTTATTATCCCCACTAATGCGTGTTGTGCTGTCCCTGATTGAAAATGCTTCCGAGGGTCTATAAGAATAATATGGTGTTAGACCGCTACAGGCATTTGATGCATCAGGGGAACAATCCTCCGGATCACAGAGAATTCCATCCAAGAATTCAGTAATGTAATCATCTTCAAGATTTTGACTTGTAGCAAACTTCTGAACACCATCATGAAGCTCGTGCTCCATTTGAGGTAGCATTAAGGAATTGATATTAAATCCATCTGGAACCAATTCTTCAAACTCTGGGACATCAAATTGTGCTAAATCATCCAACGAAAAAGCAACCTGCATTTTATGTATAAAAATGATTTATTGGATACAATTATGCACAAAATTAGTGGTTAAGAAAACAAAAAACAAAATTCACAAGTATGCAATAACTTCTTACCTCATCTGATGGTGATGCCACAGTGCCAGTGAAATGGCTCTCCTCTTGAATTTGAAGATTGCTTCTTGTGAAATCATTTTTATCCGTAAACAGTTCACTGGCACTTGATAATTGTTCATCTGAACATGGAGGTAAAAGCTGTATGTTCTCCTGAAACTCACACAATGGAGGCTTCTGATCCAATGGTGTCACAGGTTCCGTGGCAGCATCTTCTATATTATGCATCCCACCTAGTGAATGCATGGTTGAAGCAGAAGACAAAGCACTACTCTGTGCATCATCAACATTTCTCTCCATGCAATCATCAACTTCAGAAACAGGGTTCTGCTCTCCATCCTTCTTGAACAACCGATAAAGAACAAAACCACCCTAAACAAGATTGAATAAGAATTAGAAAACAGTCCAAAGCATAACGGTATCAAGGATACAACAGATTGAACATAAAGCATTAATAAATCCTTCAAAAATATCCACTAATCAATTTGAAATTATAATCCATGCAGTTACCATTCTAATAAATTCTCGTTTACAAAATTACATTATCCATGTCCATCTAATATCATCTAAATACTGACTTATTAGTAGAAGTAAATCTTAAGCGAGCAGCAGTCACAGGGAAAGATAAAAAAACGAGGAAGCCACTACAATTGATGCACCTCCTACCGGTATCCATGCAAGAAAATCAACTCAACTAGTAGAAAAAGGACTGCACATGTTTTGTCAGTCCAAGGAAGCCTTCCCCTGTAAAGTGAGAGTAGAAGAAAATGTCTATTTTTAACAAACATCAAAATAAGAATTCACCTGCTCTCCTGAATCAACCTTGGGTTCAGTGGTTCGATACTCGTGCATAATCCAATTGGTTCGGTCGCCTCTGGGGGCACGGCCTTTGTAGAAAACAAGTGTTTTCTTTGTGCCTATAATCGCAGTATCCCGTGCCTTAGTCTTGATCATCCGATCCTTTCCAGTAGCTTTCCAGTATCCAGCCTGTGTAGCTCGGTTAGAACGGATGCTATTGGGATACTTACGGTCCTTGGCCGCGAAGAAGAACCACTCGTCGTTTGATTGGACCAACGCTTTAGCTGGATAGTCAACACAGAAGCCATAACAATTAGCAATTTTGTGTATGCAAAAAACCAATTTTGACAAACAAAATTACTGCATTGCGAATTACAAATCAAACAATCAAAGAAAATCGCCATGTAAGATCGATATTTGCGAAAGGAAAATTGGGTGAATCGGACAAAACAAAATCCTAAACAAACAAACAAAAAACTTTCGCGAGAAGAACCTGAAGATAAACAAAAGGAGAGAAGCAATAAGCGAGAAATGAAGGCGGGGTATGGTCACCGGGAAGATCCCACGGCTCGCACTTGCAGACGTCTATTTCCGGGATGACCTGCACCTCGGACTTGATCCGCCCACTGTTCTTCCCCTTGAGGTAGTGATTCACCAGCTCCACGTCTGTCGGACGGAATCGGAATCCCAGAGGCAACGATTCGACGGTGAAAACCGCCATCTCCCTCCTCACCATCCAACTGCTCTACTTCCTCCTATGCCACAGAAAATCGTTTTGCAGAGGCGATCACGACGAGAACTCTGCGTCGAAATCGAAACCCTAGTTTATATCTTCAGCGCAGATGCTACGCAATCCCCCGACCTTTTTTTCCCCGCGTTTTATAGCATCTTTCTCGCAGCAGCAGAATGGCGACATTCTGGTTCTTAATGTCCATTTTACCCCTGTTTATTTACGACATGAAAGCTACAAGAGAAAGGGCTCCTTTAGTAATTTCACCTGTGGACGGCTGCTTCCCCGAAAGCGGGGGAGCGAACGCGGTTTGGACACGTAGTAAGAGTAACGATGACCGTTGGATGGTGATCTGACGGTATGTACTAGCTCGGGCTTTGCTTCGTGTCGAAGAGTAGGCATGATTGGTTGGCGATCGATGCTGTTGCTGCAGTTGACTAGTCTTCTCGTTGACCGTTAGATCCGAATCGAGTTAATTTTCGGGCACTTGCTTTGTGATACCTGGGAATTTACCTGCATTATTATTGGATAAAAAATGATAATCTATAATTTTTTAGTGATTGAGTAATTTGTTTGTTTGCCATAAATGTAATATATATGGTCCACCATCACTTGATTGTTTGCCCATGAACCAATTCCCAAGCACCTCTCAAGCTTCACCTTTTGCGAGTTTGACGAGTCGCCTTAGCATTCATACTACGTCGGCGTAATTGGTTTTTTGTTTTTTTTTTGGCGAAAATTAAAAAAGCATGTTTACTATTTTCTTTATTATTGATAGAGCATCCTATTTTTATTTTTAATTCTTAAAATACGTCTTCATTTTATATTGTTATAATAATTAATATTAATTTTCATGAACAAAATTGAATGATCAATACAGTATAAATATATAAAGAATGATCATAAATTAATAAATTAATCTCTGTTAGAGTATTGCTCTTTGCTATGTTAGGTATTATTATAGTCATAGGTCAATCATAATTTACTTCACTTCATATAACCGTGGGACCAATCTTGAGAGATGTTAGGGTGAACGATATTATTTTTTTTTTGCAAAGGAATAATTAATATCATGTGACAAAACAAGTTTTAAAGTTCAATATTTAAGTTGCATAGTGAAAATAAAATTAATTTTTAAGTTTCGCCCAAAGATTCATCTAATAATAATCTTAATTTAAAAAAAAAAAAATCTATTTTTTAAATTTTATTCAAATAAAACAACTCTCCGTAACGGTGTTTAATACCATGAGATATTATAATACTTCATTAATGACATCCAAATGCTCTAATAACTACTATAATCTTATAGATGGGATAATAATATATTATAATAATTTTATGGTGAAAATTTTAATGGCCTTAACAAAATAATAAAAAAAGACTCGTTTAATAATTAAAAAATTATTTTTATAAAAATAGAACTCTTTTATATATGTTTTTTTAAATTTAAATTTTGGATTCGGAGTAAGACCCAATAGTCCTCTTTCACACTCGATTCTAAAGTTGGTTTGCTAGAGGATCAAATAATTATCATAGATAGTAGATTTTTTTTAAAAAGTAAGAATCAATTTCTAGGAATTGAAAAGTTTTTCGAAGTATTTATTTTTTTATCATGCTATTTTTAGTTGGATAAAAATATTATTTATAATTTATTTTTCTTTATTTAACTGTGAAATTAATTATAAAATTAACGATGAAAAATATCCGTGACCAACAATATTAAAATAAAATCGCATGGCAACACGTGTTGGCTCAATGATTAATAAAATTAAAAAGCCTTTTCATTTAATCTAATAAAAACAATTTGTTTCTAAATATATACTCTGGTATAGACTGAAATTTTTTATAATATAAAACATTCACTTTTTTTTAATTAATATTAGATATTCACGCTTTTGACTAAATTAATCCTAGAGAGGACTAATTCAGCTTCATAAAATTTATGATCGACTATCAAAATAAAAAATAAATTATGAAGTGCTCATAATAGACACTCTAATAGTTTAACATTTTAAAATTTATTATCTCATTTGAAAAAAAATTCTATAAATAAATTGTGACTAAAAATTGAATCGAAAATATATAAAAGAGTGTATAAATATTTTGTCATTGTACCATAGTCCTGAAAGCATAATACAAAGTATTCATCCAACAAGATGATTGGGCTCATCTTCTTTATTTAAGAAGATAAAGAATTTTTTACACCTCAAATTGGGAAGAAAATTTTAAATATTTTTATTCCAATTTTATCCATGTATTATTATATTAATTCTCAAATATATTAAATAAATTCATCAAAATTATTTAATTTTTTTAACCTAAAATTTCTCATTGAATACATGATCTTTTCACTCCTTCCCTCTTTGCAATTGAATTTCTGTTCATCATCAGCTAAATTTTTAAAATAGCATGATAAATATGCTAATATACCTATTATATCCTAAATTTAAAATGTATGTTTTTAAATATTTAAATTATACCAAAATGCTAATTCAATATATGACGTATCTAAATTCAATATATAATATAAAAAATAAAGATATTTAATTTTTATTTTATTTTCTTTCCTCCGAACTCAAGTAATAACTTTATTTCTCTTTCCTTATCTTCCCTTCCCCTCTTATTAATGAATCTTTCTTTCACTCATCCAAACATAATGTTAGATATCCCTGTTAATCGAACCATCGTAAAGAAAATAAATCACGATAATCAATGATCTCCTAAACGAACAAACCATACTTATAGGGAAGGCCCCTTGCTTCCATCTGATAAACATATGCCTTAGCGCCTACTCAACTAAGCCCCTAAGGTATAATATAAAAGCATTCACGTGACAAAATATGATAACGTTCACGTTAATCATCTCTCATGGTTGACCTCCCCACTTAATGAAGAATAATAAATTATGATAGATTTCGTCCTAATACAAGAGTTCTATTTCATAGGAGAGATCAAGAACCTAACAAGTCATTTTGCATCTATTAAAAATTATTTTAAAGATCTCACGTGATAAACATCTATATAGAAAATAACTACGCTAACCCATGAGATTTATAATATAAAACATTCAAGTACGATAACTCAATGGTTTATGGATAAATTAAAACCAATTTAGTTAGTTGAGTTACAAAGATACATAAATCTGAGATGCAAGTCCCCTCGAGAGGTCTATTAGATAGAACAGTATAGATATTGTTAACTTATTACAAATGAATAGGAATTGAATATCGATGTAAAATTTAAAATTTTTATTCGGATTGATAATTCCTTCGTTGTTTCTGATCAACGAATTAAGAGGCATAATCTCGTAATTTATCTTCTTCAATGATTTATTAAACATCGGACGTGAAGTTTAGAATTGTCTAAATAATGCCCCATACTTTTATATTTACCAAATAACGTATTTAATTCATTTTTTACCTTTCCCGCCAAACAAACTTGTACCGGTGTTGAAATTGTAAATTCCAGCACCCGCCACTGTGGTGTTGGAATTTGCAATTCCATTATCACGGGGAGAATTGTAAATTTCAACACTACAGTGGTGCTGGAATTCAAATCCCAACACCACAGTGGTGGTATAATCCCAATACTACTATGGTGCTGATATTTGAATTCTCAGTACCACGTTCGAAATTTTCATTGTGATGCAAGTTTATTTGACGGAAGGGATAAAAAGAGAATTAAATTCGTTATTTGATAAATATAAAAATATGAGATATTATTTAAACAATTCTAAATTTTACGTGTGTTGTTTGATAAATTATCATACTTTTATTATAGTTGAAAGACCGAGGATGAGAGACGATAAAGATGAACGTAATCAATTTTTTACTACAGCAGATGTAAAATGCGTTGAGCTCGTTTGACAGGACTTTTTAACTAGCGGTGTAAAATGGGTTTAAGTCACTTGTGAGTCGTGAAGCAGGCGTGTCTAACCCTAACGTCGATCCGATCCGATTTATCCCGCCGTCAACAGGAGCGGAAGCGGCGCCACCAAAACCCGAACCCCGCCAGACTATAGAAGTGGAGTTCATCGCCGCCTCCGCCGAGATGAGCCGCTCCTGTGCCAAAACGGCGATGAAGTCCTCCTGGCGTTACTACTCGAGTATGTGCCCTCGATATCCACACAGACGAGAAGATCCAGGAGAAGGTGGCTTTCATCCCCTGAAGCGGCTCCGCCACAAGATCGGCAGAGTTCAGGGCGGCCCCATCCGTGGCATCTCCCTCAAGATCCAGAAGGAGGAGGAGGGCGAGCGGCATATGGGCTTCGTGCCGGACGAGTTCCCCATGGAGATCGACCTCCCCCGTGTCGAGAAGCAGGCGGATGCTCCTGTCCCAATCGCTTTCCCGTCCCTCTCTGGCGGTGTGTACGATCACAGGCCTCGAGGTTCCATTCTTCTCTCTGTAAGCTCGCTTTCCCTAAATCCCCATGGTTGCAGAACTTTCGCCAGTAGATAATTTCAATTCCATGTTTTTCTGATCGAAGTGCGTCAATTCTAGTTCTACATGCCTCTTTTGAACTGCTAATCTCCGTCTAGACTTTCTTCCTTTAATTATATTGTTATACTGCTTCTGCTTCCGAAGTAACTCTTCTTTCTTCTTTGTGAGATAGCACCGCAGAAGGATATTACTATGATTCTTGTGTTTTCATGTGTTGATTTGGGTGAAAGGAAATACCTTTGAACAACTTAATTTGAATTCCCCGATTGATATTGCTTGTGGATTTTCACTAGTATACAACTCCAATTCTATGTTTTTCTGATCGAAGTACATCAATTATAGTTCAACAAGCCTCTTCGTCTAGACAGGCTTCCTTTAATTACATTGTTACACTGCTCCTGAAGTAACTCTTCTTCTTTGTGAGATGGCATTGCAGAAAGATGTTACTTGATTTATTTGAAAAGTTTTTCCTTTGAACAACTACATTTGAAATTCTCGGATTGATATTGCTTGTGGATCAACTTAGTGAGCAGAGGACGCACATGTATGTTATTGATTATTCATAAAATTTATCGACTCGATTGATGTGGGTTCTACTCAGATTATTGTCAAACTTGTGTTTTGAGAACAAACCTAGTAACCATTGGAACAAAACCATTAAACTTCAATAAATATTTCTCGGAATAATGTAAGAAATATAAGATAATAAAACTAATAATACTTTTATGAGAATTGTTCAATTTTAATCAAATATAATAACTCCTACATCATAAAAACTGGTACGAGAAAAATATTCCTCAGAACCAAGTGCAACATGATCATCTACTACTCCTTAATGCATGATGAAGATGGAGAAGAAAAGCAAACAAGACTTGTGATGGGTTGAAAATTAAAAAGTTGATTTGTTCAACATTTTATCTTTGATTTCTTGAAACATGTATGTATGGATTTATCTCGACATAAATGATGCTACGTCTAGATACTGTCGTCAAAATCATCTCGCTGCATTTTTTTTGGGGGGATTTACCATGAGTTGTCTACCATGCTGAAAATGACATTTCTTCTTTCAGAAAATGTTAGCAGCAGCCACATTGCGACCTTCATTAGAAACCAATACCCACCCTGTTATAGCCGAAAGGCGCAGTGCTCACCGTTCTTCTTGAGATCTGATCATGATCATCAAGATTTTATGTGGGCATATAGCAACAGTTCCTTACTGCATGAGTCTTCTCCAAATTTATAACCACTGGAGTTGCACCTTAAAAAAAGCAGTATACAGTGAAAAGAAAACGCAAAATTGTATAAATATGTGTTGGTGCGATTCTACAAACACTGTTTTGTACCCTTACCACTTCAAATTTAGTTTACAAACATGTCACTGAAAATTAAAATCTTATATTAATATGAGAGATTGTTTCTATATTAATCATAATAAGGATATTGTAGTATATAATTTTAACTTGATACCTTGTGAATTTGCTTACTTGTTTTGATACCTGCGTTAATTATTCTCCTTAAATTTGCTTCTTTTTTTTTTCTTGGCTCGAAGGAAGAAGGCTACCATAATAAATTAATTGAAGAGTTTTTATTTTGCTTAATCATTTGTGTTAAGCTCGTTTTTTCAAGATTAGTTTTGTCATATCGATGCATTCTGTTGGTGTTTTAGCAATGTTAAGATTGTTTAGTTGTCTTTAAAAATTATGTTTTTCGATATTTATCTACAGTAATAAAATTGCTTATGTGCATTCCTGAGTTTTTTGAAGTTTTGTAATTTTATTTTACTTTCACTTTGATGAAATTATGGAGATTATTATTACTGTTGTTGTTCTTGATGAAATTATAGAAATTATTAATATCATGCTATTCCCCTTGGCAGATATCAGGGAGTGTTTTGGTATTAACTATTATCTAGGGGGTTTTAGTAAAAATTGTTTGAGCCTGGGTATTTTTAAAATTTTCCATAGACCTCAGTGGCTCTTCATTGCCAACGACGACGATGCTGTACGGCGCCGCCCCTTCGCCGGCGGCCCTCTCCCTCAATGACCACCACGTCTCGCTTCTTCACCGCTGCACAACTCTACGCCATCTGAAGGAGCTCCAGGCCTTCCTTCTCTCCTTAGGCCACGGACGCACCCAATTCTACGCCCTCAAGCTCCTTCGCTTCTCCGCACTCGTCCTCGCGGACGTCCCTTACGCCCGACTCATTTTCGACTCCCTCCCCGCCCCAAACGTCTTCCTCTACTCCGCCCTCATCTCCGCCCACACCTCCTGCCCCGATCCCGACTCCGCCGCCGCCCTCCGCCTTTTCGGCGCCATGCTCCGCGGCGCCCCCGCCCCCCGACCCAACGAGTTCATCTATCCCTCCCTCCTCAAGTCCTGCTCCGACGCTCGCCTCGCCCGCTCTCTCCACTCCCTCCTCTCCAAGTCCGGATTCCACGACTTCGCCGTCGTGCGCACTGCGCTCCTGGATTCCTACTCCAGGTTCTCAGACACGGACGCTGCCCGGTATCTGTTCGACGAAATGCCTCAGAAAAATGTGGTGTCTCGGACGGCTCTTCTCACCGGGTACATGCGCACAGGGCAGATGGGCAAAGCCGCCCTCATGTTTGAAGAAATGCCTGATAGGGATGTTCCTGCCTGGAATGCTGTGATTTCTGGGTGCACCCAGAATGGTCTTTTCTCAGAGGCACTCTCATTCTTCTCCAGGATGGTCATGGATGGCGCATGGCCAAACCAGACGACTGCATCATGCCTGTTCTCTGCTTGTGCTCACCTTGGCATGCTCCGATTCGGAAAATCCCTCCACGGGTATGTCTTCAAGCACAGATTGGGAGGTAGTCCCTTTGTTTGCAATGCACTCATCGATATGTATGGAAAATGTGGCAATGTGAAGAAAGCAAGGTGGATTTTCTCTACAATGTCTGAGAAGAACATTACATCTTGGAATTCCATGATCAATTGCTTGGCTCTCCAGGGACATAGCAGTTTGGCGATAAAAACCTTTCTCCAGATGGAACAAGAGGGTCCTCAACCTGATCAAGTCACTTTTATGGGGCTTCTGAATGCTTGTACTCATGGAGGTTTGGTGGATGAAGGACTTGGTTACTTCAACTCTATGACTCAAGACTATAAAATTGTTCCTGAGATCGAGCATTATGGTTGTGTTATAGACCTTCTTTGCCGGGCTGGTAGGTTTGATGTTGCAATGGACATCGTGAGGGATATGAGAATTGAGCCTGATGAGGTTGTGTGGGGTTCTTTGCTCAATGGTGCCAGGGTTCATGGTGCCAAGGACTTGGCTGAATTGGCTCTGAGGAAGCTACTTGAGCTCGAACCTAAGAGTGTTGACTATGGCTTCATGCTTGCAAATTTATACAGCGAGTGCGGCAAATGGGAAGATGTTGGTAGGCTCAGAAAGAGACTCGATCAATTGGGTGGAAAGAAGTTGCCAGGATGTAGTTGGATTGAGGTGGAAAAAAGGGTTCACCAGTTTTATTCTGCTGATACAATTCATCCTGAAATGGAGCAGATTTGCAAGATCTTGGATGAATTAGTTGACTTGATGGAAGCATAATTTTCTCTCCACTGCATAATTTCTGCAAGTATATAGTTTCAGATACAATCTTGCCAATGTCGGAACATTCAATCAAATTGATTCCTTATTGCCATGGAAGAGTAGATTTTAGCAGCCATGGCCAACATTTTTGCTACGCCAACAACTTCAAGCTCCTGGTAAATTCCTTGCCTCAACTTTACAAGATAATTAAGAATGTACTTATTCTTTGCTTTGTTTTTTGAGGAAAAGCAAATTCATTCATTTACAGCACATTGAACTTGTTGACATGCTTGCCTGAAGTTGTAATCTAGGTATTCTATCTGATTTTCATTTCTTAGTTGTTTCGATCCTTTAGCAATTCTTTTCAATTTCCAATCTCGTTCTCGATCTCAGTCCTTCCACAAAGATAGACATAAGAGATGCTTTACTCGCTTCTCTATTATTTGAGAAAGTATCATGCTTCTGCCTGGTTAAAAGCTGTTATATCATCATCTAGGTGGATGTGCGGCTGCTGTTTGCGAATTTCTTGGAGTTCTCAGAGAGTTAAAGAAGCAAGAAGAGAATTGGATGGCGGCAAGAAAGGTTGAGTCTTGTACACTAGTTCAAGAGCAAATTAAACTAAGAAGAGAAAAAGGAATAAAATTATAATTATGGAAGACTAAATGAGTGAGACGCCAGAACAGAAGGATTTCATGGGGAATTTATGCGACAGGGGGAAAGATAAAAAATTCTTATTTATCACATCTTTATTGGCAAAAGGAAAGTCTTGATCGAACAGTTATCCTGCAATTTAGAGATTAATTTTAAATCATGAAAATACAAACCAAAGTAAGATTGCTTCTGAGAGCTGCCATTGATAGGAATTATATGCATCAGATTACTTTTTAGCGTCTCTTTATTGGTAATTCTTTTAGAAAAAAAAATGTGGAATCGTCACGTTCGCGGCCCTTCACCGCTGTCTTTATATGTGGAGGGGGATAAATCAGGTCCCAGATGACTAGTGCAGAAATGCAGAGTTATCGATAGCTTGGTCGTTGCCTACAGGAATTGATTTTTTGCTCTTTCAAATTTTAATACGACTGTGTTAGCCATCTGAGTTTGCTCTGAGGGTTAATTCTTTTGGAAAAAGTCTTGCTGTTCAGTTGTTTGGATTATTGAGTCTTTACAATAGCCTTTTTTTTCCTGCTGTTTTATCAAGAATTATCTTCCTCAAAAAATATTTTACATCTCTTTTGAAATGTCATTGAACTTTTTGAATTAGTTGGAGTTTTTGTATGTTTTTTTGTATCAGAGTATTTGAACTTTCGATACGATTAATTTTTAGAAATGATTGACTCTTTTTCATGGACTTGGGCTGCCTCATTGACAACTAAGATGAATAAGATCGGATTTCAAATAGTCTCCATCAACCATCAAAGATAAATCAGGAAAGTGTTCGTAGTTTTTTTATGGTTCAATTCGAACTCTACAGTCATATCATCCTTGAATGATGGTCCAACGGTAAATTCATACTTTGTCCATTAGACAAATTCTTTGGCTTCATGATCGTTCGAATAGATTTTTCTTAAATTTATTTTCGAGTGATATCGTAGCAGAGGATTGAACTGTGTTCTTTCATGGGATGTCTCTTTGCTTTCTGCATCGAACTTTGGGACGAGTTTTTGTCTTTGTTGTCAAGAGTGCTTGTTATTTGTTAACAAAAGAAAGGTGAAATTTGCATCATGTGCTCTACACACTGTTCACTTTGATCGATCAAGCATTATCGGCTCGATTCGTCGGAAACTTGGCATTATCGAGTTCATATCTACGATGAGGTGGTACAAGATATGAATGAAACTTGGTGAGGAAAAGAAACAACACAGCCGCTAGCGAATCGAAAAATCCGTCTCTATACTTGGTAGTTTTGAACTCTAAAAAGATTGACTAATTAAATACAACTCGATGCACGAAGCTCTCGCTACATGGGGTATCAAAGAAGGAATTCATTGTATGTAATTTTTTTTTTTTTTTTTTGCAAGAGATTATTTTTATGATTTGAATCCATGATCTTTTTTTTTTATCACAAGACAGTAATTTTACCGTTGTGTCAAAGCTCTCTCTAAAAATATTGACAAATAACTAAAAAGGAATTTTCATTGAATAGCTAAGGTAAATTTTGTAAATCCAAATGTTAAAAGTTTTCATTGAAACTAATAATAGAGTTTAAGAAATACTTTTAACAATAAATCTTTAATTTTTATCATCCCTAACAAAAGAAGTTGTATAATTAGTTAGTGATTAGTTAAACCACCAACTAAAAAGTTCCTTTTTTTCCCATTATGCACCTTGGAAGTAGGACCAAATCTAACAAATAAACTTAAACTATGCCTCATAAAAGGAATAATGGCGACTTAAAATAGGTTTTATTTATTTATTTATTTTAAACAAGTCCTATTAATAACTTGTCTTAAAGTAGCAACTGAATACTTTATCAAACAAATAACTAAATATATTTTTTAAAATTTATTTATTAATATTCAAATAGCAGAAAGTGGTCACTTTGACTTACCGCATTGCCCAGCCTCACGTGGCCTGACTCGCGCCACCGGTTAAAAGTCATACACGTGGAGGGTACCCATTGGAGACCCCGGCCGTGCCCCACACCCGCATGCTATATTTGGTCGTCCAGCGCACCACGTGGCGGTGCGGCGATCGCCGTCTCCGGCAATAAATTCCCGACCGGGTCGCCTTTCGGTCTTCGTCGCCGTGGATCGAATCCAATAAAGGAAATTGAATAAAGTCGAGGAGAGAAAAGGAGCGGTCAAGAAGAAGAGGAAGGCATAGATTTGAATAAGAATGGCGTTCAATTTGGCGCATCAGGTCGGGACTCTCAAGGTAACGCCGATGGTGATGGTGGAGACGGGGTCGGCGGCAAGAGCGGATCCCCAGTCCACGCCGGTGGCGGTCTGGAAACCCCAGGCGGCGGACCGAGGCTTCCGGATCCAGGTCGGGGCCAGGCAGGCGGAAATTGAGACAGCGCCGGCGGTGTGCCCGGGCCGATCGACCGCATTGCCCGGTCTATCGGCGGCGTGCGACTCGCCGGTGGTGGCTGATGGGGCGCAGATGCCGGAGGCGGAGGTGAGGGAGCACCTGGGAGGGGGAGGGGCGGAGAAGGGGGTTCCGGTGTTCGTCATGATGCCGCTGGATACAGTGAAGCCTGGCGGGGGGCTGAACCGTAGGAAGGCGATGAACGCGAGCCTGATGGCGCTGAAGAACGCCGGCGTGGAGGGGGTGATGGTCGACGTCTGGTGGGGGATGGTGGAGAAGGAGCGGCCGGGGGAGTACGATTGGCGCGGATACGACGAGTTCATGGACATGGCTTCCCGGATCGGGCTCAAGGTCCAGGCCGTCATGTCCTTCCATCAGTGCGGCGGCAACGTCGGCGACAGCGTGACGTACGCCCTTTTTCCCCCTTTCTCCATTTCCTTTTTCACTTTGGCCGCTTCTAAATCAGTTTCTAGCCCTTTTTTCTCATCTTTTCGTCTCTTTTCTTTTCGATCTCAAAATTCGTCAACTTTTCGGCTGAATCCTTGTTCTTGTTCCTTTCTACAGAGGAACTCATTTCCTCTTTTCTCGATTTCTTCCCCTTTCAAATAAAAACTACAAAAATTGCTCAAAATCATACAAAAAACTGAATCGAAATGCAAAAGGAATTCTCATTTTCACTTCTTAGAAAACAATTTCTTCTTGAAAATTATTGTCTTTGTTTAGCAAATTGCTTTCCGATCCAAAGAAAAGAAAAGAAAAAAGAGGATTTTTATTGGAATGATGCAGAATACCACTGCCGAACTGGGTTCTGGAGGAAATGGAGAAGGACCCGGACCTCGCCTACACCGACCAATGGGGCCGCCGCAACCCTGAGTACCTCTCCCTCGGCTGCGACGCCCTCCCCGTCCTCAAGGGCCGCTCCCCCGTCCAGTGCTACGCCGATTTCATGCGCGCCTTCCGCCACCGCTTCTCCCACCTCCTCGGCTCCACCATCGCCGTTAAGACCCCGAAGAATCGATCGATCTGTCCATTAAAAGTTCTCTTTTTTGGGGATTTAATTCGAATTATATTTTGCTATGCAGGAGATTCAAGTGGGCATGGGTCCTGCCGGCGAGCTGAGGTACCCGTCGTACCCCGAGTCGAACGGCACCTGGAAATTCCCTGGAATCGGAGCATTTCAATGCTACGATAAGGTAGGGATGTGAAAATTCTCTCTTCCTCGATTCGATTGATCTTAAAAATTCCAGATTTTGGAGGAATTCTTTCGATGATCGCAGTACATGTTGAGCAACCTGAAGACCGCCGCGGAGGCGGAAGGGAAGCCGGAGTGGGGCCACGGCGGGCCTACCGACTCCGGCGGCTACAACAACTGGCCGGAAGACACTTCCTTCTTCCGCCACGACGGCGGTTGGAACGGGGCTTACGCCGAGTTCTTTCTGTCCTGGTACTCTCAGATGCTCCTCGATCACGGCGAGCGCATCGTCTCCTCCGCCACCTCTGTATTTGACTCCTCCGGCGTCAAGATCTCCGTCAAGGTGGCCGGCATCCACTGGCACTACGGCACCCGGTCGCACGCCCCCGAGCTCACCGCCGGCTACTACAACACCCGCTACCGCGACGGCTACCTCCCCATCGCCCGCATGCTGGGCCGGCACGGTGCCGTGTTCAACTTCACCTGCGTGGAGATGCGCGACGGCGAGCAGCCCGGCGAGGCGGCCTGCAGGCCGGAGGAGCTCGTCAGGCAGGTGGCGGCTGCAGCTCGGGAGGCCGGCGTGAATCTGGCTGGCGAGAACGCGCTGCCGAGGTACGACGAGACGGCGCACGAGCAGATAGTGACGGCCGCGGCCGGGGATGCGGAGAAGATGGCGGCTTTCACGTACCTCCGGATGGGTCCCGACCTGTTCCAGCCGGACAATTGGAGGAGGTTCGTGGCGTTCGTCAAGACCATGGCGGAGGGAAGGGGAGGGTCGGCGGACCACTGCCGCGAGATGGTGGAGAGGGAGGCGGAGCTCTCGGTCGACGCCACCGTTCCGCTCGTCCAGGAAGCTGCCGCCGCGCTCACGTGCGCTTAAAATATTTGATACAATTTAAACCCTCTCCTCTTGTCATTTTAAAAATACCCCCTGTAAACTTAATTGTTTTTAAATATTTATATTATAAAATGGAATGTAATTTCTTTTTTTTTTTAAAAAAAATATTATTCTATAAAATTCATCCATGAATAATTCTTTTTATCAATCGTCTGATTTTTTAGAATTCAAAAATTGAATTATAATGCACAAGTGATCGGACGATGAAAAAAATATTTATGGATACTCATAAATAAATTATGTAGGATAATGTTTCTCTTTTATTTGTTTTTTATTTTTTCCTACTCAATTAAGCTTGTTTATCACTCCCATTCTTCATCTCCACACGGCCTTAATAAGTCAATGGTTTCATCATTCATCAATAACTTACTCTAACGATCGAGAAGGTAATAGTTTATCACCCATTGATATGATTTTATAATGATCTTAGCAATCAACATTGTTGTTAATATGATGAAGACGAATACGACTTAGTTAGAAATTTCTATTATTGAGTTTTAATCTTTAAGTTGTTGCAAGGGGAGATAAGCTTGTGAGAAGTAGTTTGTATTCTTGTAAATATTTTCATGCAAATATAAATTATCATCATTGTGAGATTTAAAGAGAATTGTATTAAATAGGACATCATTTATATAAACCGGTTTAAGACAATGGGCCTGATGGGCCTACCTTGCCTTTACATTGGGCTAAATACCGGCCCATTGCTTCCTCCCCTTGCATCGGGTCAAGTGGGCGATTTCCTCGATTCGATCGTTCCCAAAACGTCCGCAGTCCGATCGGCAATCCGCCCGAAATCGCAGTTCGAAAATCAAAAGAGCGGCGATTCTGGCGAAAGGACAGATTCAGCTTCCTGATCGTCTTCCAAAATGGGGTTCCTCGAAGATTTCCGAGCCAGTAAGTCGAAACCCTAATATATCTCTCTCTCTCTCTCTCTTCTGTATCGTTATCGCGAAAATGATGTGTCTGGGTTTTTTTAAAAAAAACACCTTGCGCTAGAACGTATTTCTTCGTGCATATCTTATGAGAAATATTGAAATGAGTACTAGCAGTGGAGAAGTTTAGATTTTTTTAAGTATTGTTTGCTCGGTTTAAAACTCACAATCTGTGTGTGATTTCTCTGGCACTTTGGGTAGTGTGTACGAGGCAATTGTCTAAGTTTTAGATAGAAATAGACAAATAGAAGGAAGGACGCATTTTTGTAGTAGTAATTATGTTATGTTTCTTCCTAGTTCCCTCCGCCCTTTCAGTGGGTTTTCTATAATTAATATCTATTCTCTTCACAATCCAGACAGACACTTTGTTTTGAAAGAGAACTTCATATTTTTACTGGGTGAAAATAGCAAATAAGTTTCTATGTCTTTAGAATGCACGCTCTTGTCCACTAAGAGTACATAAAAAATCAAAATGGGATGAAGATGGATCAAACCCCCAACTGATGTACGACTCCTGGACTGTGGGAGGAAGATGGATCAAACCCCAACTTATGTACCACTCCTTTACTCCACTGTCCAACCTAGTGGATACTTGGAGCTAACAAACACTTATATCACCTAAAATATATCTAGATTCTAGCATACAAAAGAAAAAAAGGGTCAAATATTGAAATTTCAGGGATGGAAATGGTATTAATTAAACATATGTGATTTTAAAAAAAATGGTCAAATATATGGACATATGTATAGTGATATTGTCTTTTAATGACTATATGGATTCCAATTCTAGGGTTCATTGGCCTGTGATTTGAGATTTTGACTTTACCTTAAGAGAGAGATCATGCTCACACAAATTTTAGAAGCTCTACCACATTTAAATATTGGTTTCCAAGACATTTTTATTAACACTTTTTGTTAAATAATAGTACAAATTATCCAAAACTCTTACAACAACAACAATCAAGCCTTTATCTCATTAAGTGAGGTCAACTATATGAATCATCTTTCGCCATTAGGTTCAATCTGCTACTATATTCTCACCTATATAACAACAACCAAGTCTTATCCCACTAAGCGGGGTCGGCAAATTATTTTAAATAAATTTTATCTTGTTTTATCGTTGTTAATCAACTCTTCTTTGATCTCTCTCTTTTTCGATTGTGTGTATTTGTCATAGTTGCACATTGTTTAACTGATACATTTATTTGTTGCTTTAGTACATAAGTAATCCAAAACTCTTATATCTAAAAAATTTCTTGTCTATACAATTTAGATATCCTCTTTAGTTTTTATTTTAATATTTGTTCTATGATTTTCTTAACCATTTTATCTCTTTAGTTTGTTTTGTAAACAAACAACATACATGATTGATTTTAGAGTGTGTGTGTATGTACTCTTCTGCATTCAATGCCCATTTTTTTGTTATATAAGTTCATTAACTAGATTTGCATTGGTTGCACCACATTGTTTAAAAAATCGGTCTTGGTGGCTACCTAGCTAGAATTGGAAGAGGGCCATGTCCCTTAGCGGCTAAGTTGTTTCCATTATATGGCCGTTTTAAAAAAATTGTTCAGGTGAACCGTACAACTGGCCAAGCAGATTGATTAGAGCAAAACCATTTCATTTTTAGCAATTGGTTCACTTGAATATAACAATAAAATTCTAGTGTTTTAATTAGCCAACCCCACTTGATTGTGAGGAAGAATGTAAAGAGAGTGATGACAAGAAATTTAATGAGTACTTTTTTTTTTTAGTTTTTCACCTTCAGAGAAACTAGACTGTAAACTTAATTGATATAAATTTACTTGATTTTGCTTGCAGTGTCACTAGTTGTCCATATTTTGATATTATAGCATGACACTAGCTATTCATATTTTGATATTGGTATGTGTTATAGTAACTAAAAATGGGAATTAAATCTAGAAGAGTATATAAGCTTTTATGCTGTATTATTATGACCTTTTTCCTACAATATGAAATATGATTTCTTCTGTAATTGCTATGTGGTTACTTATCAATTATCACTTGTTTTCTTGGAATTGTAAAATTGTTTTGATTGTATAATGCACTTTGTTAGTTATATTTTACTTTATTTTAGTGATATTAGCTTTCTATTTTCTTTTAATATAGACTGCTTAGGTGCCCACCTACTGCTTTGGTACTGAGCAGTGGGTCTAATGTCTATTGTCTGAGGCTGCCTTTTAAAGGATTTTTGTACCATACCAATCTTAATATAGCAGTATTGTTATGGTTGTTTACTCTCTTTATAGCTTACCTTTACTTCTTTTGATCCAATTGCTTCCTTTTATGTAATTTACTTACTAACATTTTCTTCATTTTATGTAATTTTACTATTGTGTTATTCTGAAATTACACCTTTAGACTATTTTTGATAAAAGGCATCTGTCTCTATTTAGCATAAAAAAGAATCAATATTTATATACCAAATATTCTCCCTCTCTCTCCTTGTTTTTATACTTCTACAAAGTAATTTTATATTATTTTTAAATTCTACCATATGGTTTTCATTAAACTACGAACTAATTTTTTCTTCTGTGCCTATCGCTTGCTTTTGACAACACTAGTAAATGTTAATTAGGTGCTCTTGGTTTAAGTTTTCCTTTCTTACTCAAATTTTTATTACCTTTACTGAGTGTTGAGTAGAAGATCAAATGCATATAAGAATCAGTATCCTCAATTTGTTCCTTTTTGATCTTTGCTAGCTTTTGGGATTTCCTTGTTTCCTTTTTTGTTGTTTGTGCACTTTTCATTTGGTGTTTCTTTGTTTTCTCTAGGTGTTGAGTCTGTGCCAGCTATGCTTCAACGCAATTATGCTCTGATGCGAGATCTAGACAAAAGCCTATTAGGTATGACTTTTTTTATTCTTGTTTTCATCAAGACAAGGTTTTATATGGGTTATGAGCTGATATGCGTTATCGTGGTATAGTGACTTTGTGACACAGTCTGTCAATTTTAATATATGATATTTAGAATGCACGAACATTTTCCTGTTTGTTTTTATCTGCCCTCTAATTTATCTAAGATGCCAATTTACATGCCCAAGTTCATACTATAATCTTCTTCACTTAAAGGCTTGATACCATTGTCAAGATCCAAATCCAGCTCATAGCCCATAATCATTCTAATCAGGAACATTTGTATCCTGATGGTGGCTTTGCTATTGCATAGTTACCTTTTCTAAATAGCTCACATGCTTAGGATTATATTTACCATGTCAAGAAAATGGGATGAAATACGAAAACAAGATTGGACTCATGGTGATTTTTTCACCAAGATATTTTCCATTGTTATGGTAGGTTATAAATTCTGATCTATATATTTAGGTCCATTTTCATTTTTCCCATTTTACGACACAGGCTTAACGAAGCTGATTTTTCCTACTTATTTTCTTATATACTTGTGCATAGATAAGCTAATGAAAGTACTTGCCCACATTTTAGGGTTTGAGGTTGCTCAATTGTGCACTTTGCCCACCTATAATAGTGTTGTCCAGTACCTTTGTTGTTTCCCATATAAGAAACCATTAAATTCTGTAGACACAAGTGAATGATGAGTGAATGCCATAACTTATTGACCACAAAAGGGTAAACCCATCCTTAAACACAGCAAATTGTCAAAATAAAATCAAGTGTAACATTGAAGAATTTATTTTATTTAACCCAAAAGTTCATCTTACACAAATCATTTAGTTCAGTTTTTGGTGATTTAGGTTGAGAAACATGAATATATATGTTGAACTAAAGTTCCTTGGCTCAACTATTGCTATTCTTGATTTGTTGAAATCAAACCCGGTGGCTGTAAGTAGGAAGATATGGTAACTCCTTGTTTAATTGTAGGTGTATTGGGAAGTGGAACACTCGTAAATTCCAACTAGGTTCCATGTCTCAGGCTTCTAGTCAATAAGCACTAGCTTCCACATGCAATGATGCATATAGGCCGTTGATATAAAGATCCTTTTTACATGGAAGTCAGTATTCTGCTCCATAAATTATTCAAAATTGTGCTGGTAGACACTGATTGATTGTTATTGGACATAATTAGAAGAGTTCTTAAAGATTGTTACCATTCACAGGAGGTCTATATGATGGCAGCAATTTTTGAATTGTACAAGATTAGTTTGCACTATGACTATGGTTGGGTGTGCACAATCAAACTACGTTTCTTGCACTGTTGCTTTCTCAACTGGATCAGTGACTGAGTAGTCATGTTCCTATGAGGGATGGAAGCAAGAAAGAAATAAAGTGATAAAAATTTTGTCAGCGTCACTTTTTCGTTGTTTCCTTTGGTAGAAATGAGGTAGGGAAAGAAAAGATAGGGGAAATTTTCCTCAGTTTTCCTTGTATTGCTTCTGTTTGATTTGGATGGAAAATTTTCTTATGCAATTGACTAGAATTTTTGGTCGTATATGACATCTGCCTTAGAGGATGATGCCTTGCAGTAGTCAATCTGGGCATTTTACATAATTAGAATGTGAAACAGAACTTTGGTTTTCTGAGAGACTAATGAATAATTATAATATACTTATTTTTTGGATAAAAATATATACATCCATGACAAGAAAAATGAATTTGCAGTAGCTTATTAGCTTCTCTTGGGCTTGACAATTGGTCGCTATACACCTTTAGGAACATTTTTAGTATCTTGGGTGCGGTTTGAAGCTGTGCATTGTTAAAGCCTACATCATATTTATATTATAAGTGGTCATAAGGCCATAGAATCATTCACTATGTTGATATACACAGGTACTTAAATTTGACTTAGGTCACCTGCCACCATGCTAAAGAATTTGCTGGCCATTTCTGTCAAATCTGTAGCTGATTTCTCTTTTCAATATTGATTAATTTGTCTACTAATGTGATCCCTTTTGCAGGAGTTCGTCAGCAAAATGAACAGCGCTGCGAGCAAGAAATAAATGATATTAAACGAAAACTTGAGTCTGGTAACATTCAACCTGATGCATCACTTTTCAAATTTTCAGATGAGGCCCTTGAAGAGCAGAAACATTGCATTAGAATTGCTGATGAAAAGGTGGCTTTGGCCACTCAAGCATATGATATGGTACATCCTCTATTCTTTATGGCCCCACATAATGTAGTTATTCACTTTTGTTATACAGCCACCAAATTTTAAGTAGTTTAATTTCTGTTATAGAAATTGTGCAGCCGTAGTGCAATTGTATTTACTTATCTTGAGGATAAAAAATCATGAAAATGATGGTCAATTGAAGTGTTGGTCAATACTAGCTTGCATGTTGAAATGTATTGTTTTGGTTATGAAATTATAATAATACTATGTTGGCATGGGCAATTGTTATTCCGTCTACACAATTTCATTGGCTCCAAGTTAGGTGGGGTTGCCTTTATTGAGACCATCTAGAACTGAAACACTGACAGCGTATGTACTGGCTCCACATGGAGGGAGAGAAATGCTCATATTTTGAGAAGCTCTCCTTTGTTTGTCCCTGTAGAGAGGATTCAAAATCCCTCATTCCCTCTCCCATGATTTTTCCCCCTCTAAATTCGTATCCACATGATGAGGTGGACTTGGTATTGATGGAAGTGAGCTTGATATAGATAACTAATGCCAGGTCTCTACTTATATTTGTCAAACCATTGCCTTGTGTCGCTCTTAAATTATTTTTGCCAAGTTAATGGTTGCTCTCTGCTTCCCAACAAGTTTAGTTGTGTGTAATATTTTTGGCTGAAAAATTTGTCAAGGATTTTTATTAACTTTTTTTATTGGCCGAGGTAAGTAATGGTACACCAGCTGCAATCTGCTCTTTATTGTGCACTTGTTTTTTTTTTTGCCATATTTAGCAGTTTAGGTGAGTATTATTGATTCTTTTCCCTGGCTTTGACTAGGTAATTAGTATCATTCTCTGTTCTGATCTCAGTTTCACTCTAGGTGGATGCTCACATCCAACAACTCGATCAATATTTGAGAAAGATTGAAGAAATTCGGCGAGGTGGCTAACTAAAATTTTGTTTTGCATGTGCTTAAACTTGCATGTCTAAACTAGCAAATGTGTTACTATTTTCTTGTATTTTGATTGGTAGAACGAGAACTTGCAGCAGCAGCAGCAGCTGCTTCTGCAGGTGCCTCCAATGCTGAGGGCAACACAAGATCTGGAAGGGGTGAAGGTGGCCGAGGGGGTCGTAAAAAGTATGTCATGTTTGGTGATCTTTATCTTTCATAAATTAATAAAATTTACAATTTCAAACAGTTGCTTGATACTCCATACTTGGCCACAGATCATGGTTAGCAGCTGAACAACCGGCCATCGAGTTGGAGTTGCCTGTGGATCCAAACGAACCCAGATACTGTGTTTGCCACCAAGTTAGCTACGGCAACATGGTTGCTTGTGACAACCCCAGTGTATGCTATCCTTGTCTTTGTTCCGACCTCTTTGTTCCATTTGCAGTGGTTTGATTTACACCTACATATTCTTTTACCGTAGTGCCAGATAGAATGGTTCCATTTTGAGTGTGTCGGACTCAAAGAGCATCCCAAGGGCAAATGGTACTGTCCCAACTGTGTTGGACTGCAAAAGCGCCGTAAAGGCAAGTGAACGGTTAGTTTTCCTACTTCGAAACATCTCGAGGTCGTGGATGGGTTAAATTATCTGGGAACCGATTGGCTTCTCGAAACCTCCACCTTTTGTACAGGGCCCAACTAGCTTTTGCAAGTGGACCATTTCAAATACAACTTATGGTTTATGTTTCAATTTGTGAATTTACTATCTGTTAGTTTTTGTTTTCTTTACAATCTTTGTAAGTTATAGGATATAGTTTGGAAGAAACATCGTCACCAAGCTCTTTATGTTGTCTTGGGGATCAATAAAACAACTTCAAGGTAACTATTTGTATCTTTATATATGATTGGTACGAGGTGTTGTTTCATTAATTTTCTGGCTCATGTATTGGTTTAAACAATATGACAAGAATTGTTTATTGTGCTTGGAGTTCTGATTTGATATAAGTTATGCCCTCGAGGTGTTTGAATATCGATCTAACCTAGGACGACTCGGATTTTGCTATTACTACTTTTCATTGAGAATGACTGCCAAAGATTTTTGTAGGCTTCTATTTGATGACCCTGCATAGGTCATATGGGCAAAAAGATAGTGAAAGTGAGCTCTTTGCCACTTAGGGTATTAGAAATGTTCTGTAGTTTGTTTTCGATTCAGAAATAGTCATTGGTCTAAAACTCTGACGGTCATATAATCGTCGTACAATTAAGTCGTATAGAACTGGAAATGGTTACCTTGAAACTTTAATAGAATAAATGGCATTGTTTATTTATTTATTTTTCATTTTATTTTCAGTATAAAATGCTCATGAGGGTCAAAGATATGTTACTTCTCCTTGTGATCCCCCCCTATGAAAGTGGATTATTTTGTCCATCATATCTTGACATGAAAATGTCTATCCAAGTGGCCTCTTGTTTGATTTTTTTTTTCTAGTAGTGGGTCTATTCTCGATCTTTTCGGTATAAGCCTAAATTAATTTTCGAAAATTGTGGTCTCCTTAATTTTTTTTCTATTGATTTTTTCTAAAATTTGATGATATGACTCATTAGTTTAATACTCTTATAGTTTTTATAAGTTTATACGCCCTTTTATTTTTATACAAGGAAATTATAGTATTTATTCTCTATTGATCAGATATATATATATATTTTTAATATCATGTTAAATAATTTTATAAGTCTTTCAATTTTTTTCCTTAGGCATTTTCATATCTCTATTGGAATATCATCTGGTCCAACAATCTTTTCAATTTGCACTCCATTTAAAGCCGGTTCTATTTTTGAAATTTGAATTATATGATAAAAAATTTAAATTTTTATACTCATTTAATTTATTTAACTTACCTAAATTAAGTTAGTCATTTAAATCTTTATTAAAAAGTTGATAAAAATATCTCTTCTATCGTTCTTTTATTTCTTCATCATTTACTAATATTCTATTGTATTCATCTTTACTATATATTATTTGAATAAGATTTTTTTGTTTTTCTCTCTCTTACTTTAACTATTCTATAAATATTTCTTTATCCCTTCTTTTGTATATAATTTTTGATATAATTATTAAAAAGTTTCATTCTTCGTATCTTTCTTAACTATTGTATTTTTTTTTAGTTTTTTTCGTTCTTATAAATATATAATTTTTTATATGTTATTCGTTTTTCATTCATTTGCTCTTGTACTTTCTCATCCCACCATCAAGATTCCTTATTCGATGGTGCATATCCCTTTGACTCACTGAAAACACTTTTGGTTATTATTTTAAACTTTGAGACCATTTTATTCCATGTCATATTATGATTATCGTATATTTTACCTAATATTTATACTCTTATTTTATCCTTAAATATTTTATGTTTTTCATCTTTTAGCTCAATCGTTCTTCCTAAAATGTATTAGCTAGTATAAGAGCATAAGCTATTGTAAAATCCAATATAGTTTTATCTTATTCATTTCTTTTTTTCAAATCTATAACTCTTATGCACCCTTTTATATTATTTATTTTTCACTCTGACATGTTTATTTAGATTGTCTTCTATTAAAATCACTTTTTTTGAAGGAATATTTTATAATACTTCATTTGGGTTGTCTCAAAATTTTGATTTGGTATCTTCATCTAATCATGCTTGAGTTGCATATACGTTTTCTTTCTCCGTCATTATTTTGAGAGTTATAATTTTATCTTTCTTTCTAATTACTCTTACAACTTCATCCTTTAACAAATTATCTATAATAGTATCCACTCTATTTTTTATTTTTTTTCTGTGTATTATAATTTAAAACTCAAGTTCTCTATCATCTTTACCTTATCTCCTATCCATTTTGTCTTTTGTACACATAAAATATTAATTCTTATTCTAATCATCGTATCTACTACCTCTATTGTTTTACCAGTGAGGGTTCCTATGTTTCATATTCCAAATATTATACTATTAATTTTCTTATAATATTTATTCTTACCCAATTTATGACGTGAAATCTCTTATTTATTTAACATTACGTCCAAGTTCTCATAGATATATAGTGGTTCTTATCGTTATGTTACAGTCGGATCTTGCAACATGAACTCTTGTATATTTATCACTATACTTGAGTTCTGAATATGTAGCGATTCTTATCTCAATCATCGTATCTACTACCTCTATTATTTTATCAGTGAGAGTTTATATGTTCCATATTTCAAATATTATACTATTAATTTTTCTATAATATTTATTCTTACTCAACTTATGATGTGGAAACTCTTACTTATTTAATATTACGTCTAAGTTCTCATAAATATATAGTGGTCCTTATCGATACGTTACAATTGGATCCTACAACACGAACTCTTACATATTTATCACTACACCTGAGTTATGGAGATGTAGCGATTCTTGTCAAAATGTTATAAGCGGACTCTATAATGCGTTCCTTCCGTAGAACAATCTAGCATTAATAGATCCATTTATTAAACATTTGTCTTAGTGCAATGATGACTGATAATTTAATGTAATCGTTCTCCTTTATCCGAACTTGAGATTGATCCGGACGGAATTAACCCATCATGGGCAAATTTTACTATATCATCTATATTTAAATAAATTTTAACTTACTATATTATTGTTAATCAAATCTTCTTTGTTCTTTCTCATTTAATTTGTATATTTGTAATAATTTCACATCACTTAATGGGAGCATCTATTGGTCGTCTAAATATATATTCGTACCATCCTAAATGTATCTTCTGGAATTTTACTTGAATATGTGTAACTTCAACTTTTACTCTAATATTTTCATTTTTTATTTTGTCTATCTTTATATGTTCACACATCCATATTAACATTCTCATTTTTGTAACTTTCATCTTCTACTTATATAGTCGAGTCATAGTTTAACATTTAGCTTCATGTAGCATAGTAGATCTAATTGTGATTTTATAATTTTTTTTTAATTTTAAAGGTACTTTACGATTACAAAGAATACATGGTTTTTTTTTTCATTTCAACCATTCTTTTTGTATTATATATAAGAGATCTTTCTCAGTCTCTAAATCTTTTTGCAAAATCAATCCTAGATATTCAAAATTTTCGATTACAACACTTCATTATCTCATAGCATAACAATTGTCTCATTATATTTAACATTGCTAAATTTAAAATTCATATATTTTGTTTTTACTCTGTTAAATATAAGATCTTCCACTTTTAATATTTCCCTCTAAAATTCAAATTTAGCATTTACTTCTTCATTTATCTCATCATCCAAAATAATATCATCCGTAAATAACAAGTACTATGATATCATATTTTAAATGTATCTAGTAAGTTTATTTATGATTAGTGTAAAAAGATAAAGATTTAAAGTTGATCTTTGATATAACCTTATCTTTATGGACAATATGTCCGTTAATCCTCCTGGTATTTGCACTCTTGTTATTGTCTCTCCATATATATATCCTTAATTATCATAATATATACTACATTGACTCCTTTCTTTTTTAGAATTCTCTACATAATTTCTTTTAGAACTTTATCATAAATTTTTGTAAGATCAATAAATATCATATGTAAGACTTATTTTTGTGCTCGATCTTTTTCAATTAGTTGTCTGATAAAATATATAACTTCTATTGTAATTTTTTTTTCATAAATTCAAATTGATTTTTGGTCACCGTGATTTTCTTTCTTAATCTTTTTCTTTATTATTTTTTCTTATAGTTCATGACATATTTATTATTTTAATACTCCTGTAATTTGTATAATTTTGTATGTCTCTTTTATTTTTATATAAAGAAATTGAAGAACTTATCTTCTAATGATCAAATATTTTTTTTTCATTTTCAATATTAAATTGAATAATTTTATAAGTCATTCAATATCTTTTTTATCTAAGCACTTTTATATCTCCATTGAAATATCATTTGATCTAATTGCTTATTCATTTTGCATTCCATTTAAAATTTGCTCTACTTCTAAAGATTTGATTTTACGATAACAATTTAAATTTTTATATTTATTTGATCTACTTAAATTAGCTAAGTTAATTTGATCACTTAAGTTTTTAATTGAAAAGTTGATAAAAATATCTCTTTTATCACTTTTTTATTTCTTTATTATCTACTAGTAATTAATTTTCCCAAAATTTAATTTTAGTATTTTTTTATCTTATTATATTTGAGATGCATATATACAAATTATATTTATAATTTCTTTCTTTGTCACTATTTGAAGAGCTATAATTCTATTATTTTTTCTAATTAGTTCTGCTACATCTTTTAATAAATTATCTATAATAATAGCTAATTTATTTTGTATTTTATAATTTTCTATATACTATAATTCAAAGCATGAGTTCTCAATTATCTATTTTCTCTTCTATTTATTTTATTTTTTTAAACATAAAATGTTAATATATATTTTTATCATAGTATCTATCATTTCCATTGTTTTACCGATAAATATTTTTATATTTTATGTTTCAAATCATAAATAGTCAATTTTTTTATAATATTTATTTTTATACCATATATGGTGCAGCGATCTTTAAGTTTTTATAGAAATATTATCGTCTTTATTGGGATGTTATAGTCGAACTTTATATTGCGTTCATTCTGAGGAATAATCTAGTATTAATATAATATTTTAATAAATTTATTTATTGAGATTTATCAAAGTTCATTCGGATGAATAGGATTTTGAATAAATTGTTTTAATTTTTTGATGAGCTTCGTTTGTTGTAGTCAAAAAAGTAAAACATGGGCTGCTTGAAAGATCCAAGTTATGATTAACTTGTTGATTTTGACATTTATATATATCCCATCAAGCTAGTTGTTGTCAAAACTTTTCAATAGTCCCATGCATGTTATACAACTCATACAAAAGTCAAAAGGATGCTTTAAAATTTTGGAAAACAAATGTGCTTGTTTGACTTTTTAAATATAAAATGACCATCAAAAAAGCTTTGCCCATAACTCTTTGATGGTTATTTTATGATTTCGTTAGTGATTTTAAAGAATTGAACAATTCTACAAGGACGAGCCATTGTCTAATAAATGCTTTGATAAATATTTTTTTTATGTTTTAAAAATAAAACTCAAGGTAGTTAAAGCCGAAAAACTTAGGGAGTTAGATGTAAGATCTACCTTCGCATGTCGACAACCTATAAGTGATGACGATCATCATAGGCTTGGTAGGATAGTAGTCGATTCGTCAATGTTCTTGTTGTTTTTATAGGTAAGCCAAATGAGAATGGATGCATCATACTAAAGGGAAAAAAAATTCCTCAATTTTATAAAATTTTTATTTTTATTTCATATCTAGTTCTTTATAATTAATAGAATATTGTCAGTAACTACTATACAAACCTATGTTCATCAAGAATATACAGAAAAAGATTGAAAAAAGATTACTGAAAAGAAAACAAACAGTATATTATTTTTGAGCTATGAACAAGTAGATAAAACTAAAAAATCAAAGGACCACCATATCATGATCTCTCATGGGGGTTTTTTTTTTACATATAAAGTTTCCCATTTGGAATAAAAATTAATAATAAAGACACCTGATATAATATAAAGAATGATTGCATATTCATGTTCTTTAGAAAAAATAAATAAATAAACAGATTACAAAGAATAAGTACACATAAAATACACTTAAATTTTAATTACTGTCCAATTATTTTATAAAATCCATCGTAGTCTGTCTCAAGTCCGGATAAAAAAGAGTGATCATTGTATTGTATTGTCAGTCAATGTTGGATTTGGACAAATTTCAATGAATGAATCCGTTAAATTATTGTTCTAATATTAGATTATTCTTTGAAAGAAATGTATTATATGGTCTGATTGTAACATCTTAACAAAAACTGTTATATCTTCGTAATAACTTGGGTACAATGTCAAAAATGCAAAAGTTCTCACTCTATAGATTGGATAAAAATAAATACTACAGAAAAATTGATTTTTTTTTTAAATTTAAAATATGAAACATAGGAATGTTCACTGATAAAATAATGAAAGTAGTAAATACTATAATTAAAAAAATTAATATTTTATGCTTATAAGAGACAAACTAAGTAGGAGAGAACCAAAACGGATAGATAACTTAGATTTTAAATTATGATACATCGAAAAAAAATAGAATACAAAATGAAATTATTATTATTATAAATGATTCATTAAAGGATGAAGTAATTAGAAAAAATGATAGAATTAAAAATTCACTATCATTTAAAAAATGATTCATTAAAGGATGAAGTAATGATTCATTAAAGGATGAAGTAATTAAAAAATGATAGAAAAAAGGATGAATTAAATAGAAAAAATGAAATTTTATATTGGCATATAAACTTACACTAACTAATATATTTTTCAAGAAAGAAAAAAGCACTTGATCACATTTAAAAATTCAAATAATGAATCACAAATTTATTTTCTTATGGTGAGCAAAAAAATTGAAATATATATAAACATTCTAAGGTTATTATTGAAGAAAATATAACATCCCAATATAGTAGTATTGGATATGTGCCTTAAGTATAATATTAATAGAAGAAAAATACGTATGACTGCTCGAATTAAATGATAAAAGTTAAAAGATAAGAAATTAAATATATTTAAAAAGTAGATAGATGTATAAGTATTAAGAGAATAATATTAAAGTTAAAAATGGTAGTCAAGAGTGTACTTAGTGAGTCAAAAAAATGTACATCACCAAGTAAAAAAATATTAATGGCGGAATGAAAAAATACAAAAGAAAGTTAAGGAAAAACGAATAACCTATGAGATATTGTACACTTATAAAAATAAGAAAAACTAAAAAAGATATACAATAGTCAAAAAAGAGACCAAGAAAATAGTAAGTGAAGTAAAGAATAAAACTTTTGAACATTTATATCGACAAATGAATATAAAAGAAGAGGAAGGAGATATTTATAAAATAGCTAAAACTAAAGAGAGAAAGACTAGAGATCTTACCCAAATAAGATGCATTAAAGATGAATAAAGATCGATAAAAAAATGATTTTCATTAACTTATTGATAAAGATTTAGATGATCAATTTAACTTAGGTAATTTAAGTAGGTCAAAGGAGTATATAAATTTAAATTTTTATTATAGAATTCAAATTTCAAAAGTAAAATAATTTTTAAATAGAATGCAAAAATAAAAAAGTAATTGAATTAGATGTATAACTTACAAAGTTTTCAATTTGATATTGAAAATGAAAAAATGTTTGATAAATGTAGAATAAGTACTTTAGTTCTTTTATATAAAAATAATGAAGACATACAAAATTATTCAAATTATAGGAAAAAAGATAAGAAAAGAAACCACGATGACTGAAAATTAATTTATATTTATGTCGAGAATGTTGACAATAGAAGTTATATATCTTTTCAAATATCTAATTGAAAAGTATTAAGAACAAAATCAAGACATACACATGATATTTATTGATCTTGAAAAATCTTATGAAAGAAACCAAGGAATATTATCTGAAAAATTCTATAAAAAAAATGTTAGTATAACATATATTGAAATAATTAAAAATATGCATAAAGATGTAAAGATAAAAGTAAAAATGTTAGGAAGATTAACTGAAATATTTTTCATAAAGATAGGATTATATCAAAGATCGACTTTAAGTCCCTATATTTTTATACTAATTATGGATAAACTCATTGGACAATCTAAAACATGGTATCATTGCGCATGTTATTTGTATGTGATATTATTTTGATAAATAAGATATGTAAAGGAGAAAATACTAAATTTGAATCTTGAACGTAAACGCTATAAGACTCTGTTTGGTAAGGGTTAATATAATTAAGCTTGTAATATCACTACAACAAAAATAGAAAATGGCGGCGAATTTTTTTCGTCGTTAATACCAAAAATTCACCGCTAAATACATTTTACGACGAAATAATTTCGTCGTTAGAGTCGTCATAATTAATAAGCTTGTTGCAAAGACAAATTAGCGACGAATTAAGACTTTTTCGTCGTTAAAATTGCCGACGATAAATTCACAACATCATAATCGCACATGGGTATATATGCAACAAACTTAGTTTCAATGACTATTACTTAATTGCATGATAAAACTATAAATGTGCTTCAAAAAACCTATGGCTAGCTAAGTTCAAGCAGTGGTATAGTCACTCAGGCTAAAAATAGAACCATCATGTTCAAACAAAGAGAATTAAGTAATAATTCAACTATCAATATTTTTTTCATTATGCAGCAAATAAAAATTTCCTGAACTAAACAAATTTCTAAAGCTCAAATTATGATTTTGAGAAATTGACAGATGCAATTTCATGTGTATTGACAAACAGATATTAAAATAAAGTTGTTACCGATCAAGCTTTCCACCGAACGTTGAGAAGTTGTTCCGCCGGAGATGGAGAAGGTGGTCGGAGCTGGAGAAGGAGGGTGGAGGCCAGAGGGCGGAGTTGTCGCCAGAGCCGCACAACCGGGAGATAAGCACCGAGAAGAAGTCGCACGCGAGAGGAAGCTAGGGCACCGGAGCTGTCGTCAGAGCTGGTCACCGTAGCTGGTCACTGAAGAGTCGTGCGAAGAATCGCCGGAGAGCAGAAAATCGCCGGAAGAGAGGAAGTTGCGCGGAGAAAATGGGAGAATCGACGTGGGGTAAGGTTTTTTCACATATTTTAGCGACGTAATATGATTTATTCGTCACTAATATTTATTATCTTAGCGATGAATATTTACATTTTCGTCGCTAACACAAAAATGTCGGACCACAGAATCGAGTTCACTCGACTGACCACAGAATCGAGTTCACTCGACTAACATAAAAATGTCGGACCACAGAATCGAGTTCACTCGACGAATAGTTCGCAACGAATAATTATTTATTTCGTCGCTAATTAGCAGTCGAGTCGCCAATTCGACTGTTATTATTGGCGACGAATTTATAAATATTCGTCGCTAAATCAAACATGTCGGGCCACAGAATCGAGTTCACTCGACTGAATAGTTTACAATAAATAATTATTTATTTCGTCGCTATATATCAATCGAGTCGCCAATTTGACTGATTCTATTGGCGACGAATTTATAAATTTTCGTCGCTAACGCAGAAATGTCCGGCCACATAATCGAGTTTACTCGACTGGCCACTCGACTGAATAGTTTGCGATGAATAATTATTTATTTCGTCGCTAAGTATCAGTCGAGTCGTCAATTCGACTACTATTATTGGCGACGAATTTATAAATACCGTCGCTCAATTTCATTTAATAGCGACGTAAAATACATTTCGTTGTTAATTCTTAGTTTAGTGACGAAATAAAATTATACGTTGCTAATATATTTTATATTAGCGACGAAATATTACTATTTCGTCGCAAACGCAGAAATGTCGGACCACATAATCAAGTTCACTCGACTGGCCACTCGACTGAATAGTTTGCGATGAATAATTATTTATTTCGTCGCTAAATATCAGTCGAGTCGCCAATTCGACTGCTATTATTGGCGATGAATTTATAAATATCGTCGCTCAATTTCATTTATTAGCGACGTAAAATACACTTCGTTGCTAATTCTTAGTCTAGCGACGAAATAAAATTATACGTCGCTAATATATTTTATATTAGCGACGAAATATTACTATTTCGTCGCAAAAGTAATATTGTTTACGACAATGAAGATATTCATCGTAAACTCTTAGATTTACCGACGAATTAACAATTCGTCGCTAATATTTCATTTTTCTTCTAGTGTGTAATTAATATTACATTATTGTATTCGGTCACAGAGTTGTATACTATGTATATAATCTTTTATTACAAGGACAATTATATTTTTTTATTTGGTATCTATTATTTTTTATAAGAAATGTAATTAATATTATTATAAAATGCTAAAAATATATTTATAACTAAATTTAAGTAATTTTATCAAATCTCAATTTCATCAGAATATAATCAAGACCTTAGTCGATTGTTCGCGATCGTCATCGTCATTGTCGATCGCCGACCGTTGCCATCATCATCGTCGTCACCACCATCGGTCACGGGTTGTCATCGCCACCACCACTGGTCGCCACCGTCACCGCCAACACCGCCACCACCACCGGTTGCCACCACAGCCACCACCACCACCACTGGTCGCTGTTTCCACCATTGGTCGTCGTCCTCCATCGTCATCAATCGTCGGTTGCCGACACCATTAGTCGTCGGTCGTCGGTCGTCGGTGACCTTGTCGCCATCACCACCAACTGCCGACCGCCGCTGTTACTGATCGTCGATTGCCACCGTCACCGGTCACTGCCATCGTCGACAGCACCGCTCGCCATCATCGACGATCGCCGACTGCCACCACCTTCAAGAGCCTGGTTTGATCGAAAGAACAAGAATTAAAAAAGGGTATATTTGATATTTAAATTTTAGTTAAATATTGTACTTGGAATGTAATTGGATTACATGCTTTAATTTTATAATTTAGATTATAAAACTTTAATATCTCTTATAATTCCGATTACATTATATTAAAGTTTTAAAATTATACTAAACAAAATGATTATTCTTGTAAGGTAAACTTGATTATATTATAGTTTAATTACCTTTCACCAAATATAGCCTAAGTGAAAGGTGTTACACTTATTAGAGTAAAAATAATATATGAAATTTAAACGCAATGAGACAATTGTTAAGTTGGAAGATAAAAAGTTATTTGTAACTAAAAGTTTTAAATATTTAGAATCATTTTTACAAAATAATGAAAGAATTGAAAATGATATCTTACATATAATACAAGCAAGATAGTTGAAGTAGATGAGAGCATCAAGTATATATTCTTTGTGATGGTAAAGTATCTTTAAAATTTAAAAGAATATTTTATAAAATTGTAATTATGCCTACTATATTATATGAAATTGAATGTTGGACTATGATTTAAACTCATGAGAAAAAAATGAGAATTGCAAAGATGAGGATGCTAAGGTGGATGTGTGAATATATGAAGATGAATAAAATTAGAAATAAAAATATTAGTGTGAAAATTAAAGTTGCACCTAGTGAAGAAAAACTCTGGGTGAGTTTGGTTCAAAGTAATTGATGATAACCTCTTGAGTTATATGATTTAATTTTGTTTGGTTCAAATATTTAGTGGTTCTTCGATAATGAAGCATGTCTGTCATATTAGCAAATGGAACATAATATGACATATAATTCAGAATCATATTATCTTAGAAGAGTAGGATTTTTCTTGATTTCGAAATTAGATATGATAATTTGGTAATCACATAACCATGATTATAAAAGAAAACTTGAACCAAATATATTCTAAAAGATACATTTAAGATGATACAAATATGTATTTAGACAACTGATAAATACTTTAGATAGACGATATAAAACTATTATAAATATACAAATCAAATAAAAAAAAAAGAGAAAAATCATCGTAAAATTAAGCCAACGGCCTGGATAGAATTATCATTGTAAAATTATTAAAGCAGCTATTAATTAATTATTACCTGCTAGAATGACTTTCTAATTAATATACAAAAATATATTAAGATATTATTTAAACTTTTTTAAAAGCAAAGAATCTCATTTTAAAGATTCTCGTCATAACTAGAATGACCTTTTATTTTATTTTTATCCAATTAAATTTGTTAGGATGATGTGAAAGAGTTTTACTAAACCCTTGTTCATAAAATTCAAATAAACACGTGCGTAAATATTCAGTCATTCGTCTTCAATTTTATAGCAAATACTACTAATTAACTCTGATTGCTACAATTATTATAATAATTATAGTTAATTTTTTTTTATATATTGTAAGCGACAGTTGTTATGATAATACTGAAATAAGAGTATTTTTTTTTAACGAAAATTATATTAGGAATTAATTTAATTTTTTCAAAAAATAAGAGATACGTGAAAGAATTGTATTAGTCTTACTCATAAAATTAAAATAAATATGTACCCATTCAGTCCTCCTATTATAATAAATTGTTACAATAATTATAGTTATTTTTTGTTATATATAGTAAGAGATATTACGAAAAAGGCGATTTTCTCGTCCTAGCACTCCTGTCAGTCAATCTCATAGCAACATGAAGGAAATAAATTACGATGGACTATATCCCTTGAGTCGCTGACTAAAACAGCGGAGGGTTTCTGAGTCCGAGTGAGAGTTTTAGATCTTGCACCGAGATTCGACCTCTATCCATTGTAGCAGCTTCTACGTTGCTCTAGTCAACTGTCTCCATTGCGTAGGGACAAGAGATATACTATATAGTTGTTAGTTGTTACAATAAGGAGTTAACGAATCAAGTATTCATGAATAAATTTAATATTCGACTTGATAAGAATTCATTTATATCCATTCAATATGCATCATAGGTAATTAAATGAACAAGTTCGAACACATATATGTTCGACTTATTAATATTCATAAATAATATTTGTGAATATATTAATATTCATGAACAATATTTCTGAACAAAACTCAAAACTCGTGAATTATATTCATGTTCAGACTCATTTATGAATTTAATTATCTATACTCGATTGAATTATTTATAATAATCAATGAAATAATGATTAAAGTATTAAAATTTCAAAAAAAGATATTAATGTTTAAATAAGTCAACCGAGTTTGATTTAGAAATTCGATATCGATTAAAAAAAACGAGTTCAATTGAAATTCGAACTAAATTCGATCTTAACAAATAAACAAGCCAAACTCTAAATAATTAATATAATCCAGAATACTGTAGAATTTGACTCGACTTGATTTTTACTGAAATAATTAAGGATATATTTATCATTAAAAAAAAATATGATTAATAATTAATTAATTTTTTACAGTAAAAAAAAAGATGAACGTGAAAGAGTTTGATTACTCTTGTCCTGGTTGGCATGAACATTCTTCTGGATGAGTGGCGGGAAAGTGACATACATTTTAAACTTGTTTTTGTCTCATTCAGTTCCCATACTCCTTATTTATATCCCTTCCCAACCCTCTTTCTCCATATGACCAAATGCTTATCCCTTGCCCATAAAATTTCCCACACCTTCAACCCTCTTAATTCCCCGTCACCCTCCTCCTCCTTCAACATCACCACCCTCTCTCACACTTCTTCTTCTTCTTCTTCTTCTTGTTTTTGTTCTTCTTCTTCTTCTTCTCTTGATCTGTGCTAAAATTCCGGTGAATTGGTTGATCAATTGATCTCTTTTTTCTTCTTCTTCTTCTTCTTCTTTGTCGTCTTCTTCTTCTTTTCTGTGATAAAATTCGTGTGGATTAATTAATTGGTCGATCGATTGATCTGAATATAAAGATAGTCAGATAGAGATAGAGATATTGATCGGAGAGACGATGATGGACCAATGCGGCGACGAGTTCTTGTCGCGGCCATGCACGTGGGTGAACGGGCCGATCATCGTCGGGGCAGGGCCGTCGGGGCTGGCCGTGGCGGCGGGGCTGAGGAGGCAGGGGGTCCCCTTCGTCGTGCTGGAGAGAGCGGACTGCATTGCGTCGCTCTGGCGGCGCTGCACCTACGACAGGCTGAAGCTGCACCTCCCTAAGAGGTTCTGCCAGCTGCCGTACATGCCCTTCCCCGGCGACTTCCCGGAGTACCCGTCGAAGAATCAGTTCGTCGAATACTTGGACGCGTACGCCGCGTGCTTCGGGATCCGGCCGCGGTTCGGGCACTCCGTTCGGTCGGCCAGGTACGACGCCACCACCGGGCTCTGGCGGGTGGTGTCCGCCGTCGGAGGGGCGGAGGTGGAGTACATCGGGCGGTGGCTGGTGGTGGCGACCGGGGAGAACGCGGAGAAGGTAGTGCCGGAGCTGGAGGGGCTCGGGGAGCAGTTCGGCGGCGACGTGAGCCACGTGTGCGACTACAAGTCCGGCGAGAGGTACCGCGGCAAGCGCGTGCTCGTCGTCGGATGCGGTAACTCCGGCATGGAGATCTCCCTCGACCTCTGCGACCACGGCGCCTCCCCCACCATGGTCGTCCGTGATTCGGTACGCAAATCTCGCCAAAATCAAATCTCGAAACAAAACGCCGTCCAATTCCTCCCTCCCAATCCGATCTCCGCCCTCAAAATCGAATTTTGGCCGCCGCAGGTCCACGTTCTCCCGAGGGAAGTGATGGGCAAGTCGACGTTCGAGCTGGCGGTGCTGCTGCTCAAGTGGCTGCCGGAGAGACTGGTCGACAGGATCCTCCTGGCGGTCGCCTGGGCCGCGCTCGGCAACGTCGCCAAGCTCGGATTGAAGCGCCCTTCCGTCGGCCCTCTCGAGCTCAAGAACACGCACGGGAGGACGCCGGTGCTGGACGTCGGTGCTCTCGCCAAAATAAAGTCCGGCAAGATCAAAGTCGTCCCCGGGATCAAGGGATTCTTCCCCGGAAAAGCCGAGCTCGTCGACGGCCAAATCCTCGACGTCGATTCCGTGATCTTGGCCACCGGATACCGAAGCAACGTCCCCCAATGGCTTCAGGTACCATCTCCCTTCCGGCAAAAAGTTCGAACCTTTACACATATTCCGGCACGATTCTTCAAAATTCTCTTCGCCCGATCATCTCAATCTAAAACTCGTCTGAAAAATAAAAAATAAAATCGCTGCAGGGATGCGACGATTTCTTCCGAAAGGAGGATGGGCTGCCCAGGACGCCATTTCCCAATGGATGGAAGGGGAGCTGTGGACTCTACGCCGTCGGCTTCACGAAGAGAGGGCTTTCTGGAGCCGCTGCAGATTCTGTGAGGATCGCCGGCGACATTGGCGAGGCCTGGCGAGCAGAGACGAAGCTCAACAAGAGGCGATCATGAACGAGTCCATGAATCCTCCGATCCTCCTCCGATTTCTTCTCTTCTCCGCGTCGAGGTTTCATGCATGTACAGTCGTCGTTCAGATGTGGCCTTGGTCATGTACATTATACAAGTATATAGTAAGTGTATGTGATGAAGTAGATGAATGTTTGAGGTACAACAAGTTTTGATGTAGATTCATTAACACTTCATTGATGATTTTGATCAGGGTTTGGCTAAAAATCATCTCTCTTTTTTTTTCTTTTTTTTTAATTTTACTAAATCTTGGTGTTCTTTGTGTCAATTTGCTTGTGATGACAATTCTTAGTGTTGATTAATTTGATTGCAATGACAAAGTGTTCTCTAGGGTAGGGTTTGTTGGGGTTGATAGGGCCAGGGCTAAAAGGGGTTTATTAAGGTAATTAAGTAGAGAATTATTCATTGTGTAAAATGTTAGAATTATCAACTTAGTAATCTCTCGTCTCAGTCCCACAAAATTTGGAAGAGAGTAAATTATGGAAGGGCAGCACCCAAGGACACGATTGGCAAGATATAAAGCGATCATCTAAGTTTAAGACAGAATTTTAGATCGACTTTTGAAATCGATCCTGTCCATTGTGCAAGTTCAATCCTATGACTTGTCACCCAAGAAAAAAAAAAGGATTGCGGGCGGGGGGGGGGGGGGGGGGGCGGGTAAACATGTTAAATGCACTTAACAAAAATCTGGAGTAATATGTTTCTCTAAAGAGATATCATAACTAAGTTTTTAACAAAGCTCAATTCTATAGAGTTTTATTCTTAGGGTCGATTCAATTGTGATGACAAAACATTCTCTAGGGTTTGTTGGGGTCCAATAGTGCTAAGGCTAAAGGAAAATAAATATGGAATCGTCATATTAGTGGCTCCCTCCGATTGTCTCTATCGGTGGAGGAGATAAATCATGATCCCAGATTGCAAGTGTAAAGGAGGAGATCTGTTGATAGTCTAGGACGGTGAAACCCCTAGGAATTGATCTCTACCCACTTAAGAGTTATCCCTTTGTACTTGCTAACTGAGACAACCCTGGGGGTTAGTGCTAAGGCTAAAGGGGTACTCAAAGGAGAGGAGTTTACGAAAAAAAGATTTGTGTGGTCATATATGACGATTAAAACTCAAAACCACAATATAATCATAGTTTCTTTCACCACTTGTCTCCGACCAAATCTAGCATCATTTGGCTTTAAGTGTGAGCTTCTTATATAGGATTGTAAATGAACCAAGCATTCATGAACAAACTTGGTATTTGGCTCGATAAGAGTTCGTTTACGTTCATTCAATATGCATCAAAGTCAATCAATAAATAAGCTTGAACAACTTGATAAATTAAATAAACAAGCTTAAATACATATGTGTTCGGTTTGTTAATATTCGTGAACAATGTTTATCAAAAGTGTTCATGAACAAACTCATTTAAAAATTATTCATGAACTTATTTATACTCATTTATAAATTAAAATTAAAATATTAAAAATTTAAAATAAACAATCAAGCTTAACTTAAAAGCTTGATAACATTTAAATAAATCGAACTTAAACAAGTTTGAATCAAATTTGATTCAAGCTTGAATCGAGCTTGATTAAGAGCTTGATACCCAATAAATAAACCAAGCTCAATTCAAGTTCAAGCCAAGTTCAATCTCTAAAAAAAGAAATCAAGACAAGCTTAAACGAATTTTTCAATAGCTTGGTTAATTTTAAACTTGGTTATCTTATCAAACAAGTCTAAACACGGTAAAGTTTGACTTGACTCAACTCGTTTTCAACCCTATTTAGGCATGCTTATCGGTTCTTCGGTTCCAATTTTGGTTTGGTTTCAGATCCACTGACATTGAAACCGATTCAAAACTAGTTCTGAATCGATTTCGACTCCAAAGTTTTAACTTTGAAACCAATTCAATCCGGACCGATTCCGAATCGATTCCGGATCATCTTCCTCGAACTTGAGCTTCCAAATTCATCTATCGTGCCGGTGATCCTATTCTTCTTCCTATCACAAAATAATCTTGTAGACATATTAGCATGCTAAGAGTTTCCACTTTTAAATTAGCAGTCGAAACCAAATCCAAATCAGAATAAAAATCTGTTCCGAATCAGTTCCGAAATCGATTGGAACTGGAACGGTTCCGATTCGGTTCCAGAGCCAATTCATCTGAATTGATTCTGGTCCCGAATTTAACAAATTAGTTCCGACTCGGTTCCGAATCGAACTGATAAGTTAAACATGCCTAGCCGTATTCTTATATGAGCCCCTCTTATCTATTCGATTCGGTCGGTTCGATTAGGTCTAGCCGCCATCATTGAAACATATATTATTATTATTATTATATATACAACTCCATAACTGAAAATTCCACAACCGAAAGGAGTTTGTGAATACGAAGCAATGTCAAGGGGGTATGGGAATTGAATGTGAAGAAGGGATGGATGAAGATATTGCAATCTGCCAGAATGATTTCTGAAAAGGAAATAAAGCTTAGACTTTTATTGTTGAGGGGCCAGCTCTAGCCAACTAGAAGCACCCAACCACATGCCAAAGCCCCACCAAATCATTAGCTCCTAGGGTTCCACACTACTAGGGTTTAATGTTGCACTAAGTCGATTTAGTCAATTATTTCGATAAGCAAAGGAATTTGAGGATTTAGGGTTTGAGGGTCGATATCGATGATTGCGCTTCTCAGGAGGTGATGGTATCGTCGTAGAGATTGATCCCTCAGTGAGATCTCTCGTAGTCGATATGCGTGTAATTTCTTCTACCGATGATATATGGTTTATAGCGAGTTTGGGCGAAAGCATCTATTGAGTTTGATGATAAGCATCTATTAAGTGAAAAACAATGACCTAGCTAGAATGCTCATTCTTGATGTGAGAATAAATGGATGTTACATTTGAAGATGGCTTGCTACGATCCGTTATTAATGTATGAGACAAACGGATGAATCGCTATCGGAATTGTTCGCGGTATCTTGTCAAAAGTCACGATTCATAATTTGATCCTCGAGAGGAAGCTAAATAAATTCTACGAAATTAGAGCCTCATATGGATATGATTCTTGACAAAAGCTTGAATATTCAGCGTATTGAAACATAAGTTCCTTTAATTCTTTAGAATAATTAATCGAGCAACCCTAGCTAGCTAACTTGACCCGGCTGAAAAAATGCCATATGATTTAGAATTAATTATCTCATAATTAAAGGATGATTGATGATGTTGCACCTCTAACAACCGATTAGGATATTTGTTAATACGCACCAATGTTTCTTTTAAATTACTCGCAGATGATCAATTAGAATGAAGGTTGGTTGGCCTTAATTGTTGATGCATACGGCTATAATGATGCAATCATTTGTTCGAATAAGAACCATCAACGGCAAAAGTAGAAAGATATTTCATAAAATAATACAACTCGATTCGTCGTTGCAACATCGTTCGATGACGAATTTAAAAAAAAATCATTTGGATGGCCCTGGAGCTCAAGAATTTATCCGGTGTACGGAGTACAACTTCGACGTTGGACTGTCGTTCAGAGATGACGCGACTGCGAAGTCCGAGCTGAATCGTGGAAAAACTACGAGCGCTTTTCTGATTTACCTTTGATGGCCGATGGAGGCCACTTGCAGAGCTAACTCTGGGAGAGGGCTGTTGGGGCCTTTGGCGAGGATCGAAAAATATTTTGCCATTAGAAAGGACTCAATTTTCAAATTTTATAATGAAAATAGAACTTAATTTTTAATTTTTGCTCGGGATCCTAAGTTCAAATTCTAAAATCTGAATCGACTCTGGTCACTTTGACTTCAATCTTATTCGGTTCAACTGTTGATGAGGTATCTCGAAAATTTATGGGGCAGGGTTGATCACTCCTGAGGATTAATCGGACCGAAGATTCGGATATCATGATGCCAATAATAAAAAAGTGAGATGATTTCTTAAGTAATCAAGATTCAAAATTTATACAGTACAAATTAGATATCTTCCATGCTCGAACCACATGTGATAATGAGTCACCCTCCAAGATTCATATATATTTTTCGAATTTATTCTAATAACCAATAAGAATGGGATTGATCAAAAGTCTTAAATATCTGATTATTAAAAAATGAATATTTTTTAATAAGTTATATTTCAAATTTACTTGGTAAGCGAAATAGAGAGAAGACTATCCATCTTTAATATTAACAAGATGAAATTTGGACATTTGAGTTATAAAAAAAACTTTAAATAGAAATTAAGACTAACATGCATAATGCATCTAATTAACCATGTTTTTGATATAATCATCTCTCTATTAATCATATCATTATTTTTTTTTATTGACACTGAGTATTCAAACCTTCGGCTTGATCGACTAATCCTGAAGGCGATCAATTTAATCCCATAAAAATTTTTCATTATTCATTTGAATAAATTAGAAAGTATTTACGACGGACAAATCAACAGTTCAGTATCCGCATGGTTCATCACTCTACTTGAAAAAAAATCTTAAAAATTCATCGTAATTAGAGATCGAACTTTGATGTTTAATTTTACACTGTTGATGCTCTACCACTGCATCGTAACTTCAAAGACAATCACTAATATTGTTCGTATACAGTGAATTTGCCTATCCACAATAGACAACAAATCTTTGCTTTTCACGGTGTACACGGTCGCAAATGATCAACTTTGTTGCTCGAGAGAAAAGGCATAATACTTAGTCAAGTTGGATAATGATTGAATTGTCATTTTGTTCCTAATTTCATGGAGCTTTCTTGTTAGTTTTGTTGCAAATAATTATAATTTTTTCAATTTTTCTTTTTGATCGTGCTCGTAAATTGCGAGAAAGAAAATTTTGACGCAACGATCGTATGATCTCATGATTACGAATTCGAATTATGAAAATAATTTTTTTACAATTGCACTTTCTCACGATTTCACATCGGTTCTGGCTTCGTGCACTGTTCTGTCTTTTTTCTGCGCCCGTGAATGTACCGATGAGTGCGCCAATTCCGAAGTGGAAGCTGTTCATGTCGCATTTCAAAGTAGCTACTATCTTAGCGGGATGAGAGAGACCAAAGGGGCCCACGTCAGCATGGGACATGGCGAACTCATGGCTCACCATGTGGGACTAAAACGATGACTATCATAATCCATGAAGAGGTCTAGAGGGTGACATGGACAACCTCTCCAACCACATCCAATCATGAGATCAACCATGTTCTAATGCCACATGGCGAGATGGGGTGCTTCTTCAATAATCAAGTCATTAGGCTAAGTTTAATTAGAGGTGGAAACGAGTTAATCTAGGCAAATATCACAATAGCCTCATCGTCATCTCTAATAATTAATTATTCATTTATACTAATTTTGAAATAACTCAAGACATAATATAAGAGAATAACTACAATCAAAGAGACCAAAAAATGCATGGTTTATTAAAGAGATGCGATGAGCCTCTCAAAGCATGATGCAATGATAAAATTAAAAGTGGACTTACCATCAAATCTCAACTGCATCTTTTGTCTGACGAGTGAAAGAAAATTTTGGAGTCATATGTACTTTCTGAATTTACCTGATATGTATCTGTGGAATCGGACGCCCATCTCTAGGATTAATCGGAACTGTCATTGAGATTGACATCTCCTCTGGATGAAGAATCGTTTTGAATATCTGAATTATAAAAAAAAAATTACAGAGATGCAATGATAACACAAATAAATAAAGGTGTAGTATTTTGATGATTCTACTAGTGAAGAAACCTTTTTTTAAATTATTTTTGTCTGCTGGATTGTTTTGTTTTGTTTTGTTTTTCTTGGATTGAGTGGAAAATAATAATATTTTTGCTACAAAAATCTGACCTGCAAGATCGCGGTCCAGTGGTGTCACCATCCCATCCACGTGATGGCCTCATGGGTTTGCATGGTATTTTTTGAACTGCTTGTCAACAAGTATTAATTAATTTATCACAATAATTATGTTCATATATATCCACACAAATTCTAATACACCGTACAGAATGTGTTTGACAATATATCACACTGACAACGACTTCGATGCCAACAATTCATTCCTAAAAGAAAAACAGATGCAAAATAAATTTTGAATGAATTTAATTATTGTCCACCTCCTCTTTCATTCAGATATAAGTTCCAAAGTTTCAACTTTAATGTAGGTTTATGATCCAATTTCTATCTAAAAGATGAAAAGAAATGCACTGAGAAAGAGTTGATACGTTAGAAAGAACGTTTTGACAACAAAATGTGTATAAAAATACATTTCAGTCTATCGACTGTTTCTAAGTCAGTTCATAATGACCTTAACAATCATAGAGATAAGAACCAACAATTTATATAAATCTTTCAATATCTTATTTCCCTGTGATAAACTTTATATATCCCTTGTTGAATTAATGTAAAAAAATAAAATAAAAAATAAAAAAGGAGCAAAAGAGAGTTTAATAGCTATTTAAGAAATATCTTTGTAGCAAAATCTCACAACCAGACTTTCAACAAGCTTACTTTGATGAACCAACATCTAGGATCTTAATTTTGGAATCAGCTCTCGAATTCACAATCTTAGTCATATTTACACACTCTCCATAATGTAGGTTTATGATCCAATCCCATGTTCTCTAACAAGGATTTTCTATCTAAAAGATGAAAAGCAAGGTCTTTCTTTAAAGAAATGCACTGAGAAAGAGTTGATATGTAGAAAAATACATTTCAGTCTATCAATTGTTTCTAAGTCGGTTCATAATGAACATAACAATCATAGAGATAAGAGAACCTATAATTAGGCTTTTGAGAACCAACAATTTATATAAATCTTTCAATATCTTATTTCACTGTGATAAACTTTATATATCCCTTGTTGAGTGTTTAAAAAAAAAAGGAGCATAAGAGAGTTTAATAGCTATTTAGTAAATATCATTGTAGCAAAATTCTCGAATTCACAATCTTAGTCATATTTACACTCTCTCCATAAGGCTATTGATTTTTAAGACAGGCTTTAGCTGTGAAGGGACAATGTTCATAACTGAGCATTGTGTTTCAAGATACCATCAGCAAACAAATAGAACAACATTACCTTAGCAGGGGAAGGATACTTGGAGACAACAAAATAACAAAAGACAGAATCATCAATGGATCATTGGAAAAGTCTCATCTTTGTGATATGATTCTGGAAAGTCTTTTATCTGTCTCTTTGCAATTCTCAATATAACTAGTTTAAATAATCTAGCTGATGCTTTGCATTTTATAGGATTGTTCTTCTTAACCTTAATTGTTGATTTCTTTTTTATCTATAAAAAGGTTTAATCATTATATCAACATCCTAAACAAACACAAAGGAACTTTTATTCAACTGTGCTCTAATCTTGTTTACAAAAGTCCCTTTGTGAGATCTCACTTCTCTGGCAATCAAACCTACAACCCGACTTACTGGTGTAGACATGATTATTTAAACCATTTTTTTGTAACTTCTAACTCAGTATGAATTTTTTCCCCATTCTCTTAATTGAACTCATCGAAGTTCTTATAATAGCATCGCTAGAATAGATTAAATTTTGTTAAAACTAAACAAGGAAGATGGAAATGAATAGTGAAGCACAATCCATGTTCTGAAATTCCAAATATTTGCAGCCTTGTGTATTGTACGGTTGAAGTTTAAGAAAAACATCACTTATCATCTCTACAGAGCGAACTCCGAAATTCAAAACACAGCAAATGCAATTACTAAATTTTCTTCACTGGGTAGTTGTGCTAAGAGAAGAAACATATTAAAGATTGCCAGTGATCATACGTACCTTGAACAAAGCTCTGGCTCTGTCATTATCGGCAAATAGACCAAACTTTCAAAGCTAAAGCACATGGAAAAGAGGGGAAAAAATGTCGCCTTCAGTTTCTTACAAGGAAAAAAAAGAGTAGCTTGGTGTACAAAACTTCTACCAATGTAGGTCCCGAAAAAAGATCTATTGTATACAGTTAGAAAAACTGTTTTCACAGCTCAAAATGAAAATAGAAAAAAAATTCTATTAACTGAGTAGGGAATATTACCATGAGGTATGTGTCAGTAGCGGAAAAAAAAAGAAGTTCATGGTATACAAATTGCATAACCATCATCAATAAGTTGTACGGGTGAATTATCAGGGAAAAAACAAGTTCAATTGACTTACAAATCAAGGTCATCTTTTCATATTGAAGAATAATTGAATCACCGGGAAAGGAAGCTTCCACTTGAGCGTTGCTTACTGATAATATCAGCCATGGTCAACCAACGAAATGCTCCATGATTACAAACAAGTCACAAGCCTGCACTTAAATAGTAGCACATCCCAACATGTTGCTAATCAGAAAGTAAAGAACTATGGTCGATCAACCTTTTCTTCAATGACGAATTATATTTGTTAGGCAATTGAGGGGAAAAAATCACCAGGACGATACATAAATACAATCAACAAAACTACATTAAATTAAATTAAATAGTTTGTTAGGCAATTGGGAAAAAAAACACCCGGACAATACATAAATACAGTCAACAAAATTAAATTAAATTAAATAGATGTGACAAAGACACCGTTGCAAGCTTGCAACAGCAAGGATATAATTGCAATAAAGAATGATGATAGCCGACACAAAAAACCACTTAACATTTGTGCTCATGCATATGAAATAAATGAAAATAAGGGAGTTTACCCACAGCTTATGTTCCTTATTACAAAAAATTGATTGTTCAACAAGGATCAATGCCAATGTGATCTCCAAATGGTTGAGGAAAAGTGGCATTGAACCCATATCCATCGTAACCATCCATGCTCATGAGTTCACCATCAGGTCCTCTGAATCCTACCATTGGGAAGGAAGACCAAGGAGTTGCTGTCGCAAGTTCAGAGCCTGGCAGATCAGCGTTCATCATCCCATGAAAAGATGGATTCATGGGGGTACTGTGGAGAGTTTCCTGGAGGCCTCCTGTTGCCAGAACTTATTATCGGTGTTGATTGTTGTTGATTCTTCTGAGGTGAAGATTTCGGCCTCGAATTTTCGATCTCAGGTAGTCAACACAAGATGAGGAGCATCAGATGGTGGGTTTCACCCTCCACTGCCCTGCCAAACTTTCCCGTCCTTGTCATAAAAATTCAGAATATAGGTCTTCCAATCAACAAGCATTTTAGGACAAAGGCTAAGAACCAGAAGGTGCCAATATAAGAATCTTTGAAAGTCATTCTAACATATTACAAGGAGCATGTACCTCAGCATTGAAATTAGAGGAAGATAATCCTTTCCCTACAATTCGCCAGCCAGAACAAATATTGTAGTGGTTCTCACCAACGAGTTTGATCCTCTGTTGTCCAAGCACAAAATGCTCAATAATTATATACATATTTTCCGGCTTTTTGGTAGAACCTGCTAAAGGTGCCAAAAAAAATTGCTCATCCTAAATAATGCAAGTTGACAAACTGTAAATCAACACAGAACCAATAAGATTCTTTTTTATTGAATTAAAATGATGGGAAAAAGGTGCAAAAGCCATCATGCCTTCTGCAAACAACCATGCGAAACAAACGAAATTAAAGCATGTTCAGTTGATGATTAAGCCATGGAGGTTCATCTAAAACACAACCAATTCCCATCATACTTTGCTGGCTGGGTGATTGTGTGTGCATAGTTGGGAAGGGGAGGGGGGACACTAAGTTCAGCGATTGTGAATATAATAAAAATAATTAAGGTTATGGCGGATGGTGCAAAATGAGCACTGATGTCTGAGCTGAACTTAAAAATAACGAATCTGCTTTATGAGATATAAGAAAGTAACAGTCTATGATGGAGATATGATGAACTACAGCACAAAAACTAACCGTCCCTTTGTACCTCAGCAATTATGACATGTGTGTCAATATTGGAATGGATAATACGCCCATCGGTGCTACGACGAATATTTCCTTTTATGCCCATCAAGCAGTGTTCCTGTAATTGTTAAGGAAAAATAACAAGAATTAAACAAAAAGATAGTTGAGCAGGCATAAAGACAAGTAGCAATATACTGGGGAAGCAACCAACCTTTGAATGCTGAAATAGCGTATGAGAATCATGTCTCAGACCTGGAGTAGCATTCTTTTTGTTGGTCTTAACCCAACAAATGTATTCACACCTTCTAAAACCCCACTATAAAACAGTTACAATAAAGGTAAGTAAAATTCTAAGAAAAGAGTTAGCTGATATAGTATCAGAAAAACATTTAAAAAAACATAAATTGCAGAATAACATCCTATTATGCCATAGCATGTTGTAAAGAACAACAAACTAAACCAAGGGAAGATACACAAAGGGAAGCAGAAGAGGTATAGCACGCCTTTTTTAGACATTGACAACCCTGTTCTAGCTCCACAACATCACCCACAAGAAGATAAATGATGGTGTCAGTTATTGCCTGCATAGGACAGTAAAATGTGCTTAAATGTCAGGTCTGTTCTTCAATCTTCGCAAAGAATTACCAACTTGCGGCATGGCAGTTTAACAACAATACACCTCAAATATAATTTGGAACTGAAAGTAGAGGACCTAAACATGCCTCAATCTGGAGACCACGTATCTGCTCAAAAGTCCAGTACTCCAGGTGGTCAGTAATACCAGGAGCCTGATGAACATACTCCTCCCAAGGAGGATCCACAAGAATAACATCGAATTTGGTCCCAAAAAATTCAGGAAAAGGTGCATGCTCATGCAAATCACAGTTATAATACATGGGTGGTGACGCTGACTTAGCAACTATCTCATCTTTCCACTGAATTAGTTCTCTCAACTTTGGATAGTCCTCAACAATACTAGTAAGCTCGAGTTCCCTGATGAAATTCTGGGGTCTCATACCAGTGTCAACAAAATTCTGAGCTTTACCAGGTGATCCATTAGTTATTGGAGGTGCCCAACCAGCAGAAGCTTTATCCTGTTGCATGTCACAACTACCTGATCCTGCTGCAATGAATCCTTGAGCTGATATATTAGGTGGAACTCCACTAAAACGACCAGGTTGGTTGAAGTAGATTGATTGACCAGGGTCAATTCCCATGTTGGGAGGAAACCTAGACTGTGTTGGGACAAGGAGAGGGGTAGGAGGAAGGTTGGATAGAGGAGCCATCATATTCAAATCAACACCTCTAGCTCCTGGCCTAAAAAGCAGTGAAGGAAATGGAGGGATGATAACACCAGATCCAATGGGTAAAGGCACGGTCATGTTTGGTTCAATTGGCTGTATTAGACCAGGTGGCATGCCAAGGGTGCCAAAGGGAGGGCCTATCACAGAAGAGGGAGGCCCAACACGGTGAAAATCCCTCCCATTTAATCTTCCTCTTGCTGACTTACCACCTTTTGGTCCTTGTTGAAGACCTCTGTTAAAAGGGCTTATTCCCTGGCTGTTCCCAAATGATTACATATTAAAACTTGAACTCTGACCTGCACCTGCAAGACTGGTATTCATAGACACGCTATGCTTCCATCCTTTTCCATGCTGTGGATCAAAAGAATATCTTCCAGAACTTTGCTCTAGAGCTAAGCCATCATTCAGGAATCTTTCCAGTGAATCATCCCCATAAGCTGATGCAGTTTTTCCCTTATCCTCAGCTAGATAACCCCATTCCTTATCATTACCCCCTGGAGCAAAATCCTGCTGTGATCTCATTTCAGCTTTCCTTCCAGGAAAGGTTGAAACTGAGTCATCCTTTCCAAATTCGTGTTGGGCCTGATTTCAATTGAATCAGAATTCTCATTTCTATTGCTAAATTGATGAACTTTTTGCACCTTCAGGCCTAGTATGATTCTATAACCAGATCTAACTTGAATGTCATCACAGCCAAACCTTTCATGTTCATGGCTAGGCACTTCCCATTCCTTCACCTGACCAAACTCATCACCATCTATAGGATCTTGGCTGCACTCAACTCTCTTCTGGTGATCTTCAAAAATTTCTCACTCCCTGTTTTTATCATTCAAGGAGCCTTTAATATTCAAGCTCTCTACACTATCTGAATCTGAAAATCCTTGAGGATGGTCTTCAAACTCTCTGTAATGCCTTCCTGTTCTCTCAGAACTACAAGACCGTTCATAATGGTCAGCATTTCCTGTACTTGTACCCCACATTGGAGAATGATTATCACCATCCATGTTGGTCGATTTCTCCCAACTTTCAACTTCATCAAGGTTACCATGATCAGAATCTATTTCTTAACTTTGTTTGTCAACTTTCTCACAATGCTGCTTTGAACTGTATCTATAGGGATCACATTCAGCATCTTCTGTTGATCCAGTAGCTCTGACGCTTACCTTTATTTGCCCATCATAACTGACTGCATTTGATCGACTTTCATGATGAATGCTTGTAATCACCCTATCTTCCTTATCTTGCACTTCCAATCCTTTACAACTCCTGCCCCTTTCATTGCCATCCTCCCTGTCATCTCTGTATCTTGATCTAGTACCATTCTCAACACTTGCATCCAGAACCTTGTTTTACCCTCTCCTGATTCATTTCTGAAGTCTGTCTCTATGTCCACTAGAAAATCATCTTATCAGAATTTGAAGCTTTCCTGACTCGTGAATCAGATCTACCTGTGTGACTGTTTTCATCTGTTCTCTGTATGGCCATCTCAACCTCATCCCGCCTCCTACATTGGGTGTTTCTTTCATGCTCGTTCTGACCAGGATCTTTTTTTTCCCTTACCGCTGTCCTTCCTCTCAGGATATCTGGAGTCTCTTTCATGCAATTTCTCGTTTTCAGCATCATATGAACTTTCCACTTTATCTATGCTTTCATTATCAGAGTTATCCTGGGCAGAAGCTTTTGAACTTGGTTTCCTTGAGCAATCCCACTCATTTCCATTATCTCTTCTCTTTCTGCTGCCTCTGTAGATTTCACCAGATCTCTTCTCAATTCTCCCATCCATATTTCTCGAGGAGATCTTTGAGGGGGAACCATTTCAAACTGAATAATCATCCCCATCACCACTTGTCATGACGCTTGAGCCACCAGACCTCTTCTTTGACTCATTCCTATCATCAGAAGACTTCCTCCAGCCACTGTCCTGATCATCAACTTCCTCGACATCAGAATGTTTCCTTGACTTGCTAGACTTGTTAATGCAAACAGGAACCGTATTGGCAGTAAAAAGGCAACGGCGAAAGAAAGAAAATTTCTAATTTTCGTTTTTCTAGGAGAGAATTGGTGAACTTTCCTCTAGGTGAGGATCGTACCCTTGTTCACTCTGCTGTGCTGCATCACTTGTGCTTCTCCTTATCTGCACCTTCATGGACATCATAATCTTCCTTACTCCTAGCCTCTATATTCTCCTCAACACTTCTTTTGCTGCGAATCCGGCTGAATTCTGATCCTTCCATTTGCCACCTTACGTTTATACAAGCTAGTATAATGCCAAATGACTCACAGGTAGAGACCTCCTGCAAAAAAGTCATGGAGGTGACAAAAAAAGAATCAAGGAAGTGATTTTAATTTACACTCTAGTCATTCATGCGGAAAGATAACTTAGCAAAACTACCACGAATCTAAAACGACGCCACAAAAGACCCTCCTCAAATCCAATAGCAGTAGACTCCGGTGGTCGTTTTGAGTAAGCCATCCGTCATGAATCTAAGACAAAAATCGGTACAATAGAAAAGGGTAATCACAGATCGATTTTACATAAAACCCTAGGAGAAATCAAACTAAATGAAAAAAAAAAAAAAAAAAAAAAAAACAGGAGAAGAGAGAAGGGGCAGTAGTAATTTTCGATCGGTCCACCACGAACAAAAAAGGGCGACCAACGAACAGTAGACGCGATAGGACAAGAGGCGAGGATATAGCGATGTCACCGATCAGGCCAGCGAATGTGCCGGAGCGATTCGCCGGATCTCGGCGTCCGTCGTCGTCCGTCGGACCCCGCCGCGCGTTGAGTTGGCAGCCAATTCGACCGGATGGGCAAGAAAATATCCAGTGGGGTCGGTGCGGTTAATTTTCTCCGGTCCACGAATCACGAACGAACCGGACCGACGACAAAAGTCAAACCCACAAAACACTTGGGATGAGTTTGATTCGCAGTTGTTGATAATTTTAGTTATTCATCAAGTATCGAAAAAAAAAACTTATTTGTTTCGTAATTTGAGCCAAGTTAAGATGTCTAATACACTCATATCACGTTAGCAAAAGAGTTATGGATGAAAGAATCGAAAAATCTTCGATAAACTTTATTTTCGTTGATTTCCATAGTTATGAATTTTTTTTTTTCAAAATTATCCTCCGATTTTTACCGGTTGAGACAAAAATATCCATATTAATTTGTCAAATAACAATTCAATTATACATAAATTATTAATATAATTGACACCCTAATTGATCGGTTGCGGCCACAGTCATTGCTGCCAAGCATCGACTGTTGCTCGCAGACGAGCACCGACCCTCGGTCGACGATTGACGTCGATCGCCGCAACCAACGCCAGTCATCGACCGATATTGATCGTCAGCTGACGTCGGCCTTGGTCATCGACCAACGCCAATCGTTTGTCGATCGTCATCATCACCAATCGCCAACCACAGTTGCCAATTGTCGATCGTGGGCACCACCATCAATTGTCGACGCAGTGATCATAGTTATCGGTGGTCACTCGCTGTCATCTCATCAGACAACGAAGATGATCATCTCGATCGGTACAACAATGAACAAATATATTTCAAAACAAACGGAGTTATAATTGAACCAAATATACTATAGTAAAATATTAAATTATATTATATTTTAAAATCTCTCAACAAATAAATTTTTATTACATGATTTCGAATAGAACCAAACAATATAAACTATATTTCATTCCCAGTGAATCACGTAGCTAAAATTATGCATAAATTATATTTCATTCCCAATGAATCACATGATTAAAATTAAAATTATGCATAAATTATATTTCATTCCCAGTGAATCGCTAACTAAAATTATAAATTTTTTAAATGAAACATATCGTTTTTCAATGGCAGTTTTAACTTCAAATTTAAGCAACTGCACATTTCAGACAAAGGGAACCAACAAGAAGGCTATCGAAATGAGTCGACTGTACAAGATGAACAAGATGAAGATGTGGGCATGTACAAACCAGAACCAGAAGGACAGAACAGTGACGGCATCCAAGGTTCTGAAACAATCGAACACACACAACATTTTCAGCTGAAGATAAAAAAAAAAAAAAAAAAAAAAGTCGCATGGTTCATTGTCTGTGAAATGTTCGATAACATCTGGGCATGCGAAAGAGAATAGATTAGATTAACAACAAAGATGACCGGCGATGACTAAAGATGAAGTAGGAGGATGATACAACAGAGTGTTGGTGATGCGGCGGCTGCAGCAGCTAAAAGTGCAGTTGCCTGCATTGGGCCACACTCGCCTCCAGTGGGCAGTAAGGGCATTTGAATGGCCGCGTGCTGCTCTTTGAGAGCTTCACGATCGACTGCTTGGAGAGGACATGACCGCAAGGCATCAGCATCGGAGGGTTTTCGTCGCTTCCTTGTTCCCTTAGCACTGGGCAAACGAAGATGGAGTGAAACTGAAATTCCTTGCTGAGGTCGATAGGAACTGGGAGCTGCTTCATTGTTTGCCACTCCTGTTTCTTGACTGCCATCACACTTTCGAGCTTCAGAAGAGTTGGAAGGCCATGGACGCCTGCTGCGATTGCTACACTGAGTGGACTTTGATACGACTGACCCAAACGGCTGCAAAATTGCTGCATGAATTCGTCGGCCAATTTGTCCCAATGGTTTGGAGATAATATGTCTGCATAAGGGGATTTGTGGAGCTTCCCAGACCATAATAGACAGCCCATCAGCTTTGGGATCTCGACCTTGTGCGCCGACGCATTCGGAGCCAAATGCTTCCTGACGTAACTGAGTGCATTCTGTACACTGTCATTCTGCAGTATCTCCACAAACTGCAGCTGATGAAGCTTCAGTTCGAGATTCGATCCGTTCTGTGCTAGCCATTCGCTGTGGCTGGAAGCCCAATTGAGAGCGAGTTCGAGGTTTCTGCGCCTCATAGCCTCGAGTATCCCATACATTTCGAGGAAAGGAGTTTTCAGGGCTGCGGCTTCTGGCTCATTTGCCTCCCTGATAAAGCAGTCTCCCAGATCAAATAACCCCTGCCTATAGAAGTGGCTCGCAATAATTTGATTTACTATGTGGGGGTCAAAGTTGACATTTCGATACGCCTTGGATATGTCCGGATTGAAACACTTCTCGATCACTTTGACATATTTAACAAGGGCGATGTTCAGATCCTTTTGAAGAGTTTCCAGTTGGTTCATTGGGGCAATCTCATTGAGTTTATTCTTCAGATCAGCCAGTATTTGCTTTGGGTCAGGGCAACCAGTAGCATTCTCAGTCGACTGCATCTTCGTTATTGCCTGTTCAATCTCTTGCTCGATTTGGCCGACTAGTTCTTGCGTCTTAGAAGAAGAAAGCTTCTGTTTCTTAGAAACTCGATCAAATGCATCCTGTATCATGTCTAGCTCCATGACTTGTTGCAGTACCCCACTCGTGTACCTGCAACATATCAAGGTGCCAATGTGCCAATCGCTTCAGCAAACCCTTGAATAAATTATAGGTACACGATAAGCTCAACATTTTTTAATTAAAGCAATTACCTTTCAAGAATCTTAAGAATTTTGATGAAAATTTGAAGTATTCAGTAGGTACAACATAATAAAAATCAATATCAATTCCTCACATCTACACATATTCGGAATGTTGCAGCTCAGGTATTTCTTAAAAATCAAGTTTCTTAACTGCAACCAAGGCCAAGTAAAAGAGTGACTAAATGCCATGATTTTGATTAAATTGTTACACGGAAAATGGACAGGATTTTCTTCTGCACTCCTAGGATTATCCCTGAAAACTCCTATTTCCTCATTCAGCCGCATACCGCAGACTCTAGATTAATATTATGATTTGGAAAATGAGTTCAGTACCAGATTAGTATTTTTAAACTAAAGAATTTCATTAGGCAGATGTAAAGATCATCTCATTGCAATGTTAATTAGTACTTCTAGATTTACGATTTATAATGCGAAACAATAGTTTCTTTCCCCAATTTCTATAATTTTGTAACAGAAGTAGATGAATTATGGCCTTGAAAGAGCCTAACACATTCATATAATTGACAAGTGCGACAAGAATGACCAACATCTCGACGAAACATTTCAATCTGTGTGAGTGCCGAGGGATGGGTAGGAAAACCCAAGGAGAGAACAATGAGGAGAAAGGAAAACATAAACAACGAAAGAATAGAAAAAGATGGGAGAGAATGCGACAGGGGAAAAGGGCAGAGAGAAAATACTGATCCGATAGCATCAATGACTGGTCCATGCATTAATAATTTGTTGGCCAACCAAGTGGTACAAAATTTGGAGACTTCTCCAGTAAACGTTTTAGAAAAATAAGATGTTAAATGTATAATCTTTGGTCATGAAATGAGACTAAATGATCAAATCACAAAGGAATCTTCTAAAAATCAATATAAGCAATTTGTACCTGTAATTGAAAAAATAAAATAAAACTTCACTAAGATTTTAGAAGGGAGCCTTGGTATAATGGTAAGGTTGCTGCCTTGTGACCAAGAGGTCACGGGTTCAAATCCTAGAAACTGCCTCTTGCAAAAAAGCAAGGTAAGGCTGCGTACAATGGATTCCTTCTCCGGTACCCCGCGTGGCAGGAGCTTCGTGCACCGGGTTGTAGTTTTACTAAGATTTTAATGGGCCTTATAGTAAAGTATAAGGAGAATACAAGTGAGAATGCATTATGATCAATGGGTGACTAGACAAAATCAACCAAAATAATTGGTGGAAGACAATGCTTGAGAGATAAGAAACAAACATTGGAAAATCTTTTTTTTTTTTAAATGAAATGCTATGGCTTACAATAGTTATAAGAATAATACTCTAGAAGTGAAAAATTTTGGAGGTAAAAATACAGTATTAAAACAAGTTTTAAGAAATAATATATCCCCTATTATAGCTTCTTATAATAAAAAAATAATTCCAAATTTTGGGAATCTTGGATGGAATTATTTAAGGGGCATTGGTAACTAAAAAAATATTAGTAGTCATTGCAAAAAATATTTTCTTACTAGAAAATCACTAGAAAGGTAGATAATATCATTTCAAAAATCAATAATATCCGAGTCAACTCTTTTCCCAAAAGATAGAGAGTATAAAACAGATTGAATAAGATCAAGCACAATAAATTGACAAAAACATGTTATTTTCTAGTTATTCTTCACAGCAGCTACAAAATAGGGAAACTTAGAGTTAGTTAATCTGGATAAATTCAAATTGGTCTAATTAACCAAATATGATTTTTTTTTTTTTAAATTGCACATGTTGACCCGATATGCCTTATACTTTCAGCCATATGTATCTCCTTCAAAACCATGGTACCATGAATAATTTCATCCAGAATTTTCCAAATTTTGATTATATTCACGTATAAGCAGCTACAATATAAGATATATTATATAGTCAGCCAATTTTTTTCCAAAATTCTCGAATATAAGACAAAATTATCTACCAGAAAAAGGGTAATCACAAATCGACTTTACAATTAGAACCGCTGGAAATCCGAGAAGTAACATCAAACAAAAACCACACATAGACATGAGACACCCACAAGAGGTGGGAAGGTGCAAAGGACCACCAAAGTCCAAAACCTAAATTTTTTCGCTAGGTCCAGCCCATTTTACGCGATCAGACGAGCGAGAGCATCGAACGACAGAAGCAACAGGGTGAGTGGAAATGTTACCGATCAGGGAAGGGGATGATGTGACGGAGCGATTCGCCGGATCTCGTTGGCCGCCGTCTTGTAGCGCACGCCGCTGCAGGCTGGGAGAGGGAGGGAATTCGATCGGAAGGAAGGTAGAGGAAGCAACTGAATGCGAGACCTCGATAGCTTAAGTCGGTGGGTTTCACTTTAGACCCGGTTCGCTTCGATAGGACACCGGTCCGGCTCAATTGGATTTGTTGGAGAATTATCCTAAAAACTCCTTCTATTCGGTTTCTCTCTGAAAAGGTCCCTTAAACTTACAAAAGCCCACCTCGGCAATTTGTCTTTTTCAAGAACACCCTCAGAGCGTCCTCTCCTCGCGTTTATAAGCAATCAAATTTGAATTATAATATTATTATTTAATTATTTAATATTTATGATATAATTTAGCTTTTAAGTTCTATTTTATCATAATTAATTATCGATGTTTAAATTCAAAATATTTAATATTATTTGTTGGCCATAATTTGTCATTGTGCTAAACATTAGAAAGAAAAAATTAAAAAAGTTTTTTTTTAACAATTTTTTATCAAACAAATAAACTCATAAATAGACATTTATTTTTCATAAACTCAACCTAATATTAAAATAATTAGGTTTTTCTTTAGTAGAAGACAAAAAAAAATTGTAAGAAAATAAATTGAACTAATATAGATACAAATGAATTCTATAATTCAAAAGAAAATATCTTTAAAAAATAATTTGGCAAATTTGAAAATCCTTGGGTTTGTTCCTAGACCACCAAGCCTTGGTTATGGCTCCTTCCTTGCTAACTGACTTGATCACAAATAAAGGCGATTAGCTTAGGGAACAAATATATAGTATCTGTTAGACTTTTATGACATCTCATGGTAATTTTCCTTTATCTTAAAATTCAATACAAAAAAAGTCAATCCACTTTTGAGAAGTTCAAAATATATTTGCAAGGATACTAAGTCAACTAGTCTGTTTGCCAATTACAACAATAAGAAAATGCAAGTCATGAATGAAAATCAATCTTTTTAGAAGGCAAAAGTGTTGATGCTGGTCCAATAAACTCATTGTTGTTTGTCATTTTGGAATATGCAAGAATAAATCAGTATCCAACTTATCTTTAATGCTCATGAAGCTTTAACTTACCTCGCAACCATTTGCTAGATGTCCTAACTGCCAAGTCCTTGTGAAAAATATTTTGTAGTAAGCCTTGGCAATCAGTGGAAAGAAGTTCAGATATGCAACTGTAAAAGCATAGATCTTCACAGTATTTGTCATGCTATATAGGTTTTCGTAGAGGGACATGATTCATGTAATACACCCCAAATAATCCGGACTAATACTGTTTGATAATGCCATTGAATCAAACTTAGGTTATCCTGAGCCCCAGTAATCAACATCATATTGGAAAAATTTGTATGGAAAAGGAAAGTCAAGAAGTGTCACAAAAAATAGAGATGGATAAGTTACATCTAGTTGTGGAACTTGCACAAACTTGTCGGATTTAGCGATGTCGCAGCTGTTGTATACTAATTACAGATACAGATCATAAGAGGAGGTCATGGTGAACAATAAATTTTCATACTACTTATCTCAAAGTACAGAATATCAAGGTCTAACAGTGATACAAGCTTTACTAACAGTACTACTATAGTTTTGTATTATTTGACATTCTACACATACAATGCTAATCCACTAAATAAATCTAATGGAGAAAAAAAGAGAGATGGCACTTCCCCGACGAAGTTGAAAATGAGTTGTGCAGCTTCTATTTCTTCTTTCTCTTCATTGCCAATATTGCAAAGAAAAATAAGCAACTCAGGAACTTATCAAAAGCAAGTGATGATCCAGGGAAAGAAAATATGGCAACAGTCTTCAGGCCTGAAGCTTGGACCTGCTATCATCAAGTACTCAAAGGCATGACTCGAGATACTTTAAGTTGAAACTTAATTCAACCCAAAGATACCTCTCCCAAAATAATGTGCATTTTTGCTTCTAATCCTACTCGTACATCTTCTACTGCTTCTTAGTGGAGTCAGATGGAAGCGTAGAAGTCCATAGTCAAGGTTCCCAGGAGAAGGGTAATGAACACTTCGGCTTCGACCAATCTTGAAGTCATTTTTCATTTGCCATTCAGGCCTCTTTGGATCAGAATTAGCAATGTTGGCACTTCGATGTGCACTCTGATCCACTCTAACAGAACTATGATGATTACCACTGATTTGCGATACATGACTGCTTTGCATACTTTTGGTAATGTTGCTCTTACGTCCTTGACAAGTCTCTGATGCGCACCTATCCAGAATATGATCACGCTTTTTTACCAAGTCTCTGAAAGAATAAGTTATACTCCAATCCCAAACCTTACTCAATCTGTGTGACTTTTTCCCTCTAATTCTAGAGACAGATTCCCCCAGTTGAGATTCCTCATAAAGCCTTTCGATGAAAAGGCCTTCTATGTTGCCATCAGTAGAATTAGGTTTCTCATTGGTCATGGATAACTTGGTAGTAGCTTTGCAACTGTCAGCACTATTAGTAGTTTGGCTGGACTTCCCAGTCAATTCACCATGCATATCTTTCTTAAATCTTCTTAAATCATCTTCTTGCTCTTCAAGGCATGAACATGAGCAGGCCAGTGCTCTGCTCACCATTGAACCATCCCATGAATGTCTAGGGGGGTCCCAGGAGTTCTTGCCTGAATGATGACATACACTCCAGTCACAAGAATGTCGCAAGCCAGGAGTCCTTTCCAACTGTTTATCATCAGATCCGTTACTCAACGTATCAACATGCATTTCATCCTTCTTTGACGATCTCCTTGTTTTCCATGAAATCCCTTTGTTTGTCAAAATTGAATTGAACCATAGAGTTAGACCTCTGTCATTCCGCTTCTTGTCTTCGGACAGACTGATCTCTTTTGCAATATAAGTGCTCATAGAACTCTGCTCAGAAGAATTGGCATCAGTCTCCCCCATTCTAGTTTCTTCACAAGAGTTGACTTTGATGTTTGCATCCTTGGAGACACCATCAGAACTACTTTCACAAGCATTTGAGGTTGGCGGCGCAAGTTCATCTGCTGCCTTGCCTATATCACTGACATCCAAACCATCATCCAGTTGAAACAGGTACCTGAGAGTCCTTCTAGCCCTGATTTCGTTAGCCTTCTTATTAACAGTAGGAACTATATCAGGGACCTCAGCTATTTCACTGTCTGTGCTGCAAGGCACCTCCTTACTTCTTTCAGCAGTTCCAACATTTGACAACCTCTCGACCAAGCAAGAAGAACAGAACGCAGTGAATAGCTCAGTCGGGTGTCTGTCGCACCTAGCAAAGTTGTAACTTTCCAGGTTCATCTTTACAAAAAGCTAATCCCAAATCAACGAAGTAGGGATCAAAATTCACATAAGTTTGTGATGGCCAAACTCCCAACTTTCTCTAACAGCGGACAACAGAAAGGGAAGAGAACTACTTTTGTCAAGAAAGTTAGGTAGAGAATCAGCTGAAAAAACACGAATTCTGGACAGTGCACCAGCAAAGGAGGAGCTTTTCTGGACCCTTTTACACAAAAAAATGTAGAAGAATTACGGACCAAATATTAGGAGCAACTCTATACGGTAACTTTCACTTTTCAAAAGCCAGAACACACAAATGCCCAAATTTCCAGTCCTGCTAAAAGTATCTCACAGACAGTCGAGACAAAGAACACTAGAAGAATCAAATTAGGACCTAGATAAGACCAATGCGGAAAAGATATGAGAAGTACCTTAGATCGGCAGATGTCAATCGCACGATTGGGAACAACAACAAGATTCGGAGAGGAAACGAGCTCCGGCACACTTGTTTCGGCACTGGACAGTTGAAGCGAGCTCAATTCGCCGAATCCGACGGAATCTCCCCGGACATCGATGCCACGGAGACGGAAATCGCAGCTTTTTCCATGCACACGGCGAAACCCTAGAACGGATCGAAAAGCCGATTCGATTCGATTAATACCCGAGACTACGACCGTTGACATGACGAAATCGCCCTTCGTCTTCGAACGCAATGCCGGAAGAACCACCGCGAGATCGCTGGCAATTACTTTTACTCCCGAAAATGCCCTCGTCGACGATTCGAGAAGAGGCTTCGGGAGCCGTTCGATCAGATTTGATCGGATTCAGTTGAGGGCATTATCGTAAAAGGACGGACGATTCAGGCTGCTTGCGTACGCCAGACAGCAGAGGGGGGAGGGGCATTGTGGGAAATTCGCGCGTCCACGGAAAAAGCTAAACCTCGGATGCTTTGGCGGAAGCTAATGATGAATGCTTCAATGTACACGTGGCGAGATCTGGCAGGGGCAATTACTTCTCGGGAGCCGTTACCGGAAAGATCTGCAAACTGTCGGAAAGGCTTCTAGAAAGTGATTGGCCTTTTCTATTTGGCTCCTCGTAATCCTAGAAAACGATGACACTTTTCTATTTTGCACCTTTTCATTTTTTTTTGATAATCTAAAGGGATCAAATTGTGACAACTTGAATATCATCTTTCCGTCTTAACCATTGCACTCCTAAGAGAACCTTTTCTTATTTGATATTAGAATGATAGGAACAATAATTTTGACTAAAATTATTATAACATGAAATAATTTTAAATTATTCAAGAAAGAGATACCTGACTTATAGGAGTACTTTTTCGTATTTAATATTGCTATGAAACGATAATGATAGGAATAATAGTTTTTGACTAAAATTATCATAATGCGGAATAATTTTATCAAAGGATCAAAAACATAATCTAGCATTAGTTAAAATTCTAATCAATTTGATTAATCATGAAAAATGGATATAAAAGGAAGTAAAAAGAGAGAGAGAGATGAGTTGTCTTTCGATGTGTCTCTCACTTTCGATTCATCGTGAGCACGAGCATTAAGTAGAATTTAATAAGATTTTCAAAGTCTTTATCTACCAATTATGTGTGTATCATCATCATCATGATCAGGTTCACCTCCCCTGCTTTCGAATAAACTATTCCTCCCATCAATTGCAGCATTAGTGTATGTCTCCCATCCACCCTACACCATCCCCCTTCCTCTCAATATCCTTCTATAAATCCATGTCTAGGCGATCAATTATAAGATGTGCTCATGAAACACGACCATGGGCTCACCGTGCGGCGCGTGCAAGTTCCTACGACGGAAGTGCGAGCAAGAATGTTGCATTTTCGCTCCCTACTTTAGCACGGAGGAAGGGGCAGCACAATTCGCAGCCATCCACCGTGTGTTTGGGGCTAGCAAAGTATCAAAGATACTCCTTCACCAAGTGCCACCGGAGGAACGGGTGGAGGCAATGGCGACAATCTCGTACGAGGCAGAGGCAAGGGTCAACGATCCCATTTATGGTTGCGTTGGCCACATTGTTGCCCTACAAAGACAGGTTAACTCACAATAGATTTAAAAACCAAAGATCATACACATGAGTAAGTTTTACGCATCACAATCACTCGTACTATACGAAAGTGATCATCCTTTCATTAGTATTATTATATGAATCCAAATCCACAATCTTTGGTAAACAATGTTCTAAATCTAACTCGCTTACTACTAAACTGAGTATCTCCACACCATATCAAATATGAGAGAATTTTTGTTCAGAGCAAGAGTTTAACCCCTTCCATTAGTGTTAGCATGCATATTCAAACTTTCATAGAAAATTCACAAAAATTATCTTGTACAACTATAGAAAATTGATCACAAGGTGTTTGTCCATTAGTGTTATTTCTATCAGGCTTAATAAGAACTTGACCCCAACTATCAATGTAAGCTCTTTACCAATCAGCTATCAAGTATGAGATCAAATATAGAGCAAATCAAATGTGTTTCTCACCTTTTCTTTTCTCTGTATAACAATTAATCCTTTTCTTGTGAAATCTATTGATGCAAGGTGGCAAGTCTGCAGCTGCAGGTGATGCAGGCAAAGGCACAATTAGTAGCTCAGGGCAAAGTCATGTTAACTAGTGGCGGACAGTTATGGGGGATTGATACTCACAGTAGATGGCAACAAGGCCACCAGAGCTTTGCTAGCTGTGCTCTTCCGATCTCTCGCAAGCCATTGTTTGCGAAAGCACAGGAGCATTCCATGTCTTCGTCGCAGAGCTCCAGTATGGTCAACTGCATGGATGAGCAGAGCATGGAGTTGGATTCTTCTTCAGTATCATCACTGCAGCAAGAGGTGGGCATGAGTGACCTGCAAGCATTAGCTTTTAGAATGATGAGGAAGTGATTAATCTCCAGGACACAGGCAGAGAAACATATGTTAGTGATGTTTTTACTTCAGTATCTAGTTTTTTCCTTCTTTTCTTTTGTTTTGTGTGTGTATAGTAGCTCCCTAGTTAGCTAATATGCTGGTGTCAAAGTCATCTCTCCCCTCAGAAATCCCTTCTTGATTTCCTCCTCTGCCCATCGGTTCAAGTAAACAAAATTTCCCTCTCCCTTCCTCCCTGCATTTGATGTCTAATATTACCAAACTGTAAATGTAATAAGTCTCAAACCATCAAGTTTCATAATTAAGTCTGGTCATAAAGCCACAAACAGATCAGTTGATCAAAATAAGTCAACCGATGATAATTCACTTTAAAAATGAAAAAACTACAGCAACTAGTCAACCTTACTTCAGGCTACTGGTAGAGCAAAAGTCAAAGTAGCTTGACAAGAAACCTACTAATACTATATTACATTACATTGCATTTACAATTAGACAACACAAAAGTCAACACACTTCAGCACAATCTGGATGTTCTACCATCCAACTTGTTGGGACTTTCTCAGAAGAAAAGCAACAAAAGACACGTAATTACAGAAATTACTTGGAAGATGTTATAACAAACCAAGGCCTAGTTTCCTTCATTTTCAGATCAGCAATTCAGGCTCAGCCTTCCTCCCAGTCGATGTCGTCGTCTTCGTCGCCCGATGCAGTGGCCTCCATGTTCAAGTCGGCGAGTCTATACTTTTCACCTGAACCTGAAACAACTGGTATTTAATTGGAACTTCAGTATGGCTATTGCATTTGACATAAGCTACAAGTAATTTCATATGATTAGAAACAATCAGTAGATGAAGTGAACCGGATACAATAGGAAAAGTAAATATCACAGTCAAGATGATAATCTTTGTGCAACACTTGCATCAAAGCTTTATCCTACTAGATGAGATCGATTATATGGATCTTTTTACGTTATTAGGCTCTATCCCCTACTATATCATCTATACTTAAATAAATTTTATCTTATTTCATTATTACTAATCAAGTCTTTTTTTGTCTTCCTCTTCCTCGTTTGATGTATGTATTTATCATCGTTTCACATTGACTAACTGGATTGGTCATCTAAGTACATACCCGTACCACCTTAAATGTGTCTATCGGAGTTTTCCCTCAATAGATGTAACTCTGATTTTCTCTTATTTTTTATTCTGTCCATCCTCATATGTTCACACATCCACCTTAACATCTTCATTTCTATAACTCTTATCTTTTGCTCATGTGAATAACCTTTGTGCGCGACCAAGAATATTTGAGAAAAAAGGGAGGAATTTTTTTAAGAAAAAAAAATATAGGAATCAGTAAGGACAAAATATTAGCAAGCCAGCCAGAACAAAATTGCTGTATCACATTAGCATGGATTGAAAGTCTTGTTTGGTTTTCATCAAGACGTATGGAATTTACCATCCAACTCATGGACAGAAACAAAACTACGTCGGTATGGGGAGATTACATGTTCAGCTCCTGCCACATAATACCCACAAACTATATCACCGGTATCAAGTGATACAAGCCTTCCTCTTGGCCCTTATTGAGTGAGATTAACTCTAGCGAAGTGTGCAAGTGGAGATGGCATTGGGATCAAAAGAACAGATTTATTTTTTATTCATATTTGGCATCATCAGAAAAGGAGAACAACAATCCATCGAAGTCAATGTCATTGGTTATCCATTATCACTAGCTCCGCTCTCCTTTTTTTTTTATTGACACTAGATACACAGTTCTTCGAATCGACTAATATTGGAGGTGATCAGTCCGGTCTCACAAAAACTTTCCACTGGCCACCAGAGTAAATACGGAAATGCTAATAGCGGACAACTCAACAGCCCAACATCCCAAGTTTTTTATCCCATCGGAGGAAAATACCCTACGTTGCACCACAACTGAGAACCAAACCACGGGTGCTTGGGAGACTGCATGAGTAGCCTGCTATTGCACCGAAGCCTGGAAGACATCTCTACTCTCCTTTTAATCCATATTATAATATCATTTTTATTAATAATATCTATTAATATCAGATAACATTAAAGTAATTGGATGGGTCAACAATAACCCACACTTAGGCTATAATATTATATGTAAATAATCTGAAATTAGTCGTTAATAACTTTATAGATTACTTATTATTAATTATGAGTAGAATTAATATTATATAAATACTATATAATAAATTTCAACAAATTAATTGATAGTAATAATAGGTTATTAATGTTGGGATTGTTGCATCACAAGAGGAGAGTGAATGACGATTTGTTTCGCTGTTGATCGTCAATCGCATACTTATCTATGACGCATTAATATGTGGTAGAAAATGAAAATAAACAAATACAAACATCACAAACACAAATCATTATATGTGGTTCAAAACCTCCAGTTCCAACTTCAGCCTAGTCCTAGCAATAGCACCACTATCTTTTCTCCTTCTCGAATACCTTTCAGAGGCTGAGAAACCTCTTACAACCTATTCCTTTACAAGCAACATGACAAGAATACAAATATACAAATGAAATGGAAAAAATCAAAACAAACAATTTTATAAGTGAATCTCACTTTTGTTCGTTTTTTTTTGTTGGTTTGGATGCTTTGAAATGTCCCCTAATGGTGTGGAATGCAACACTACTTCCCTTCTAAAGTCTTCAAAAATCCCCAAATCCCTATTTTAAAAGCTACATATCAGAACTAGTTCTGCCTAACAGTTGATTGGTAGAACCCATCAGTCAATTGCTCCACTAAATCTGATTGTTTCACCTGCAGAATGACTCTTTCCAGTTCAAATTTGACCACATCAGTTGACTACTAATCAACATTAGTCGAGTTCCCTGATCAATTGTCTACCCTTTTGTATGCTACTACAGTGCTATCAGTTGACTAATCCTCTTCATCAATCAACTGATGACGGTCAATCAAGTTGAACAATTGAATTCCAAACTCTCTTTTCGCTCGAACAGTAACATCAGTCGATTTCTATTCAATAGCAATCGACTAATAACAATCAGTCGAGTTAAACAACAAAGTTTCAAACTCTATTCGCTCGAACAGTAATATTAGTCAACTACTAATCCCAACAATCGATTGATCAGCCCAAACCCCTGTAACCCCTCAAACCCACGATTTAGAGGTTAACGATTCATCAATCGATCGATACTCTACATCAATTTATTGATACTCCTATTTCAGGCTTTTTCTTAGGCTGAAACTTCACTTTTCCTAATATCTAGTTAACTAAACCTATTAAGACTTCTCTCGCTTAGCAAGCAATCATCATTAACCTACCAAGGCTTTACTCATCTAACATTCGATCAACCTTGACCTACCAGGATTGTACTCGCCTAGCATCCAATCAATCTTGACCTGTCAAGACTTCATCATTGCCAAAGATCTAATCCTCCTTAACATGTTTGGATTTCCCTTCTCATGTTAAGCATCTGACGACCTTGACCTACCGAAACTTCATCATTGCTAAAAATTCAATCCTCCTTAACCTATTTGGACTTCTCATCTCGCCTAACATCCAATCCTTCCTAATCTGTTAGGGCTTCCATCCGTATGTCTAACATCTAGTCCTCCATGACCTATTAAGACATTCATCTGCATGTCTAGCATCCGGTCCTCCGTGACGTATTAGAATTTTCATTACTTGTCAAATGTTCAATCCTCCATGATCCACTTGGACTTTCCTTTTCATCTCATATCAAGTATTTGGTCAACTGCGACCCACTTGGACTTCGCCACTTGTCAACTCTTTGTCGGACGTCTGATTGTTGTGTCTGATTAACCACGATCCACTTGGACTTTTTATTCAACCTTCAAAGTCAATTTCACCACAATCTCCCTCTTCCAATAATCTTCTCTTCTACACCGATCTTAGTCACCCTTAACAAACAATCTTCTCCTAAAGAGTATTGCTTGATCATCACCACATATTGTTCAAACATCAAAATCCAACTCGAGATTTGTCAACCTTGACCAAAGATTGTTGCACCAACAATTAATTATATTGTGGTTGTGAACATTAGTAATGAATTAGAATAGCTATTCAAGATTCATAATTGTGTTTGGAGTATCATGCCTATGTACAAAGATATAATTAGTAACAATATAAATTACTATTTTATCATAGACTCATATATTAAATAAACTTATATTTTGATATTAATAGGAACTCCTATTAGTGAGATATTCCTGGAAAAATCCATACCAGCAAGCTATGTTATAGCATGTTTTCAATACATTTTAAAGATGTTTTTACAAAACGTTAACCCACTGATTATGAAACCACATCTTTCTTGTCTTTGCATGTAAACTGGCAGACTGGGAAAGGATAGTAGGGATGAAACCAACCAGAACTAAGTTAGCATGGCCCAACCTATGTCAGCTCCCTTAAAAGAAAGTTGAATTGAAACTTGCAGTAGAAAAAGGGAAATGGTAAAAAAAATAAAGAACAGAATTGCAAACAAGGCAGAAATCTAAAAAATGTGACAAGAACATAATTCTATACAAATTTTTAGTGCAGGTAATATTAAGCAGGCAATCACCTAACATGTTAAACCTTTAATTGGATTTAAAATATCAAAATGGCTACTAAACTTGGTATGGGAGAAAAGAAGAAAGAAAGACATTTACGTGATCTCACATGCCAACATGTAATTGTTCTACTAACAAAAATTGCAGTGTGTGCACGAGCATGTGTGCATGTGTATGGAACACGTGCTGTTAGTTTGTTACTACTGCACTCCGGTGCAAAGGTTGGAACCGCCAACCTAATGGCCCCTCACAGCCGGTCCCACGGTATTGTGAGAGGAGGTAAATCGCAAGTGGTTTTTACAGCGGCACGAAACCTGGCTAGTACAATGGAGGGAAGGCACCCCGATTGGTATTTTCACCTAGCAGTGGGGATTCACCCTTGCTCTTCGGTGCAATTCTACACCACACTAACCAACGCGCCATCCCCGTGGGGACTGTTACTACTGCACTCAACTGCATGTATAGTGTGTGTCCGCATGTAGATGCAAAGCATGTGAATGCAAATATAGTTATTTATTAGCAAAGAGAAATAAACTTGCAGGAGGAGCATTGTTCACACTGTACATTAGTTTTGATAATTCTTTTTTTTTCTTTTAATTAGTAAATTGGCACTCATAATGTGTAAATATAAAAACTGAATGAGAATGAACAAACCAGCAGGTGGAGCATCTTCCCACTCCACATTATCATCTTCATAAACTCCTCGTTTAGCTTTCTTTCCTACTTGGCGTTCTGTTTCAGAAACACCATCATGGTCAGGCATTGGAGCTCTGTTGATCTCTTGTTGCATTCTTAAAGCTTCTTCCTGTTCTTTCTGCCTCTTTAATATAGCTTCATAATATGCCTTTAGATACTCATCCTAAAAGAAATATATTGTAGCAAAACAGATTACATAGATGACAATCAGACAGAGAGACCAAATGACTGCATTTTCAATACTAGCCTGTATACTCTTCTCGTCTTCTTTTGTATCTTTTGATTTTTTGTCATCACTAGGTTCTGAACTTTTATCTACATTTACTGTATCTCCTCTTTGTTCTTTTGTTAGACTCATTCCTTCTTTAATCATCCATGGAGGTATGACCTTCATCGACGCAGTCCTTTTGTCAGACTCGCCATCTTCACCCTTTACTTCTACTCCAGATAAAGCAACTTCAACCTGCAATTGAATTTAATAGAACATGGAGAAACATATTAGTTAGAAATCTGACAAATTAGCAATGCCCAAAATAAAGGTTTTATTGAATATTGTACAAACAACTATTTACTGTAAATGCATAATGGAAAAGACAACAACTATAATCAGCTAAAATGTTATCAGGGTTAGCTAGTGCTGCATCTTGAGATATGCCAAGCAGGCTCTTTGCAGTTACTCCAAGCCTTTATAGCAGTACCAATCATCAAACTCTATTGATTTGATTAAATGCATCAGGATCTAGTTTCAAAATAATAAAAATAATTGAAATAATAGCTGCTATTTCACAACGCACAAGGTGAAACCATCGACATTAAGGTGCTTCAAGCTTACTCCTTTATAAATTGGTACACTCATGTTCTTTGCATCATTTTTCTCTTCCCATCATAGATTTTGAGATGACTTCATCTCCAACTAAATATAAATAAGTATACTTGCAAATGCACTTATAGCAGTCTCACTATGTGGACATCAAAGAGAGAGGCAAACTTCTGATCTCCAAATTTCTAATTACTAATGAGCATACGGATAATATACAATTTCATTTTCAACTTTTCTATTGAAGAAAAATAGTCCTAGGCAAATCTACATTCTACAGACAAATGATAACAAGAAAAATTCATATTATAGTTTTCTATTTCAAACTTCAATAATAAACTTACAAGAAGAATTCCACTCAACACTAGGATAATAAATCTGTCAAAATCTTGACATGGCATACATGAAGTAAAAAATTTAGTAACCGATAAATTATGGAAAAAAGAATAAGAAGAATTGTTACTTTTGTCTCCCCAAGAAATGGCATTGGTGTTCCACTATATCCTTGCCCTTGAGAGGATTTGGTTGGATCCAGTGCATTTGCATCACCATTTGCACGAGCGGCTGCATTTGCCCTAGCTTCCCATGCATGCAGGCTTCCAAATTCAGGAACAGCCAAGTCCTTCACTCTTGCAATCTGAACAGCCAATGGTTTAAGCTGCTCCTGCATTTGAATTAGTTTCAATAATAAGAGAAATATAGATCCAGATTTGAATGTAGCTATTGACAGTAAAATTCAGAATTTACGGTGCAATAGATTTAGTTTTGACTAGAAAATGGAAATACAAAGTTAAGAGATCTGCAAGCGGATCCAACAAAGAATCACACTTCTTTTATCCAATTAGGCAAATTGCCCAATTCTCATGAAGGTTGAGTTGATTAGAAGAATTCTCCACTATCTCAAACTCAAAGAAACATCTCATGCAAGAACTAAGTCAGTGACACAATGTTGATGCAACAGCTTTAGAAAATAGGTAGAGATCATGTGATGAACCTTTCTATATAGTTGTCAAATGCCTAACCCTTTGAACTACAGGAACAATTGAATAGTGTGCTTCATTATGAGGTGGGAACCAATGAACACTAGTATGCAGAAGATTGCCTTATTGCTCACTTGTCAGTAAAATATAAAGTGCAAGGAGAACAGTTTGAGATGATTGAACAAAGAGAAAAAATAACATCATAAACCTTTCATGCCTTAAAATGAGAAATCAGGAGAGAGACAGAACAAGTGTGATAAGTAAAATGACTAGGAATCAGACAGTGCTACAAAAATACTTGTAATAAAAGTAAACGGTAAAACATGTTTAAGTAGCAATATGTCTCTTTTAGTATGATACCAGAATAAGTTAACAAATAATTACTTATCAAATGAGCTTACTTCAACTATTCATAGTGGTCAACAAATATAAGGCAATCTTCTGCATATAAAATTAATCTATAAATAGCATTAATCTGTGTAACATGTCTCAGAGTATTATGCTTTAAAATAGACACCATTGTTTCATTCTCCTATCTTTACAAAATTTTAAATGGATTTTATCAAACTTCAGGAGACAAACAAGTTATCAGTTTAATATGTTTATTAATTCTAGAATATTTCCTAATTTCATTAGTAAGTTCTATTTTTGCTAAGACCATAATTTCCATTGATTCACTGCAGCATCTTAAACTGCTATCAATTTTGTGGCATGTAGAGAACTTAAATCTCCAGTCAATTTGACGAGATCACACATGGACACAAATCGCAGTATGTAACCAGTTATCCCTGACCGTCGAACAGATTCTGGTCTCGCAATATTTCTGCACATAACAACTTTACTAAATATGAGAAGGTATATGATATCTTACACAACATCATAGCAAACTTTTTATCACATACCAAGATTTGTTTCATGTAGAATATGAGTTGACCCCGGCAAATAGATAAAAGGGAGTAAGTAGTGTTTATCTAACCTCCATCTTCTGAAGCATGTCTTTCAATTTTTCACGTCGCCGTTTTCTAGCATTGTCATCGCCATCTCCCATTTCCTCTGCAGCAAGCTTGTCACTCTCGGCAACAAGTTCACCATTGCAGTTTTCACAGTGAAAATACTCATCAGTGAGGCTAACAAGTTGAAGTGCATCAAAAGCTGAATACCTGAACAAAAAGTCAACAATCCCCAGCACCGAAAACAGATTGATTTAGAATGTCCTATACAGTGATAGTCGTTAACTAATTACCTTCTCCCGCAATTGGGGCATATGTATTCCTGAATGGTATTCCTGCTGTCTAATTCATCCTTTATCTTTTTCTTCATTCGATGCATTCGATATCTTACAACATCATAGATCTACATTTCATAGAAGCACAAGATACAGATTTGGAAAACAGGAAAATCACCTTGACATACAGAGAAGTTGCAGGAAAAATGAAACATCTACAAGTTGAGCAAATATTAAACGGCGCATACAGAAATATGATGTCAAGCTTGAGGCATTGCAAAGTGCATGTGCAGCACACAGATGCTTAGTCAGATGTTCTTGCTATCCATATTAAGAAGAAATTAAAATAATGCTACAGATAAAAATACCCCAATTCAAGTACAATGGAATTTAAATTGACAGCAAATAATTAACAAAGTACTGCATTAAAAGAATTTAAATCTACCGCCTAATTTATCAAATTATTTATTTTTATCCAATCATCTGAATAAAAATGTTCCCTATATCCCATAGCATACAAGATTTATAAAAAAATCATCCATATGTAAGAAATTTGGTGGCTGACAGATAATAGAAAAAAGGATATAAATAGGAGCTTTAATGGTCAAAAGTCATGATTGTTTTTAATGCTCATATCGCTAAACAATAGATTCTTTGTATAAAATCTTCATGTGTGTGTACAGTATATTGATTCTCAATAGGAAATAATTTATCCTAACATTATATACAATGTATATTTCTTTACCAGAACCAGAACCCTCACCATTTCTTGCTACATCAGGGCTAGAGGATGGTTTGATCAAAGCATCCTTTATGTAACTATATCCGACTCAATCAATTTAATATGGCCTCACTTATCTCCTCAATCTCATATCAGCTGCAAATATAAGGGTTAGCTTCAATTTGGCACCTATATGTTTTACTTGATCTCAACTTGGCACACAAAATTCTAACTGAGCCTCAGTTAATAAAAGTGATCCAACTTGGCCCTTGCAACCTAAAATCAAAATGGGATCCAACCCTTAAATCCATCAAATATGTGCACTTGGACAACGTGTGCATAACCAGCACCACAAACAAGGATATTTTGGTTTTCTAAATCAGAAATCATTTTTCCAACACTATCTTGCTTTGTTGCAATTAGATGAAACTATGCTGAGAGGAGAAGATTTTGCATTTGGTAGACCATAACAACAGTTTGTGTGACAATTAAGCACATATAGAATTTACATAAAAGGCGGCCCAATGTATGAAACTCTCGCCAATGCAAGATCCCGAAGAATAATCTATTATATACAACCTTACTTTACTTTACAAGAGATTGTTTCCGTGACACATAAAATTTACATGAGCATCTTAAAAAAAAAAAATGGGCATTGTTGATGAATATAATTACTGATATACATGTATTTAAAAAAATAAATATGGACATGTAAAAAACATATAGAATATGAACACCCTGAATACACGTGTATTATATTCTATATGTTTTTATATGTTCAAATTGAAAAGTAAAGAAATAAGATTATAATCGAGACTTAGATAAATTAGTCGACAACTTTGTTCATGAACATATACTTATATATTCATATAGATATCATTGAATGAATATAAATGGCTCTTGGAGTGTCAATCTTGTTCAGCAATGTTATGTTCATTTATAATCCGACATCTAATTCACATAAACCATATTCATTAGTGAACAACTATGGAACTAAATTAGAGTCTCGTACTAACGGCTTGCCTAGACCCATATATTACTGCCTAGATGAACTATTAATTTAATATAGTGCATAATGGAAAATAAGACATGCAATGTGCTCCTTCACTGGATATGGTTACAGGGTAGAATGGATAACTTTTTCTAACACAGGAGTCAAAAAAATGGCAATAAAACAATTCCAAAGTGAGAATCCTAAAATTGCTTGCCACCTATCAAGCAATGCATTGTGTAATGTAGAAACACATGAAAAACCAACTCAATAGATGAATAAACTCAAAGGGATAGAAAAGTTATATGAGGCAATGTTCATTAAAATAACAAACTCATTTTTCGATCCCAATGAGATGTGATCATAGACCATGGGCCAAGTTAGAATAGAACTAAGGAAGTAAAGGTGTGTAAAATACCTACGTTTAGAAACCTAGCATCTTAGGCTAGCAAAGCAATTGCTAGACATTAGATGATTATATGATATGGAATGAATCAATAATTGATACAAGAAGCACCATATAGATCACAAACAACCTGTGCATAGTCCAAACAACAGTAAGAATGAGTGTGCAACTTCGTCTTCTCTTCAACTTCTTTAACTATTTGTTGGCCATCACCTGTGGCAGCAACAGCTGTACTAAATATTTTCGCCCCTTTAGCTGACTGCAGAATTTGAATGGCATAAGCCACGTTTAAATAAGGCAGAGTGTCAAAAAGTATCTCTAACATTGTGAAATTTCTTTTCCTATGAAGCACAAAATCTTATGTCAAAATTCTTCAAAGAAAGAGAAGATCTTCTTAAGATCCAAATTTGCCAGAAAATGATATTTACTGTCGTTAAAGCTGCTACAATTACTTTGTACTCATCATACTGAGGTGGAATTAGTTTTTTTTTTAATTCATAGACTAGCCTTTCAGCTCCCACCACTACAGCAGTCATTATGACACATATATCAAAGCGCATAGGTTACTCTGAATCTTTTCAATGCATTTATCCCATATATCAAGATTAGCAATGCTCATATTCAAAAAGAAACTGCCAACTGAGTAGTCACATTGAAACTTACTGATAAAACCTTTAGATTGAAACATTTATATAAAGATTTCCATAGTAAATATTTATGACAGAAAATAACAGTGAACATAATTTATGATTCCTTAAACATTGAACTAATGGACCTATTTTGTGCATATGGATATACAATAAATAAAATTGGGCTAAGATGTCTTCATGATGACATGACAATATGCAGCAATATTGGTAAGGGAATCACACTCAATAAAAGCAATGATAATCCAGTACGTCATCGTGATAAATCAAGATAAAATTGAGGAGAAGCCAACATCCCAGGGGCACAATCTCCTTCATAATACCCTCACACAATCAAGAATTTCAGAAGATAGAGGATCCAGAATACACAAAAAAAAAATCAGATTGTCGCTTAACATCATATTGGCTGACCCACTTAGTCAAATGGAGAAAACCCTGTGTTCTTTTAATATTAGAGCTATGTGTGGCATGTCTATCAATACAAAAGTTTAAAATTATTGCCTACAAAAAGATGGAACAAGACAACAATCAATGATTTACAAGTTATTACGAGATTACAATTTGTTGGATATAGTTTTTTGGATGATGAACATGGTTCAAAGCAAACCCAAAGTTATACATGCAGACATCTAATGACTGCATGTGATGCCACAACACTATAGCAAGCAACACATCAATCAAAGAATAGGGATCATGCAAAGGACTTTAACTACTAAAGGATGAAATAGTGGTAAGAAATTCATGGATTGAATGAGGAGTTATGACACAAGGGATGATGAGCAATCAATGAAGCTCCACCCCCTAGCACGAACACAAACTTTGGAGATGAAATTGTTTCCACCAAATGTAATGTGGAAGAAGGATGAGTTTTTTTCTAAGCTAGCAGAAAAAGGCATGGGCTCCACCAGATCGATACTCCCAAATCAAGTTGGATTCAAACCCTCATGTTGGTGTGTGAGAATTTAGTTGAGTTGTTGATGGTAGTGGTGTTGCTACAGCATCCCTATCAAGTTATGCCTCAACTTGTAGAGACAAGAACCTGATCTGGGCTCTGATTGGGTCCCACATTGTCAAGATCAGGATTGAAAGCGGCTTCTGGGCAACATATTTTACAGTCATTGTGCATGAAATTGAGAGAACATAAGGACCAAGGAAGAACCATTGTTGGTGAAACCTGGATGAGACAAACAGAGAGAAAGCAGCAGTCTCTCATTTGGACAGCAGGTATTTTTTGCTCTTTGGGGGGCAGCCACAGCCACAGTCTCATAATTTGTTTGCTTGCATGGGAGTGTAGCACCACAAACTCGGTTTGAGGTTTGGCGCTTCAGGATGTTGCATAACTTGTATTGAAGGCACAGAAACTGATCCAGCCAGTAGCTCCAGTGTTTGAAGATGTCAAACACACGTAGAAGATATACAGTGTAAGACAACAGTATTAATGGGAATCATATTGAGAAGTGAAACAAAAGGCAAATGGAAGAACTGTGGCTTCAATTTACTTAGAGATTGGTACAGAAAACAAAACATAACTCTGAAATGCCATAAACATTCAGATAAAGGCCCTTTTTATGCAGGTAGATTCATTGCAATAATGGTAAGGACTCACTCTACAAAATAGTAATTTAAGATGCTAATATGACAACCTATGATGATAAATAAACTCGAACCAAGGGAAATCAAAGAAAATCAAGCAAAAAAGTAGGGCATAATCTACTTAACATTGATAAGCTTAATACCAATATCATGTACACCCTTTTGAATTGGACGTAGAAAGTATGGTAGCATTTATAACAACCCACAATTAGACATTGCAATGAGAGAAAAAAAAATGCAAGTACAATTAGTACCAAAATGGCTCATAAATATTTAACCAAAGAATTAATGAGAGCATTGATCAGGATTTTCTAGCAAAAGCAAATTAAATGGTAAGAAGCACCTCGAAGCTAGCATGAACCATCCATTTGTAAGTGCTCCTTCAATATAAGGGCATTCTTAGTGGAAATTAACTCAGATTATATGTAACAGATAGTGTACAAGATGGTGAGCTGTCTCCAGGGGAAGGGGGGATGAAAAAACAGCATGGATCAATTGTGACAATAACCAATCAAGTTATTTAACAAAATGGAACCTCTTTTCGATGATCTCTCATGACCAGCTTCTCTTCTTCAAAATATCGTAAAATACGTCGAAGCTGCTTTGCATGAAGCTTCAATGTTTTTGCCAAATCTTCTTCCCTCACCCACTGGCGTCTGGTAAACACAAGGATGAATATATGCCAATCTACATTTTAATCATAATTATTAATCCATAAAGGAAATCAATGGAACAACATAGACATTTATATGTAGTAGAAAGAAATTGTTTTTGAAATTTTCCATCTCGAGGTAATAAACTATTTTCACAGCACGCTTATCCTTTATTCACTGCCACCTAAATTATGTTGTAAACACAAGTATCTAATTTGAATACCCACAGCTAAGAGGAACCTAACACGTATCCAACATGAGCCAAAATTAGTTGTGAGCAATCATTAAGTTTGGGAAGCAACAAGGGTACACCTCCCAAAGTATATTTAGACCTTGCTTTCTATGGTAGAGAGGGTTTTCTTTCGAGACGACTCACTAACTGGAATCTATTGAACCCCACTGAGTACGAAGATTTGGGTTCAGCTGAAGTCGACTGGTAAAGGAGGCTGGGACATCTCCACTTCTCTAGCCAGTGACACAGAGTTCACATGAAGAAACTCATGCAAGAGCACATGTTTCTACATTTGGGAACTTCGTACCTCTACATGGCTTATCCGAACTCAACGAAGGAAGACTAGCCCACCTCAACCAGACACCTCTACTTCATCCGGGAACTCAACGAAGGTCAATCTTTCGACTAAGCTGAGCTCGTACCTGGTAAGGGCGTCGAGGACTATAACGGCCATGCCTCGGTTGTCGCCTCTGCCGTTCTTGGGCTGGTTGTCTCCCTTGAGAGAGACGTCATCGTAGAACGCCCTCGCCGCGAGCTTCACCAGCCTGAAACCCACAACAACACCCAACAGCAACAAGGCGGAGAATTAAGAACCGGCATGAAGAAACAGGACAAAATAAAACCCTAATCTGCCATGGGAGGAGGAGGAGGAGAAGGAGGTAGAAGAGATGGAAGAAGTGACCTGGTGAAGGGCTCCAAGCTCATGGCGGAAGGAGGAGTGGAGGGAGCTCGACGCAGCAGCAGCAGCAGCAGCACCAGTCAAACTTTCAGGCGAGGTCGCGTGGAGAAGGATCTGGTGCTCTGGTTCTGTCGAGTAAGAAGATGACTTCCTGATCTAAAAAAGGAAGCGAAGGTGTCCAGTGAGGAGGAGTCAAAGCTTGTTGGTGTTTTGACTAACATACCCCCGTGTTTTGGGAGAAAGCTGGCCATTGGTCAGGGTGAGTAAAGTTAATTTAACGATTTAGTTGAGAAATTAATAAATAAGTGGGAAAATATTTTAGTTTTGAAAATTTTAAGTTTGAGATTAAATTGAATTAATGAAATATATCTTAATATTTTAACCAGCAAAATGTCATTTTGCGTTGTCAATAAACGGAACTTAAATAGCTCATCAGAATTTATTCATCTCGATCCAGAATTTTAGAAAGGAAAAATAAAACAATTAACTCGCAGCTACTGAAATTACTCTGAATCGAATATACAATAACGTAGAGGTTTAAGAACTTTCATTGGTTCAATTTGTCTATGATCCTCGATAACGATGAGATTGTGCCGCAAACGGAAGAGCACACTCCAATTGTGATGATGAGAATGCACAGTAGACCCTACAAGCGAAGCAATTTCATAAAACTATAATGAGAGAGCAAAGACAGACGATGAAAAATTAATAATATTAAATCGGTACATATTGGTACCTCGAGCTAAAGATAATATTATAAAGGTAATACTGATTTTAAGGTCATTCATCTCCATTTTAGAAGAAGGAATCGTAAGATACTTGAACTTTATCATGATTACGATGATTTGTTTACAAAGACATTACCCGACAGCTTATTTATATGTGTTCGACATAAATTAACATATGGAACAAACAAACTTGAATGTTAATTAGCTCGAGTAGCTAACGTTCATAAACAATTTACTAACAAAATTACTTGAAAAATCATCTAAGACTGGTCAATAATATAACATGTATATTTAAGTTATTCTTTGCATCTATTCTTTTATATTTAAAAAAAATGAAATCTTAAATGATCTACGAACATAAGTTTTACAACGATTTATCAAACAGTGCATGTGAAGTTTAGAATTATCCAAACAACGCTCCATACTTTCATATTTATCAAATAGCGCACTTAATTCTATTTTTACCTCTCAAATGACGCACTCAGTCTTTGGAATAAGAAATTTGACCTGCGTGCGTAATTCCCAACACTATAGTGATGTTGGAATCCCAACACTACTACTGTGGTGCTAGAATTTGAATTTCCAGCATTGCATTTGGATGGTTTAAGATTTCTACTGTGGTGCAGGTATGTTTGACGAGAGAAGTAAAAAGAGAATTAAATGCGCTATTTGATAAATATGAAAGTATGGGACGCTGTTTGGACAATTCTAAATTTCACATGCGTTGTTTGATAAATTATCACAAGTTTTATTATTAGGCCAATATCTTAACTTATCTTATTATTGATGAACTCAATTAAAGATTGAATTTGATTTCAATGAGCTTTTTAATAAATAAAGTTTAACAAGCTTAATAAAATAAATAAATGTGATCGGCTCTTTGATCAACTTTAATCTTAATTATTTGAATTTCTTAATAGTGGTAGTTAATCAAACAATGAAATTACCTGGGTCCTTGTAACTTTTTTTCGAAGTATGCTCAAAAAGCAAACACATGGAAGAATCAAAGACTGCAACGAGAACATGAAAAATAGGAAAAGTGTCATTTTTTATAAACATTGTAACATGTTTTTGCTTCTAATAAAAACATTTGTAACTTACCACGAGCATTGTAAGGGAAGATCCGACCAAAGCCATCACCAATCCTGATGACAAGTTAAGTTCGATCAAATATTTAAAAATAGAAGACAAATAGGAAATGCATAGAAGTGGGATGTTTGGCTCGAACCAAATTCCCAAGATTTATAGTAATTTTACAGTATTTAGATACAGACATATGTTTTTTCCTTGGCATAAATTGTTTAAATATATAGGTTTTATGTTTTCTTAGAACATAAAAAATAAATAAAATAGAAAAATTAGAAGGGTACTAAAATATGATTACAAACTTACCAAAGAATGGAACAGAAAGGGCCACACACAGCGTAGAAAGAACAAGCGCTGTTCTTATCATAATGGGATATAAAAACGTCTTCATGTGGTTTGATGGAATCAATTCCTCCAAACTCATTGCCAAAGGGATGATAGTCAATGCATATGTATTCTCCAGTCAAGGTAAATAAAGATCCTTGTACAAGATCAAGATAAAGCATCAAGGCACTATAATAAAGTTGTATATTTTAGTGTATGATATTTGAAATAAATTATGCGAGTAGTAAAGAACAATTCATGTTATTCATCAGGTTATATGTAGTAGTAGCTGAAGGATATTTAGTAATTGGATTCACCACCTGCGAAAAAAGGCCAAAGAGATAGCATCAGTTTCTAGCTAATTGTTTCCGTAGTAAGTAGTAGTTTTGAAAATAATTAAACTAAAAGGCAATATTAAATTGTAGTAGAGCTCGTTTGATCCTAAAATGATTGACAGTAATGGACTTCGAATTTTAATGGGATGTCCTTAAGTGGAAAGGATTAGATGTTTGTAGTTATGACTTCACGTAGAGATCATTAGGGATGACACTTTCTCCTCCAACTCACTCCATTTTTTTTGTCATCCCTAGAGATAGAGATGATGAAGAAGATCTATAATCTTAAATGTTTAAACTATTATTATCATAGCATTAGACATTTAAAAAATTTGACGTGGTTAGGCCTAATAAAATTAACAGGTAACAGGAATAGGTAGTTCAACGCAATGAAAAAAACAACAAATTAGGATCCTAAAATGTATTTCTATTTTCTATCTCCTTAATATATTTTATCAATGAAAAAATGACAAATTAGGATCCTAGAATGTATTTCTATTTTCTATCTCCTATATATATTTTATCCATCTACTTTCTATCCCCTCAAGTAAGCTGCAAACAGAGCCCAATTTTTAAGGTTACCAGTCAGGTAGATTAATAGGAACGTTAAGTGTAAGCATTACTGTAGTCCAAACAGCGATCTTCGAGGCGACAAGATTCTGTGGCATATTCAGTGTGAATTGCGACATGGACGACTCCCCAAACATAGTGTAGCCCAATGCAGCAGCCCCAGCAAACAAGAAAGTGCAAACTGCAAAACTACACATACAAGATTGATCAAGTGCCACTATTTTACATTGCATATATGTTACTAGAAACATAAGTAACAGTAGGTTATATTGAATTATGATCCACTCACCATGTAAAGAGCACAATTGGGAACTGAGAAGGTTTCTTCAAGGAGGAATATATGTTTGGGAAAACAGCAAGACCAGAGTAGCAGTAGCTGTATATGCCAATAGCAATAGGAATACCTTGTAGGTTTAGAGGAGTTCCCTTATTTTCGAAACCAACTTTATCAAATGCACCCTCCCAAAATAAGCTCATGACTATTAGCACAGATGCAATGACTCCTCCGACTGCCAAATGTCAATAAAGACTTGAAGTGATTTTATTCCATTTATTCTGAAAGTTCATTTTGGTTGCTTTTATTGATTTCATTTTCCCTTGAATTAAGATAAAGCTGCTCGAAATGCAGAAACATAGTAATGATTTTGTATCATAAGATCTAGTCACCTGATATATAACTAAGAAGTCTTAAATCTCGGAGCCATGTTGTGGGAAGAACTACAAGAGTGGTAAATATAGCAAAGAGTAGATGAGAGTCCATATGCAGTCCACCTAAATCCAGATGAGCATTTGGAAACAATGATGACAAGTTATCCCTCTCTAATAGAATGTATTCAATACAGCAAGCCTGCAAAATTTATAAATGATTACTGAATAATAATTGAAAATATCAATTTATTTACCAAAAAATAAAAAATTATGAATGAAACCTAACAAGATATTTCTAATGTAATAAGAAAGCCCTATGTTGATGTTTTCTTCCCTTAATGAGAAATGGCTGCAACAATGTGAGGGGTGGTTTAAGATTCGTGTTATGTTATTCTTTTCCCTATAGATGGTGAGTTTCTATAAAACCTTCTTGTAGTTATGGTAGTGATCATTATAAGGGGGTATTAAACACGTAATTTCATGTGATGGTGCTAGCAATTCCTAAAGAATGAAAGAAACAAAGAAAGAATAAAATAGTGAATATTGAATAACAATTTTTATGATTGGTCCATATGGATATTATAAAGAAAAGTAAAGGAATATTTTCACAATTAAAAAATATCTTGACAGATTTTTTTCTTCAAATCGTTTACCCCACACAATCTACCTAGTCTAATGCAACGATCTAGCTTGTCTGTCTAATCCAGCTTATCTATTGGTTAGCTTTCCTCAATAGTCTAGTCAATCCACTTGACTCGCTAAGCTTGCCCTCCCAAACCAATCCACTCACTCGACCAACTCATTCTACTTAATCAATTCTAGTGCTAGCTCATTCAGCCAATGTTGTCTATTCACCCTAACTAGTTACTTGACCTATTTGGCTAGACCAACTTAACCAACCTATCATCTAACTTACTAGCCCACTCGGTGCCTGCCCAGTCAACATTAAGTGTGCGATCACCCCGACTGAATTGCTTGGCTCAACCAACTCGATTAGCATATCAGAGCAATTGGCCTTAATGTGGCCTAAACCTGATCAGGTCATGTGGCCCAACCCGGATACCAAGTACATTCATTCACGACTCTTATGTCCAACCAACTTGACCAATTCGTCCAGCCCACTTGACATAGTTATCATGCCTAGTAATCAAGCCAACCCAAACCACTTTAGAGGATAGAATAAAGTAAAAAAAAGCATATATTATTTGAAGAACGAAATAGATAAGAGATACTTATTCCTAAAATAGATAATAAATAATTATTCTTAATGAATAAAGGAATTACAATTCCGCTTAAATTGATATTTCAAATTAATTTCAGAACCAAGTATTACTTATTCTATGGAAACTCAGAATTCAAGTGTAACTTACGTACAACTCGAGGTAGAGGACTATCTGCAATTTACAAACATACAAAGAAAAAAAGTATTAGTAGGTTTGTTAAAAGTAAAAGGACACGAGAAATTAATGTGTTTTGTCCATACGGAAATGACAAGGCGACCAGTGGTGCCAAATGCAGCTTGACCAATGTCGGGATAAGTCTCAAGTCCTTCTTCACTATCCAAGCAACTGCGCAACAAAATGCCAGTGTACCAGGAAAACACAGCAAACATGAGAAGTATGGACAGGCTGAGCCATCCTCCTTCTTTGACAGCATAAGGAGTTGAAAGAATTCCAACCCCACATAGCACATTAATTCCTGAACGCGAGTTTTACATAATTTTAGCACAATTGGTAATTCAACGGGAGGAGAAAAAGAGTAAGGCTTAATCCAGCAATCCAAGAATATAAGATATCTGATAATTATTATATGTAAAAAAAAAAAGTAGCTCAGTGTACGAAATTCCCACCATGCGAGATCCCAGAGAAAGATCCATTGTACGTAGTCTTATCTTACTTTTTACAAGAGGTTGTTTCTAAGATTTGAACATGTGACCTCTTAGTCACAAGGTAGCAACTTTATCGTTGTGCTAAGACTCACCTTCTATTTGATAATTATTATATGTCTTGCAAAAAAATTCAATCTTTATCCGTATTACATGAACAGGACAAATCAAATTAATAAGAAATTTAGGTTGAGTACACACTGACCGTTGAGCGCCGCCTGTCCATAGGAACAATTTTTGGTGATGGAAAATTCATGAGAGACCTTCTCTTGTATCTTCTCCAAAGATGGCTTCCTTGAGGGCAGTAACAGTGTATGTGAGCTCTGCCTTCTTTCAATTTCATCATGTTGTTCTTGATCGGCAACAGTGGTTGGCAACAAAGGCGTTATAAGCGATGTAATGATTTCTGGTGTGTGCTTGGTTGATCGAAACGAGGAAGAAATGAAGGAATTTGACAATCTGCTAAGCGTTGGAGTCCCCAGAAATCCTATGGTTGGCGATGTTAAGCTACTATACATGTCAATTGATTGCCTGGAACATTAAAGGGAAAATGGGTAGTAAGTTAAATCTGAGCAATATCACGCCACACATTATACAGCATCAGAAACAATCAGACTATGTTTAACAAATGTAGATATATATAGCCACCATGGATTATAACTCAAGTAGTTGCAGTAAATTGATAACAGTTTTTAACCAACTACAGTTTTTTTATGAGTCTATTCAGAAGAAGCTGAAGCTCACAGTTTTTTTTTTTTAAAGAAAAGAACAACCTGCAATAGTCACCTGAGTTACCTCCATTGACTACATTGCTCGAAAACAAATTTATCATGTTCGAGATTTTCTTATTTATTCAAGTATTGCATCTGAAAGTGATAAATTGGCACCATAGTATACTACTGAGACTATGATTTTCCCCCTTTTTTTGCGGTGCATATTGTATTGTAAATCAAATCACTGTAGCTTCTGAATTAAAAAAAAAAAGTTAGTACTTGTTAATTAATAAAAGGGACTCTATTATACCGCTTTTAATGAAAATAAGATAAAAAATAATCATGTTTTTGCTTAGACCAGGATTAAGCATAAATCCGGATATCGGATCACTAAGTGGACTGGGCTTTCCTCTGCATTGAGACGACGGATTGATTGTTTTTCTTAAATAGTCAGTAGGATGGATTGAAGATAGAGTTACTTATAGGATCAACAAAGTTGCAAGTCGACGGATAGAGTGTCTTCTCATATGAAGATTCGGATTGGCAAGGTAGCGGATCGTCGGACATATTATCCTTCGGAGGGCGGATTGTTTTCTTTTGAGTTGAATCGCAAGGACCGAATCCTTGGGGCGGATTGTCTACGGGCAAGAGAGGGAGCAAGGAGAAAATCAAAAGGTGACCCTTGGCGACAGCCTTACAATGCTCAAGTCAGACTCCACAACCAAAAGCGAAGAAAACAAGAGTAAGCAAATAGAATAGAAAATACGATAGCAATGGAGACCTTTCCAACTATTAATCATCTTTAATTATCTTATATTTTAATCATAAGGCGTTATAATAACTTGGACCCCGTTTAAGATCAGTTGACCGTTCACAAGAAACACCACAACTGCCTCTTTAATGACTTCAAATTCCTTAGCCGGGATCCAAGCTTGAATCAAAGTTATCTTAACTTTTGACCTCCCGAGATGATCTGCACGTATTATTGACCAAGTCCCTTAAAGCCACGTGGATCATGAAGTAAGGGCACCTCCAATGAACTCTAAAAAAGTTTCTTTCTTATTATTTTATTAAAAAAATAAGAAGGAGCACTCTCCAACTGAGGAGTGCTCCCTCAAAAATTTCTCTCCACATTAGAGAGAGATGCCAAATCATCACAATGATGCTCTAATATTTCTCTCCGTATTAAGTAAAATTCAAATGTTATCCATAGAAGACATCAAAATTTCCCCACTATTAAGTCAACTTCCTTAAGAATAAAGTAGAATTTCATTTAGTCCGCGAGAAGACCAAGTAATTAACACAGACGATAGAATTATTCCAATGAACAAGGGTTAATCTTCGAATGTTGTAAAAATTTTCGAAGTATTTACTCTCCTGTCGTATTAATTCTTAGTTGGACAAAAATATCCTTCGTAATTTACCTCCCTTCATCTAGCTATGGAACCGACGATGAAAAATGTCTAGAGTGAACGCATCACTTTTTGCCCCAAAATATAATTTAATTTAGTCTGCAGGGCTAAAGTGCAACGACAAGATGCCTATGCAATTTCTCAAGCATTTACAATTTGAGTCTCAGCTGTGGTACATTTATAAAAAATTTCTCTAAATGATGTACTTGGCCCTAGAAAACTAAGTTGTTGGATTGTCCGTTACGAGCACTTTTTGATTTATCCTATCAGCCGATGAGAAACTTCCGTGGGATCGAACCGATCATCTCCAGAATTAATCAAGCCGAAAGATCTAGATGCCAACTTTAAAAAAAACAAAGTAGAATTTCATTTATTAATGGTTGGTTAGGCTGTTGTTTTTTTTTTTGTTATAGTGCAATTACAATATATTGAAAGCCAATAGAAAAACTCTAAAAAGCTATATTAATTCACTAGTGCATCCACAATCGATCGACCAAATGGCTTAAAAATATAAGTGGTCCACTTGAACACTCACGTGTATGGGCTAATCATGAGCTAGGTTCAACCATGACTTGGTGTGAGTCCTAGGCAACATGCAGATCTTGTTTAACGAGGTTCGTGCCTTTTTTTTTTTCATTTTCAATGAATCAAATCACTCTGAATTTATTATATACAATTTTATCTTGTATTATAAAAAATTATTTTCACAACTTAAATCCGTAACATCAAAATAATACGATAACAATTTTAGCATTAAGCTAAGGCTTTTCTTCTAATTGTTTAATTGATAAATATCTAAAAATTAAAGAAATAAATTCTTCTCTCAATATCATTTTTCATTATATATTTTTATTAGTTAAATGTTACAAAAGGGCTCATCCGCCCTTGTTATGCAAGTGTTGGGCCACGTTTAAGTGCCCGCACGAGCATGGCCCAAAAAGAACCAACTCAGGAAATGAAAACAAATTATTTAGACGACCGTCCCAGTTCTTGACCCGCCCACAGGGCAGGACCGTCGATACCGCTTTGGTTTCTAGATTTCTTAGTGATGCTTAAAGTGTAATTTGTACACCAACAAACATGGTAGATCAAACAAAATCCAAGCACATGAGAAATCAAAAGGCAATCTCGACTAAATTCTAACAAAACTATTGAAATATATCCAACTTGAGAAACTTGGAACAGCGAAACTTAATAGAGTTGAGAGAATGCGGCATAGAAGAGATTAGTTAAGCTTAGAGGAAAATAAAGCTTATAGAAAAATTTCCAAGAAAGTTAATTTTGGTCATATTTTCGTTGAAAAAAGAGAGAGTTAATTTTGGTATTATTGAACATAGCGTTTGAATGGATGGAAACTAGCATTGAATAGGAATGATTGTCCCGTAATCCTATGGATCGCATCAACAAACGAAATAAATATTCCTTGCCAATTATCAGGAAAAAGATCCAGGATAATGATATGCCGAATTGAAGAAGAAATACCCCAAATACTAGGTCTCCGATAAAACCATACCTCAAGAGTCAGGCCACATCTGGATCCAGATCGTACGGCCGGGAAAAAGGATCTCCCTGCCGTCAGATCTCAATCATAGGGCGGACACGAGGTTATCCAAAAGGGGTCAGTAGTACCTGTAACTTTGGGGCCAATTGGTGGAGTACGAACTGGGCCTGCTCCGGGGAGCGCTGCCGCTATCGCCGTCGTCGTCGGGAGAAGAAGACGAATCGGAACACTCGGAGTCCTCTTCGGCGGCGGATGGCGTCTCTCTTCGCCCTCCCTCCTCATTGACGCCATCCTCCGCCTCCTCCTCCTCGCTCTCGATGAAGAGACTGCGATCGGGGGACAAGTTGCTCATCTCTCCCCTTCAATCCCACAAAAAGCCACACACTCATCAGCCGAACGGTAGATCCAAAAGCTCGTGAGGCAAAAAAAGGAAGAGAAATCGAGAGAGAGAGAGAGAGAGAGAGAAAAGAGAGGATCGAACTTACTCGAAGAGTCGAAGTGGAGTGGAACCTGCGGCGCTCCGAGAAGAAGCAGAGGAAGAGTTGCAAAGCGAGAGCGAAGAAGAGAATATCCGATGGGAATTTATAGAGGCAGACGGCACAGTTTGAACTAGAGTGAGAAAATTTCACTTTGATCCTTCGAGTATCAAATTGTGTACTTCACGTCCCCTAGTTACATAAAAAGCGTACTCCTCCCTAGAGTTCCTAAATTGACTTAATTTTACCCTTTATTTTTTATTAGCGATTATCATGAATCGTATATGAATTTTTTTATTATTATTGGCCTTGAGTGAAATTTTGATTAATTTCAGAGGGGAAACAAGAAATTTTTCTCTTCATTTAAACACTATCTACCAAAATATTTAAAAGGCCAAAAAAATAGTTTATATATTGATACAATAATTTAAATGGCACTTTTTTAATTGATAAAATATTGATTAATTATATATGTAAATTATTAAAATTGTTTAATATTAATAATCTCGGAAACATGGGGATATATTTGAGGATAAGATATTGTACTTTTTAAAATGACAATTTTGTATCTATCAGAATATTTTAGTAAATAATCTTATAAACGATAATTTTGATGTGCAAAGGCTTATCCAAATATTTGTTTATTATTATTAAGTTATTGAAGTTTGAAGTACATGATTTATGTTCATATAATTAATTAGGTAAAAAATAAAGAATGTGCTTCTTCTCATTATTTCATCCTAATTTTTTTTAATTATTTTTTTTATCAATTTTAGTTAAAATTAGTAAAGAAGGAACAGTTTGGAAATATATAGTGTATTTTTTTTTAGGATGAGGATGCTTTTTATAATAATAAAAAGTAAATTTTTTTTTTATAATTTTTGGCCCAATTATTTAAAATAGGCATGTTGGATATCATCAATAAAGCACCGTGGTCCACGGGGATTTTGTCGTAGTCATATGGTTGTGTATATATATATATATATATATTTAATGGCCGATAAATGTAATATTTATTTTATTTGATTATGTGTCGTGTCATGTTAATTTGTATCTAGTCATTAACTTCGAAAGAAAACAAAAAACAATACGAAACAAGTAAAAGAATAAATAAATGTTTCCAAATCATTTTTTCAAATATATATATAAATTATACTTCATATTTATTTAATAAATAAATTAAAAAAAAAAAGCATTTACCTTTAAATTAGACGAATTAAAAAAAAAATCTCCTACATTGAGAAATAAAAAAAATATCTCATTTTTAGGATTCCATCAAAATGTTTTTTCTTTCTTCCCCTTTTAGGTCGAAGTTTGCCCCTCTACCTTCCACTCCTACAAATAGATCGGATGTAAGGTGATGTGTAGGGTAAAACTTTACATTCAATACGAAGTATTCAGATGCCATTTGGATACATTCGTCGAGAAGTAAACAAGTGTTATTTGTTTTTATAGGTGAATATAGTTCGATTCTATGTTGTGATATTGTTCAACGATTAATTTAAAAAAAATTATTCGGACGATCCTGAGTTCCAGGAATTTGTCCGATAGACGGAGTATGATTTCAGTATTCGATCGTCGTTCAAGAATGACGAAACTGCAGAGTTTGGATTAAATCGTAAAAAAATTACGAATGCTTTTTTGATTTATCTCTGGTGGTCAGTGGAGGTCACTTGGACTCCAATCTTATCCGACTCAATTGTTGACGAGACATCTTGAAGATCCGTGGGATAGAACCGATCATTCTCAGAGATTAATCAATTCGAAGGTTTTAATATTTTGATGCTAATAAAATAAATAAATATTATTTTGAGAAATACGAAGGAGACCTGACCAAATTAATGTGAAAAAATTTGATAATTTTTTTGTCAAGCGTCTTTAATGGTCAATTCTTCAATTCAATTTAACAAATGACGATAAATTAGAAAGAATTGTATCTTCATCTATTTGTATGAAAAAAAAATCAGAAAACACAACGAGATATTTTACATCCATTATAAATGCAATTCAAAATTTTATATAATAATTAGATCTTTGAAATAGATTGAGAAGGGATAATTATCGAAGTTTGGATGTTTAAAAAAAATATGAAAATAAAAAAGATAAAAGTTAATAATTTAGAAGGAGACAACACACTGGTTGGTCTTCCAGGCTCCAGCTCAACTTTGTTCTTTTGCGCAGCTCACGATGTTTTTAAAATCGAACCGGTCGATCGGCCCACCGCCGCACTTTTCGAGAATGTCTTTTTTTATTTTTTATTTTTATCGTCTCCACGGGATGACGGATTGATTAAGGTAAAGAACGCTTACATATGAGGGCAGGATTCGATCCCTGGATGTGACGGGATTAAAAATCCTCCCCCCTAGTCGTAGCAGAGCCCCCTCCTTTACTGGTACCAGTCCGTCAAAGGTCATAAGCTCAGTCCATGCGAGGTAACGTCTCCGGTTGGACCGTCCCGTGATTAATCCCTTCGTGCATTCCCCTTGGGAGCCCATGCGAGATAACGTCCTCGATTGGGCCGTCCCGTGATTAATCCCTTCATGCATTCCCTTTGGGACGGGGGCCGGAGTTCCAACCTTTTTACAGAATGTCTTTTTTTTATTTATTTATTTTTATTTTTCTTTCCGATCCAGATAAGGTTAGGAACAAAATGTGGTTTGTGAATTTTATTCATTTTTCTTATTTCATTTTTTTTTAAAAATGGAATCAATAGTTATTTGTTTATTTATCTATTTATTTTAAAATTGTAAAAAATGATCCCATTGACACGATGTAAATATTATTGAATTTGATCGTAAATATCAATATATTTAGTTTAGTCCAATAAAATGGAGGATAACTTTTTTTTTTTCAGTCCGACAGAATCCGTTCACGTGACATAAATTCAATGTTATAAAATGTAATAATGTTCCTACTAAATATCGTCGATGATGAAGGCCGAGACACTGGGAACAAGAATTTAGTAGGAGCGGAGATGATTTGAGAGAAGGCTCCGTTATGTTGTTGAGGATGATTCGACGAAGTTGATTCAATGACTCGGTCGAGAGTGACTTGGTGGGGCTTGATGAGTTAGCAAGTGCGGTTGAGACGGTCGTCCCTTCGTTGAAGACCCAACATTGATCTAAATAGCGAGATGAGCCTCTGATGATACTAATGGATGTCTGTCGAAGCAACAAGGAACCAAAGCTCGCAAGCAATTAAGAGTGACAGAGTGTCAGAAAAGCCTCGACGACGCTCTTCCGACACTCAAATTAGTGATAGGAAAAATGAAAAGAGAATATTGGAATGAGGACAAAAAAGAGAGGAACGTTGGAGGAAAAAGAGGTCTCCCGTGATGTTTTCCCAATTACCTTTATATAAGCTAGAAAAACAGTCTAAATTTCTATAGGTTCGTACTAGAGTATGGATTTACAATGATGACTTATCGAGAGAGAATGATGAAAGACATTATCTCATTAAATGTGTCAAGAGCATGAGACTTAATTAATATAATTCGTATGATTGATAGGAAACAAGACTCTATTAATACAAAAGAAGTATTCCCTTAATATAGGCATGGGGAGATATTTTCTTGCCATGTGATATCCTTGCCACGTGGTGTCTTCATCGTAGCTCATCTGATTTTGATGACCGAGATACGTATCAACGAGATCTAGCCTGTGAGCCACCTCTATCGCGACGAGTGAAGACACCTATCGAGACATAAGTCTGTCAAGATATAAATAGATATTTGAATATTTCAGGAGTTTCACAGCAAGGATAATTATATATCGACATCAATGAATTTTTCAATTTAATAAAAAATTATAAATCATAGAGAGTTTTTTTTTCTGGCACAATGATTTTTTTTCAGGGAAATATCAAAAATTCAATGCAATATTTCATATTTATTAAAAATTAATTTTAAAATTTTATATGATAAATATCCATATAATTATCAAACTAGATGGATACGTAGAAGCACGTGAGATATGTTGAAATAGCATTCTAATAACATTAGTAATTTTTAAATTCCAAATTCAATAGAAGCTTATCGATAATTTTAAATAGTTATTTGTTTTATTTATTTTTAAAAATAAAAATAATTGACCTTGTTGACGCAATATATATAAATATTATGGAATTTGATGATAAATATCCGTCAATAGACCTTTGGCGAAAGAGGTAAATCACGGGGATAAAATTCCTTGACACAGTGACAATACAACGAGGAATCCATCTGAAGTCAGACGAGATTTTAGACTCCTCGTCCGAAATATTAATATTAACTAGTTTAGTATTCACTAATGTTTATTTTCAATATATTAATTATTTTTACCTCTATTTATTTTTTTCATAATAAATAAATTAGTTATTTAGTAAATTGAGAGCATCATTTAATGAATAAAAATAAAAAATCAATTCACATGAAAATAAAATTAAATGAGTCGAAATTCAAACTGGGCCTCAATCGAAGCCCACTCGGCTCAAAAATATGAACCGATAGACCTAGCCGGTCGAGTTTTTGACAACACGAAGGCAGATCCAGCATCGACGGTTCAGTAACATGAACCGGTTTAGACCGTTCTCGAACCGAAACAGGCAGGTCTTTATCATCGCGAACGGCGACGGGCTCGAGGCGGGGGGAGGAGCGTCGGAAGCCATGGCGAACCAGGGAGCCAAGAAGAGGAAGGAGGAGAACAAGAAGCATATGGCCAACCTCCGTCTCCTCATCATCGCCTCCAACGTACGTCAACCGCCACAGACACTTTTTCTTTTCTGCTTCCCCCTTTACCCTTTTTATTCGTTTCTAGATCTAATATTTTATATAGGGCGAAAGTTTGTAGCTTTAAAATAATTATGAATACCGGCATAAATGCTACGATTAAAGTCAATTCAAAGTTAATTAGATCTACCAGATCGGAGCTTGGGTATTTAGTAAATTTTCAACATTAGGACAATCTTAATATGTCATTTCAAGTTTCCTTTTGAATTCTCTAGGAGTGAAATTTTATCGTCAAACAGTAGTTAGCGTATGATGTTCGTTCTAAATTTGCGCTTCTTCGAAGTATATCCTACCTCGGACTATTGACAAGTAATGGCTAACAAAAAATTGCAACTTTGAGATGATCCTTAGCTTGATTGGCAAAAAAGAGGAAGAATATCCTACCACAGATTGTTGTCCGAAATTTCAAACATCATCTTCATCTCCTAGCTTTGTCACGAAGCCTAACTTAAATGAACATCTGCAAAGTTTAAATTTGATTCTTATGATTGATTGCTAATAGGAAGTGAAGTTTGAGATATTTGCAAAAATTTGTCTAAATGAAATGTCAAATAAAAAACCTTTCTTTGTGATTCCGCTTATGGTTCTAGTGTACACGTCTTATTTTATTAAAGCAGAGCACCATCTGAGATTATTACTGAAGATACTTGTAAAATTCATGAAACATTCTCAATTTGGTTCTTGTAGTTAGACATCATAATTCATAACCTGATGAAGATTATATCAATCTTTTCAATTCACAAGTTATAGGAAAGTATAACTTCATTTGTGATTCAGGTTTAGTTTGAAAATGCATCCTCTTATTTAAGTTTGGTCTAGGATTTTTAGTAGCATGCATGCTTGCAATTTTGGATTTTCTTTAGGCACATAGTAGTTTATATTTTCTTACAGAACAATTACAATTTATTCTATGTTTCACATATATATTCGAAAAGAAGAAAGAAGAGAATACAGATAATTTTTAGCTCTTTGACTATTGGTAAGACTAGTCATGCACTATAAAGGTTGCTGTGTCTGCCATTAAAGAAACAGTACATACAGTTAACATTGCAAGAATGAAAATGAGAGATGGATGTATAAACTTACTGGGAAATATAAGATAAAATAACTTATTGTTAGCAGTTAGGTAACCCTTGATAGATGGTAAAATAAGAGAAATATGCTAAAATCATATCAATATATTCGAATATGGTCAGTACATTTAGACAACATAAATAATTACAGCTAAGGTGATGAATGAAGGCCAAAATACTTACATTTAAATGACTGGAATCACTAGTGATGTAGTTTTGTATAGAGCTCAATGTGGGATAAGATCCATGTAGCACTCTCATATAGTTGTGATATGGGCTTTTGTTGTTCTTCATGAAGGTGAAACATAAAGTAAAGGATGGTCACTTATAATAACTGCAATCATTCAAGTTCCAGTAATGAAATAATGCCAACCGGTGACAAACACAGTTGGTTCAGCTTGTGACTTGGCAATTGAAATCTGTATAAAATCTGCATCCTGTGTGTCCATGAAAAACTTGTAAATTGTACAAACATAATAACACAGTTTCTTTGTTCTATTTGTAGCTTCCAAATGATGTCTGCTTTGTTGTATTTATAGCTTTCAAACAATATATGTAGTCACAAAAAATTGATTTGATTTCTTTTCATATTTGAAAATCGTTTGTTGGTGATGGACCATATCGAATTAGGATGAGGATATGCAATGAACATACTTTGTGTGATATACAATACTATGCTCGTGATTTTGGACCATATCTTTTAGTTTCTTTATTTGGAAGAACGTGAAGCGTAGATACTTGCTCAATTTTATTTGTGTAGATTTTCAGTAAGTAAATCAACAACTAAGGATATTTAACTAAAGGCTATAATTCTTAATGAATTTGCTTCCAAGGAAATGCAGATGCTTACTGTGATTGGTGCAACATAATTTATAAAAGCCTGCAAGCATACAGTCCTTACTGTTAGAAAAGGTGATGTAACTCATTAAGGTCATTGCTCACTTCTAAAAGAGTGGCTGATGGAATAAATAGAATTCATGATGGTCCAAGTTTATTGCGATTGATGGTTAGTTATGAATATTACGCTGGATAATTGCAATGATGATCTATACTGGTTTTTGTTTAAATACAGTAAGTAAAGAGACAATATGCTAATAAAATGACTAGTTTACAGGTCATTTTTGTTTTGGTGCGGCTGGTTATATTTCGCTCCACTTTTACTTGGAAACATTGGATTGGTCTTCTTGTGACATCTATTGCTTATGGACTTCCATATAAACAACTCGAAAGTATGGCAAGGCCAACATACTCTGATGATGATGAACTCCTAGATGGTGGCTATGATATGAACACTGGTGGCATCTGTGGGTATGTATCAATTATTTTACTGTATTTAGCATTGAAGTAGCTTGACTATGCTTTCTATACCAAAATGGGAGTATTTTACTTCTATTGTTTATGTTTGTTTCCTTTATTTCTGAGATCACTTTGTTTCTAACCTTATACTTGCAACAATCAACATTTCTAATAATAAGCCTGTGATTTCCATCGATGGTCTTTTTGTGATGCATATTCATGTTCGAAAAATGAACTGTTGGGTTCTTCGGGGGCGGCGCCCGGGGGGGGGGGGGGGTCAAGAATAGAAAAGAAAATAACAATAGAAGGAAACACTCATACTATGATAAATAGGTAGCACAACAGATTGATAAAGTGTTTCTGCTTGCAGATCGACCAGAACTAGGTGCCAACTTTCCTTGTTGGTAAAAACTTTGAAATTTGTTGTCATGGTCTGTGGTTTAAAACCCACCTTCACCGAAATGGAGGTTTGCTTTACATTATATATAAAAGGAGACTGGCTGACACCTTGAGGCACAGAACACTTGCATGCACATTTTATTCCATTGATTTGGCATTAAACAATATAATTTGTCAGGATACTCTTGCACAACATATTGCTTTTCACAAATCGGAGAAAGCATAGTTGTGTGCTTGTATTGGATGTATATGTTCAATTTTACTTCTATTTGTTCAAATATATACTTGAAACGACTTGAATACTTGGTATTGACTATTGTTTTTTTGATGCAGTTACTTGCATGATGTGATCTACATAACTAGCTTTGTGCAGATAATGTCCATATTATCTGGTAAATTTTGGTGGACTTACTTAGTGGTAAGATTTGGAGAATTTTTTTTTTTTTTTATGCTTTCATATGATTGGTGGACTTAGTGTATGGATATCTATGTCCTTAATTTTTGTGAACTCAACTACTCAAGTAACTATATGCTCGCTTCACAGCATAGAATTAACAATAAATAGAATAAGACAGTGTTTCTGGAATTGAGAGGGAATAACAATTCTGTTAATTGATATTGAATATTCATTTGGTAACCAAACTCAAGAATTGCTATTCCATCAAAATTGATCTTCATGCCAGCTAAACATGCTATCATAATATATACTATTCCATCAAAATTGATGTTTGTGCCAGCCAAATATGCTATAATAATATATGTCATGTGTCCTATTGTGAAGGGGAGCCTATGCGCAACGATAAAATTATTACCGTGTGACTTTGTGATTATGAATTCGAGTTATGGAAACAACCTATTGCAATGTAGAATAAGACTGCATATGATAGATCTAATATGGTCTGATCCTTCTCAGATTCTGCATTGGCGAGAGCTTTGTACATTGAGCTGCCCTTTATATGTCATATTGTGTTACTAGGATTAGCATGCCTTGATATTTTAGATGCGCTAAAGCTTCTTTGATCTAGATTTCTCTGAGTATTCTTTGTGAATCACAGATACCGGCATTTGGGGCATACAAGTTATCTGGTTTTCTAAAAGGAATATTGCCAGGGGGTTCTGAGGTACACAATAAGGCCATAAATTCTCAAAGTTGGCTTGCTTGGGAATTAACTTTGAGTTCATCTTTGTTTCACTCATTGGTTGCAGGGAGAAGTAGAGGACGAGAAGAGCCGTAAGAAGAGGGAAAAGATGGAGAGAAAAGCTTCGAGAGGTAGAATTTTGAAGACCAGGGCTAGATAATATCATGGCTATTTAACTTTTACATGTACCCTTAAATACCAATAGAACCTCCATGAATCACAGGGCATTCATGGCATGAGAAGTTGAAAAGTTGAACAAATGCCTAATCATGTTTACTTATGCAATACCAGCCATTTTTTTTGAGTTATTTTTATTTGAACGTGGTTTGCTCCAGCACAAAAATGATAGATAATCTTTTCCCTCGCGTCAAACATTCAATTGATGCTTGAGATTACGGCAATATGTAATGCAAATTAACAACTTAAGTTGGAGACAGTTTTTATATTTATAAGAGTTTAGTTTGATATATTCTCCTATGTTGGAGAATCAGTCCTTAAAAGTTTAAAGTCGCAAACTTGTCATTTACCTTTTTTAGGGCTATAGACTAGTTTGACTTGTTTCTTATCTTTTATTTGATTGTTTATTAGTTTGATTCGATCGTTTCAGATACAAGACTATTTTCAATTGTATGTGTTGAAATAGAGGCATTCAATATCTGCTTACATGCTTTCATTAGTTGTTGTTTACTCTGTCTTTCATCTTGTTTATTTGGATGGAATTTGTAATGAAGAAATAAGCTCAAATAATTGTTTGTCTTTCATCTAGATTCATATTTCAGAACTAGAAGTGCACTTGAATAAACAACTTTAATTAATACATTTCTGGTGCAATGAAAGTGATGTTTCATCTGCTGTTCTTGTCTTATGAAAGTCGATCTCATTGAACACTGGAAACTAAATCTGAATTTGAAGGCGAAAGCAACATGCAATCATTGAAGCGCAACACTGTATTTGATAATGTTTGATTAAACACACAATAATCCTTTTACGGGCCAACAAAACAAAAAAAAATTAACAAATCATTTACATCCTTTTCACAAATAAGTTTCTGTTTTCTGTTCATGTAAACACAACATTCAATTATGTGACAGTGGTACATTTCACACACGCTGAAACCCCAACCACAACACCACACAAACACACACAAGGCACAAGAACAAATTAGGGGTTGAGGAACTTGCTGGAACTGTGCTTACACTAGTCGAATTTCAGCCCGCAAAGAACGTCCAGATCTTCTTCGGTGCGCGCCCGGTCGACCGGTACTCAGCGGCCTTTGCCTCGACCTTGAGCACTTCTTCGCTGCACTTCGCCTCGGCGATCTTTTTCTTCTCTTCCGCTCCTTTTTGAATCGAGGCAAGTTTGCTCTTCACTTTCTTTGCATATTCTACCTTCTTTTTTTCAAATTCTTCCTGAGTAATTACATTGATTTTCTTTATTATTATTATTATTATTATTATTATTATTATTTCAGTTTACTTGCCAAATCCCAAATCATTAATTTCTTTCAAATCAACAAAGAATGAGAAGAAGCTTACATACTTCTTTCTTTTTCTGATCTGCTTCCACTTCTTCCTTCTGTGAGTTCTCCCAGGCCACAATTTCTGCTATCTTCTTCACAGCTCTGTTCAAAATTTTTACAAATATTTATTCAATTTAAACCTGTAAAATTTAAAAAAAAAATATTGTGCTTATAACTCACTTATTTTCTGCTTTAACTTTCTCATTTTCCTCCCAAGCCTTGATCAATGACAATCGCTTCTCGGTTGCAACCTTTGAAAGAGCTGCATCTGGAACAGCAACATAAAATTAATTTTGTTCTTGCATACATATATATATATATATATATATATAATTTTATTTTCAGAAATTTACCTTTATCAGTTGCTTCAGAGTCTGCTGAAGGTTCCTCGACCTCTGTTGCAAACAAAACTCACTAATTAATGCTAAAATGATTATAAATTGCTGTAAAAACTAAATAATTCAGGTAGATGAATTAATGAATCTCTATGCGAATTGATGTAACTGATGAATTGGAAAGTTTGGTTAAAGAAGATTAGAAAGAAGAAAAAAAAAACTTATTTTATGAAATAGAAATAGAATTGAAGAAGATTAGAAGTACGAGTTTATATAGAAAAAGGAAATAAAGCATGAAAGATTCGAAAAATTCAGTAATCTTAAGAAAAAAACTCGTTAAAGATATAAAGAAAAACTGACGTTCAACGACGGGGAGAGGCTTGGAGTCGTCGGGCTTCTCCTCCTCCGGCGCCGGCACGATCGCGGCTTTCTCCTCCTCGACGTCCTTGACAAGCTCAAGCGGCGCCGCCTCCACCTCGGGCGGCGGCGGCGGCGGTGCCTGCTCCTCCTCCTTCACCATCTCTCAAACCACTTCTACGACGGATGCGATCGACGCGAGTTGGTTGGCCTTAAATTCCAGCAACGCAACGAAACTGGAGCAGCGGAAGAGCAACAGCAAGCAGCTATTTATAAAAATCGACCTTGGAAATAATAATAATAATTGTTATTATTATTATCATTATTTATTATTACGCTTCAGAAAATGCTGTCGGTCCGTCCGGTATACTCAATCGGCTGGAATTCAGTTGTCGGCCGATCGAATTGAGGCTGAAATTGGCCGTCAGAATCGGACGGCCGATTTCGACCGCGATCGGATCGGATTCCGATTGAATTGCGATCGGAATTCAACGACGGACAGATCGACAGTCGAAATCCGAGCCCGATCGCGGTCGACAGTGGCTGCGCCATTGCCGACCGCACAATTCGATCGTTTCCCGTTGGTTTGCGCCGGATTCTGGGCACTAACAGATCGGAATTCGAGCTCCGTCGAATCGTCGGTGAGTCGTGCGTCGATCGCATCTGATCCGATGGTCGGCGGTGACCGGACGATATGACGACGGAGAGCAGACGAGCGTAGGTTGACATGGAGCGAACGAGCACAGAGATTTTCATTGCGCAGGAGAAGAATTTCCTATATATATATATATATACAAAATATTATTTGCGCTCTTAATTCTAACTGCCAAAGGAAGGATGAGCTGGGCCACACCAAGCGTGGAGCCCACTCCCGGTGTAATCTCCATGCCCGTCGTCTCGCTAGCTGAAAGTGGACCCCACTCCTGGTGTAATTTTTCCGCCAATCGTATCGATAACTTCTACGCGCCGCAGTTATGCGTGGGATTGGATTCCGTTTAAGGATTCCACTCTAAGCAATAAATAAATAAATATATAAATAAATAAATAAAATGAATTGAAGTAATTTGTATGCATTAATTTTTTGAGATTAAAGATGGTTATTGAAAATTTCCCACTTGAACTTATATATATGTTTTTAGATGGATCGATCATGGTAGGTAGAGGTGAGATTTTCGATCATATGTGGTATGGTCCGATAGGATACGTGCTAGTCCCGACTCGATTCCGATCATAATAATTGAGAAATTAATTGATCAAATTTGAATCATATCTAGAATATTTTAGCACCCCTAATTATGGAAATATTTTATAATTAATTTATCGAGTTTATTCCCAAGACTTTTTTTTCCATGAGTTACTTGAAAACCATCAATTAGGAATCACTGTATTAGTTAAAGAAAGTTCCATTTGACTTCTTTATCATCTAATTAGTCTTTTTAGGACTATTTTAATATTTTGTGATCTATTTTCTCATAATTATAATTTTAAATATCTCATTGTAACTTGTCGAGCCTAAATGTGGAAGTCTCTATATTTAAAGTTATAATATAATCTTAAATATTCTATTTTATTCATCGGTTGGTCTACATAAAAGGGGCCCACACTTTGAACCAATTGTACCTTTCCCCCATTTTTATATTTATAGATAAACTAACAGATAAGCTTCTACAATGAGTAGACTAAGACATACCAAAGGTTCATTTGAGAAGAGGATTAAGGTTTCAATTTTTATAGAAAAATAATTATATATATATATATATATATATATTTTTAAAGCTTAATGCGATGCGAAATTCTAAAAAAGATACTCATCGTCGATAAACTCCCCCTTTGCCCTTGTCAACGGGCACAAAGTACTCTTTTTTTTTTCTTCCCTTTGATAAATTCTCCTTGCGAGTATTTCTCCCTTGCTTACCACTAAACCAAGTAAACATAGGGCTAAATTTTCATAGTTTGTTCATCTACCAACTCTTACATCATCGTGGTCCTCGATCACGATTGGTCCCTCGTCGAGTTTTTCTAAAAGGAATCGTAATCTCATAAGCAATCTTGTGGGTTACCCACTTTTTCCTTCCCTTCGATTGATTATTCAATATCTAAACTTATGTGCTCAATATGTGTTTATTCTAAACCCTTGAATACCCACTTCCACAAGCAAGGTACGCACCTACTTACCTGTTCAATATTCAAACTTAATACACAAACACACTTTGTATGCTTATCGGTTCAACTCCGACGTAAGAAACTAGTATTCGTCTTGTGGATTTACGCTTTTGGTTGATCGCCACTATCTACTTTGTCGTTCAAAGTTAGTTTTGAGATTCTTACGGATTAAAGTTCCTAAAGTTTTGATTTGATTAAGCTATTAATTATGGGAAGATGTTTTTTTAGTAAAAGATTTAGATCCGAGAGCATGATTGAGTCAACTATTAGTTGAGCATTCAAATATTATTTTTTTTCTTCAATTTGAATATTTAAGTCGATCGAGTGCTCGGCCTAATCTCTTAGATATTCTTAGTGAATGTTAGTTAATCTTCTCGATATGGACCATGAAATATATATAAATAATATTTATGAAAAAAAGAAGAAGAAGAGGAGTTAAATAAGCTTCTGAATTTACGATTTAACACTTTATTAGAGTTCTTTCATTGCCTCGTGCCGTTTAGGGTTTTCGCGAGGGGATCGATTGATATGCAAACCCTTTTGGGCGGCTGCGTTTGAGGGTTAGGGTGAGGATGATCATGGTTTCGATTTTAGAATTGATGATTTCGATTTATCATCAAATAGAATCGGAACCAAATCACTCATCAACGATTTCGATTTTAGAATTATCGGTTTCGATTCTTTACGGTTCAATTTTGATTTTGAAACCGTCGGTTCTGATTCATCATCCACCATAATCGGAACCGAACCGTTAACCGATAGTTTCGAATAGTTACGATTCGATTTCGATTCGAACCGTTTAAAATTAAAATTAAAATTATTTAATTTTAAATCTCTCCATTTAAATATATTAATTTTCAATTAATTAATTTGATCGATTTATTTTAATTTAAATTTAAATTTTATATTTGAAAATTGAATTTATATTGATTCATTTATTTTATATAACTCTTTGAATCAAATATTTATCGTAATAAATTATTATCGAAATATATTTAATTAATAATTTTACATCAATAAATTAATATATATATATATATATATATATATATATATATATATATATATATATATATATATACACACACACGTTATTTCTCTCCTCCTTTGATTTAACAATAAAAAAGAAAAGAAAAGAATTTAAATTTAATTTATTTAAATTAAATTGTCTGCTTATATTTATAAGTCTATTTATCAAAGTCTTTATAATTCATTTACTATTTAAATACAATCTCTTTATCTTAATTTAATCTGAAATATTATCAGAGATAGTGATTACTATACTTTCGATTGTAAGATCATATAAGTCTTCATTATTATCTCTTGTTATCTAAGATCTATTTTAAAAATTCAATTCTAATTTAAAAAAAAAAATACTCAATTCCGATTCCGATTCGATTTTGGTTCCAGTTCAATTTCAATTTTAAAAATTTAGAAATCAAAATCGAATCATATATCTTCGATTCTAATTTTAATTTTCAAATCGAAATCGAAAAAATAATTTCGATTCAATTTTTAAACCATCGATTCCGATCCGATTCATCATTCGAATCAAATTGTAATATTAAAGTTACGTATAAAACAAAACCCCAAACCTAAGACCCGCTGCACCCCACGTGTTTGTAATAAAGTTTAAGAGTAGTGGCACAAGCGTCATTTCGCGCTGCGTTTGAGGGTTAGGGTTTCTGTATAAAACAAAACCCCAAATCCCAAATCCCCAGTCCCCACCCCCACACCCCACGTGCTTGTAATAAAGTTTAAGGGTAGTGGCATAAGCGTCATTTCGCGCTGCGCTATCTAAAGTCCAAATAGTACGGCGCCACGTTGCGGACGAGGGGAACGGGAGATCCTGTTCCTCGATGAGAAAAAGGTGCGATTTTTGGCCCGTTCGATCTCCCACGGGAACGAATCTAAAGGAGATTGCTGCAGCGCCATGTGGAGCTTGGCGACCGCGACTGCCTTGGGCTCGTGCGTCTCGCTCACACTTCACTGTCCCACCTCGCACCGCAAGGAGGAGAGAGAGAGGGGAGACCGAGGGAAGGGAGGAGAGGACGACGGGGAGCGGCTGCCGGAAAGAGTATTTATCCGGGAATGGAGTCAGAGGAGCCTCCGGAGCTCGCGCCGGGAGAGGGAGGGACGTCTCGGGTGGAGATGGAGGAGGAAGAAGGAGAAAATAACTTGGTAGATCAAGCTCGCCTTCTTTCCCCCTTTTTGATATCTTCCCTTGCCATACCTCCCATTCTTTCTTAGAGTTAGTTGCTTCCTGAGAAAGATTGTTTCTTGAGCGTTCTCCTGGTCGCTAATGAAGATTACGAAGCTTGTGAATCTCTTTCCTTGCCCTAGTATTAATTTGTCGTATTTGTGTCGGAATGCGGAATTTGTTCTTTATTTGGTACGAGATCACAAGTTTTGACGAGGCATGAAAAAAGGGGATATTTGCTAGCTTTCTGGGGAGAGCAAGGAAGTATGACGGTGTAAAGGCATTTTAGGGTTTTTGTAGATTGGATATTCGAAAGGGTCTTGGAGATTTCTTTGGGTTGTTTTTTTCCTTATCTTGATCCTGTATCGTGGCATGGAGGTTGAAATCAGCCAATGTAGTATAGTTTTGTCCCGAAATGGTTCTTATTGATTTGGAATTACAGTAGAGTTGGTACTGAGTTCGGGTGTTTGGGAGAAGACTGTTGTATATCTTTAGATTGAGCAGGTTAGCCTCGATTCAGTCTGAGCTCAAGTGTCCGTGTACAGGCTTGGTAGGAAATGCTATGAAATAGCCTAGCTGAGGGTATGAAAATGTCGATCCTGCTATATTTGAATTCTTTTAGGTTAGTGCATCAGTAAAATAAGCAACCTGATCTCACATAGCCTATTGTACATTTGAGGTATTTGTTTTTCAGGCATTCAGACTTAGTAACTGCATTTATACCAGATTTCCTTTACTGATTTTGTACTTATCCGGTTATACTATTTTCCATTTGTTACAACTGTCACATAAGATTCCAAAATGAAGCATGATCGTGAACTTGTAGAGTTTTCAAGTGCAAAATATGCTATAGCGAGCCTTTAGTTTATTTGTCTCTTTTTCAGACAACAGAAAACAATATGAAGCTTTAGATGAGGTTTATAATTTCAGTTATAAGATATATTCTCACATGTTTTACCCAAATACAGAGTCAAAACGAAAAAGAGGAAAAGGATAATCCTGATTTGTTGCCTTCAGGTTGGGTTCTGGTACTCAGAACTCAAAATGGTGGAAAGTGCAATGGGAAGCAGATAAAGGTATCTGATTTGAGTTTCGTAAATGGTTGGATTATTGAATATTTATAATTTCATATCAATATTAGATCACCCGCGGAAGCTATTTCTGGTATCTGATTTGAATTTAATGAATGGTTATATTACTAAATATTTTCAACTTCACATAGATATTAGATCATTTCCAGAACTTATTTCTATTCTAAATTACAGTTTGCTTGGACCAAAGCACCCATTGAGGTTTTATGCAAATGCAACAAGTTAGTCCATTAAAACATTTTTCTTGTTTTCGCACACAAAAATTGGAGCTCAACAAAAATCGAAGGTGATTGGAACTTGAAAGGAGTGCACTTGAGGCAAAGGAAACCTATCTTAATCCAATATTTTGATATTGAAATTTATCAAATAAAATATAAGTGGAAAGAGTTTCTCAATATTCATTCTTCTACCTTTTTTATTCTACAGCTCAGGTCTATAAACAGAGAGAAAGATACTTTATTCGGATAATGAGAGAACAAAATATGTTTTTATTTTTCACATTATGTGAGTATTGAAGTGTCTTATTTTCCAGTGTGTGATATCATGTCATAGGTTTGCTTTGTACAGGAGCTAGTCTTTATGTCATTAGTAGTGCTCAACTTTTAAAATCAAGTGTTAAATTATGCTTTCTAGCTCAAGTTTTCCGTTAAGACTATACTTTTATGCACAAAAATCTATATGGTACGAGCAGGTTTGTTGGAGCTTCATTGTTGCCTTCAATTTTCCTTCTTTTTTTTCCTATGGAGCAACTGAAATATAATATGCAACATTTAGTGAATGCCGACACCAAAATCTGATTCAACTGCATATATTGTTTGTCCTTTTGACTTCGACACATTGAAAATTGAAGCATACTTGAAAACCAAAAACACTTTATTTTATTATTTTTTAAATAATTCTAAGACTGAATGCATGTCTCTGAGTGTCCAAATTGTGAGTATGCTGGTAATATTAGAATCAATCAAAGATTTAATCGACATTTATTGAAGATGTGAGCACTTCTTCACTCCTACTAACTCTCTTTTGTGGAATAATGAGTAATTTGCATAAGAAAGATTCACCCTTTTCTGTAGTTCTGCCAGTACTTAAATGTGATAGTAAGATGGCAGATAGAATAATTTTGTATTCAGGCAATGCTTCTTTTTTAGCAGTATCTATAATCAGATTCCTTGTTCCTCTTGTAGAGCTATTACAATCCATCCACTGGATCTAGATTTTATTCAAAGAAAAAGTTATTTCAACATCTTGGCACCCCAAAGATTTTAATTCCTACAACCAGAGAGACAAGGAGTACCACTTCTAGCTACAACAACAAAGCTACCTCTCCAGTCAATCAGGAGAAGAGTGCCATCGAGGACAGCACCTTTGACAATGTTTGCCCTTTTTTAAATTTATTGTATAATAACTAATACGTTTGCATTGAAGTTGAATTTTCAAAGACAAGTTTGTCAAATTAGCATGGAAAAAATGTTATGCAACAGAAGTTTTACTTGCATCATATTGCAGGTTCTAACTGAATCTGATTCAAAAAGTTTGCCTAAAGGATGGATTACTGAGATCAGAACGACAAAACTTGGTAATTTGGAATACAAGGTACTAAATCGAAGTGAATGGTTGATGTGTTTAATCAAGTATGTTTCCTGCTTGGATTAATATCCAATATGTAGTTGAATATGCTGATCTTTTCTCTGGCTTCCTTTTTTTGAACTCATTTTGTACTTTGAAATTTTCATCTTCTCCAATTTCTTTTCCCCGTCTTGTATTTTGTAATTAGAAGTCAAAAGACTTCCTGAGGTGATAAAATTTTATTTTTACTGCTACCTCGTTAGTGTTTGGCCATTCAGTTTTGTTCTAGTTGGTATGGTTGTCTTATTATTACTATCATTTCATTTGTATCTTTGGCGTACTTTCACAGGTCCATATTGATCCAGACAATGGATATGAGTTTCGGTCCATGAAGGATGCTCATCGATATATACTAACTGGAGATATTCGAAAATGTATCCTGAAACCACAAAAAAGAAACTCAAATGAGCCACACACTGTAGAAAGGGACTTACATGTAAGTTCATTCCATATTTCTTTGGCATGTATCTGCACCTTAAGTTCTTGTAACTTCTATAATGACATTTTGAAGTACGTTGCTTTCTACATGTCAATTTAGTAAAAAGAAAAAAAAAAGTTGTAAATATTCCTTTTCGATCCTTCGTTGACAATGCTGTGGAACCCACTATCTTAGCGGCGAACCTTATCAACTACTGATGTCTAGCTCAATTTGTATTGTATGCTACCTTAGGCACACCTTTCTTCTCCAATATGAGTGAATATTCGTGTAGGAACTTGGTAGTGCGCAATTAGCATCTTCCAATTATGCATGAAAAGTGGCTAAGTCAAACAATTTCCAAATATTGCACAAAGCAGACAGAGATTGTGAACTTTTGACTTTCACTGTCTGGTACATGGTTAAACTTTGTAATTAGTCACCTTAATTGCTACGCACTTTAGTTTTCAACTAGATTCGAACAACCTACAAGAAATGATTAACCATCTACTTGAGATTCTTTTAATATTACAATTTATCTTCATTGATAATTAAGGTATTAGTAGTTCCTTTTGGAGTTATTTTTGTTGTGTATCGAGGTCTAATCTTTCTTCTTTGCAGATTTCTTCATCCAAAAGATTAGAATGGCAAAGCAATGGCACAAAAAGATGTCTCTTTTCAACTAAAGCTCCTGATTCTGGTGTGAAGATAGATACAGATACTGGCGAATCACTTCCTTTATCAGGTTTGTCTTCTCTGGTTGCAGCTCTGGTTGCAGCTCAGTAAGGATGGTTAGCCTTTCTAGTGGAAAGGAAAGGAATTTTTCCTTAAAATTAATAGGAAAATCGATCGATGAATTTGTGTGATATATACTCTTGTAAAAGGTTGGAATCGCTAATCTAGCGGTCTCCACTGATCTATCCCACGGTCATTGTGAGGGAGATAAATCACGGAGGGTTCTATGGACTTTAACGTGGTGATCAAGACACATGAGATCATCTGAATCCAAGAAAAGACTGTAGACCTCATCCAGATGGAATGTATAAACTCATCAAATCAAAACACTGACTCTAATTCCACATACTATTGTCAATTGAATGATAAATTTCTAAATTCTATGGCCAGGTGGGATTCTTTATACTGCAAATTTGTCGACTTTTTGAGTTTTTTTGTTCTCTTTTGGCCTTGTTGCAGGCACGGCAGCAGTAGAAACCGGCAACAGCACTAGTGTACCGTATCACAATTGCTTGGATGGAGAGAATTCAAAGGTAGACCATTCACCTTCTCTCCAACAACAGAATGAAAACCTACCAGTTTCAGTAAGATCTGAGCCGACGAAACAAGCACAATCTCGCCCTACAAAGCGTAGAAGAGCAAACAAGTCGCAGCCCACAATCTCAACGGCTGACAACCGAATCAAGAAACCACTCCGGGCATCTGTTAAACCTATCAAGAAGCCACTCCGAGCATCTAAACGATTGGCTGCTCTCAGAAACGATCAAATGACAAATTCTATCGCAGCCGGAAAGGCTCGTAAAGCAAAACCAGATGCTTTCAGTCAGCCACAAGAAAAACCAGCTACTACACCTCAACTGGATTTGGCCACAGGAAGCTTCTACCAACAAACAAAGCCACGATCCATCGACCTTGTCGCGGCAAATGAGCCCGAAAGGAACACACACACAGGCGGCACATCTACTGTGCAACCGCTCCAGCCAGGAAGTAATAACGAAGAACCATATGGGTCGACATTTTGCAGCTCCTGGTCGGATCCATGTCTCGAGTTTGCGTTCAAGATGCTTACAAGTGATATTCCAATATTCGAGGATACCGATACAGTTCAGGAATATTTTTCGCAGCTCGCCTCTACTAATAACTCAATTTCCGGCGGTTCAACTTCCATCAGTATGCATCCAAGTTCAAGATAGAGTGAACATCTCATGGAGATGCAGCTGCTAGAAAAAAATTTCCACCATGAAAATGTCTGATACTAGCTAGGTGTAGTTTGTATGCCATCTCGACAAGACTATCTTGCAGTGCTAATCTTGTGTATTCTGTGATCTTTGCTGACCATTCTGTAAAACCTTTGTAGCCAGTAATTTATCGACTTTGGCTCGCCCATTTTTCGAGTTCGGATGTTTTGTTAAATATATTTTGACGTATTTTACACAATCATTCACTCGAGATACACTCGATAAGTTTTTGTTTGTGCAATTAAAGAGGTCTTTTGTAGAACAAACCAAAAGCTGGTTTATATTGATTGATATTGGAATACAATACCAATCGATTAATTTTAAGAAATTATTATTTTTTATTTTTTGATTAAATTAATTAATTTTTTTACATTGAACATACTTCAGCTTAGTCGCTTAGTCAGGGTCTAAAAATTTTTTATATTCAATTAGGAAAATAAATATGTTGACAAACAATAAGATTCAGCTTTATTCTCGGAGCTATAAATTTTTCGGAGTGTCTATTTCTACTATATTAATCTTGAGTTGGCAATATATTTTTTGTAATTTATCGTATTAGTGTGACGTTGAAGACGAACAAATTGTCTTTTTACACAAATATCACATAGAGAAAAATGTGAAACCGTCATATTAACGGCTCCTTATCGTTGTCCCTTGAAGGGGGGTAAATCAGATGTCAGATGGCTAGTGCAAAAATACGGAGTCATCGGTAGTTTGATCGTCACCTTCAAGAATCGATCCCTTGTTCTTTCAAACATTAACACGACTGTACTAGTCATCTGAACTTACCTTGAAGACTACCAATATCACATAAAGAGATCCTCGGTAGGGTCAATATGATAATTGTAGACACATTGCTTTAATAAATATAAAAATGAGCATATTTTTGATAAACAGAAATAAAATGTGGACAGATTTAGAAAAGAGAAACATCATCATAATTCATGATTTAAAATAAACAAGAACTGAAAAAAGAAATATTTAAAGAAAAGATTAAAAAACTGAAGGGATATATATTCATAGTTTTCCGATAATATTAATAATTTAATTAATCAAGAATTCAGGAAGTAAAAAAAAAAAAACGCAACGGTTGAAGACGATCAAGAATCTTGATCATGGAAGAGTGCATTCATTCGAAATGGACAAAAATCAAAGAAAGATGGAAGGAAATATCTGTTTTACTCCCATAGTTTCGCAAAATGTCAAAATGCTGTAAAATCAAAGAACTGCTAGTCAGAATTAGAAGAAACTCACTGCGCCCAGGACGGCGGCGTCGGGCGGGAGTAATCAACGGCGGTGGTCGTCCGCCGGTTCTTCGGTGGAGGAGTGAACAGAGACGTCGCTGTCGCCGACGGAAGGTTCACTGGAGACGGAATCCGGAGGACTCGACGACTCGGTGGTAGAGGAGTTGGTCCGGGAGTAAGCGTTCTGCTCCTCGACGGCGGCTATGACTTGCAGGCGGAGGTCCGGTGGGAGAGTGGCGTAGGCGGCGGCGCGTGTTTCCGGGCACCCGGTGAGCGCGTGCAAGACGGCCTTGAAGTGCTTGGCATCGGTTTGGACGACCGACGGCAACCTCTCGTGGACGACGCGGGGCCCCCGAGGCTTGCCGGAGACGGTCGACCCGGACGGAGATTGACCATCGAGACGAGGCCGCTTCCTCCTACCGCCGGACATGATCGACCAAACGATGATGGCCGGACTCGCTGCTTCCTGTCAAAAGTAAAAAGAACGCAACGCGATCGCAGTAAATCGAGGATAAAAAAAAAACACAAAAATTATCCTTTTCCGAAACACAAAAAAGAGAGCAATTTATATATATAATTTTTGGGGGAATTTTAATAAATATATCGACTTTGCAGCACAAAACTATTCGAATCGAATTATAAATAAATATTCATTTATTTATTGAAAAATTAAAGTATATTAATTTTACGTTTTAAGTTTGCGTGGAAGTTTGAATTAGTCAGCTTAACGTTCGCGATATAATTATAAACGTATATAATATTTTTTTTAAAAAAATTGATTTGGAAGATCAATCGAACACTAGACCATTAATGGCGACAATAATTATTAATAAATACGTTCATAAAAGTGTTAAACGATATTTTTTAAAAAATGATACACATATAATATTTATTTATTTTTTAAATTTGGATAGTTAATACTTAGCATGTTTATTGGTTCCGATTCCAGTTCGATTTTAATCCATTTCGAATCCGTTGTTGTTGGAATCGGTCTGAACCGATTCAAAACTGATTTCGATTTTAAAGTTTTAACTTTGGAATCAATTCAATACGGACTGATTCCGAAATAGTTTCGAGCTATCTTTCTCGAATTTGAGCTTTCAAATTCATCTAATATGTTGATCATATTTTTTTTATCGCAAAATAATCTTATAGACTTTTTAACATGCTAAGAATTTCGAACTTTGAATTAGCAACCGGAACGATATCCAAATCGAAATCAGAACCGGTTCCGAATCGGTTTCGAAATCGATTGGAACCGAATCGAATCAGAATCAGAACGGTTCCGATTCGATTCTAAAATCGATTCCGATTTCAAATTTAATGGATTAATTCTAACTCGATTCCGGATCGAATCGTTCCGTTAAATATGTCTAATTAATACCGATAATAATAACTAATAGAAGTGTTCGTAAAAGAGATAATTTTAAATATTATTATTATTTTTAATAATTCAAATGTATAAATTTGGTCCATTGATTTTAATTCATCCTATTTAAAATTTAAATTCTTTTATTATTATTTTTGGGTGTTTTATTGTTAAATACTGATTATTCGGCTGTTTGTTTTGTTTAATGAGAATTATTTATTATTTAATGCCTTTTAATTTCCTTTTGAAGATAAATTTATAACGTACATGATTATTAATATTATTATTTTGATTCTATAATCTTTTGAACTCTGGATTTTATATGTCAAATTGTTTTAAAATCCTATGGTTCTTGATTTAATTTGATCCTGTTATAATATTTATCAATTTGTGTTATTTGCTTGAGAAGATGAGTACAAACACGCATGCAATTAATTTCTTTATTTTATTTTCATTGAAATTAGACAAAAGAAGATTTTAGTGTTGCAAAATTTAATATCGAGCAAATTTTTTTATTTTTCATGAGCAAAATATATATATATATATATATATATATATAGTGAATTAATTAACTGTGTCAGATTAATGCGCGTATGTGTACATATAGTTGAAGTGAACTGAATAGTAATTTCATTGTTCACTTTAACTGTGTGAACAATGAAATCACTATTTACGATTACTGCGCGCGCACAGTGACCTTGCGTGTGTATATATATATATATATCCATTTTTGAGTGCCTCGTGTGTGATGAAGAAATGCACAGTAGTTGCACGTCCAATGTCGCTCGAAGTTGTCGATGGGAGATCGGATTCCAACAACGATCCGACGATGGTCCAACCTGCACCTAAATCCGACCGAAAATGGTCGTGATCTCGACCGTTTTAGGTCGTAATCCGTGCCAATGGTGACCACAATCCTGACCATTTTCAGTTGTAATCCGATGGCGATCTGATCGGAATCGGTGCCGATCGGATCGCGATCGAATTCTTGTCGAAATCCGATCGGTTGCCGATGAATCGGTGCTCACAGTGAGTGAAATCACGTGCAGAGGAAATACTGTGTATTTTCTATTACTGTGCAATTGTGATTGATCAAATGACGAAGAAATTATTTTGCACGAGTCACGCAGGCAAAGGCGCTCAGGATATCAGACTCCTGTGATGACGAGATCACGACTGAAATTCGACTGGAATCCGATCGACCGACGGTGAATCGACGGCCACAACCGGTGAAATCTGTAGATCTAAATATATACCTGTTCTTGGTTGAATTTACCCGGTTGGAGGATTTTGGACTTGCGTCGGAGGAAATGATCACAGCCGGAAGATTCCTCTCGCTTCCACAAACCAAATCGCTGGATGTTTCCTCTCCTTTTGCTTTTCTCCGGGGAACCTCGCCTTGGACGCACTCCTTCCCTTTTAAGGGAAGGAGACGCACGCACGGGCGTGCTCGAGGCGGTTCCACGAACTGCCTGTGCAGTTCGTGGAACTGCCACGAACTAACATCTCCCACTCGTCCAAGGTATGTCACACAGACAAAAATGATCACACAGACCATTTTAGAAGGGGTGTTTAGTCACATAGACTAAATGATCACACAGACCATTTCAAAAGAGAAGTCTAGTCACATAGACTAAATCGAAGCAACATCTATTGTCCCAAAAGACTAATAGAACAGAGATTAATAGTCACAAAGACTAAATGAAACATCAAATTAGAAAATGGTTCAATGCGATAAAGAAGACATCAGCGCTCAAATGCTAAGAAAGTTGTTACACCTTACATAGCTGCTCATAGAGTGATACATGCTAAGAGAAGTTGTTACGCCTAACTTAGCCACTCTCCATATGATACATAATCATTCTCCCGATGACACAGAGTCATCTCCAGGTGGTACAAAATCATTCATCTTATGGCACACAGCCATTTTCCAGGTGACACATAGTCGTTTTCCAGATGATACAAAATCATATTTCTAGTGGTACATAATCGTTTTACCTGAAACATTTATGTCTTGCTTTTTACCCAGATTAAATAATTTTATTTACATCAATATGAACATCTCTAATCCCTTAAATTGACCATCATGTCAAGAGCATGTCTCATATTCCAAATATTCACAAACATTTCTGTACACAACAGAAAAGAGTCGACTAGTGAATAATACTCATTAGATGTAAACTTATTTAATCTTCCTTTTTAGTGTGAATCTATTCATTTTAATCAATAGCTTTCCTAGACATGTTCCATAGACCGAATCATCCATAGTCATAGGTAGACATGCTAAAGTAGCAAACCTTGATTAAAACTTCAAGTAGACACCTAAATAGTCACAAAGGGCAAATTTTGAGATCAACATATAATCTCAAAGGGCTCACATAGTAGAGAAGCAGGGATCCATTCTCCTACTACCCTTATTGTCGTCTTAGCACATGTGATATCATTCACATGCTACGATGTCGTCCTCTTTACCAATAAAGAGCGTATGTTTTTCTCAAAATAACATCGTACAGATTTCGATCTAGACATTCCCAATGTCTAATCCAGTCAACACATGAATCCGAATTCAACATATGAATTCTAATCAAAAAGTAGAGTAAATGGTGGGTTCATTTACTTCGATCATTTATCACAAAATGATTTTATCTTGATACAAATATCAAGACGACCATAACTTATAGGAATGTAACAAATTTTATAGCTTCCAAAGCTAACAACCACATAGGTTGACCTATAAGCATCGGTCTTACCTCTATTCATACGCAACAAATAAAGATGATTGTCCATGTGAGAGGACCAATCATTACCTGCCAACATGCTTATCGAGATCTTATCACTAGAATGTAACATAACATACATCGACAGTTATGGTGACATTTCAAAACAATCAAATCATTATATTCAATTGTCATTACAAGACTATTACATTCTACGAAGTCCCATGGACTTTACATGCTCATTAAATGACTCTCTAGTCATTGGCTTAGTAAAAGGATCTGCAAGCATAGCTCGTGTAGGGATATACTCAAGAATCACCTTCTTTTTAGCAACAATATCCCTTATAAAGTTGTACTTTATAGCTATATGTTTGCCCTTGCTGTGATATTTGGGATCCTTGGAAAAAGCTATCGCACTGACCGCAATAGACTACATCGACTCTAACGTTCTCAAGAATCTTCAAATGCTTTAGGAACCTCCTCAACCAGATCGCTTAGGCACAAAAACATGCCACATATTCAAATCCATTGTAGATAAGGCCACACAGCTGCTTTCTTGTCGCTCCGTGAGATGGCGCCACCATTCAACAAGAACGCATACCGATGTAGATTTTCTATCATCCAGTCCCACCTAATCTGCATCTGAATAGCCCATAAGGCTATCCGTCCTCGATAACAGACAATAATCTGCCGCTTCAGATATCTCAAAATCCTTTTCACCGCCTTCCAGTTGTCTCGATCTGGGTTTGACCGAACCTACCGACTAAGCCCATCGCATAGCGAGATCGACGAGTACACAACATAGTATACATTAAACTACCTATGTAATCGCATATGGTTTTTTATTCATGTCGGCTATTTCAAAGAGTCTTGGGACTCATACTTTTTGCTCAAAAACAAGACTTTCGTGAATGTGTCTGCTCATATGTTGTAACATCTTAGTAATATAAGACTCTTGTGACAAACCCAAAAGTCTCTTTCGATCGATCCCCGGATGATCTTAACCCCTAAGATGTATTCTTCTCCCATATCTATTGTGTCAAATTGTGAAGACAAACCACTTTTTGACTTCTACAATAAAACCTATGTCATTTCTGCATCAATATCATCAACATATAATGATAAAATGACATACTTTCCTTTTTCCTTCTTTAGGAAAACGCAATGATCCTCATTGATCATTTCGAAACCATAAGATAAAACCACTTTGTTAAATCTTATGTTCCATTGTCTTGACGCTTGCTTCAGCCCATATATAGATTTCTTCAATCTACATACTTTATCCTCTTGGCCTAAAGCAACGAAACCTTCTGGCTGAACCATATAGATTTCCTCGTCAAGCTCACCGTTAAGGAAAGCGGTTTTGACATCCATTTGATGTAATTCCAAGTCATAATGTGCCACAAAGGCCAAAATAACTCGGATTGACACAAACTTCACTACGGGAGAAAATGTCTCTTCAAAGTCAATACCCTCTCTTTGGGTAAATCCTTTTGCAACCAAACGAGCCTTGTATCGGTTAATCGATCCATCAGACTTCCTCTTTATTTTGAGAATCCACTTATTCCCAATGGCCCTTCGGCCAGGAGGAAGATCGACTAACTCCCAAACTTCATTACGAATCATTGACTCTATCTCTTCTTCCATTGCACTTTTCCACTTATCTCTAACTCTATATCCCAACGCTTCCTCAACTGATTGAGGTTCATCTTCGTCAACTGGGAGTGTCATTATTGCCTCATTCTCAATATCAAACCTCCTTTTAGGTATGATCTTACGAACACTTTTCCGTAAGTTAGGCTGTTGAGAAGTCACACCGTGATCAGGCACATTACTCCCACTCGGTTGACTAGGTTCAGGTATCCCACTAGACACCTGTCTTGTTGATAACGACTCATCCTCCTCAAAAAGAGGAACTGTCTTATCAACTTCACCCTTTGTTGGGAACTCAGTTTCTAGGAAAGTGGCATCTCTAGACTCAATCTCAGAGATTGTTCCATCTGACGTCTCACCTATAAAAACATAACCTTTTGAGGTATTAGAATATCTTATAAAGATACACTTCTTACCTTTAGGTCCTAGTTTTCCATATTTGTGAGAACTATTATGAATGAGCGTGGCGGTGACCCCGTGGTCTCAGTTGCTCAATCTGGTTCTCATCAACGCGTTCATATGGGGTCGATGGAACTGATTTTGAAGGCACTTTGTTAAGTATATATGCCGCAGCTAGTAATGCATCTCCCCAATAGGAGACCGGCAAATTAGCCTGCGCCATCATAGACCTAACCATTTCAAGAAGAGTCATATTTCTTCTTTCAGCAACCCCATTTCTTTGTGGAGTTCCCGATCGTTAGCTGTCTAATAATCCCCTTATCATTACATGTCGTCTTGAACAAATCAGACAGATATTCACCCCCACGGTCAGTGCACAAGGCATTAACCTTACGTTCTGTTTGATTCTCAACTTCGTTCAAATAACGAATGAAATAATCCAACGCTTCAGATTTTTGAGAAATCAAATACACATGACCATACCTAGTGAAATCATCAATAAATATCCGAATGAATCAATTGCAATGGCAAGTCTGCTCTAATAGCCTTTCCAAATGGTTTCCTAGTTGCTTTTCCAACAAGACAATGCTCACATACAGACAAGCTAATCTTAGCACGAGAGCCCAATAAACCCTCTCTAGCTAATCGATTCATGCGATCTTGTCCTATATGTCCCAATCTAGCATGTCAAACCTCATCAGATATATCCGCATTACTAGTAAGAGCAATGTTTGAAAAACAACTATTAATCGCATAATTCACATCAGGCACCACATCTAGTACCATAAAACCATTAGATAAAAAACCATATCCGATTGACACAGAGTCAATCTTAAGTTCTACACAACGACTGAAAAAATTTACAGAGTAACCCAAATCAAGAAGACAAGTAACAGATATAAGATTCCTTCGAATCTCTGGAGCATACAAGACATCATGCAGAAACAAAGTACTTCCACCACGAAGGTTAAGTTTACAAGTGCCGACTCCCTTGACTTCGACTCTTGCATTGTTTCCTACATAGATCCATTTGTTGCCTGCAGGTACCCGGCGGTACTCCACATATGTAACCCGCTCTCGAGCTACATGGTTGGTTGCTCCCGAATCTTCTTAGGCTCAGTACATTCCCGAGCAAAGTGACCCTTCTTGCCACAATTAAAGCAAGATAACTTGCTTTTAGGTTTCTTCCCTGTCTTCTTCTTCTTGATTTGATCCTTCATAGCAGCAGTAGCAACGGTTTTATTCTTTCCCTTTCCCTTCTTGTACCATTTCTTCTTGGATCCAGATGATCCAGCAGAGCCTACAGCCAAATAGGCTTGGCCAGAAATCCTCGCGGATTCTACTCTCTCAGCCTCCAGCTCAACATGCCGTGAGACATCAGCGAAAGTCTTAATACTCTCACTGTGAGTTAAGGTCTGCTTCATGGTCTCCCAAGAATCGGGAAGAGAACGAATAACCGCCTGAACCTGTTGTTCATCGGTTAACTCATGACCGGCAGTTTTCAGCTCCCGGATCATATTCGACATCTCCCTGAGATGTTGAACCATCGTTGCATTCGGACGCTTCTTATAGTCGAACGATAATCGATCGGCTGCCTTGCTCAGACTTATTCCACTGTATCTCTCTCTAAGGGCTACCCAGACAGCATGAGCCGAAGGATATGGCTCATACTCTAACACTAGGTCATCCACCATTGAACTTATCAATATTCCCTTAGCAGTGGAATCCTTCCTTTTCCACACCTTATAGGTATCAAGGTCACGTCTGTACTGTGCTGTATTACTCTCAACAGGTTCCAACAAAACCTGATTAACAGCCTCTAGAACTTCCTGTTCCTCAAGAACATATTGAATCTTGAGGTGTCATATCTTATAGTTATCCCCATTCAGTTTTTCACCTTTGTTCAGTTCAGCTATGATGTTTTTAGTTGCCATAACCTAACATAAATAAACACATTATTTAGTTACTCGTATGTAATCTCAAAAAATAAACTCAAGATAAATCTGATTTGGTTTACAAAATCAAGTGACAACTACGTTATCACTCATCATTTGTATGTGCCAATCAGACTTATATTGACATATTTTATTACATACATCCCACTTAATGATTTTAATCATTATTACAGCATGATATTACACATGAACATATCATTATATACACATTTGAACTAATCAAGGGCATACTTAGTAATCATGCATCATGTAGAATTAACAGCATCAAATGAACTAATCATTAAATGAACATATCATTAAAATAAACATGTTGTACAATGTTAACAAATAACAAAGTCTACTAAGAATGTAACAGATTACATTCTTCCTACTCATAAACTAAAAATAACTCCTAATAGACTAGATAAGCGATTACTGCTCCCACTAGGATAAGCCCTAGCGCAACAGTAATCATGACATGTCCGCTCCGTCTGGACTCAACCACAGTACTCTCTGCTGGGACACTCACAGGCAACACATGTCGCTTGATACAGAGTCCTTTAAAGACCCCACAAATCGAGAACCAAAATCCTCCACTGGGTCTTCTTCAGGATCCTCTTCACAGTCAGCATAGTTAATCAGCTCTGTGCACAATCGGGTATATGAAATGCGTCCTTCATGTAACCCCCAAAATTGTCGTGCCGCATCAGCAAGATTATCGGGCAATGAACGAATCAACGCCCAAATCCTGTAGTTGTCTAATCGAAACTCCGATCTCGAGCTTCGACTCATCGACTTCCCTATGTGTCCAACGACTCCATGGTAAGGGTCATAATCCAAATCTTCGATAGCCTCCCTATACCGATTGCGCAACACATCGCGCCGGGTCATAGTGGTATACATCCGCACCATCTGTAAAATTGAAATAAATCATGTCGATACATAGCAAACCAAAACATACAAATCTGATATTCCAATTTAATCAAGGCACAGAACAAATACACATATTTCAAGAAGAATTAAACTCCTTGAATTTTAGGCTATTATCAATTGACCCATTGATCAATCAATTTTGACCCACAGACAGTCATTAAACTAGTTCTATCCTTAAGTTATCCACGTCAGATTGCAATTGTTCCAAAACAACTCATCTAACTATAGTTATGAGTTTAGTCAACCAAAGTCAACCTTACACCATTCTTGTGTGAATTTAATTAGACACTAAGTCTTCTATTGGAATCAAATTAATTGAACCCATGTCCAATTAAAATTTGATTCAAGATCCATTTAATTAGGCCCAATTAAGCCGGGCTAAATTAAGTCTAAAGCCCAATTTCAATAATCTGTACGAAACAGATTAATCAATTATTCGGCCCAAATAAAGCCCAATTAATTCGGCCCAAATTGAAGCCCAATTTTCGGTCCAAATTAAACAGCCCAATTAATTCGGCCCAAATAAAACAGCCCAATTAATTCGGCCCAAATTAAAGCCCAATTTTCCAATTAATCCCAACTAATTTTTAAAGCCCAACATTTGGTCCAATTATAAAATCTATTCTAAACAGATTAATAAATAAAAAAATTTATTTTAATTTTTTTATGCCATATCTGTACGAAACAGATAAAATAAAAAAACTTTTTTTTTTATTTATTTAATAGCAACATTTTCTATCCCGTGCGCGCGCCCTAATCCGGTGCGCTGCTGCGCTTCGGCAATGGCCACGCCATTGCCTCCGCGGCCGATGGTCGACCACCTCCCGGCACCACGTGCCGCGTCGCCTCCGGCACGGTAGTGGCGCCGCCCCTCTAGCCGATGGCCTCGCCGCCGCGAGTTCGGTCGCTGCGCCGGGCCCGTCGCCGTCGCCTCTCCTCGGCCGATGCCGGTGCCGCCTCCGTGGCAGCGCCCTGCGCCGCGCCGGTCGACATCGTCGCTCCGGGGCATCGCGGCGTCGGCGACCTCGATTGCCTCGGCCGTCCGTTCGTCGCCGGATGCTCTGATACCAATGTAGATCTAAATATATACCTGTTCTTGGTTGAATTTACCCGGTTGGAGGATTTTGGACTTGCGTCGGAGGAAATGATCACAACCGGAAGATTCCTCTCGCTTCCACAAACCAAATCGCTGGATGTTTCCTCTCCTTTTGCTTTTCTCCGGGGAACCTCGCCTTGGACGCACTCCTTCCCTTTTAAGGGAAGGAGACGCACGCACGGGCGTGCTCGAGGCGGTTCCACGAACTGCCTGTGCAGTTTGTGGAACTGCCACGAACTAACAAAATCGTACAGAAAAAATATTGTGCATTCTCTATTACTGTACAATCGCGATTTTGATCGGACGACAAAGACACTGTCATGCACAAATCACACGGTATAAGACACGCAACGAATCAAATTACACTCTCTCTGTATATAAACCATTTGTGACATGAAAGAGATCGTTTTTTTTTTCTATCACAAATTTATTATAAAAAGGTCATTATCTCCCAAACAAAAAATATTAAGATATATAAATAAATTTTGACATGGTAAAACACCTAGTTATAAAATGCATAAAAGATTCTTATACACTTTTTTTTATAAAGGATATTTATTAATTAAAAAAAATATTTAGATATATGTGTATAAAATTTTGAATATTTATTCAAATCTTCTACTCTATTAGATATGATAAGATGTTTAAGATGAATAGTGTATATCTCTTTTTCATTGATATAAAATATTTATCTTTAACAAAACTTATCTGATATTAGTATTGTAATTATTTTAATATTTATGTAAAAAGATTGAAATCATTAATCTAGCTGTCTTTATTAATTCGTCTTTGAGCCATCGTAAAGAAGGTAAATCACGGTGGTCCTTTGACTCTTGAGACTAGTAACTAATATATTAAGGGACGAAACACTCATTTTTGTGAAGAATTGATCCATTATTCATTTATATAACTTTCTACGTGTATTAACTATTAGCCCCTTTTCAATTATTTTAAAATTATTAAAAGTTCAAAGTGGAAGACGATTACATTAATTTGACACACATATGCTACTATTTTTTATTTCCATGGATCAAAAGAAAATCATCTATTTCCAACGCTTATAATTTATTTTACACATGTATTTTATATTAATTTATGCAAACGCATTGGTCTTGGGTGTGCAATGGGCTAGTTAAACCGAAAAAATTGATTGAATCGATTGAATTTGAAAATTCGGTTCGGTCCAATTAAGAATTCAATTTTTTTATTAAAAAATATTGGTTTTTTTTTATTCGGTTTCAAATTTGAATCGAAAAAATTCGATTTAATTGAATCGATCGATTTTAACTGAAGCAGTCAACTGATATATAATATCAGTCGATTGATTAAACTATCAGTCGACTGATTTGAACTATAAATCAATTAAAAAATATTCTGTGCTCATGTTCATTAGATTCACTCGACTATTATATAACATCAGTCGACTGATTGGATAATCAATCGACTGATTTGAGTCATCAATCGATTGTTCGTAAAAAATTAATTTTTTTAGTTTTTAAATGAAAAAATTAATTTTTTTGGGACAAAATTGATTCGATTTGGTGAAAAATTTCGATCGATTCAATTTAATTAAAAAAATTAATTTATTTGATTTCGATTTTAACGATTCAATTTTAACAATTGGACAAACCCCTAATTGGTCTTATGTTTCTTTACTTTGTGATTTGTGCTGGAACATGTCAGATCATCCTGATCATTCGTTCAGTGAAAACCCACAGAATATTTTTCATATTTTATTTTTTGAAAGAAACATTCTATGTGGACATTAAAAATGGATAAAATAAATTATTAATTTTTTTTCATATATAAAAGTATGATAAATAGTAGGGAACAAGACAATGAACTAAACATTCATAAATAAATTTGATATTTGATTCCATAAGAACTCGTCTATGTTCGTTTAACATATATCAAAGTTAATTAATAAATAAATTTAAACAACTTAATAAATTAAATAAATTAGCTTGAACATATTTGTATTCGATTTTTTAATTTTCGTAAACAGTAATCGTGAATAAAATCATTTAAAAATTATTTATAAATTTATTTATACTCATTTATAAAAAAGATAAAAATATTAAAAATTTAAAATAAACAAATAAACTTAATTGGGAATAAATCAAACTTAAATAAGCTTGAATCGAGCTTAATTCAAGTTTGAATCGAGCTTGATTAGTAGTTTGATACCTAATAAGCAAGTCGGGTTCAATTCAAATTCAAATCAAGCTCAATTTATAAAAAAGAAATTAAATCAAACTTGAACAGGTTTTTCAATAGCTTGATTAATTTTAGGTTCGGCTTGACTCGATTTAATTATCTTATTAAACAAGTCTGAATACTATAAAATTTAGCTAGACTTAGCTTAACTCGTTTGCAATCCTAGTATAAAACCAATAAAGTTTGATTGATGTATTCTTAGGTTAAAACGTAATGTTTTCATCTCACACGCCATCGATCTCGCAGGTAAATGAAGGAAGATAAATCACTAACAGAACTAGCTCTGGGGAGAGCTACTGAGGCTCTCGCATAGGATCCAAAATTTGGTATTAAAAAAATACATGTAAAAAGATTTAATTTTTATAAAAATTTGTATTGTTTCGTCCGGACTCATTAAAATTTTTATCATTTCAGGATCGACTCTGATCATGAGGATCATTTTTGTCCGATCAAAAATTAACATGGTAGAAGAATAGATGCTTTGGAAAATTTATAACTCTCGGAAATTGATCCTTACTCTTTAAGATAATTCTAGAAACTTCTAATTTACTGATATAGTGATAAAATATTTAATTCGACTCTTAAATATTTATTATTCCATGTCCAATTACATTGTACTTTTATATATATATATATATATATTTTAATGAAGTGACAAATTAAAAACATTACAAATATTCTTAGATTCATCCTCAGAATTAGTCGCTGGATATCTAATATTAATATAAATAAATAAATAAATAAAAGCCTGATGGATTGATATCTGCTTTATTCTCACATGAACAAATGCTTTATTTAGGTTTGAGATAATGAAGTGAACCTCAACTAAAAAAGCTATAAATTCCAAGGCATTTTTTTTAAAAAAATTTATTTATTTATCATATTTCATTTTTCTATAATAATGAAAATAAAAAAAATTATATATATTTATATAAAACACGAGAGGAGCGAAGTCGTCGCCACCGCCACGTCATCATATTAATTTCTTCCACGCGCATCCGTACGTCACGCAGATGAAAGTGTATCCCTCCGTCGATTGGACACATTGCGCACCCACACCCGAAAACCACAAGCACCGGCTGTTTTTCTTGGCCCCACATGTCAGCGAGTGGGTGTCTTCGGAGTAGGATAACTTCGGTACGGGAAGCAAAAGAGTGAGAGGACGGGAAAAACGAAGCAGTAAAAGGTCGGGAAAAGGGTGCATAAATCATTTTATAAAGAAATGTCACTTTGCCCCCCATCTTTTTTTTATATCTTTTACGTTGCCTCCCAGAGTTTGAAAAATTATATTTTGGTGTACAAAATTTTGAAAACTTTAAGATATTGTCTAATGAATATTTCAATTAGGCAACATGATGTTATGATAAATATAAGTATTAAAAAAAAGAAAATAGAGATAAAAAAGAATTAGGCGATTATAATAAAATATAACAAAGGATTGAATTACACTGCCTTACAAACCTGCAAGAAAGAGTAGAATGTAATTTTCTAAACTTTAAGCAGTACAAAGTGAATTTGTCTCTCAAAAATAGAGATGGAAAAAAAAAAAAGGAAAAAGAAAAGAAAAAGCGCTTCATTCAATGCGCCGTGTCGCCTCTCTTACTTCGCCTCCAGTGCGGCTGCTGCTCCTCTGCGACGGAAAGGAAGAAGACAACGAGAAGAGCAGATAAGTCTTCGCTGTCGTTGTTCGCAGCATCCAGCTGCGTCTCCGCCGCGTTCCCCCTCTCCTCCATTCTCGGGATCGCCTCCCTTGTCGTTTTCCCTCCAAACCCTTGTTGTTGTTGCCGTGCGCTTTCTGCGGAACCCTTCGTTTCCGCAGGTCGAATTTCGCACCAATTCCAGGTTTCGTTTCTGAATATTCATCCGTCTGGATTTGGAGTCTTCCCTGGTTAAGCAAAAAGTGACCTTTTGTTTGATACTGCGGTAAAGAAAGGGTTTTGGGGAGGGGGAAGGGGAAATTGCAGCTGTTTCCTCGTCTTTCTCTTGTGTTTGATGGCAATGTAGGTTTTCTGGTGGATTATTTTCTGCCTTGAGGGATCTTGTTTTTGTGGATCGAATCTAGGGATTTTGAATATTGGGAGTAGATGAGTTGCTTTCCTTGGTTATGTCGTCGCAAGAGGGAGTCGAGCTGCTCCAGGATAGATAACAGCGATGGCGTCCAATCCAGCTCGGCACTCCATGGAGATTCCTCAGGTTGGTTGCTACGCTTACGCCTCCATTGACGCTTTTCATTGCCTTGAATGAATTTCATATGGGGTTTTGGCGAAATTTGGCTTCTTTTGGGGTTTAGAGAGTAGGAACCGGGTGCAGCCATCAACGGCCGAGGAGAAGAGCAACTCTGCTAAAAGCTTCACTTTCCGAGAGCTCGCCGTCGCCACTCAGAATTTCAAGGAAACCAATTTGCTCGGCGAAGGGGGTTTCGGAAAAGTCTACAAGGGGCGGCTCCATTCCAACCAGGCAAATCTCATTCCCATTGTTCAAAGTAAATCTTTTGGTTGTTGCTGTGGTAAAATACTCTTCTTGTGGATGAGCAGGTGGTAGCCATTAAGCAGCTAAACCGGGATGGACTTCAGGGGAACAAAGAGTTCCTGGTGGAGGTTCTCATGCTCATAGTTCTTCGCCATCCCAACCTTGTGAGTTTGATTGGATACTGTGCCGATGGCGATGAAAGACTCTTGATTTATGAGTACATGCCAAAAGGCAGTTTGGAAGATCATTTGTTTGGTAAGTCCCTCCATCCATAGAGTATATGTTTATTGCTATGTAACTAGTCTTAGGACAAATAGGATCGAATCGAAGCACAGAGCATTCGATATGTTAGATATAAGATATAATCCTAGGTTAATTCATACCTAACCTCATGTCTGTATTTTAGATTCAAATAGTAGTTCATATGTTAAGTCTATCGATACATGTAGTAATTTGAAATACAAGACAAGATAGCATTTTTCCTCCGTAAAGTAATGGCATTGATGGTCCAAGGGCAAAAGGACTGCAACAATTTGAAACGAGATGATTTCAAAATTTGGGGGTAAACTAAATGAAATTTTCCCTTAATCCATTGCTACTTTGCAATGTCTTCTTAACAGGCATAAGAAGGTTGTTACTAAATAACTAAGTAGGTGCTCACATGAGTGTAACTAGGAAGGATGTAGATATCGAACAACTATCAGAAAATATGCACACTTTGATGAAAAAAGGTTGAGGTTTCCATAAGCTAGAGATTTAGCAAATTTGCATAGTTCATAATATGTTGCAGAAAGCTGCTAAAATTTTTCAGGAGCCCTTCTCTTTGGACAGCAAAAAGAGCTTTCGTTGCTTTCTCTTAGTCATTCGACCTGATACCTGTTGATTCAGAGGGGAAATGCTTGTATCATTTTGAGTCTCCCCATCTCGATCTCTACTGATTAGATATGGGGTTGGGTGAAGGGAAGCTTTATGGGATAAAGAAGAAAAAGGTCATACTAGTAGCTAAAGGCTTTGCTAAAACATATGTGATAGATTACGAGGAAGCCTTTGCTCGGGTAGCCAAGATTCAGTCTCTTCGTCTCCTGCTCTCTATTGCTGTGAATTTAGATTGGCCTTTGTTCCAATTACATGTTCCATGATGTCTTGTACCATAATGCTGATATATGATCAATATATTTGTTTTTTTTTTTTGGGTTGTAGTTAGTTACTTTCTCCTTGTGAGTTTGTGACTAATACTTCACCTTTTGTGCATTACTATTGTGCTTTTTTTTATCAATGCCTCTTTGTTTTTTCATTTGTTTTGAATATTACATCCCAGATTTTCCTGGCAAGCCACCCCTCGACTGGAACACACGGATAAAGATTGCTGTAGGAGTTGCCAAAGGGTTGACATATTTACATGATGTTGTAAATCCACCTGTTATTTACCGCGACATGAAGGCTGCAAATGTGTTATTAGACGATGACTTCAACCCGAAACTCTCCGACTTTGGACTTGCAAAACTGGGACCTGTCGGGGACAACACACATGTTTCCACAAGGGTGATGGGGACATATGGCTATTGTGCTCCTGATTATGCGATGAGCGGTAAATTGACTCTTAAATCTGATGTTTATAGCTTCGGGGTGCTTCTATTGGAGCTTATTACCGGCCGACGGGTTTATGATTCATCAAAATCTGCTTTTGAACAAAAACTACTGACTTGGGTATGTGTTTTCAATTAAGTTCATTACAATTGAGGATTATTTTTCCCATTAGTTTGTATTCAAGCAGCTGATTCTAAGTAGTTTGGATGAATTTTATGATGATGTTTTGTTTGTTCTGTTTCTTTCAGTCAAGACCTTTCCTCAGTGACAGAAGGAAATTCCACCAGTTGGCTGATCCCTTGCTCCAAGGCCGCTATCCGTCGCGATCCTTCCACCAATTGGTGGTCATCACCTCAATGTGTCTTCAAGAGCAGCCGCACGTTCGGCCCATAATTGCCGATGTGGTGGTTGCTCTCAACCACGTCGCAACTCAGCCATACATATCTGAGTCTGTGTCCATAAGGACTAGCTCCCCGCCACCACCATCGTCGTCTTCGCCTTCAGTTACACCATCGAGGGATCGCAACGGCAGAAGAGGCTTAGGGTTCGGCCACGTATAGCCGAGTCCCGACATTGCAAAATGAGCTACTGGGCTATCCACACAACATCGAGCGGACACCAAAAGCATCTCGTTCGGCATGGTCCTCACCTTATCGGATGAGTTTTCGCTGACTGTTTCACACCGATAATAAGATCATCGTGTATCGAATGCTAATCTTTGTATTAGCTAAGTAGTTAAAGCAAGATTAGTGCTTCTGAGGATGAATCTGAATATAGTAGTACAGTTGCAAGATGGTATTGCTTCTGTTAGATTCAGGGCTGTGTAGCAGATTCTATCTCAATAAATATATTCGAGTGGATTAATTCTTGCATCTTGTAAAGTTAATTGAATTTTTAAATATAAATGTATATCTCTGATTACCATAATCTTTCTTTTGGAATCTCTTTACTTGTCGATGTCATGAGTAAACAAGAGAGAAATGAAATGAGAAAGAGCTTTGTAAATCTCTTTCAAATGCACAAGACAATTCTTACACTTCTGTCAAAGTTTATTAATGCAACTAAAAGAAAGAAAAAAATTATTAATGTGACAAAGCACTTGCTACCCTACTTATCAATAAGAACTCACAAGAAATAATCTTCATTTGTTAATGAATCCAAGCACTTTATTATCCTAATTAACAACAAGTACTCGCACATCTTATTGAAAATAAACATAAATGATAAGTAGCACAAGAAATAGTCGGCTCATAAAGTTAATGAAGCCTCCATGATAAGCTTTCCTCCTCTCTAGAACCTCAACCGAAAGGTGAGGATAAATTGAGACTCTTCAAAGTTTATTTATGCAATTAAAAAGAAAAAAAACAAGAACTCACACATCTCTCATTGGAAATAAACATACTCAGTAAAACCTCAATACTACTTTGTGAAGGGGCCTCCATGATAAATTTTCTTCCTCTCTAAAACCTCGAGCACTTATTACCTTAATTACCAACAAGAACTCTCACATTTCATTGGAAATAAACATAAACTATATGTAGCACGAGAAGAGCAACTCCACTCCACTCGACTCCTTTCAAGCTCATTCCTCCATCTGCATCAATTTAGACGAATGTTGAATAAGCTCTATATGTTTAATAACCTTTTGATATCGCACGCCATTAGAGTTTGAATAGTAGAGAAGGTAGCAAAAGGGTATTTTAGAAAAGAAATACGCAATTTAATAAATAACAAGGGCGTTTTAAGAAGTTCAATTTGGTAAATAACCATTAGTTACCATTGCAGTCTGTTCCAGTGCTGACGGTGGCGTTGGTGGTCAAGACGGTGACGGCGCCGGAGCTGTTGGTGTATCCGGCGTAAGCGCAAGTGTTGGCGGCGCAGCCGGAGGTTGGGGTGGTGTTGCCGATGAAAAAGTTGGGTCGGCACTCCGCCAGCGACGGGCATGAGGAATTTTCCCTGGATTGAGAGCACTCCAATCTGTGAATGGAAGTTGAATTAGTTAAAACAGAGAACGATGTGTATGTGTGATCGAGAAGCTTATGGCGAAGAAAGCGACCGGTTGGTGGCGGCGCTGCAGTTGCAGGTAACGCAGCCGCCGGCGGTGGGGGCGTAGCTGTTGTAGGCGAGGCGGAGGCCGTAGTCGAGGGAAATGTCGGAGATGGAAGATGAGCAAGCTGCAAGAGCGGATTGAAAAGTAAGAAGAAGGGAAACTCTGAGGGGGCAAAATGAAAATTTTGTACCGACCGCGAAGGGGGACGTCGAGGATCTGATAAGCCTGCAGCAGCGACACGTTGACGATGCCGTTGAGGGCCATGATCGTCTCCGGCGTTGTCCCGAATTCCGCGGCGATCCCGCCCACCGACGTCCCCGGCTCCACCATGTGCGCCAGGTGCACCGTCTCCTCCCCGCCCACCTCGTCGCAGCTGCACGGCAGTGGAATCCACAGGCTCTGCCCCACCTGGATGTTGTTCGCGTCCGGCAGCCCGTTCGCCGTCGCGATCTCCTGGAACGTCGTCAGGTTTCCAAACCGCGCCACCGTGATGTTGTACAGCCCCTGATCCCCGGCCTGGACCGTGTAGAACGGCGTCCGGTCGGACCAGCCGGTCCCGTTCGTGCACAGACAGCGGATCGGGACGAGGATCGCCGCTCCGGACGTAATTACGCCGCCGGAGGGTGTGCGGGCGGAGAGGTCGTTGGCGCCTAGTAGGGAAGGGAGGTCGACCTGGAAGAGCTCGGCCACGGCGCCGTAGGTGGTGGGGGTCGAGGGGTGGAAGCCAACGAGGGAGCGGCAGGTGGCGTTGGCGGTGAAGTTGCAGGTGAAGGAGGCGGTGGCAGTGGAGGCCGCCGCGAGGAGGAGGAGGAGGAGCAGAGCCGTCGTCCTCGTCATCCTCTCTCTCTCTATCTCTACTCTCGTCAGCTTTCGAGCATTTGGGCTGCTTGTGGAAGAACCAAAGCCGTGGATTCGATGCGTCTGTCGTGATGGATTCAATACGGTCCGTCGGATGAAATGGAGAAGAAGACCCCAGTGACGGCGACTTGTCTATTTGACTTCCAATGTGAAGCGTTGACTAGAAAAGTAAGTAACATCCATCAGGATTTAGGAGTTGATTTTCCCTACGCGGTTTTAATTTTTATTTGAATTGGGTAAAAAGATTGAAATATCAATTTAATAATTTAGATGATTATTCATTTTCTTATCGATTATATAAAGAGTATAACTCTTTTATTTTTTCCAAAATTATTTTTTATTACAGTGTTATTATACTTGTTGTAATATATCAAAATATTGTTTTATTAACTTAACCAAAATTCTTCAAACTTAATATAATCACTTATTCAAATTACTTTAGCAATTATTACATATCTATTATAATAATGTTAAAATGATTTTTAAATAATATTTGCCTAAATTGATAAAATATATTTTAATATAACGACCTTAATGAATAATAATTTTACACAAATTCGAGCATATCTACTAGCTATAATAAAATTATATTTAAAAAAACAACAACAAAAAAAAAAAGATAATTAAGATTGTTCTTTGGATTTTTGCCCTTGAATTCAAAACCACCTTGGAAGAAGTGGAAAAATCTTCAAACTGATTGGGTTTTTAGGTCAAAGTCAGTTGCCAATCGGCTGAAGCAACTGGAGAAGAATTCTGCCAGGCGGCGTGCAAGAAAGCATTTCTTTTTTATGCTGGAACCAACTTAACTTGAGTGAGGACAACTAAAAACAAAATTTTCTTCCACTAAGAGGCGGGCGGATTTACGATCTGAGGGCCCTCCTCAAAGTCCGTGATTACTATTTAATTTTTTAATAAGATAATTACACGGGAAGCATTAATTGGGACAGTATAATGTTTATGTTTACCGAATTGATATAGAAAGATCTAAAAATTTTCTATAAACTAAAATAACTTCATTGTTTTTTATCAATATGTCAAAGTTCAAAGGATATTTATCTCTTTTATAATGACCGTAGAATAGATTGATTAAGATTATTAAGTTGACAATTTCAATCTTTTATGAAATAATTATAAAAAATTAATGGACATTTTAGTAATGATATTATAGAATTGTTCATTTTTTAATACTGTCTTAAATCCTCAAAAAATCATTAAAATTTTTTTTAGTAATGATATTATAAAAACTATCATTAAAAATTTAGAAAATTAAAAAAAACGTCGGATTTTTTTTAATTAAAAAATTGTATTTGATAATTTTGTTTTTTAATAATATATTAATATTAATTTTGTATATTCTATTTATTATGTTTTTATTATTGAAAGTTATATACAATGTATAATAATTATTTTCATTATTTTGGTATGCGACTCTCCAAATCTAAAATCCTTAATTTGCCCCTATTCAATTCCGATCATCAAGTTATTCAACATATAATTATATGATGATTTCTACAATAAAATGATTTTCAGATGATCTCATACGATTACAAATCATAAGATAGCAAGTAATTTTAGGCCTATCTAAACATTCAAAGTTACCGTTTCATTTGGCTGACTTTTCGATAAGGATTAAGATGGGGTCAACTCTTCTGCAACAAATCCTGATGCTTCTGCGAGGGCTTGCAAATCCTGCTCCCCACTGATGATCTGCGAAGAAATTATTTACTCAAACTCTTACAGTGAATTCGGTTCAAATTATCATGCATAATCTTAATTTATATTGTTTGGTTCAATTCTAAATAATGTAATAAAAATATATTTGTTCGAAACTTTTAAAATATAATATAGTTTAACATTTTACTATATTACATTTTGTTTAATTATAAGACTCCATGTACTTTGTGCAATAAAAACATTTTACAATGATCGACCGACGATTGGCACCGGCCGTCGAACCAAATGCACCCTTATAGTTTGGGATCTCATGGCTTTTTATGCAAGGAGATATAATATGCAATCCCTTGTGTAAAGAAATGAGAAAAAAGAGAGCTTTTCTACGAAACTAGAAGTGATATTTCTCACCTTGCCCTTGATAACCCATGTAGGAAAGCCTTCGATTCCGACTGCTGCACATTCTGAAGCCATGGTTCTTCCCTTGCCAGCGCCATTAGGGAAGCACTCAACATAGTCCAACACTTTTGTAGCTTCGAGTCCGAACATCTGCAATAGATGGCAGTGAATGTATAGATTCACAGATAGGAAGGAGTTTAAAGAGAGAATTTTTTCTGTTCCGAGCTGGAGTTTCAGTCTCTGACTATCGGTACCGTGTCAGTGTACCAACACACTGCAGGCGGCAGCAAGGAGGGGAATGGAAATGAGTAGACTTTGAATGATAGGAGCAAAAAACAGTTTAATGAGTAAATTCTGGGTCCAGGGTAAATGGGTTTCACTACAGCCTTGACGGGCAATAGAGAAATTTATTTTCGTTTAGGTTTCGGTCCACGAGCAGAACGGGATGTGTCACTCATTGCAGACGAGATTTAGAACTTCGCGAAGAACTCTGTTTCAATCGCAGATAATATATGTGCAAATAGCAGGGAAGGAAGAGTCATGCATGAGTTTAATTTGACTATCGAATTGGCCATCATTGAGCATGATGATCCTACAAATACAGGGATTAGGAAAACTCAATTTGTGCCTGATGACCCAAGTTCCAAAGGGAATATCTTTACTACTTTATCATCCGATTGCACTTTCTCTATTTTTTCATGCGAAATAAGTTTTTTCGAGAAAAGATGTTGAAATACAAGTTACCTGTTTTTGTTCATTACAGTGGGAACACCAGAAAGCCCCATACATCTTTGCCCCTATGGAATGGAGGTGTTTTGCGAGAGAAAGAGCCGACGGTGTCGAGTGATTTGTTATCTCAGTTTCATACGGCTCCAAAGTAATGTCACTTAATCTGCCAAAAAAGAAAAGGGAAAAGAAAGAAAGAGAATATAAAGCAGTATCTGCATATCCAAAGAATCTAATCATAGATAAGTTAAAGTGAATATTAACTCACAAAAGAACTTAAAACATGTAGATGAAAAGAGATGTATTGCATCTGGCATGGTCAAGGAGCAGTTCTATCTAGGCGCCTAGGTGAATGAATTTATCTAGCAAAGTGGTGATAAACATATTCATATGACACTCATGTTATTTATGCCATATCTTTCCATATTGTTGCACCAACTTATCATTTGCAAAATTCTCAGGATGAATATGTGCACCAGTTTTTTTCTCTAGATTTTAAGCCGTCTTTAACTGGGTAGGAATAGGAAGGACAGTAATTCAGATAGTGTTTGAAACAGAGCAATCTGCATGGTAAAGATAATAGTATTCTTATGAACCAGGATTCAGACCCTTTCGATCTAGAAGTACTTTCTAAGGATTTAAGTCTACTTGTGTGTTCTACAGGACTCAAAAAATACTGAGCTACTATCTGGAATTCAAAGGTAGGCAGTTGAAGAAGTACAAAAGGGAGGTTTTGGCATATGATCACGAGTTTTGGGTATTCCGTTGATGTTTTGGACAATATATGTAGCTCATGCTTAAGGAATACATATTTCAACCGATGGAGTAGTCAAAATCATTTGTTTCAAGAGTAATCAAGAGGTACAACATACAGTGAGACAACAGATATCCATAATGGTATCCATATTTTTGAGACAATACATGGAACTTCTCGTATTCCATTGATGTTTTGGACAATATATGTAGCTCATGCTTAAGGAAATACATATTTCAACAGATGGAGTAGTCAAAATCGGTTGTTTCAAGAGTAATCAAGAGGTAAAACATACGGTGAGACAACAGATATCCACAATGATATCCATATTTTTGAGACAATACATGACACTTCTCGTAATTGCTTTGGCATCTAAATTAAGTTGCTACTTGTTGAACTGAACCGAAAGCCAAAAACGTCCTTCGAATTCACGATCTGTTGCTCTGCTGATTGCAGAATAGGCAATTGGATATCAGATCTGGCTTTCCCAATGGATCCATAAGCTAGATGCATCCAATGCATAAGAACCATAAAGTTTGAATATGTACCTAGTTTGATTTTTTTTAGTTTGAGTCAACATTTTCTCTGCTACATTGAATTTCCAATTGTGAGGCTAACCATAAAGCCACTGATCTTAGTTGGTTCCTATCAGATCTTTAGTCGTCAATCATCAGTTCACAGTAGGGTCGATATGTTAGTGATGCAGCAGATTAATTCCTATTGGGAATTCATTAAACAGTAAATAAACATAATGCTCTTCCTCGGGATTACGAGTCCTATGACTAAAGCAATCTTAGAAATGTTTATTGAAGTTTACTTTGCAAAGACCTAACTGGGCAATACAGAAAAGTTTCAAAAATTAAATATGCGAACATAAGGGCATTAAATAAGAGAATACCAGAAATTTTGAGAAGAATACAGATAATAGTTCTAAAATGGTCAAACTCACGCAGGTTGTTGAGTATCGGCCATACTGTATGTATTTGTTAAAGCCACAACCACGACACCAGCAATGGCCAACTGTAGACCAATCCCATTTCTGACCTCTTCAAAGCCAATGTCCTAGGAGAGAGCAATATGGAGCTCATCATTTTATATATTTTGGATTGGGGATTTTTCATCGAAGAACACTGCTTAAACCAAACCTTTAAAGTGATGAAAAATAAACTGAAAGATAGAAGGGCTGAGAGCAGACAATAAGAACAGGTTGTTCCAGCAAACTTTGTGCTTAGAATATAAAGAAAATAGGCACTTGATGTTGCCATTGAAGTAGTGGTCACAAGCAAAATGAAGCCAGTATCGTTTTCACCCAGTCCAGAAATTAAATTCCTTCCAGACTGTTGCAAGGAAAGCAATGCAACTGATCCATATGCCAACATGCCAAGCAAGGGAAGAGGCAAACCTGGCGTATGAAAAGGAAGAAATAGTGAATTCTAGTTGAAACAAGTGGAACATCAAAAATGTTTAGAAATAACTCGAAAGTAATTTCTGAACAGAAATAACAATGTCATTCAGTTATGAAAACCTAAAGGCATAGATGAGGTTGCATGCCGCAAACAAAGAAGGTAGTGGCAGATCAAAATATGATTGCGCATGCATAATCCTTTGTGCACAATCCAGTCCTCCAATTTCATCTGGTTTTTGGATTCGATCAAACACTACGAGTAGAAATATTCAACGAGCAACCAAAAAATGCAACCGGATTTATCAGCAAAAAAAGCCTACCGAAAATGAAGGAGTAATCACTGTTGAGAACACCTCCGCAGGTCCCGCCTCCGGCAGGACAGAAGGCCTCGGCGCCGGTGAACTTCAAGTAGGTGAGATACGCGGTCTCCAGAAACCCTAAGGCCCCCAGTCCAGCTCTCAAAGTGCTCGTCTGAACGCCCAAAGCAGAAGGCTTCGGCGGAGGCTCAGGTTCCTCTTGCGGGGAAAGCTCCGCCCGGAACCTAACCTGCCCCGGCATGCCCGATCTCTACATCGCGGTTAGCGCGCACAGAATCAAATTGTGAAGCTCCCAGCTTGACGGATAGAATAGTTAAAAAGGAAGGATGTAGAGAGACCTGGAGGCGCGTCGAGGAGCGGCCGGCGGGGCGGCGAAGCGGAAGGCGGAAGACAACGAGGGCAGCGGATGTACTCGCCATCGGAATCGTTCCGATGAAGACACCTCAGTAATCTCCTACAGGTGGCCGGGAACTCTCCACTTTTTCTGAAATTCCCCTTGTATTTTTTAAAAATATCAATTTTAAGTGAACTATATATATATAGTTAAATCTTTAAATCTTAGAAGATCAGACGATGGATAATAGAGATGTTTACGGATAAATTATATAGAGATCATTCCTCTATATATAGAGAAAGAGGGGAGAACGATCTCTACACAATTCATTCGTGAGCACTCACGAGTACTTCTATTATTCATCATTCGATTGAGTGACCACTATAATTCAATCTTTAAATTCTAAGAGATCGGATGATAGATAATAGATATACTCACGGATACGAATGTTCACGAATAAATTATGTAAGATAATAGAATAAATATATATATATATATATATATATATATATATATATATATATATTGGAAATGATCCCTTATATAATTTATTCGTCAACATTTTCATTATCCACCGTCCGATCGGTTGAGCATTATAATCTAATCCTTAAATCCTAGAGGATTGGATGGTGGCCAAATATATATATGTGTATATCATTCGTGAACACCTCCATTATCTATTGTTCGATCCCTTAGGATTCAACGATTGAGCTATAGTATTTACGCTGTCGGACGTAGGATAATCGAGGTGCTCATGGGTATTCACAGATGAGTTGTATAGGATAAGATTCCTCTATATATATAAGGAAGGATCCCCTATCTAACTCATCTGTTAGTACCTCTATTATCTATCGTCCAATCGGATGAGCATTATAGTTCAATTTTTGAATCATAGAGGATCAGACGATGGATAATAATAGAGCTGCTCATGGGTATTTATAGATAAGTTGTGTAGGATAACATTCTTTTATATATATATATCAAATATATTTTATTAAGGAATGATCTCTTACGAAATTCATCCGTGAGCATTTCCATTATTCACCATCCGATTGGATGAACATTATAGTTCAATCCTTATATCCTAAAGGATCGAATAGTAAATAATAGAGATGTTCATTAATACTCACGGATAAATTGTATAACATAACATTTCTATACTTTTATTATATCTAGTCAAATTTACTACAATATATTTAAAATTATTAAGTAATTATAGTCAGTATTAATCAAAACTCAAAATTATTAAACAGTTAAAATTAAATTTATCCATATTTAATCAACACTAGTCCAATCTATTAAAATTGACAAAATATTATTAAAATGATTTTTAATATAACGACGGTTAATGAAATTTTTTATTTCAATTGAAATAATTTTGACTGGAGTTGCTATAATAATATTTTTAAAAACATATTTTAGTATTTTTTAAATAATAATACAATTAATGGATTTTTTTATGTTTGCCAATAATTAGCTGACGAAAAAGAATTAATCACTAGATAAAAAAAAGTGAATTTATTTATTTAATATAAAATTAGGGAAAGGATAAATTCATTCATTCATTATCGAGAACAAGTCAAATTTTTATTTTTTACTAAAAAATGGATTCCAATCATTAATCAAATTGGCGGCGATCTGTTCTCTCTTCTCTTAAGCATCTTCAATTGTGAAATTGAGAGTTTTTTCATGAATTTTATCATGTCACATCAATACATCAATACTACTTCAAAAGGAAAAAAAAATCATTCATCTTTCCACTATAAAAAAATCTTCTAAGTCCCACCATTTATCTATATTTTACATAAATATTATATAATAATTTAAAAGTAAATTACATAAATATTGCGATACATAAAATAAAAAATTAAAAATTACAATAATATATAAATTACATGAGATTATGCCTGGATTTAATTTTTTCAGCTATTTTCTCATATATACGAAGTTGTTTCGGAATCATCTTCATAAGAATTTCATAATCTTTGTGAAGGATCTCAACTTCTCGAAAAGTCATTTTTTGCATTTGATAATCTTTGATTTCTTGCCAATCTGTATCATTTTTTGCTCTGTTTTATCACTTTCTCTGACTTTGGATTTATCCATCCTCTTCGCCGCCTTTTTTCCTATTGGACGAATGCGGACTTTATAATCGTCTACATCAATATTCAAATCTGGATTTGAACTAGAAGTGTACCCTTCTGATTTGGATGTTTTTGCTTCTTTGCTAGAGTGATGACTAACTGATTGTGGAACATATTTTTTATATTCTTTGAGAACCCTCCATACATGCATATATTTGAAGTCTTTATTATTGTTATTGGCTTTCCACATATTGAGTGTATTTTTCAATACATTTTCATCACTCCAACCGCTTTGACGATGAGAATAAAAATTATTATAATATGAAAAAAATCATTTACCATTGGCACGAACTTGTAGTAATGTGATTTTTATCGCTTCCAAATTCTTGACACAGTTCCAGCGGGCTGATGATTATTGTAATAATCATTGATGCATTTCCAAAAAACTTGATCCTTCTGATCATTACCGATGATTGCGTCGGTGCTAATAGTGACCCATGACTTCGCAAGGACCACGTCTTCGTCAGGAGACCAAATTGCTCGTTTTGAATCATCTATCTTCGGCTTGTATTTGGGCTCTATTTGTGATGAATATGATGGCCACTGAGTTGCTGGAACTGATAATGATGTTATAGGCTCTTTGTCGTTGACAGTTGTATCAATACTAGCCCTTCTTGATTCATTCGAAAGTATCGTTGGTGGTTGAAGAGGAGAAAATATATACGGTGGAGTTGATATCCCAAATTGACTACCCATTGCCGACCAATCTTGAGGTGGATACATATAAAACGGAGATGAGACAATATTACTCGGATTTATCAAAATTTTTTGAAAATTTTGGAAATTTAGAGGATATTGTGAGACATATGAAAAATTTAGAGAATATTGAGTGGGATGAAAATTGGATTTTTGAAGAAATACGAGTATTCTGAGAAGAAGTTTCTTCTACATTTGAATAATTCAAAAGATTTGTAAAAGAAGAATTGAAATTTGTATTCATCTTAAGGAAGAAGGAGAAAATGACAAAATCACATGAATGAAGAGAAAAAAAATTGTAGGAGAGTTATAAAAGGAATGAGTGAATGAAGGTGTATTTATAGAAAAATTTATTTTTAAAAAATTAAAAAATAATCGTTGAACAATAGCTAAAAAATCATTCGTTGCTCAACGAATACATCCGCAACCGTTGCTGATTTTTTTCCACTAAAAATAAAAAAATAAATAAATAAATAAATAAAAGAAGGAGTCGCTCCCGCCTGGGAGTTGAGAACACTAGTGAGAGTTCAAATGAGCTTTCACTGGGGTGCTCTAAACTCAAGAATCTAAGGCAAAAACGGCGAGAATGCCACGTCACTAATTGTTTCCATTTTCTTGGAAGCTATAGATTCGATATCGTTTTTTGGCCACTGTTAAATACCCCACCTTAATCGCAAAGCGCATCACATCGCATGTTAATTAATTAGTTATCGATTGATTAATCCGTTAACTCGATGTTGAAGTAAGGGATGATGAACGTCGGCCACGTGTACCGTGCCGGCACGACGGAGCACGGGGCACGGTTGGTGTGCCCCGTGCCGCACCGCCCTTCCGCCTAGGGGTGTAAACGAATCGAGCAGGTTCGCGAGCTTTTCGAGTCGGTTCGAATAATATTCGATTCAAATTCGAAATTATCGAATTCGAGCCGAACTCGAATATGTATAAATATTTTTCGAATCGAACTCGAGCCGAAATAATACTGTTCGCGAACTATACGCGAACTTTTTTTTTTTAAAAAAAATTCGAATATTAATTCGAGTATTAATTTTCGAATATCAAACCGAGCCTCATTCGAATATTAAATCGAGCCTCAATTTCGAATAGTAATCGAACCGTTCGAATTAATATTTGAAAATTTCGAATCGAATCCGAACTCGAGCTTTGATTCGAATCGAATTCGAGCCCAAAATTATTAAATTTTCGAATTTCGAATCGAATTCGAATTTCTCAATTCGAACTTCGAATCGAACTCGAATACTAAATTTTTTTAAAAATTCAATTCGATTCGGTTCGTTTACACCCCTACTTCCGCCACCGTAATAGAGTTTCTGCTTCCCCTAAGCTGCCAGCACAGATCTATAACTTCAGAATTTCAAAGGGACACTTAGTTGTAAAAAATTATTCATTTTTTGTTTTATTTTTTTTTAAATAGAAATAATTTATTTTATATTTTCTAATTTTTTATAAAATACTTCTTTATTTTCTAGAAAACGAAAATGAAAAACGCTAATCAAATATTATTTCTCATATTTTTTTAATTTTTCAAAAAATAAAAATGAAAAATGAAAAATTCTCTAGGAATTAAATGCTACCTAATTTTTCATTTGTAGAAAATTAAAAAATATTTTTTTTGTTTTTTAATTTTGCTCTTTTATTTTTTAGAAAACGAAAATGATTTTTTATGTTTTTCAATTTTTCAAGAAATACTCATTTATTTTTTGAAAAAATGAAAATAGAAAACGTTAATCAAACACTATTTTCTGTATTTTTTTATTTTCTCAAAAAATAAAATTTTTTCTAGTAAACAAATACTCTCTATTTATTTTTGTTAATTATCTATTAATTTTACATTTTAATTAATGTATCATTACGTGTGAATTCGGCCCAATTATTGTGTCACCTGATCGCCGCGCGATTCATTCCTCGTGCTGCTGCTTTAGGTACCCGGCCAACCTTCGCCGACGCTCGAACCCTAGAAATGTTGCTGCTCCACTCTTCGCCGCTTCGCAGGTTCGTTTCGTGATCTGGGTTTCGGTCGGTCCTCTTCTTCCCTCGCAGGTTCGTTCATTGTCTTTGTGGTTTTGATAATCGCTTTCGCAGGCGTTGCATTCGTTGCGGACGCATATGGCAACGGATGTGTCGAGGAAAGCGTAAAATGACGATTTTTTTTACTAGCACGAGCAAGACTATTCTCATCGCAACTGCAGATTTCTCTGTAGTAATTAAGTTCCTGCTGGCGCACATTGCCTTGTGTACAATTTTGTTGGCGTTCTTATGCTTAAAGATCATTATTTCCGTACTCCTTTTTGCTCTTTTAATGTTTTCCCTTCTAGATCCAGATTTCTACGGGAGTGGAAATGGCATTAGAAGTTAATGTACTAGAGTGGATGCTGTCTTCCGCCGGTAGCTATGTAGCGTATGGTTTATTGATTCAGTGTTCTGATTCACGCTGATGCATATTATCCATTATCCAATTTAATGGTTTGTACCTTCATTCCTTTCTCCCTCATCTTGTGATGTGAGCTTTTGTTGGATGATATGCTGTCTAATGGACTTCCTTCTGCAGACTCTTTAGTTCTTATCAGAGCTGGGTCACTAGCTATGTGGCATTTTCTCTATTTTACCAATCTTGATTCCTCTGGAAACTTCCTTTATTCACTGCCATTTTCCAATGGATTAGTATAATTTAACATTATTTGTTGGCTCAATTATGATTAGTATCATAACTATTGATAGTTACTGACATTCTGTTAGTTGGCAATACCTCTTGATATAGGAATCAGTTTTTACTAGAAATATCTAGTCTGACACATATGATTTGGCACAGAGATACTTCCATCTAAATCAACAAGCTACCTTTTGTTCTTTTATTCTAGGGCCCAGTGATTGGAGTATTAGCTTTGTACTCGGTTGCGACTTGCTTATTTTTATGATCAAGGTGCTTAGCAACAAATTTATGTTGTTGAGATACTTCTGTCCAATTCAACAAGTTTTTTTCATAGGGGCTAGTGATTGGAGTATTGACTACATTTACTCAATCACTGCTCAGCTTATTTTGTGATCAAGTCTCTTGGTAAAATTTTCTTGGCCTCATTTTGTTGATTATATATTAGGGCTTCAATAGCTGATATGGGACTGACGTCTGCCCCATTGATTATCCATATGTACTCTGGGATGAGTCTGCCCCTACATTCAATCATCATCTGTTTCACTTTGTCAGCTAAATTTATCTTTTTCTTTAGCTGATCATTAAAGAAGCAACATTTATTTGAAAGCAAAATTGAAGTATCGTTAGTTCATCATTACATCTTAAATTGTGCAGTGAATGATTACTGTGTGCTAGTGGTTCAAAATGGTGTGTGAGTTCCCTTTTCTCACTTTGTAAAAAATCTTATGATTAAAAACTGAAAATACATCACTTGAATTTACAAACTTGTGCTGCAAGTGATACAACGCAACTGCTGGTTATTAACCAACAAGGTAGATCTTATATGGTTCTCTTCCAGTATCAGTCAATTTCTATTTGATGTCACTCACAATGGCTTGAGCTTTGTCTGAGTGAATTGTAGCACTGTTTGCTTACAAGCGTGCTGTTCTTGGATTTGAAGCTTCCATCAGATATTAATTAGATAGCGCAATGGATTACCACATTCAATTGTTATGATAGTGTTTCTACTACTGCCATTGAAGGGATCATTGTGCTTGTCCACCTGAGCTAGTTGCAGTTCTGACTTCTCTCGATATCAATAACTGATGGATTGTTATATTTCATGGTCATCTTAATAGTGTGGAAATAATTTTTTTTTTTCAATTTTTCAGATTTAAATATTTCATTATATGTATGGACAATGTCACAAGGCTTGTGCTGTGATATTGAACTGGTGGATCAAATTGTAAACACTGATACTGAATAGGTAGACGAACACTTTATTCTGTCACACATACTTGTGCTGCAAAATTCAAAACACTATGGGATGGTAGCATGCATTTGACACATAATTCAACTGGTAAATGGTATGAAAATAAACTTGTCTGCAAGTTTTGCGAGAAAGAGCTCTAACCGATCTCTGTAACAAGCAGGACCTGATCTCGGCTGATTGATTTCGTTCATCCGAGATCAAGTCTTGCCAGATAGGTAGAGTTCCTTCGCGTAAAACTTGTGCCATTCAGCAAAATAGGGCTCATGAAGCTACCATACAATCCAATCTCATCACCATCCATTTAATACTGTACATAAATAAAATGTTAGCATTCAAGAAGTGAGATTCAAACTGATTGTATATGAAACCACAAAAAATCATCCAAAAATATATTTAGTCTACAAAATAATGAAAAGGCACTGCTATTTCTTTCCACTGATCATTGGTTGTTGTGATCTGACACTTGTTTTTGTTCCACCAGTGAAGCTTCTCAAATCTATCAAATCCTCAAACAATCTATTAGGAAGAACATAAGATGGAAGGCTGTTTGTGTTTGTGGGTGTTTCTCCGACAAAAACACCGGTGGCGGCGGCAGCTGTTGAACCATTTCCTCTTGACCCAAAGGAGTTCTGCTGCTCCAGAGGCTTAGAAGAATAAGCAGGCATGTTGACGCCGCGAGGAGAGCTAGCATGTGCTGCAGTCCGTGATGAGGCATACTGTGGCACCTGAGGCTGCATTGTTGGTGCAGGAAGCGCCTGCTGGGCCCAAGGTGCGATGTAACTATTATAGGGAGCATATCCTTGGCTAGCGGCCGACCCGTAGGAGTTGGATGAGTAGCCAGGTCCAGTTGAAGTTGCAGGAGTTCTATTTTGTTCACTTGAAGCTGATGGAGGTGTTGCTGGTGTGCCAGGTGAAGAAGGGAAGGTTGACAAAGTAATGCTCAAGAGGTCAATCATGTCTTGCTCTTCCTTTCGGACCTTAACAGGAGGTGGTGGATCGAGTGGATAGTCAATTGGAACCAATGCATTGTTCATAGTAGATGATGAAGTGCTCGATTCAGTTACAGTGGTTATATCACTCCTATTGGATGTGAGGGAGTCCGAACTGTTGACTGATGTACCACTCCCTGAAGTAACCTGCTTAAGTTTCGAATTCCTGCAGTGGCAAAACATGTTGGCATTTTATGCATAGCAACAGAATGACCATAAAAACATAGAGAAACAAGTGTGACTGTACAATCCTCAACCTGTGAGCTAATTGATCGAAGTCGTCCTCAAATTCATCATCATCTTCAATTGGATTGCTTATGACCAGGGGTGGCTCGATAGGCTTCTTCGACTGTGGTAGTGGTTTTGATGCTTCAGGAGGCGGCATCGACGGAATTCCAGCAGCTATGGCATCGTGTCTCGCAAGCAAACTTTGCAAATCATCATTCAGTTCCAGACCTTCCCCTAGTAGCTTTTCGTCCCTGCATTTAGTGACATTCTTAGCTCAAACTGAACATTCAAAATCCTATACCAGTTGCTATCACCAAATTGGTTTATGAACATTATTTAGACATTACTAAAACAAACTGCAAATGCAGTGACTGCTGCTTGCTCTACTTGTTCTTCGCATCGTCTTGTAACCATGGAGAAAACTACTTACCTGGTAGATCCAATCAATTCCATGAGCTCTTTTTGGTTAGAGCGACACTGATTCACTAGCTCAACGATCAATTCATCTTTCACAGCCTGCTTAAACATGCAATTTTAGGTATTAAAGCGAGAAGAGGATTTAAGATTCTTGAACACCATTATAAGAACAGCAATTGATGTTCAAACCGAGAACATTAAGGAAAAAACTAACACTCACCCCAGGATCATTTGGGTTCACAGCCTGTAACATTTCCCTTAATAATTCTAGTGCATCCCGAATGCGTCTGAAGTCTGAGAAACTAAAGAGAAGATAACATAAAACATGAGAATCAGTGTCAGAAGTTGCCCTGAAATATTTGCAGCCAAACACACACCTTAAGGTTCCCGTGTCAGACGTCATTGCTGTATCGAGTCCTACAGAAGTGATGCTTGGCACTCCATAGCCTGATTGGGGATATGCTGATGTTAATTCAGATTGTGCAATAGGAGGAGTGAATATTGGTGGAGCATTTGCTGATCTCTGTGGGAAAGCTATTCCAGATCTCTGCAGCATAGACATCATCACAGCATTTTTTTTTAAAAAAAATAAACCTTTTGAGAAAGGTCACATAGATATTATAAAACACACTTGAGGAAATCAAGAGAGAAATGTTTCCTCTTACTTGAGAGAAAGCCAGGGGTGACATTGGCAGAGTTCAATTCAAGGGAATTGCTATTAAAGTGCATAAAAGAGAGATTATTTGGATGGTTGGGTCTCAAAATTAAGCAGTCAAGGAGGATGCGAGGAACATACAAATTTCTCATCATTTTGCAAAGATATTAATGGTGGTTCATGACACGATACATATTAAAAAGAAATTGCATGCCCCCAAGGCTAAAGTACATCTGTAGGACATCCGATTCGGCTCTTAAATATTCATGGTTTGATCCTCAATCATGACACATTTGCACGATTTTTCTTCAAATGAAATGACAAATTGAAGACGTTGCAGCGGCTGAAGCTGTCCACATGAACACTTTTTGATTTATTTTGATAGTCGATGGAGCATATCTCATCTAAGGATTATTTAGTATCCCGTTAGAGATCTGTAGGGTAAGGTCGATCATTCTCAGGATAAATCGAGCCAAAGACTTGGATATCTGATGCTATTAAAAAATAAAAAGAAAATGCAATTTAAGTAGAGAAAAGAGAGATTACTTATGACATAATCTCTCAAAACTTAGTCATAGATAAGGAAGAGAGATTTTTCTTGTTGTTTGGTAAAGTTACTAATGGTGGCATGAGAGGATATAGATTAAAAATAAATTAGGCAGGAATTTTACCAAGAATATGAAGTGTTTACGATAAGTAGGATAACAAGATAACAACAACAATCAAACTTTATGTCACTATATGAGATTAACTACATCGATCCTTCTATGTTATTGAGCTCTAATAAGTAAGATAACAGGATGACAATCAAAAAAGCAACGTAGGTAAAAATGACTAGAGCTTCCGAGCAATGTTTTAGCTTTGTCTATTTAAGGTCCCTTTCGCTGAACTCTCTGCAAAATGTATCACTGGTAATTTCAACTAAATTATTTTTCACCGGTATATGTTTTCTTTATTCTCCTTCTACCTCTTATATTACTCTAAACTCTTCTACTTATAAAGCTTATCACAAGCTATGTTTATCTAGACTATTTAGGACAGCCGCATGATCCTTATAACTCTGCAAAATATATCACTGGTAATAATGAAATTAGCTAAATTATGATTCCGTGAATATTTTCTTCATTCTCCCTTTACCTTTTATACTGCTCTAAAGAATTAAATTTCTTTCAACTAAAATTTATTAGTCATTTTTGAACATCTGCACTCCATGTTAATCTCATTATTATCTATTGAAACTGCACTTAACCTCCCTTGAATATTAATATTACAAATTTTATCCTTACTAGTAACTCTACACATTTAAATTTTTCTTATCTATATTTCAATTATTTTCAGTAAGTGCATAACGAGAATCGACACTTGGCCGAAGCTATGAATCAACAAACTATAAATAGTTCTGTAAAAGGTTTGGAACTGTCAACCTAGTGACCCCCACCACTCTGTCCATCGACCGTTGTGAGGGAGATAAATCACCGAGGACCCTATGGATTTTGACGTGGTGGTTAAGACACGTGGGGGTCATCTGAATCCAGAAAAGGACTTTAAACCTCCTCCGGAATCGACCCATATTATTTCTACAAGCATCGTCGTGCCTTAATCACCACGTCACCTCCGTGGGGACAACAAACTATAAATAGTGACCATTAGATTAAAAGCAAGTTGGCTGAGCCAATGTACTAAAATTATAAAAGTAAACTAAAATGGTATAAATATAAACCACATCATCTGAGGAACCCATCCTCATATCAGAAAATTTCAATTGGCATATAATTGTATTATGTAAACATAAATGAGAAGGGAAAAAAAAAATCAAGTTGTCAATGTATGCATTCAACCAAAGAAAACGGATATAACAAAGAACTGAGGATTGAGATCTCAGGAACAAAAATAATTTTCTACAACCTTAGCATTACAAGTAGTCATGGCTCGTACCTTCAATTCAATGTATGCCAAATAATACTGAGGATACTTGCCACCAGGCCCGCCAAATGCTTCTTGCCAAGAGTCTAGAAGTACCAAAATTTTATCCCGTACTTGCATGTCTGTCTGAGTAGCATCCAAGGTATCAAGTGGAGTTTAAATGATTTAAGTATGATGTGAATAGATAACTAAGAGAAATACAAAATTAACCACATCTTTTGAAAAGTATAGTCAATATGATTTAACTATGCCATGAATAAGTACGAGATATACACAAAATGATTGAATAAAAAAGGTTCAGTAAATTGGTCTTCAAAAGTATTTCAAAACTACAAGTGGGACAGTGAAAGTTCTCATTCTGAAAATAAGTTGGAGAGAAATATCTAAAATAAACATTTTTTCTTGTAAAAGTTATTTCTACAATCAGCTTATTTATCTTAGAATATATTAGGAATAGGATTTCTTATAATTAGCATAAGCTTATTTTATATAAATATAAGTAGAGAAAGCATTTGACCTGAAAGAGCTTTCGAGCTTGTTCGTTTTATACAGATGAACCCCCATACAAATCCAAAATCTTTTTACAAGTTCTCTAGTTGACCAAATAATTTCTAAGTTATGGGGTGTACATTCACGGTACAAAACTATGAACCTCTGATTAGCCATACAACAGTGTCCAAATACGAATATGTAATTAAATCAAAGAGTAAGATATACTAACCTTTTTCTTAACAATTTTGATCATTTCCTCGAGTATTTTCCGTTCGGCAACTTGAAAATGTACATATTCGCCACAATTTTTTACCATTGTTTCCAATAGCTGCAAATGTGGAAAAAATTGCCAATTATATTTCAGAATCAAATTTACAATAGATGCCCGACCGTCCAAGATACATTAGTCCTGTGTCTCTTTCATTGTGATACTTCTTGGCAAAATGAACAGACCATGGAGCATTAGACATTGTTGCTATATTGTTTAAGTTTTTTATTTTAGGATTACTTACGACCAAGTTCTATAGTCACATAGATAACCAAATTTTAAAATGAGGAAATTTCAGATTAAATTCCAAAACAGTATATATTGCTAATGGCAGTGGCCATGTCATGCGCAAAAATGAAGAGATTCATAGAAATACGATGGCAGATAGGACTTTTGCACATTTTCATTAGTTCATGAACAATATCCATATATGCACATGGAATCATATATCAAGAGCAAAAATGAAACAATAGAAGAATCAGATGACACCTTTCTTGCCTAGAATTTAGCACCTACCGTCAAAGCTAGAAACTGAACCTTTGGATTCTTGTTCTGTAAGCGCTTTTTAATTGCTTTAAGCACTTCTTTGGCCTGCCTGATTCAGGGAGAAAAAAAATATGATTTAGAAATATTTACAAATAATGAGAGAATAAATATCAAGTAAGTCTGTGGCCCTTTAACTTTGCTGTATCAATAGAAGAATGAGGAAAACATCAATTATGATACTCATGTTTTCGAATAAGCCAATTCATTTGGAACCCTTTTCAATCTCTCTCAGTTGGTTGCATAAACTATGGATATTAACAAATCAGGCCCTACTTTGCCTAAATTCTCAGTCTACCCCTTTTCTTGATGAAGATCATTATTTTTGGAACAAAACATCCACTTGTCTATAATAGTGAGAAACATCAAACAATTTTATCATTGATTGTATATCAAGTTAAGAAAATGCAAAAAAAATACACAGCTGGCTTGCTCGTTTTGGCTTCTGGTACAAATTCAATCACTTTGGAAATATGTTACGTGAGAACAATAAATATATTTCCCTCAAATTCCAAAGTGATTGAATTTGTACCAGAAGCCAAAACGAGCAAGCCAGCCGTTTAGCAGAGCTCCATCTTGAGACTTTATAAGATCAGAACAATAGCTGCAAACTATATAACTAGTACAAGTCAACAGGAGATCAAATACGTCATTAACATATAACTAGCATGTTTGCTTTTGGCAGCATCAAACAATAGCTCTTGTGCATAACTAGTCCTTGATCGTGAAGAAACTACAACGATTAGGTCATGAAAACAGGCCCTATCAACCTTCCTTGTAACATCAAGTTACAGCAGAACCAGACTATTCCTAGACACCATCCAGAATTCATAATTATTTCTCAGCGTATCAGCCGTAACACCTCCAAACTCATTTTTTCAAGCTAAAAATCAAGAGGAATAAAAAAATCAAAGAAAGAAATCACCAGGATATAAACCTTCCTAAAAGAAAAAGAAAAAAAAGAAAAAAAAAACAAGGCTAAGCGTACAATTTCAGAAGCTCAGGATCGTAACCAACAAGAAATAGCGATGGGAAGAGGTATTTATTGACGCAGATAAATCAAAAGACGAGTTTATTTGCTTCGACGAGCGCTCACCACTGATCGTTGTTGATGGTGTCACAGATGTCCATATTCATGGTCCAATCAGGGCCGATCAAAAGCCGACTGGTGGCCTTCTCGACTCGGACCGCAGGCTTCTCGACCCGGACGGTCGCCGACGCCGGCGACGACGAGGAAGACATCATTTCAACTCGCAAATCGCGCAACGAGAGGCGAGAGGAGGAGCAGAAGACTGGTAGGACAGAAGAATTGGAACGGAGGAAACCGAAGAATAAGAGGAAATTTTCCACCGAAAACGGAGACCGAGGACATGGAAAAAGCCAGAAAAAACATAATTTTAGCCCCCTATAGTTCGTAATATTACATTTTAACCCTCGTGATTTACAAAATAAAAGAAAAAAAAGGATAAAATTAAATTATGATTTTATCTTAAAAAAAAAGATAGAATTAATTATCAGTTGAAAATTGTTTATCGATAATAATTTGTAATAAAATTGTTGAAATTAAAATAAAGTCAACAAAAGGCAACGCATTGTTGTTCGCTCCAATTGGGATCATCGTTGATAAAAAATTTTTTACAATTAATGTTTACACGTAACAGCTGATTTATGCTTTTGTTAGAGACAGAACAATTAACGTTGACTCTCGATGTTTATGATGGACGATGTGGATGCGTCCAAAAGCCAGTACCAATATTAACGTTAAAAGAGTTCCCGCTTACCAAATGGGCCACAGGTGGGGTGCGATCCCGATCGGCGTTAAACCCTCACGGCGACTTGGCGCGCCTTCCCGATTTACTCGCCGGTAGCGGAGACTCTTCTGAGACCGTGGGGCGGCGGCTCGCCAAGTGGACTAATCTGACGTTTCGATACCACTCAGAAAAAAAAAAGTTAAAAAGAACAATTATGCTATGTTCAGTAAGACGTAATGTATTATATTTGTAATATAATTAAATTCGTAATATAAAACAATGTAATTTTAATTATATTACTATATTTGAATAAAATTATATATAATCTTGGAATATATAGATAATTATATTTTTATATATATATACATTATAAGGACGGTAAAGATCGATCGTTGACGATGGGAGAGAGGAGGCCGATCGATCGGTGATGACGATGATCGATTGGTCGGCGGCGACAACGACAGTCGGTGATGGTGGCGATGGCAATGACGACGACGACGACGATTGACCAGTCGATGTCGACGATGATGACTTTCGGTCGTCAGTTGGTCGATTGCGACGACCGCGGCCGCGGCGATCGACCGATCGACAACGATTGATCAGTGACGTTGACAGTCGATCAGTCGCATCGGCTGGTAGGCCGGTAACAATCGGTCAATAGTGTTGGTAGGTAGGTCGGTGGAGGAGGTGGCGACGACCATGACGACGAGTGGTGGGCGGCGACCGCGACGATGGGTAGTGGGTGGCAGCGGTGGCGATCAGTCAACGACGACAATCAGTCGACGACGGTGGCAGCCGACCAACGACAAACGATCGGCTATTGATCGACAACCGATTGACCAGTAGCTGTAACGATCGACGACGATCGACTTCGATTGTTGAACATCCGACACTTTTTATATTACGATTTAGAATGTATTCGGATTACATAGATTTTACTTTATAATTCAGATTATAAAATTTTAATATTTTTATAATTAAGATTATATTATATTACAATTTTAAAATAGTAATCAACGAAATAATAAATTTTATAACGTAATCTAAATTATATTACATGATAAATTACATCCTGGATGTAAACCAATGTGTTAAATTATCTTTGTATTAGAGGACATCAAAATTGTCTGATAAAACCTCATCGTAAAGTTAAAAGAGGGATTGAGTGAATTATAGTAAAAGAGGGAGTTAAAGAGAATAAGGATCAGATTTATATGACTGATCCTCTAGGTCGTATTACTAGCATTTTCGCAATATGAGTGCTGATGACTGTGAAGTCGGTATTCTTTAAAAGTCTTGACAAAATTATAATTTATTCATAAGTATTATTATTATTTATCGTTTAATTTTATAAGATTCAAAATTTTAATTATAGTATATACTCGATCGGATGATAAATATAATATATATATTTGTGCAATTCGAATGCAAAAATAAGAAATTCATGGTAAAATCGTCGCGCTCTGTCTCATATTCGGGATCCATTTTCTCACATTTGAACAAGCACAGTAAATAAAAAATGCACGATATTTTTCATCAGAGAAGCAAGTCCATCAGAGAAGCAGGTGCTCGGCATCATTGTCGACCGACGAAATTTCGACCACGATTTAATCGGAGACCGATCAGTATCCGACTGTGGTCCAATTGGACTGCAGTCAGATTGCGATCGAAATCAACCGCAAGTGTCGCGGTCGCTGACGACCACAAATTCATCGGATTCTAATCGAATCGCAAACAAAATCTAGTCGGATGATAGTTAGATTCTGTCTTCGATTCGGTCGAAATTCGATTGAATTGTGATGGCTCCGATGGCGACCCTAATTTGGCTAAAATTCAATCGCAGTCCAATCTGACTTCATATCCGGTCGGACCTCGATTAGATTCTGATCGGATTGTGGTCATAATCAGTCGCCATTGCGACCACAATTCAATCGGATTCTGATTAAAATTCGGTTGAAATCCGACTACAGTATAGTTGGACTTCGTGTCTGATTGGATCGCGGTCGAATTTGTGGCAAGAATCGACTGCAATTGCAGCCGCTAATAGCCACAATGCTGACAGCCACAATTCGCTCGAAATTCAATCGGAATCTGACTATGGTTCGTTTGATCGAATCGGACGACAACGACAATCTCGACAGATTCATGGGTTTGACTATAGCGGTCACAGAGGAAGACGACGCGAGATGGAGCACTGTACATTTCTCATTTACTATATAATTTCGTCAATCAAATGGTGATTGGACAGTTCACAATGCATCGTGCACAAGTGCATAGCAATCGTTGTGCAGCATAAGAAATTTCTATATATAATATACGGAAAAAAATAAATAATAATAATAATAATAACATTTATTATTATTATTATTACAGCGTAAGAAATTTCTCTATATAATATACGGAACAAAAATAGGAAAAAAAATAACTAAATAGATAAATAATAATAATAGTAATATATTTATATATTATTATTATTATTATTGCAGCGTAAGAAATTTCTATATATAATATACGGAACAAAAATAGAAAAAAAAAACTAAATATAATAATAATAATAATAATAATAATATATTATTATTATTATTATTATAACGTAATTAGATGATTAATATTATTAAAATTTGGGATAAGTTTATATTGGCTAAGTCTAATATAATTAGAATGTTGATTAATTCAATTAATCCTAAGATATATAAACACGACCATAGCTTAAGAGTTTAATTAAAAAGCCGAGATTAAAATCCCGTTTCCCTTTCTCGCGTCGCCCACCCACGCGCTGCCGCCGCCTTCGCCCGCTGGCCGCCGTCCGCCGCCCACTGGAAGCGATCGGTCGTCGCCTCGTGACGCCCGTGGCCCCTCCGCGACGCATGATGCTCTCCCGCAACTCCCGAGGTTGCCGTCTCGCGGCACCCGCGCGACACCGCCGCCGCCCGCGGCTTTCGTGCGCTCTCTGCCGCCGCCAGCGGCTGCCTCCTTCCGACCCCACGGGCGCTCGCGGTTCCACGCCCCGTGGCCAGCGACGGTGCACCGCAGCCAGCACGCCATTTATCGCGGCACCGCCGCCGCCTCCTTCGCCGCGCGCACCGCCGACTCATCCACAGCGCCGCTGCGGCCAGCCGCGCTGCTGTCCAGTGCCACTAGCGACTTCGCCAACCCCGAACGAAGTTCACCGACCGTCGGATTTCTTTTTCGTCGACAAAAGAGGTAAAGAAAAAAAATGATGATTTAATCGAATAATTGAATTAATTAATTAATTTCAATTAATCTGTTTATTTAAATTAATTAAATTAGAGGGATGAGATTAATTAATAATTAATCCTGCTTAATTAAGTTGATTAATCTGGATTTAATTGAATAATTTATTTAGATTAATTAATCTGTTTAATTGATTAATTAGTATTAGATTAATTAACTTTCTTTGAATGTTTAATTAGTTTTGGGATAATTAAGATTTGGATTAATCGAATTATTAATTAATTTGATATATTGGTTTAAATAATTAATCGGTTAAATTGAACTTATTCATTACATTAAATTATTACCAAATGATCTTGTTTAATTAAATTAGGTATGGAATTCAATCTATAATTAATTAATTAGTTAGATTGATATAATTGATATAATTAATTAATTAAGTTGATTGAATTGAACGGATAATTGAATTAATTAGGTTAACAGAATTAATCTATGTCAGTGGCTTACCAAAACAATTAAGTTAAGTAATTTGGTTAAGAGTAATTAAGATTGTAATTTGATTAGATAATTAATTAAGAGATTAATTGAATTAATAAATAGTTGTTCACTAGTTAGATGAAATACTGATTGAATTAAATAATAGATTTGGGACCGAAAGTAGATCTTTAAATTTGGAGATAGTTGGGATGCTCTGCGGTCCGAGATAGATGGTTCTTCCTTTGATCTCTTGATCTTAGTGTATGATTATTTTAATTACGTTATTTATTTAGGTTATATTACCTTTCCACTTTATATTCTTTTTTGATTACTTTGATCTTATATTTATTTGATTTTTTTATACTCTATTGGGCTTCTGGGTTGTTTGGTCATCATTAACATGTAATTATTTATTCTAGTGTTTGATTGGTTTTACTGTTATATGTGCTTATTTATTGCTTCGATATAAATTGGTAGAAGTTACTGGTATATGCATGCTTATATATTTATTATTTCGATTGATATTGTGATTGGACTTGTTGGGTTTCCGGTACCGCGGCGTGTGTGTGTTCGATCATGTTTCGTAAACATGAACACAGCAGAAGAAATTAAAAATAATAAATCTATATTTATTACAACACACACAACACACGCATGCATATTACAACAAGTGTAGACATAACCGTAAATTAAAATTTGCAATAAAAGAAATTTATCTACGTTATACCTTTCGTATGACGTGTAGCGGGAACGACATCAACCGGAACGATCCTCGTAAGAATCGTCTCTATCCGTATCCACGTCGAGCTCCTCGGGATGACTTCGCTAAGTCACGAGTTTCGTCTTCGTACGGGTTACTAGCCTCGTGTTGAAGACGACGTGATCGAGAGATGATCACGATCCGAATCCAAATTCGGATCCTAAAACAAGTTCTCAAAACTCGCTTCTCCGGAGAGGTATTCGTCAACCGTTTGACGAATCCTTCGTCCCCCACCTCAGAGGATTACCGGAGATCAAATCCCCGGTAAGTTAGCCGCTGTCGGAGCACTAACCGTCGTCCAAACGACGCCCGACAACAAAGAAACAAGCTGTCCAAAAACTGACAGCTTTTGGTGGAGGAATAGAGGCCGCCAAAGGAGATGTGGAGCTCACCTTATCACCGAACCCACAAGAGCATCGCCGGCTGAAGCTTGGATGCCGGCGGCAAGGAGGTGGCAGCAGCTCCATGAAGTTGGCGGCAACACCATGTTGGGCGGCAACAACAAAAGGAGGCTAGGGTTGGGCGGCCAAAACTTCATGAGCTTTAGGGTTAGGGTTTAAGCCCTATTTTATAGAGAACTAATTCTCTTAATGGTTAATGGATCATATCCATAAAGCCCGTTAACCCGCTCCATTAGGATAAGTTAAAATAAACCAAACCATGATGGTTTATTTTAAGTTAAAATGAACCAACCAACTTTTGGTTCATTCGCTTAAAATAAACCAAACCCTTTGGTTTATTCTCATCCATTGGATTAGAACCAAACCATTTTGGTCCATCCATTATGTCTTCATAAGACACGGCCCATCCACGCTTCCATTGCGACTGAAACAATTTCATGCTCGCTTTATATTTGGTCCAACCAAACATAGTTTCTCTCGGTCTGAGAATCCCATTCTCAAGCTCGTTTTAAATCCTTTGGATTACACTCGTTGTGCGTGTGACCAAATAGGTTCTCGGTTTATGTTGGCCGTCTATAATTAACCATTAATTATAGAACGATCATGAGTGGCACCTAGTAGTACATCATGATCCCCAATTAACCGAAAAGATCAACGGTTGATCCAGAACTATTTCTGAAACCCTTCAGTAGCTCGAATGAATCGTGCCCCATTCCCTTCACTCATTTTATACCCACTTGGTTCAGGACATGGTCTATTGTGTCAGTCCCCACTAGGCTGACTATGTCACACCTAGCCCAAGTATCATTTCCTCGTCCTACGGATTCTAGTTACTCCACATGTATCGAAGAGTACCTTACTCTAAACATGTAATGCTTTGGCCAAAGACTTTAGTAACAATCGACGAGAGGCCATGGGTATACATCTCCTCGCAAGGAGTGGTGAATCCTTTATAGGCTATTCAAACACCTTCGATCACTTCGACTTATACCCAATCATCCCGTGTCCACATCTCCTTAGAGATGTTTGCTTAAGATGTCAAAGCATAAGTCTCCATGATCAAGATGACTTGAATACCGCAAGTCAAAGGAACATCGCACTTAAGCCACAGTAAGAACTTCATTGACATATCTATATATGCAGAGAACCATATGAAGTCTTACTACCGGTCACTCCAATGAACTAGTTACCATAACTAGCATCCACGATTAACTCCGACATCACTATGTTTCCACAAAGGAGAATCACCGCTTGATACACCAAGGAGTATACCTGTGTTAGTCTCGATGTAATTGATGGTGTCCAGATCCATCAATTCATCGACTAGGATAATTGATACATCACAATTACACATGTAGAGATACTCACTAGTTGTGATCCAATCACAAATTCTCTCCGTGAATCACATCGTGACATTCAAGAAATGAGTTTAAGATCCAATCAAATACATAAAACATGTATACTCAAATAGTGAATCTTCATTTATCATATAAATGGTTCATACATAAGGCATTGCCTTAGACATCTCTCATATATTACTAACAGACTCACTTGCCTAATGCCAATCGCTACAGATCCAATACCATAAGCTCTAACATGACCTCAAATTTACTGAGGTAATGCTTTAGTCAAAGGATCCGCTAAGTTCCTTTCAAAGGGGAATTTTCTCGATTTGTATTTCGCTTCCTACCGATGATCTCTCCGATAAGATGATAGCGGCGGCACATGTTTGGATCATTGATGAGACCACATCAAGTTCGTAGATGAACTTCTTGATCCAAACCGCTTCCTTCATTGCCTAAAGTCGCAATGTATTCTCGCCTTAGTGGCGTAATCCGCTATAGTGTCAAGCTTGGAACCTTTCCAACTTATTGCGCCCATTCATGAATACATACCCGCAAAGACATGGAATCATCCTTGTCTATCCGAGTCGCATCCGTGATACCCACGTATCACCATGTACCCTTCTCCATATATTAGGAACGATCCTTAGTTCTTCTTAAGTACTTAAGGATCGCCTTAATACCACCCAATGATCCATTCCTGGATCAGATTGGTATCTGCTCGTGACATTCAGAGCATACGATACATCGGGCCTCGTACATAACATAGCATACATGATAGATCCTATTGCGGATGCATAGGGAATCTTACTCATGCAAATCCTCTCGTCTTCTGTGCGCGGACACATAGACTTCGAATGGTGTACCCCATGCTTGATGGGTAAGAAACCTTTCTTGGATTCCGACATGCTAAACCTCTTTAGCACTCGGTCTATATATGTAGACTGCGAAAGACCAACCAACCATTTCGATCTATCTCTATAGATCTTAATCCCGAGGATGTAGGTTGCTTCTCCCAGGTCTTTTATGGAGAATATCTTGGATAACCAAACCTTCACTGACTGTAAGATTGAAACATCGTTTCCTATAAGTAGTATGTCATCGACATACAATACTAGGAATACGACTGCACTCCCACTAACCTTCTTGTACACACAAGGTTCGTCTGGATTTTGTGAGAAATCAAACTTTTTGATTATCTCATCAAAACGGATATTCCAGCTCCTGGATGCTTGCTTCAATCCATAAATAGATCGTCACAATTTGCATACCTTGGTTTTATCAACCGATGTGAAACCCTCAAGATGTATCTGTTGGTGCAATCGGCCCAGGTCACGATTGACCAGGACTCGAGTTTGACTCGAGTGATGTTTTGATGTTTGACAAAGTATGTTTGACAAAGTATGTTAGACATAGGTTTGACATTGATGTTTGACATTAATGTCGGTTAATATGTTGGGGAGATTGTTTATACAATCGACCCAGGTTATAATTGACTTGATGGTTGACCAGGGTTGACCATGTGATCATGGAAAGTCCAAGCATGGTCTTGGCAAGGTAAAGTCCAAGTCATGGGTACTTGGCAATGTAAAGTCCAAGTGGGACACTTGGCAAATTGGAAAGTCCAAGTCTTGAGCACTTGGCATGAGAAGTCCAAGCATGGGTCTTGGCAAATGGAAAGTCCAACATGGGTTGGCAAGGAAAAGTCCAAGCTTGAGTCTTGGCATTTGGGAAGTCCAAGGGGATTGATATTGGCGGCGTAAAGTCCAAGCGGAGTCTTGGCGGCGTAAGCCCAATGTGCCTTGGCGGTGTAGACACCGTTAGCATGACATAGCCGATGGAAGCACCTGGAAGCTAGCGCGATGGATGAACAAGTCATGGATGACTGGAGGATCCGGAGGCGGAGGTCGATGGAGGTGGCTAGAAGGCTTAGGTCTAGGCTAAGGGTGGTCTAGCAAGTACGGGGCACCATACTTGGGTTAAAACCTCATTTTGAGGTTGGCAATGACCGCATTATGGCGGGCTCGATCCCGGAGTCGACTTGAGTTCGACCGCCGAGGGCTGAAGCCCGCAGCCGATCGCTTCATCGCGTTAGCCGATCGGAGCTCGCAATGATCGCTAAGGGATGGCAATGATCGCCAGCCGAGTGTCGAGCATTAACGCCCGTGAGCCGATCGGGCGGGCCAACCACGAGCGGCGATCGGCCGATCGCCAATGTTGGCGATCGCCAAGAGATCCGTTGGAGTTTTTCCAGCGTGGATCGAGCCGTTGTCTCACGACAACAGTGGCATCACCGATCGTGACTTATTGCGATCGATAGGCGAAATCAGTCGACGCAAAGATAAAAGGAGCTCGACGGGAAGGATTTTGGTATCGGTTTCTTGAGGCTTTTGGGGCGATTTGTCACGCAAATCGTGGTCTCAAGTTGACATCAAGCAACCAAGCGATCAAGCATCCAAGAGCATTTGTAAAGTGTTTTCTTTACTTGTATTGCTTTGTATTTCATTGTCTTAGCTTGTAGCTTTTGATTATTGTTGTAATCACTATTGTACGAGGTTTCTCCACCTCCGGATTGTTCCGAGAAGGAGTTATTTGATAGTGGTGTGTGATTGGCATCGCTTAGGGCTCATTTAGAGCCCGATCCGCGGAGTAGGAACCGTTCGGTTCAGAACCACGCTTATATCGTGTGTTGTGTTTGTGTTATTGTGTTTGTATTTCATTATTGTTATTATTTCTATTCCGCTGTGCACTAACACGAATTGTAGACACGAACGCAAACGATTTCCATCACCGTACGATCTCAACGCTATTCACCCCCCCCTCTAGCGGGCCTCAAATCTCCAACAAGTGGTATCAGAGCCCGGGGCTCTTCTACGGACTAACCGCCGGGAGCTAAAAGGCTAGAGGGAAGATGGAATTCCAAGACAAGCTTGGATGGGACATTAACACACCGGTGCCCTACACCCTATACGGACGAGAAGGATTCAATTCTTGGAAGGGAAGAATTGAGGATTTTATTATGATGAGAGATTTTGAGGAATGGTCCATCTTGATGGATGGATTTGAATATCCAAGAGGACCAAGAGGTGGATTCCTCAAAAAGAAGAGGTGGACCGAAGAGCAAATTCAAGCATCCGAGAAAAATGATAAGGTGATAAAATTTTTAATTGATTTAATACCTAACAATATCTTGTGTATGTTAGGTAATTATGTAGATGCTAAAGAGTTATGGAGCCAAGTGGCAAAGCTCCATGAAAATTCATCATCGGTTCAAGAAGAAGAAGAAGAGGAGTTTTCACCATCAATTCAAGAAGATAAGGAGGGTGAAGAAGAGAGATCATCCTCACAAGGAAGTGAGGATTCGGAGGTTGATAGGGAATCAACATCCGGATCGGAAGATGTGGAGGAAGTGGAAGAAGCATCCACCTCAAGGATTGAGGGGGAGGAGAGAACTTCCATACCGGAGCAACAAGAAGAAGCTTCAACATCCAATCAAGATGAGAAGCTCAAAATACAACTCCGCACCTACCACAGAACTAGGTAACTCAAACACATCAAACTCAATAAAAATAATATTATGTGTTTTGAGTGTAGGAATTTGGACATTACAAGAGCAAATGCCTAAAGAAGATTAGGAAAGCTCCACCGGCTCCAAAAGTTAAGGATGCCGGTTCCCAAATATCAAGAGCAAGGAGCATATACAACCGACACTAGGAGTCAATGCAAGAAAGGGGAGAAAAAGGCCCAAAATGGAGCATCACATGTAGGGGGAGCTAAGACAAACCCTAGGGTAACTTCTAATTTTGCTCCTTCTTCAATTCATAAGCAAAAGCATGCTAGGGATTTCAATTCACTTGCAATTTATGAAAAGCATGCTAATAGGAACAAGTATTTTTGCTTAGGAGCTAAGAATGTCTACTTAGATAATAGGGAGAAATTTGGGACTAATGTCCCTAAAAACAATTTATCTAAGGATAAACCTAGGTCAAATAACACTAGACCAATGTTACCTAGGGAGACCATTAGAAAGGTGCAAGAGCACCTAGGGTTCAATCCTAAGTGGACTAGGCATATGCCTAGAAAGTCCCATGCCCATGATTTAAATCAAAATTCTAAAATTGGGCAATTAGAATTAGAACCAAGCCTTGAGGTCAAGGCTTGAGAAATTGAAAAAGACCTCAAAATTATGCAAAATCAAATGCAAAGGGTCTAATGGTCAAACTCAAGGTCAAAAGTCAAAGTCAACATTTAGGACCTAAGAGTCAAAAGTCAACCAAAGGCAAACAGGTTTGGGTCACAAACCTAAGCCTAAGGTGGCTTACCATAGTGTTCCATTTGACTATGGAACACAAACTAGGTCTAGGAAGACCAAGGTCAATAGGGAAGTCATCCCTAGAGTTGACCAAAGGGTGTGCCTAGTGGCTAGGGTTTCTAGGAAACCTAAGGTGGCCACTAAGAAGGTTGTTAGGGAGGCAATCCCTAAGGTTAACCTAGGCAAGACCCAAATGACCAAGGCTAATAAGCCTAGGAAGGTCATTAGGAAGGTATCTAGGGAAGTTATCCCTAAGGAATACCTAAGTAACCCTAGGAGTTCAAATCGTTTTTGGGTTCCTAAGAGCGTGATTGATTCACGCTAAGATGGGTTTAGGGTGTGTCAACCTTAATTGGATGGGTAGTTAACTCAACCATAACAAAGGTGACACTTTAGGTTATTTTCAAGGTTATGGTTATCTTGAAAATACATTTGAGTCTTTAATCCTAAAAGATTTTAGGATGTGCCAATATTAATTATGAAGTTTGATAAAATGATCATTTTGGCACAATTTAGGTTTAGAGGTTGGTGTGCCATTTTGGGTTTTTGGCACACTAGGGAGATTAGGTTAATATGGCAAAATATGTTTAAATCTCAACAAGTCTCAACAAATGGCAATTAATATTAAAATTTAGGTATTATTATACCTATATATTTTATATGCCATGATTTGTTTGCCATATGCCATGACATGACATCATGTTTACTTTTATCATCTAAATGTCATGATCATGCTTAGGATTAAGTTTTAAAATGTCATGTGTTTTTAAATTTTATCATATGCCATGACATCATGATCATTGGCCATGATTTACTTTGCTATCATTATGCCATGATCATTTTCATGCATCTAAATTGATTAAAATTGATTTAAGGACTATGGCATGACTTGGAGTCCCATTTATAAGGGAATCAAGTAGAGTTGCCTTAGAAAAATGCATGAAACCCTAGTTTAGGGAGAACAAAACCCACATCTCACATCCAATTGACATGTATGTGTTTTTATACACCCTAGATACATGTGAGATGCTAGGATATGAGTTGAGTTCAAGGTGCATAGTTTTTGCATCTAGATGAACTAAAACTCATCTAATTTTATTGTGGATCATTGGGGAAAGCTTGTGTACAAGTCATGTACATAGAGCCCAAGGAATGTTGATCCAAAATAAGGTTTTCAAAACATTTTAAATTCATTTTGAAAAACCTTGGTGAAGTCTATCTTTGATAGCAATCATGAAGTTGATACAAAATAGGGCCAAAACATTGAAAATTTCAAATGGTTTTGAGTTTTGTATCAAACTCACTATTTTATGGGTAAAATAATTTTAAAATATTTTTCACCATTGTTTATATAAGTATTATACGTATTTTCATGAATTTTCAAATACGTATAATTACTTATGAATTTTCAAATTGATCCGATATTAAATTGAATTTATTACCGATTAAATGATCGCCACTTGGTGGCAATGATCGATGAGAGTGGCAATCGATAATCGTAGAGTCGATCGCTATGTCTGATTTCGGGTTAACAAGGTTTGTTTAGCCCGTGTTCAGCTATGGTAAAGGTTCCTAACCACTCGTAACCCTAGGATATGCTTTGGGAAGCATTATGAAGGGTGAAAATCCATTCGATATGGATTAGGAGTGGTGTTAGGTCAAAGTATCAAATTTAGGGTGAGTAAAAGTTCTATGTTGAACTTAGAACCTTAATTTTGATGGTTTAGAGTTCCTATTGGCTTAGGGGCTTTCCAAGGACATTGTTGGTGCAATGGTCAAGGGGGAGCAAGCCTTTAGGGGGAGGTATCCATCGTGGGATGATGGATGTTTTTTTTTGGGGAGAATGTTATCAATTGAAAATTGATGGGTGTTTGATACCCAATTTGGAAATTGGGAGAGTGAGATAGGAGTGCCTCTCTTGAGTGATATGGGACTTATCACTAGGAAGATGGTAGGCATCCTAGGTATTTTTGATCAAGGGGAGATTGTAAGATCTCATTGGGACATGAGACATTGACCTCCTTGAGAGAAAACCTTTGATGTTAGTCAAAAAGGGGAGAATGTTTGGGGAGAACATTTGATTTACTTTTCACTTAAATGTTTGGGGAGAACATTTGGTGAGTGTTTACCAATTTGGGATAATTGGTAAGGGATTTGAGTTAGTGTTCTAACTCATGGTTTTATTTGGTTTTGTCAAACATCAAAAGGGGGAGATTGTTGGTAATCACGGCCAGTCAGTCACGACACTGTGACTCGAGTTTGACTGAGTGATGTTTTGATGTTTGACAAAGTATGTTTGACAAAGTATGTTAGACATAGGATCGACATTGATGTTTGACATTAATGTCGGTTAATATGTTGGGAGATTGTTTATACAATCAACCCAGTTATAATTGACTTGATGGTTGACGGGGTTGACCATGTGATTATGGGAAAGTCCAAGCATGGGTCTTGGCAAGGAAAATTCAAAGTCATGGGTACTTGGCATGTAAAGTCAAAGTTGTACACTTTGCAATTGGGAAAGTCCAAGTCTTGAGCACTAGGCATGAGAAGTCCAAGCATGGGTCTTGGCAAATGGAAAGTCCAACATGGGTTGGCAAGGGAAAGTCCAAGCTTGAGTCTTGGCATTTGGGAAGTCCAAGGGGATTGATATTGGCGGCGTAAAGTCAGCGAGTCTTGGCGGTAAGCCCAATGTGCCTTGGCGGTGTAGACACCGTTAGCATGACATAGCCGATGGAAGCACCGGAAGCTAGCGCGATGGATGAACAAGTCATGGATGACTTGGAGGGATCTGAGGCGTGAGGTGATGGAGGTGGCTAGAAGGCTTAGTCTAGGCTAAGGGTGGTCTAGCAAGTATGGGGCACCATACTTGGGTTAAAACCTCATTCTTGAGGTTGGCGGTCGACCGCATTATGGCGGTTCGACCGCCGTGAGTCGACTTGAGTTGCCGCTGATTAGGTGAAAATGCTCACAGCGATCATTGCTCGCGCTGATCGGTCGCGTGGCTCTGTGATCGCGAGGATGTGATCATTGCCGGTCAGTGTCGAGCACAGCGCTCCGTGAGCCGCCGGCGATCGACTACGGGCGTTAGCGATCGGATCGCAATGTTGGCGATCGGACCGCCAAGAGATCCGTTGGAGTTTTTCCCTGGATCGAGCCGTTGTCTCACGGCATGGCATCGATCGTGGTGACTTATTGCAGTCGACTGATAGGCGGAAATCCAGGTCGCGCGCAAAGATAAAAGGAGCTCGACGGGAAGGATTTTGGTATCGGTTTCTTGAGGCTTTTGGGGCGATTTGCTGCTGCAAATCAGGGTCTCCAAGTTGACATCAAGCAAACCAGCGTCAAGCATCCAAGAGCATTTGTAAAGTGTTTTCTTTACTTGTATTGCTTTGTATTTCATTGTCTTAGCTTGTAGCTTTTGATTATTGTTGTAATCACTATTGACGAGGTTTCTCCACCTCCGGATTGTTCAGAAGGAGTTATTTGATAGTGGTGTGTGATTGGCATCGCTAGGGCTCATTTGAGCCCGATCCCGTGGAGTAAGGAACCGTTCTTCGAACCACGTTATATCGTGTGTGTTGTGTTTGTGTTATTGTGTTTGTATTTCATTATTGTTATTATTTCTATTCCGCTGTGCACTAACACGAATTGTAGACACGAACGCAAATGATTTCCATCACCGTACGATCTCAACGCTATTCACCCCCCCTCTAGCGGGCCTCAAATCTCCAACAGTATCATATACACGTCCTCGAGCAGGTTTCCATTAAGGAAAGCTGTTTTCACATCCATCTGTCATATCTCATAATCATAATGAGCCGCTATGGCCAGGAGCATCCGAATGGATTTAAGCATAGCTACAGGCGAATAGGTTTCGTCATAATCAACACCTTGTTTTTGACGATATCCTTTCGCCACCAATCTAGCCTTATAGGTAATCACATTACCATCCATGTCGGTTTTCTTCTTGAAAACCCACTTGCACCCTATAGGCTTTATCCCTTCAGGTGGGTCAATCAAGTTCCAAACTTGGTTTTCATACATGGAATCCATTTCCGACTTCATGGCACCAAGTCACTTATCCCTTTCTGAACTTATTGTTGGCAACCGTGCTAATCCTCGGAATGCTCATAGGTTCCCATGTCCCCGGATTAAAATTTTTACTAATGAAAACTAATCCGGATGGGATGAGTTTCCTAAGCACAACCAATTCGTCGTCGTGCTAACGACTCGAGCGATCGCTTGAACAAACTAGTTGTTCAAGCAACACAACTCTTCTAGTCGGTTAGCCGCGGAAGAGACGACGGACGGATCGCCGGTTTTTGTGTTTGTCTTCGGGGTCCATGATTATACAATATATATTCATATACACACATGTATAATCATCATATATAAGAACATGCTCAGATCTGAAATTAAAGTTATAAAACTTTTATACCTCTTGATCTTCTATCGTATGTCCTAACCTCCTTGTAGACTTCGTGTGGGCGAAGATCCTCCACAAGTTGAAGCTTCTTAGATCTTCTTCAATCCAAAGAATGAAGAACTCTCTTTCCCTTCTTGCTTGAGCCAACCACCAATCCACAAAGGATTGATGCCGCCGGCCCCAAGAATAGAGAGAACATAATGGAAACAACTAGCAACCGAACTAGGGACAAACCCTAGCTCCTAGTGCCGTGGCCAAGAGGAAAACAAAGGGAAAGAGGAATAGGTTGGGCACCACCAAGGTATAGGAAAAGGATAGGCAACCGCCAACACCCTAGGAAGAAGAAGAACACTTCCCCTATAGTTGCCACCTACCTTACCTTCCAAACCCTAGCCGCCCAACCAAGCTTCCTTTGGATTTCTTGCCTGAGGTAGAGGAAGAGAAGGTAGTGGTAGCCAACCCTTAGAAGGAAGAAGATGAGCCCTTCCTATAGTTGCCGCCCAACCATAACTTCCAAACCTAGCCGCCTAATCCAGAGCCAAACCCTAATCTAATTAGGGTTTCCTCCATAGGTGTCTTGCCGCCTAAGCATGGTGGAGAGGAGAGATCTAGGAGCTAGCCACCTCGAGGAAGAAGACAAGCTCATCCATGGGTTGCGCCCCTCTGGCTCCACCACCTTGGCACTTGACCTAAGGAACCAAAACCTAATTAGGGTTTCCTCCTTGAGGTTGCTTGCCGCCCAAGTAATGCTAGGCAAAACCTAATTTCCTTAGCATCCATCATGAACCATCCATAAAACTTAGTTGCCTTGACCCATGCTCCCTTATATAGAACTTAGGAGAAAATTGGTTATTGATGAGGTAGCCAAAAATATATGAACTAATTCACAATTTTCTTGCAGCCCACCTTATCCAACCTTTCCTCTCACTTTAATATAGAGTTAGGTTTAGGCCTTGGTTTAATCTCCACCGTCGGTTCTAGGGTTTTAATCTCAACCGTCGGATTTAGAGATTTAATCTCAACCGTCGGTTCTAGGAAATAATCCCAACCGTCGGATCTAGAGATTTAATCTCAACCGTCGGTTCTAGGAATTTAATCCCAACCGTCGGCTCTAGAGATTTAATCTCAACCGTCGGTTCTAGGGATTCAATCCAAACCGTCGGATCGAGAGATTTGTTTTCAATCATTTTATCTAGACTTCATGAGGTTTATATAAGGCTACGATATGGACCATGAGGAGGAGTTGGGTCTTGGCCACCCGATGGATCGGAACCACACAAACTTGATCCATCAATGATGTTCCATTCCACTAGAGGATCATCATCGAACTACCTCACCAACCCCCATAAATTAATATGGGCTCCATATATTATTTGTACATCCATCTCCCCGTGTTTAAGATATCGAATGTCCGTCAATTAATTGATTTGACCATCGATTAATTAACATCTAACTCCTCGAGTAGTACCACTCAACCTTATCATCATGTTGACTAAGTCAACTGCGGGGTTTACATGATGAACCTTATGAGCTCCTCGAGGGACATCATCAACCTAATATATAGGACCAGTTCCTCCTATAATCAGCGGCACACCATGTAAATAATATCACTTCCCAACTTCTAGGGCATATTGATTTAATCCATAGAAATCTCACCCTCTGGTAAATCGAAGAAATAAATACTAAGTACATGTGCAGTTATTATATCGGGATTAAGAGCATGTACAACATAATATCAGAGTCAGATTCAATTATGTATGTAGTCGCAATAAATTGAATCACCTCTATGTCGTCTGCTCAATACAGAGGTGTACTAGTGTAACTCTATGTTCAAGATAAAACAATACCAAGCTACACTACAACCATGCCAATGGTTTGTCAACTCATCTTGGTTGTGAGCCTCTACTTATATTCAGGTGATAACATGATCTTACATGCACGGGCACCATGTTATCTACAATGTAAAATATTAGAAAATATGCACACATATAAATATAACGTGCAAACAATGATCATGTGATTCTTATTTCAAAATAAAGATGTTCATACAAAAGAGCTAGGCTTTCAGTATACATCCCAACAATCTCCCACTTATACTAAAAGACTATGCTGTCATCATACTGTCATACATCTGATTCCCCTTCCCTCCACTTGCCTATCAAAGCTCTCTCCAGAAGGGCCTTAGTGAAAAGGGTCTACCAGGTCATCCTCTGATGCAATCTAGGCGACAGCAACTTCTACCTCCTTTACGATCTCTCGTATCAGGTGGTACTTGCACTCTATGTGTTTACTAGCCTTATGGGCTCGTGGTTCCTTCGAGTTTGCAACTGCACCATTATTATCACAATAAATTGTGATAGTTCTGGGCAAACCAGGAATCACATCCAAGTCCATTAGGAAATTCCTGAGCCACCCAGCTTCTTTGGCCGCCTTAGAGGCTGCCATACAGTCAGCTTCCATGGTAGAGTCCACCACGCATTTCTGCTAGACACTCTTCCATACTATGGCTCCACCTCCCAAAGTAAACACAAACCCTGAGGTAGACTTACTGTTATCCCTTTCAGATTGGAAATCGGAATCTATGTAACCCACAGGGAGTAATTAGTGCCTATAATCCCTAGTCCTTCTCAGGCACTACAATATATGCTTTACCGCAGTCCAATGTCCCTGTCCTGGATTACTCTGATATCTGCTGACCATGCCTATGGCAAAGCAGATATCGGGTCTCATACATAGCATCATATACATGAGGCTTCCTACTGCCGAAGCATAAAGAACCGCCTTCATCTCCTCTATCTCCTCAGATGATCTAGGACACATCTCCTTAAATAAAGGGACTCCATGCCTGAAAGGTAGAAAACCTTTCTTGGAGTTTTGCATGCTAAGACGATCCATAATCGTGCCTATGTATGAAGCTTGGGATAAGTACAACATCCTTTTCCGATCCCTCGATCCCAAGGATGTGTCTCACTCTCCCAAGTCCTTCATATCAAACTCATTGGACAACCATACCCTTACGTCGATAACACTTGATGTTGTCGCCAACCACCAAAATGTCATCTACATATAGTACAAAAATACCACTACGTTTAGTCACATCTCTTGTATACACAAGACTCATCCGAACTTTGAATAAATCCATAAGACTGGATTTACCTCCTCAGCGGATGTTCCAAGACCTCAGCTTGCTTCAATCCATAAATGGACCGATTAAAGCTTACATACAAGATGCTCTTTGCCCTTAGCAATGAATCCCTCTGGTTGCTTCATATAGATGGATTCCTCAAGACTTCCACTAAGGAAAAGTCTTGACATCCATCATCACACCTCATAAATTCATATGGAGTGCTATGCATAGAGCTCCCGGACTGATTTGAATCCATAGATTCAATCTCGGTATTCATTGCACTTTGCAAAGATCTGCATCTATATCTTGGATTGCCTCGTCATATGTCGAGGATCGAGGTTCATGTTCGCCAGGACCAAATCGGAAGATTCTCCCAAGAACATGAATCTATCGGTGTCTCACAACCCTCCCACTCTGATGAGGTATCACTGTGTATCCTGTGTGACAGCGGTGCGGTGACATGTGGTATATCCTCTTGTGCAGTGGTACTAAAGTCGGGACTTCCCTATCAACTCCTCAGAACAATCCTACTCGTGGGCTTGTGGTTCATCACATAGTCCTCCTCTAGAAATCGGCATTCGTGTTAACGATCACCCTCGATCTCTAGGACTATAAAACAAACCACCCTTCGTCTCCTTAGGATAGCCAACGAACATGCATACTTACATGCGAGGTTCCAACTTACGATGTCACGCCTTGGCCGGTGTCTTTGGACTCCCCATATCGAATATGTCTTAGACTAGGCTTTCGCCCGGTCCATAACTCTGTGGGATTAGAAGGCACTGATTTAGATGGAACCAAGTTCAGAATGTACACCGTCGTATCTAGAGTATATCCTCAGAACGAATCTGGCAAGTCAGAATAACTCATCATCAATCTAACCATCTCCATAAGAGTCCTATTCCTTCGCTACGCTACACCATTCTGCTGGGGTGTGCCAGGTGCAGACAATTGGGATTGAATCCCAAGCTCTGATAAGTAGTTCCTAAACTCTCCCAAGAGGTATTCACCACTACGATCAGATCGTAGTGTCATCTTGAATAACTGTCTATGAAAAAGACAAAATATTCAAAAATACCTCTTGCCTGGATAGACATAGGACCATACGAATCAGAATGAACCAATTCCAACACATCTTTGGATCTATACACAATGGCCTTGAAAAGGCCTCTTGGTCATCTTACACTCCAAGCAAGATTCGCGGTTGGGAGATCCTCCACCACTAATGAACCCAAGGTCCATCGACTTTCAACCTTTGAATTACCTTTCAGTTAATATGACCAAGCCTAAGATCCCAAAGATATGTTTGGTTCATCTTGAAGGTTCTTTTCTCTTATCGGAATTAGAAGATGAGTTATTTAACTTCAATTTGCATCGTAGAGCTTGTGGTTTCAAATTATTAATTTCTTTCTATGTACTAATAGATAATATCCCTATTCCTTTTATAACAAATCACATTAAAAGGAATAAATTATCCATCCATAATTTAGAAATCAAAACAATTCTTTCTAAATAAAGATACATAAAGAAAATTCTAAGAACCAAAACTTTATTTTTCTCAAAAGATAAATAAAATATCTCCCATCGCAATAGCCGCCATCTTCATGGCATTGCCCAAGTAAATTGTAATATCCCCTTTAGCTAGTCGTCGGGTTTCCTGGAACCCATGCAAAGCATTGCAGACATGATTAGTGGCTCTCGTATCTACACACCAGGTTCCGGTAGATAACACCGCTAACCATGTTTCAACGACTAGACCAAAAGATATACTTTTGCTCTTGCTTCGGATTGGGACAATCCTCCTTCTTATGTCCAGTCTACTAGTAAGTGAAGTACTTGCCTTTCGGCTTCTTCAATCCTCCCTGAGATCCTCCCACCACCTTTGCTCCACCTTGTTTCTCCTTCTTCTAGCCTTTCGGCTTAGAAGTAGAAACCTTTTTGAGCAACCATGGCTTGAGGACACTCTTTGAAGAGTGTATACTTGTACTTCTTAGCAAATAAGACAACATCTAGATTCTTTTCCAATCAACATTATTTGGGTACAGTAAGTTTATTTCCTTTAGTATCACAATAAGTGGACTGAAAGTCATTTTGAAAATCCTAAGAATCACAATGATCAAAACTTTAGATTTTAAATATTATTGATTCCTCAAAACAATAAAATTCCGAAATCAACCAACACCTCAAAACACCGAGAATTTCGCATGCCACTCTGTGTGGACGTATACGAATTCTACATTTGTAAGAGGAGGTTTTACCCATTAATTTTATTATCTTGTCAACCTTACTTTTTGACAAATAAAATTAATAGTTGGCTCCTCTTTGGCCCTACAAATAAAAGCAGTGACTCCTATGGGGAGGATATTTTTATTTGCATCTAAGTGTGCACCATTACACGATACTAAGGGAATTATTTTGGATTATGTGTCTTACCTCTGTGGAAGTACACACGCTCCTAGATAATTTCCTATAACCATTATTTGACCTAGTGATCCGCAAACAAACCCGTTCTCGAGGAGGAAGGCACTCAGAGCCAACACACAAGTTTGTTTGCATCACACGTCAAATTGTAATGGAGGCCGCGGGAATTAATTAAAATGTCCCTCTCCCACTTAGTAAATTGAAAATGAGGAATTTTCAAGCACACACAACATGCATATAAAACAAATCAGCAATAAATATGGAAAAAACAGAATTTTTCCCAACTATTATGGCATTGTTCTCCAATACGCATCCCGTCGTGCAGCACCTCGTCCGCTCCTCCTACGCCATGTACGAGCCATCCGGAGATCCGAGCCGAGTATAAAACCTATTTTATTTTACATCCATCAATCCTATACTCCACGAAGGAGTGTACATGAAATCTAGATCGAAAGTAAAATAAAATAAAGAGTGGCTAAACAATGTCGTATTTAATTACAAAAATTAAATACTAATCTAGCCTCGTCAACCCCGAGGATTCAAATAATATACAATCATACACAAACAATCACATACACACATATAGCCATAATAGTCGGATCTTATGCCTGCAACCAAAAAGTTAGCCTACGCACATCCTACTATTATCCGGCATACAAAATATATGATATGTGCATGAAAGTAACCGAATCCAAAAACACACAAAACCGGAAACCATGGCTCTGATACCAATTGTTGGCAATCGTGCTATTTCTCGGAATGCTCATAGGCTCCCATGTCCTCGGATTAAAATTTTCACTAATGAAAACTAATCCGGATGAAATGAGTTTCCTAAGCACAACCAATTCGTCGTCGTGCTAACGACTCGAGCGATCGCTTGAACAAACTAGTTGTTCAAGCAACACAACTCTTCTAGTCGGTTAGCCGCGGAAGAGACGACGGACGGATCGCCGGTTTTTGTGTTTGTCTTCGGGGTCCATGATTATACAATATATATTCATATACACACATGTATAATCATCATATATAAGAACATGCTCAGATCTGAAATTAAAGTTATAAAACTTTTATACCTCTTGATCTTCTATCGTATGTCCTAACCTCCTTGTAGACTTCGTGTGGGCGAAGATCCTCCACAAGTTGAAGCTTCTTAGATCTTCTTCAATCCAAAGAATGAAGAACTCTCTTTCCCTTCTTGCTTGAGCCAACCACCAATCCACAAAGGATTGATGCCGCCGGCCCCAAGAATAGAGAGAACATAAACTAGGGACAAACCCTAGCTCCTAGTGCCGCCGGCCAAGAGGAAAACAAAGGGAAAAGAGGAATAGGTTGGGCACCACCAAAGGTATAGGAAAAAGGATAGGAACCGGCCAACACCCTAGGAAGAAGAAGAACACTTCCCCTATAGTTGCCACCTACCTTACCTTCCAAAACCCTAGCACTAACCAAGCTTCCTTTGGATTTCTTGCCGCCAAGGTAGAGGAAGAGAAGGTAGTGGCAGCCAACCCTTAGAAGGAAGAAGATGAGCCCTTCCCTATAGTTCGCCACCATAACTTCCAAACCTAGCCGCCTAATCCAAAGAGCCAAACCCTAATCTAATTAGGGTTTCTCCATAGGTGTCTTGCCGCCTAAGCATGGTGGAGAGGAGAGATCTAGGAGCTAGCCACCTCCAAGGAAGAAGACAAGCTCATCCATAGGTTGCCGCCCCCTCTAGCTCCACCACCTTGGCCGCCCAACCTAAGGAACCAAAACCCTAATTAGGGTTTCCTCCTTGAGGTTGCTTGCCGCCAAGTAATGCTAGGCAAAACCCTAATTTCCTTAGCATCCATCATGAACCATCCATAAAACTTAGTAGCCGCCCAACCAATGCTCCCTTATATAGAACTTAGGAGAAAATTGGTTATTGATGAGGTAGCCAAAAATATAGGAACTAATTCCCAATTTTCTTGCCGCTCACCTTATCCAACCTTTCCTCTCCCTTTTATATAGAGTTAGGTTTAGGCCTTGGTTTAATCTCCACCGTCGGTTCTAGGGTTTTAATCTCAACCGTCGGATTTAGAGATTTAATCTCAACCGTCGGTTCTAGGAAATAATCCCAACCGTCGGATCTAGAGATTTAATCTCAACCGTCGGGTATAGGAATTTAATCCCAACCGTCGGATCTAGTGATCTAATCTCCACCGTCGGTTCTCTAGGATTCAATCCTAACCGCCGGATCTAGAGATTTGTTTTCAATAATTTGATCTAGACTTCATGAGGTTTATATAAGGCTACGATAGGGACCATGAGGAGGAGTTGGGTCTTGGCCACCCGATGGATCGGAACCACACAAACTTGATCCATCAATGATGTTCCATTCCACTAGAGGATCATCATCGAACTACCTCACCAACCCAACCCCATAAATTAATATGGGCTCCATATATTATTTGTACATCCATCTCCGTGTTTAAGATATCGAATGTCCACAATTAATTGATTTATCGACCATCAATTAATTAACATCTAACTCCTCGAGTAGTACCACTCAACCTTATCATCATGTTGACTAAGTCAACCTGCAGGGTTTACATGATGAACCTTATGAGCTCCTCAAGGGGACATCATCAACCTAATATATAGGACACGGATTCCTCCTATAATCAACGACACACCATGTAAATAATATCACTTCCCAACTTACCGGGCATATTGATTTAATCCATAGAAATCTCACCGTAAATCAAAGAAATAAATACTATACATGTGAGTTATTATTATATCGGGATTAAGAGCATGTACAACATAATATCCGAGGTCCGATTCAATTATGTAGTCGAATAAATTGAATCACCTCTATGTAGGTTCTGCTCAATACACCGAGGTGTACTAGTGTAACTCTATGTTCAAGATAAAACAATACCAAGCTACACTACAACCATGCCAATGGTTTGTCCAAAACCATCTTGGTTGTGAGCCTCTACTTATATTCTACAAGGAACTGATAACATGATCTTCGTGCGCACCTGGCACCATGTTATCTACAATGTAAAATATTAGACAATATGCACACATATAAATATAACGTGCAAACAATGATCATGTGATTCTTATTTCAAAATAAAGATGTCCATACAAAAGAAAGACTTCTTCATAAGGTAGGCTCCTCATCACAATGAGTAACACGTCGTTCGATTAAACTACGAAATCCATATCTCTCGGGAATATTGCGTGTTTTACCGGATCTACGAAGATGTGGTGTTACAAATAGGTCGTAGATTGCCCATCACTATGAGTTGTCGGCTGTTGTGCTTCACCAGGTATCTCATCAATGTCTATTTGAGTCTCTCGAGCCTCCTCAAGCTCGACGACACTCCCACTGTTTTCTTGCAAGAGAAACTCTTTCTCTAGAAACACAGCATGCCTTGAAACAAACTCCTTTTGTTCCACAGGATGATAGAATTGGTAATCCCTAGTTTCCTTAGGGTATCCAATAAATAGACATTTATTAGACTTAGCATCCAATTTGTCTGATACAGTCCGCTTCACATAAGCAGGACAACCCCATATCTTCAAGTAAGATACATGAGGTTTCTTACTATTCCATATCTCGTATGGAGTAGTTGAGACTACCTTGGTAGGCATTCTGTTTAACAAGTAAACAGCTGTCTGAAGTGCATAGCCCCAAAAGGACTTGGGAAGAGTTGCATGATTCATCATTGACCTGACCATGTCCAACAAGGTCCGGTTACGCCTCTCAGATACACCATTATGCTGTGGTGTATAGGGCGGAGTCCATTGAGACAATATACCATTGTCTCTTAGATAATCAAGAAACTCTTGACTTAAGTATTCACCACCTCGATCCGATCGAAGTATTTTAATACTCTTATCATGTTGTTTCTCTACTTCATTTCTGAATTCTTTGAACCTTTCAAAGGCTTCAGACTTGTGTTTCATCAAGAACACATACCCAAACCGTGAGTGATCATCGGTGAAGGTAATGAAGTAGCTATAGCCTCCTAATGCTTGAGTTGACATAGGCATCAGATGTATTGACCTAGTAACTCTCCCACTCGTTCACCTTTTCGTAAAGGTAACTTAGTCATCTTGCCTTTTAAGCATGATTCGCATGTATCGTATGAATCCAATTCAAACGATTCCAGAATTCCACATCGGTGTAATTCGGACATGCATTTCTTGCTTATATGGCCAAGACGACAATGCCACATATAGGAGTCTATTTGATTATCCTTTCGAGCACGCGTGTTGCTCGCTTCGATATTGAAAATGTCACTGGATACGTCCAACGTATAAACACCATTGCTTAAAGTTCCAGTCCCATAAAGAACTCCATTCAAAGTTATGTAACAACAATTGTTACTAAAAGTCAAATGGTACCCATTTCTATTTAAACACGAAATAGAAATGATGTTCTTTATCAACGAAGGAACATAAAAGCAATTGTCCAGTTCTAAGACAAGTCCTACAGGGAGTTCCAACAAATACGTTCCGATGGCGAGCGCAGCAACCGTTGCTCCATTCCCAACACGTAAATTTGACTCTCCCTTGACGAGTCTTCTTCTATTCCTTAGCCCATGTATGTCATTACATATATGTGAGTCACACCCAGTATCAAATACCCAAGTGTCTGAGGAAATAGAATGACAATCAATAAAGAAGATTTCTGAAGAATATGGGGCATCCGATGCCTTATCCTTCTTCACGGACTCAAGATAAATCTTGCACTTTCTTCACAAATGGCTCTCCTTGCCATAATGATGGCAAGTTTCCTTTTGTGCTAGTTCTACCTTCTTAGCCCTTCTCTTCTTTCCCTTCTGCTGTTCCTTTGACTTCCTCTTAGAACCTTTCTTCGAGGAATCAACTAACAACACCGTCCCCTGCTCATGCTTCTCAGAAGACTCCACAGTCTTCAGCATATTGAGCAGTACCACAGATGAACCTCCTAGCATCTCAGAGGTGAAGAGGAGCTTTGAGACTTCGAACCTTTCGAATCTCACTTGCTCATCAACCAACTCACAAAGGCTTTATGACTAGTACGACAATATAATTATACTGATAAACAAGGGTTTCCAAAGACTATAAGTATTTTGAGGGGTCAATTTCCTAAGGTATTAGTTTTACGTTAGATAATATTTTTTTCGACGATTTATCAAACAACGCACGTGAAGTTTAGAAATGTTTAAACAATACCCTATACTTTTATATATTTACCAAATAATGCACTTAATTCTCTTTTTATCTCTCCCACTAAAAAGATCTACACCACTGTGGTGCTGAAATTACAAATCTCAGTATCACAGTGGCGGTGCAATCCCAACACCACTGTGGTGCTGAGATTTGAATTTTCAGCACTACAGTGGCGGTGCAATTTCAGCACCAATATTGTGGTGTTGGAATTTACAATTTTAACATCACAGTGGTACTGAAAGTTACAATTCCAACACCACCGCCAGATCGAGATTTGAATTTTCGACTAGCGGTGGTGCAATCCTCGATCACCATCGTGGTCTTGAAATTTACAATTCGGGACCACGCGGTCGTGGCCAGATCGCAATACAATCTGAGATCGAGATTTGAATTTTCAGCACCACGCTCGAGAATTTTACTGTGCTGCAGATTTGTTTGGCGGGAGAGATAAAAAGGAAATTAAATGTGCTATTTGATAAATATGAAAATATGAGATATTATTTAGACAATTTTAAATTTCACATGCATTGTTTGATAAATTATCATATATTTTTTATAATTTATTTTTTTTATATTGATTACAACGAGCCCTTTATTGCACCCACGTCCCACTGTCACGTTGAATCGTATGTTTGAATGATCGAGTACTCTTACAGTTGCTTTGTTTACTTCGAAATCGAAAAAGATGGATTGAGAAAAGAAAAAATTCCAAATGAAAAAAAAAACAATGAAAAGGTTAAAAAAATCTCCTATAGGGGAAAAAAAATTTAGAAAAAAATATATAAATAATTATGCTGCACTCAACGTCGGCAAGACACTGTCTGCCTGCAATGAGACAATTTTAAAAAAGAAGAAAATTAAAAATTAAAAAAGGAAAAATAATTTATCAAATTTAAAAATTATCTATCTATTGAATTAAAAAAAATTCTTTTTCGATATAAATAAAAAAATTATTTTCTCTCTCTCATTTTTTTTTTTTGAAATTTAGATATTCAAAATTTATCGATCCGATTAAATTTTAAAAGTAGACGATGGTATCTATTTTGAACGGTGCGAATTTATTTTTTTCTTCTCAAAATTTGTTATAATATAAATATTTAAGTTTTCGACTTAATTAATTACTGATTAATTACGAAGAGAATTCAATTTTATCTCTCTAAAATTTTTCGTTGATCATTTAGAATAAATTCAGAGAGGATACAAGTTTATCCCTACCAAAAAAATTAGATGTTAATATGGTATAGAATTGCTTGAATAGATAACAATTAATTCAATAATTTATCAAACAACGCACGTGAAGTTTAGAATTATCCAAACAATATCTCATACTTTCATATTTACCAAATAGCGATTTAATTCCCTTTTTACTCTTCCCGCTAAATAGACCTGCATCACAGTGGAAATCCCGGACATGGTACTAAGAATTCAAATTTCAGCACCACAGTGGTGGTATTAGAATTGCAATAATAGTAGTCTTTGAAATTTATAATCTCATTATCTTTGGAATTGTAAATTCAAAGCTGATGTTATCTAATTTGCAATTCCAACACCAGACAACGTCTCATACTTTCACATTTATCAAATAGCGTACTTAATTCTCTTTTTATCTCTCCTACCAAATAGACCTGCACCACAGTGGAAATCCCGAACGTGGTGCTAAGAATTCAAATTTCAGCACCACAATGGTGGTGTTGGAATTGCAACACCACTAGTGTTGGAATTTATAATCTCAACACTATAGTAGTGTTGGAATTGTAAATTTCAGCACCACTGTTGTACTGGAATTTGCAATTCCAACACCAGTGCTGGGATTGCATCACCATAGTGGTGGTGCTGAGATTGCACCACCACTATGGTACTGAGATTTGAATTTTCAACATTACAGTGGTGTTGGAATTTGTAATTCCAGCATCACAGTGATACATGTTTGTTTGACGGGAAGGGTAAAAAGAGAATTAAGTGTGTTATTTGATAGATATGAAAGTATGAGATATTATTTGGATATTTTTAAACTTCACGTGCGTTGTTTTCCCACCAAATGTAAGATGCTAATCCTCAATCACGTTATACTTATCAAGTAAATATCTATTATAATTATTTTTTTTTTGTTCGACAGTAAGACAGACTGATCGAGAAAGAGAGGATTCAGTTTCCTTCTATAGTGTAAAGGAATAGAATCAAATCGAATCGAATTTTAAAACAAAATTTAGTATTTGAGTTCGAGTTCAAATTCGAACTAACATATTCGAGCTCAATTCGAAGTTTGAAAATTTAATAATTTTAGATTCGAATTCGATTCGAATCAAAGCTCGAGTTTGGATTGGATTCGAAATTTTTGAATATTAATTTAAACGGTTCAATTACTATTCAAAATTGAGATTCGATTTAATATTCGAAAATGGATGTTCGATTTAATATTCAAAAATTGATGTTCATTTTAATATATAAAATTTTTTAATAAATAAAATATTAAAATTCACGAACAATCGAACAATATTATTTCGATTAGAATTCGATTCGAAAAATATTTATATATATTTATGTTCGATTCGAATTCGATAATTTTAAATTCGAATAGAATATTATTCGAATCTATTTAAAAAAAAATTACGAACCGGACTCGATTGGTTTACACCCTTCTCTCCGAGACACAGAAATTTCAAAGACACTGTATCAGGAATGGATTTGGTCATTTGGATTGAACCCCTGTCATTCTATCCGTCGCATCGAATTCTCGTGGCGCTTATTTCCTTCGTCTCAATTATTATTATTTTTTAAAATTTCTTTCCTCTCAAGCACACGGTGGTAATACACGTCATTTATTTTATACGATTTAGGTCATTAATATTTATCATAGTTTTTAAAAATAAAAATTAAGGTATTATTTATAATTCAATAGAAAAAAAAATCATAAATTCATTAATATTTCACTAGAATAGTTATTTATACAAAATTCAAAATCACCTAACTTTCTATTTATATGACAGTGACGTATTATATTTTATTAATAATTTTTGAAAATAGTCTCGACCCTCGTGAAATAGAAACACTCTGTTTCCGCCCATGAACCGAAAGGATCGACACACACCTCCACTCGCTCACTTCCTCCGCTCCATTCCCTCGCCCTAAAGTCTCTTCTCTCCGGATCTCTCGCTTCGCCTTCCCGATCTCCGGCGCCGGCGCTTTCATTCGAGGTCTCCGACGTACGGTGATCCAGCTTCCTCTCGTAGGTCATGTAAGGCAGCCGTTGCTCTTCTGCTCCCGAACAATGTGATTTCTTGTTCATCCTCATGTTTTGGTTCTTCTGTGACCGTGATGTTTCATTCTGAATGACTGTCGTTTTCTTCCCTCGACGTTTTGTTTCTTCCTTGTAAGGGTGATGCTATCTAACTCGGTTTTCGGTGTGCATTGTATCTTCTTGAATCGTGATCTTGACTGATCGACCATACAGCATGGCTGCGATGTCTTTATCATGAGTTTGTCGAAACGAATAGGGGGAATGCATTTTGTGTTTTGAAAAACATTTAAACTGCAGTAGGTGACAATATTGATTTGGAAAAATTAGACAAGAAAAATGTTAGGCTTAAAGTATGCATGAATGTAAGTCTCGACTTTGGCATGATAAGGCCTTTGGAAAGAGTTGCCTATCCGATGGCAGAATTACCATTGGGCTTCACATGCTGCTACTTAGAGATGATTGTGGGGTATGAGTGGTTTGAGAGGAATATCAAACCTTAAGTGGGGGGAAATAGAAACAATTTAGCTCAGTCCCACACGAGAAGTTGTTAGCTAATGAAGTGGGTTTTTAGGCTCACATGAGTTCATTATTAGTTGCATGGTCTTGTTTTTTTCAGCTAATGGTTGGGCCTTAAATTAATGAAGCAATTCTATTATTGTGGTAGGTTATGATAGGAATAGTACTCAAGCAATGACATTTTTAAATCTAATGTATACCATAAAATGGGAGTAATAGTATAGAAGTACTGTCGAATAACATGTTTTCATTCTAAATTTGCTTTCATGTCCAATGATAATGAAATGAGATAGCTAAACTCAGGATACAAAACTGAGTTTATCGTATTCTTGATTTTGAATTTATATTTCAAATTGAAATGAGATTCTATTTGATTATCTGAATTCTCTTCATAATTTTTTTTTTTGACCAAATAGTGCAATGGTACGACAAAAGAAACACAGGGAAGGAAATATGCAGTTCTTAGAATCATTTAACACCATGGTTTCATCAAGGAATTTACGCAAGAGTGACCTAGGAGGAGTGATCTTCGGATGCAAGCACCACACAATGAAAGAGTGCTTGTCCAAGCAGTTATTTGGTTAGTCATTGTGTTTGAGATTAAATAATTCCATCTTCTTGTTTAACTATGATGCTTCATGTGTGATATTACTGAATATTTTCCATTTTTTACTTCCTTTAATACCATAATTATTAGTTTTAAGATGAAAATTTTCATTAAGATGAAAACTAGTTTTTTGTTGTAAGTTTAAATCAAATGTGATTAAAGTATGATGAAAGTCAAGGTAGGCAAAAAGGCAAGTTCTAGAAATTGAAAAGTTTAAAAGATCAAGGTATACTTCGTTATTTTAATTATTTGATACAATTGCAAGAACTAAGAAAACACCTAATGATTAGAGGAAACAAATCTACTATTAGCAATTTATATAACAACTATTATATATAGAAACTAAGTATATGAATCATACCATGAATCTTTAAATTTGATAGTTGGGAGAAGAATAAGAATTGAAACAAAAAAAATGAAACTAAATTGGGTTTAATGTGTGGAATCTCTAAATTCTCAGATTTGGAATTTCTCCCTTGTATAGTTTTGTCAACCTGACACGATACAATATAGAGACTTACCTCGAATTGAGCATTAACTCGTGTAGAGTCAAGATTTGTCATAATCAAATGACACATGATAAGAAGTTAGTTGAGTAGAAATGAGAATCTTAGACAGAAGTATGTCATTACTGAACACCAATAAATTAATTACTTGTAGCTTCAGACTATTAAATGAGGGAAATAGAACAAAATGGTGCAGACATTCAAAATAGATCAATGAATTTTACAATTGCACAAGTTGAACTGACCATGCTTGAAGGTGCAAGAAATAGAGAGAGACAAAAGAAAATTATACTTAATACTGGACATAAAAGATCCGAATGGCAACAACAATAGTAGAATAATATCTAAGTAGACTACATTTACAATTTGTTTTATGCTATCATCTTTTTTAAAATTTATTTGCTAAACAAAAAAATGATGGAAGTCTTGTGAATTCTGTGGTTGGCAAAGGCAAACCCTGCAAATCCAAAACATTGCAATGATATTTTATGAAAGTCTATAATTAAGAGGGGACCACAACTTGATCTGCCACTAATAGTTGAACTATGAACTCGTAAATTACAATGACTTCTTTAATCTTTTCATCGTATCCATGTATTTGTTATGTTTCCTCATTTAACTCCTCTCTGTTATCATTTACGTTTTCCTTAAAAATCTTTGCAATTTTGTTCTTTGGCAGGTTTACCTTCAGCTCACTTCCGCTATGTCAAAAATATAGAAGAAGGATTACCTCTTTTTCTATTTAACTACAGTGATCGGAAATTGCATGGCATTTTTGAGGCCACAAGCAGTGGCCAGATAAACATCAATTCATATGCATGGACTGATGGTGATGACAGAACACAATTTCCAGCACAGGTTATCTCTCGAGCTACTTCCTTTCACATGTCAAAAGCTATTTATATTTTGGTTGCATCAAAATTGTTTTAGCCTTTTTATTCTCAACTTTGTCTGGTGTATGTTCTGTTTATGAAGGTCTCAGCACACTTCAGGGTACAATGTGTACCCCTCACAGAGAACCAATTCAAGGACATTATAAAGGACAACTACTATACACCTCAACACTTCTGGTTTGAGCTTGACCATGATCAGACAAGAGCTTTGATCGAAACTTTTGTACCTTTACCTTCATCCTCCAACGCCAGAGCAGTTCCTGTTACTATCCAGAATAAAATGTTACCTGTTTCATCAACTAACATCTTAAAGGCAACGACTAGCAGTAGATATACTTATGCCATGATATGTGGGTCGAAGAAGGATATTAATATGCCTAATGATTTTATTAGTCAGAACAACTATGCCGCCATTGCTTGTGATGATACTGACCCTGGTGGTTCAAATAAAGCATCCGATGGTACCATTGAACAAACAGAAAATGTGGAGCCATTGTCTGACTGGGAAGAATGGGCTGATAAAATTTTGCAGGATAATTTAGATGCAAGTGATTCTTTGGATGGAAAGAACAAGATGCAGGAACATGAATCTGTTACTGAGGCAACAGAAAATGCAGAAGTTCTGCTCAAGCTTAGGATGGTGGCTGCAAATCATCAAGACTCAACTCAGTCTACCGATGCTTGCATAGATGAAAAAACCATTCCATTTACTTCTAAGGGGGAGAGTATTGGGAAGAGAACAGAAGAGCACACTATTACGGTTATTAAGGAAGAAGATGCAGCTAGACCTGCAATTGCTGAGGTAGCGAAGCTCAAAAACTTAGCACACCACTTAAATATCAAAGTTGAATGTAACAATGCTTCAGAATCTGGACCATGTTAAAAGACTTTAAGAAATAAAAGGTTCACTTGTAGCCATAGCTAACAGAATAGACAAGACATCAAACTAATCAAGTTCTATATCACTGGGTGATTGGCTATACAAGTTAAGTAGGTTGACTGGCAAATCGAGTGGGAATGTGGGATAAAATTGAATTATATTCATAAATTAGAACAACAACGTCCTTATGCATAAAGCAATCTAGCACATCCAATGACTGAATATCTCATGTAGGACTAAATCTATGATCATATATTTATTAACCGTTGTAACTCTGTTTTAGACAGATTAGCAACGTACACACATATATATATAATTTAAATTATGACTAAAAATTAAATAGAAATATAAAGAAAAGGTTAATCCCACATTTTTGAGAACCTTACCTTATGCCTTTTGATTTACCTTTCTTTTTCTATATTTGCAGCCATCAGAAACTTTTTGTGAGTTGAAAGCATTGGTGGAAAATCTAGAAAAAAAACAGGTCTCTCTCTATCTCTCAACTCCATTCTGGATGTTTTATTTTACATGTTTTGTGTTTACAAGGTCCCTGAGCTTTACTTTAGTTTTGGATTGTCATCTTGATCTTTGGGATGTGATTATATTTTAAACGTGGAGATTATATGACAAACTGTTTGATGCTAAGTATGCATTAAGGTATGTGACAACTTCTAAAGAAATGATCATTTAATATACAGGTGAGAGATATCTAAATTCTGTGTCCTGAAGCATGCATTTTCCTGGTAGAATCTAGTGCATCCTTTGAGTAGAAGAATATATTTTTAACGCCTATATTTATTCGTCCCAAAGCAGCCCATGATTTTTTTTTAAGGAAAAAAGTTAAAACTATCTTCTTCCACTCAAAGAATGTGCTAGGTTCTACCCTTGTGATTCTGAAAAATTCTTACATCTAAACCATCAAAGCGTGGAAAATTAAAAAATGTTACCTGGGCAATAATGAAAATTCTTAACCTGATTGCTGAACTATTTTGTTTAGAGTTCATATGAAGAATTTTTTTTCATTTTTAAAGTACTACCGCAGATATATTTTCTTTCTTTGTTACTGATAAATCTATAACATCTACAAGTACTTTCAATGATCAAAATTAGGTTCATGCACAAATACATTACTACTAAAGTGCCCCAAATTCTGTATTTTTTACTGAATTCTATAATTGGCAGGCAAACTTTCAACCAAACTCCCTTATTATCAAAGAATAAAAGTTTTATGAGAATTCAGATTTCATATGCTTGACTTTAGACTATCAACTCTCTTGAACAATGTTAATTCTTCCCTATTTTTATTCATTAAGATTTAATAATTTCTTTCCAAATTAGTTTTTGTTCCAATTTCTATGCATGTATGTTCGTGTTGATGCTATCATTATACTATTAATTCTCAGATTTTGCATTGTATTCATATCTTCTATAGTATGATATCACCCATATTGAGTTATTTTGTACCTCACTTCTATCATTGCATATGATGCGATACATTCAAAATTATTAGGTACCACTCTGGTTGCCTTCGTACCTGGTCTCGACATATGTATCATCTGATATGTCACTAGTTTAAATCTATGGTAAAAAATAATGTTTTTGAGTGTTCTTTTCTTAAAAATTGTAAGATAAGGTTTCTGCGTTTGGAAAAGTCAATTTACCTATACTAAACTACTTTTAGGTAATGGACTTTGGCTTGAAGTGTTCAAATGAATACATCTTTGAACATGATCCCAAACCTGCTTGATCTGCCTTGTAATTTAGGTTAAATCTGATCGAGAAATTCAACAATTACGGAAGCTTGTTGTGGACTCGGAGAGAAGAATTCAACAATTGACCAGTCATATCAATGAACTAGACCTAAAGAAAGCTCCTTCGTCAATTCATGATAATTCACTTGACAAACACATTGTGGATTGTCTAGATCCAGAGCATGTCATATATCTTGTTGGTGGTTACAATGGCATTTCCTGGTTAACAACCTTGCGCTCTTTCTCACCATCACTGGACATTTTAACTTCTCTTAAGTCCATGAGTTGTGCTCATTCTTATGCTTCTGCTGTTAGAATGGATGGCAATATCTATGTTCTTGGCGGTGGTGATGGCAGTTCATGGTACAACACAGGTAGTTTGGACACACATGGGTAGACCCTTTTCTTTTGCATTTTTTTTTCATCATTACTTGATGTACCAACTTTTTTTTCTTTTTATTTCTGAAGTTGAGTGCTATAATCCAAGGAATGATGTATTGACCTCATGCCCCACGTTGCTGCATAAGAAAGGAAATCTAGCTGGTTGCACACTGAATGACAAGATATACGCCATTGGTGGAGGAGATGGTAGTCAGTGTTTCTCGGATGTTGAAATGTTTGATCCTGCACTGGGAAAGTGGGTCAACAACCAACCAATGCTGAATAAGGTATAATTCTTAACCGAGCTGTTCAATCTAAGTTTCATGTTTCTATTGCTGAGATCTATATCCTTTTCCTGATCTTTATTTGAAAGGTATAAAAAAGGCCATGACACAATCATTATAACATGCGCGCTGATGTAATACATCATGAAAATGATACATATAAAGTATGTTTGTACAGCTTAAAGAAACTTAATGGCACTAATATTCAAGTATTTAATTGTTCGTTTCTAATTATGTTATAAAATGGCTATAAGCAATTGGCAACAATAGAAGAGCTTTAAACAATACAATTTACAAATGACACAGACACACAATCCGAGTCACAAGATGCACATAATACTCTCAAGCAAATTAATTGAAAGGAGGAATTAATCAAGATCACAATGCTAGGAGGTTTCTAAGTGAAGTTTCTCATCCAAATCAATCCTCTGCCTAGGATTTCCTGGCTGGATTTTCTTGTTGACTGCTTGTTCTCACTTTGTTTTTCAGTTATCTTCAACCAATATCCCTCATGCATTAATTCTTTTGGTCCATGAACATAGCCTTAGTTAACCCTGAAATTATCACTTACCTATCTCTCAACCTTGAGATGTTCAATGATCATCCCTCATGTGTAAACTCTAAGTGCACACATGTGGTACTAACTCTAGCCTTGCCGACCAGGGTTAATGTCACTGTCAAACTGGTCCTAACTCGACCACCCATCAAACTTGTTACAAGAACAAGAAGAAAACAAAAACAATAAACATTCCTAAATAAGAAGAGTTTAGGAAAACTCATTCGATGTTTTCTCTTCTTGGCTTTCTATTATATTGCTTTCTATTAGAAAAACTCATTTGATCATTCAAGAATAGTGCTGTTGAAGCTTTGGAATTAAAGAAACTTGTAGTAGGACTATAGGAATAGATTATTTTGGCTCTAGGTTATTCTTGAATGGCTAGGCTAGGAGACAATAATATTAAGCTCACAGGCTTAATTCACTTAATTCAAGCATTAACTAAGATTTTGGTGGTTGTTGACGGAATATTTATATAGGATTTAATTCAAAAAGAGTCATTGGGACAAACTAGAATGGCAGCTTCCATGAGAAGGATTGTATCAACTGTATCTCAGGGATTGGTTACCCAAGAATAGGCCAAAGAGTCATCCACAGATTGATTATCTCAAATTGGCCTAGATTCTACCATCAGTCCTAATTTTACTAGGATATGTAGGATGTTATTCAATGAATTTGAACTGAGCTGAGACAGATTAATGATGGTGTAAATAAGTTCTCAGGTTCAAATGAAGTTTAGACTTTATAAAACTTCCAAAAGCTGCTGAAAATTGATAATTTTTATCCTTTTTTTTTCTATCTTGATGTATCACCGTTCTGATCTTTCTCATTACATCACATGCGGTGCATCCTAGCTCATAAGGTATATTTTTGCATAGTTTTGCTCCGTTCTAGTAATAATCTTTTTCTGCCTTCGGTTCATGCAATGCCATCTTCATTACTTCACTCGATATCTCAAATCTTAACACCTTTATAACGATTGTTTTGATTGACCTTATGTGTTATTTCATCTTTCATTGTTGTTTCTTGCTTTTGTTCATTGATCTTTCTTTGGTACCACATGGAATTTTTGGTTTACATTAAATAGTGAATTAGGTTGGTTAAGAACTTTCAGTTTTTTCTTTCAGCGATTTGCTCTCGCTGCCGCAGAACTTCAAGGAATTATTTATGCTGTTGGCGGATTCAACGGAAATGAATACTTGAAGTAAGAGTTCATATTAGCTTTTTTACTCACTTCTATTTTATGAATCAGGATGCCAGCCTTAGCCTCCTTTCCCCACCCTGAATAACATAAAAATAGTCATACATTGCTCCTAGACAAACTTTCAAATTTGTTTCGCCTTTTAAATTAAGGATCCAACAAAATATTAAGATGAATATCATGAATATGTGGAGGTGCTAGAAAGGATAAAATGAATAGTTCTAATATTTGAACTATTATTTGTAGCTCCAATAAATGATAAAATGAGTTGATAAGAATATATTTGAAGTTAATCAATATATCCTAGTACGGCTGGATCAATTAGCGTGAAACATGAAAGGAATATATTAAGTCTAAAGAAAATATGGAGTTGCTAGAACAGGATAAAATGAATAATTCTAATATTTGAACTATTATTTGTACCTCCAATAGATGATAAAATGAGTCGATTCAAGTATATTTGAAGTTAATTAATATATTCTAGTAGGGTTGGATCAATCAATGTGAAAAATGAAAGCAATATATTGAGTCCAAAGAAAATGTGAATCAATGCAATAAAATATAATTCAATTGATTTCAATATTACTAGTTAAATATTTACGTTCTACATAGTTCTTGAACTTGATGGAAGAAGAATATAATTCTTGTAAATGATTGATAAAAACTATGATAAAATATACACTTCAAATAAAGAAACAGATAAAAAAAAATGATTAGCAATAATAAAATTTATTTAAATATAGATGATAATATAGTAGATGATAGAATCCAATGATATAGAAGAATCTATATAGTCAAATTCCACCTAATACGATAAGATTTAATTGTTATTGTTGTATGAATCTTTTGCATATATATAACTGTGATCTTTAGATAAATATGATTGAATTCTCGTTCTTTCTCTTCCTCTCTCTCATTTACAGTTCAGTAGAGATGTTCGACCACAGAGTAGGTTACTGGACCAAGCTTCCCAGCATGAACATGAGGCGGAGTTGCCACTCAGTGGCAGTGTTGAACGACAAGCTGTAAGTTCATAATTTCTACCGAGCGAAGAAAAAGGAAAAACTGATAGGAAGCTCTTTTAATTACTCCTGAAATCACGATGACGACGACTCAATGAATTTGCTTCTCCTTCAGCTATGCAATTGCAGGTCACAACGGCGATCGCATGATCTCGAGCGTCGAAACGTATGACCCCCGTGCGTCCTCCTGGGTCATGGCGGAGCCGATGAACGCTGTAAGAGGATACGCTGCCACAGCTGTTCTTGGAGATTTGATCTTTGTGATCGGCGGTGTCCAGGACGGGGAGGTCATCTCCAGCACGGTAATAAAATACAAACTCCTTTTTCTTTCTCGGCATGACTGTCGATCGAGTTGTTCCGTCGTTGAGATTCTTACGTGCGATGGCGATGGCGATGGCAATGGCAGGTGGAGTGTTACAGGGAGGGAAGCGGATGGCGTCGGACCGGGCTGAAGGCTGTCGGTCGACTGGGCTTTAGCTCAGCCGTTGTCGTTTGAAGTTGGAGAAGATGAGGATCGCGTGGAATAAACTTGTATAATGATCAGCGATAAATCATCAAAAAGTATCGAAAACTGTTAAAGGATAGATTTTCGTTAAAATCGATCGTATGTTTTGAAAACTCAACCGAGCCTGTGAATGGATTTTCTTCTATTTTCCCTACAAATTGTATTGGACGTGAGTTTTCGATCAGTGATTACAAACTGTAGTATAAGAGGTAGTGTTTTTCTTAAATTCCGACCTTAGCTCAGTTGGTAGAGCGGAGGACTGTAGTGGTTGCAGCTGATCCTTAGGTCGCTGGTTCGAATCCGGCAGGTCGGACGGTTCTTAATCCTTTTTTTCTCTTTTAATTTTCCTTTTTGAAAATAAAAAATTACTGGCTTGAATCCAATTTAGAGCCAACGAAACGGACGCTGTCCGCGGTCTCCGTCGAATCAAACGGTAAATCTCACCGGCTACCGGTCTCTACAGGTCAACGCTTTCCCCTCGAGCTCAAGCCCCTTTTCGTCGCCCTTCTTCGAGACTTTACCGACAGAGAGAGAAGAAATGGAGGACGCCGACGACGGCGATGAGAGGACGATCGTCGCCGTGCGCCACATTGCCGATAGCTTCGCGATTTTGCCCTCCAGGGTTTCTACTCCTACGACGACGGCTTCCTGCCCGAGCTCGATCCCCTACCCTCCGACGCCCACTCTTCCGAGCTCCTCCGCGACGCTGTCACCGTGCACAAGGCCCTCGGCTTCTCTCGATCCCGCGGTTCTTCATGGACTTGCAGAAGCGGCTCATCTTTTTTCAATATTTATTTCCTTCGCTTTTTGATCCATTCTCTGTTTGCTTTTTGATCCATTCATCGGTAATTAAGTTTGTTTTCATGCGGTTTGTATATTTCATTAATTATCCTAATATCCTTTTTTTAATAATATTAAATATATTTTAAAAAATATCCGGCAAAAAGTCAGCAACAATGTCGACACAGTGCCGCAATTTCAAAGTCAAAAGCATTTGGAACTATCAAACCTTTCAAACAATTTGACCACAATTCTAGAATTATGTGAAGAAAAAAAATTAAAATTAAAACTATTCGAAGAAAATACTATAGTTTTTTACTCCGTTTATAAAAAATATATTATCATCCACTGAAATGCACAAAAGTTATTTTGTCCCTAAAAAAAAATATAAAACAAAACTCAAACACACAGCGACAAATCGTGTAAATCGATTCCTAAGCCCACTTTGCAAGGAGAGACATGAGACCTGCCCCGAGAAGCATAGCGACGTTGAGAAAGAGCTGCAAATTTGGCCTGCTCTGAACTTTAGGGTTCATGAAGTCTGCTGCGAGAAGATCAACCAGCGCCATGTAGACCAAAATCCCAGCAGCCGCAGAGTTGAGAATCCCCTCTACGATCAGAGCAGTGGGGCTGTTCTCATCGTACCCCGATGATACTGCAATCCCTATGGCAATCCCAACTGGGGTCGTCAGAGAGAAGAAGAGCCCCATTGTGATGATCGACCTTCTTTTGAACTTAGCCTGTTTCCAAATAAACTTGTTATCGTTTCAAAATAAACTTCTAAATTTATTTTTCTTAATTTCCAAAGGATGATTAATTATTAGACAAATGCAGTGTGAGACAATCTAAATGAGTTCTTCTATGTTTATTTATCTTAATTTTTAAGCCTTTTAGGATCATTATCAACGTCCGTGAGTCGATCTCGAAATAAGTTTATTATCATCGTAGCTAGCTACTCCTCTACATTGAAGATTGGAACCGTCAGATCAATCTAACGATCCTCGCCGATCTGTCTCAAAGCAATTGTGAGAGAAATAAATCACGGAGGATTCTATGGGTCTTGACATGGTGGTCAAAATGCGGCGTGGGGGTCATTTGAATTCAGAAAAGAGTTTTAGACCTCTTCCGGAATTGACCCATACCACTTTAACAAGTATCGTCGTATCTTAGCCATCACGTCATCTCCGTAAAAACATCGTAGCTAGCTACTCAAATATGGACTAAAGATTCTATTTACTTGATTTGTATATGTGTGTATGGTTCTCTTAAATTTGTTTGTGTTTATTTTTTTCTTAATTTTTCATCTCTTAGGATAATTATTAGACAAATGCAGTGTTTGGCAATCTAAATGAGTTCTCCAATGTTTATTTTATATTTTTTTATTTTTATTTTAAGTCATTTAAGATCATTACAATCGTTCAGTTTCGAGAAGGGAAATCATGATCTTTAAATTACATATCAATAATTTTATCATTATATATATATATATATACCTCTCTTATATTGGCATGCACAATTAAAGAGGGGGCACATGGGTGCCTCTCTCTCTCAATCTCATACTTAAGCGAGCAAGGGAAGGTGCCCATCAATTCTCCGCATATATATATATTTATTATTCTGAGCGTTTAATGGTGTGTGACCCGTGTGCAATAATGAAAAATATATAGTAATTTCATTGCCCGAGTAAGTATAGGATTTTTTTCTCGTTGAAAATTCTCGCCACCCTCGCCGCTCGACATCACCACCAAGCGATCGAATTATGGCCGCGATTCGATTGGAATTCAACCGATGTCAGAGTCCGATCAATCTGTAGTCGGATTGTGATCTAAATCTGGTTGAATTGTGGCGCTAACACTGCGGCTGCTAGCGGTCGAACCACGAACGAATTCCGACTGAATTGCGGTTGAAATCCGATGCGATTGTGACCGCCAATTCCGATCGATTTAATCGTAAACGGATTCAGAAGTTGAATTATAATACTCATTAGAAAAGAAAAAATTACGACATGAGGAACGAAAAAGAGAAGATACTGATACTGTACATTATTTATTACTATTTATTATTTATTATTGTGTAATTCTACTGGATCAAATAGGCGCTGAGCATAAAGATGTCTATACACTTAGCATCTTTTAGAATCATTAAATAATTTTAGGAGACAATAAATAAGTGTATTTAAGTAAAGAAATTAAGTTGAATACGTACCTGAGCAATACAACCTCCGAGACCCATGCCTTCGAAGAATTGATGAAAACTGAGAGCCGCCACGAGAGGCCTTATCACGGAGGGTGACTCCGATGCGCCTAGTGAGATCCCTATGATCACCGAATGGACGATGATCCCCAGCTCCAAAACCTATCACATCGATTTTTTTTTTAATTTTATTTTTATTTTAATTATTATTGCAGAGAAATAAGTATTTATTTTTATATTTATTTTAATTTTAGGGTTAAAAAAAACCTGAGAAATAACTCGATGGCGGATGAGCTGCTGCGGAGTTTCGTCCTTCAGATCGAGGACATGGGCATGGCCGTGAGTTGAATGGGTGTGGATGTGATTCGATCCGCCCTCCTCCTCCTCCTCCGCCACCGCCGTTGAGCTTCCGTGCACGCGGCTGAAGTAGACGGTGGCGATCGTGTCGATCGCCAGCGTCCCCATGGCCGCCACCATGGCGCTGAAGCCGGCGAAGGGGAAGTCGGACCAGGGATGGGGGTCGAGGCAGGGGGAGGTTAGGTTTTCGAAGGCGTCGGGGAGGATGTGGACGAAGCCGGTGGCGAGGATGACGCCGGCGGCGAAGGCCTTGATGACGAAGAAGATGTCCTTCTCGGGGCGGAGCGCGGGGATCCATCGGCCGAGCACCGGGATGAGCACGCCGATGCCGCCGCAGATGAGGATGGAGAATATGGCGCCGATCCTGAGCCGGAGGGCGACCGTCTTGTTGCGGCCTTCCTCGTCGTTCGAGCAGGAGCAGTCGCAGTCGGCGGAGGCGAGTAATGGGAGGAGGACGAGAAGGAGGAGGAGGAGGAAGCAGAGTCTCCGGCCGTCGCCGCCGGCCATCGTCGTCTCTCGAAGAACCGGAGAAAAGAAAAGGTTTACTTCGAATGGAAAACTGAGCGTAGGAGTTCGTTAACCGAGAGCTTCTTCTTATAGATGCAGAAAAGGGTTTGCGCAATTTTCATTTCGCTGCAAAATTTTATGAACATTGTCATTTACGTACCTTCACTTTATAAAATATGATTTCGCTCCCTTGAGACCAAAAAAATATAATTAGCACGAATAAAAAGAGCAAGTATTTAATTTTATTTCCAAAGTTTATTTTAAAAAATTATTGAAATAACAACACATGGTTTTAAAGGTATTATTTTCGGCAGTGTGACTTCCACATTGAATAATTTTATAGGGATGGTGTGATTGTGGGATCAAATTTCGTCATTGAATCATTAGTACTTTTCAAATTTATTCTAATGATCGATAAAAAAATTTCAAGGGACATGATCAATCATCTTCATTATAATCTGATCGAAAGCTCATATATTGATGTCATCTAAAAATTTTAAAAATAAAGATATTATTTTCTTTTTTTTATTGGCACAAGGGTATTCGAACTTTTGGTCCAGTTAATCTTTAGAAGTGACCGACTTTGTCTCACGGATTTTCGGAACACCTCGTCAATAATTAAGTCGAATAAAGTCGAAGTCCAAGTAGTCTCCATCGGCCACCAAGATAAATCAGAGAAACATTCATAGTTTTTTTTTACAGTTTAATTCGGATTCCATAGTTGGTCTGAATGAATTTTTTTTCTAAAATAAAGGTATTATCTTCCATCCCTTGATTTGTTAATTTAATATTGTTAGAAATTAATAATTATATTAACTCTACCGTTTTATTATTTCTCACACACTTCACTAATAAAATTAAATAAACTTATTTCGTTAGATGCTATTATATTTTTTATAATTTTAAAATGTAATACAAAAATATTAAATATTTCAACATTCCTCTCAAACCGTTAAATAAAGTTTTTTTTTATTTTCAACTTAGATATAATAATATTTGTCTATTTATTTATGTTTGTGATGCTGTTAAAAGTACAACAGAAGAATAAAATATGATACTTATTGGGAGAAATAAGCTCTTACTCCACGAAGAAAAATAAAAATTCAATTAATTCCACAATAAATATAAAAATAAATATTTTAAATAAAAAATGATAAATTTTAGGACGATTATAATTAATATTATATTTATTGCCTAAATAGAAAATATAACTATTCAATAACAATTAACAAACAAATGTAATATGTAATTATTGTAGCCGTTTTATTCTTTTATTATTGAAGTGTTGATTATTTACAATTATTTCGTAACCGAAAGAAAAAAATAAATTAGAAAGTGCTCGGACAATCTCCAATTTTCCTTATTTATCATTCAATTTGAAAAAAAAAAACAAATTTAATATAGCTAAAAATTGAACCGTAAATATTTGAGAGCTAAACTCTCGGTCGCTAACTTGTAGCTCCGAGGACAAGAACTTTATAATATCATGTTCAATGATCTAATTGTTATCAAATTTTGAAAAATTCTTTCTAACAAATTAAATATATGTGAATACTTCTATCCAGAGATATCATCAATGATCTAAGATACTCTTAACCTGATGAGAAGGTTGTGTCAATAGACAAAAGTATGGAAATTAGCCTTCGGAAGAACAGTGCGGTGATAAAAGCAGAGAGACATTCCATAAGAGAACGCAGTTCGATTCTCTATTTCGACATTATTCGACGGTAAATTTAGAAAAAAAATCATTCGGGGCGATCCTAGGGCATAGGAGTTTACTCGGTGGATGGAGTATGACTTCGACATTGGACCGTCGTTCATAGATGATGCGACTGCGAAGTCCAGACTAAATCGTGAAAAAGTTACAAGTGCATTTCTGATTTACCCTTAGTGATTAGTGGATGTTACTTGGATTCCGACCTTATCTGACTCAACGGTTGACGAGGCATTCCGAAGGTCCGTAGGATATGATCAATAATTCTCAGATCGAAGGTTCAGATATCTTAGTGTCAATAAAAAAAATAAAATAATGAGTGTGAAAACTAATATCCCTTTACAATCCGATATATCCGATTTATATGATACAAACTCAATTAAATCGAGCCTAGTTACCAATGAAGTATATTACTCGGTAAAAAATTAGAATCATCAATCTAGCGGTCTTCATCGACCTGTCCTATGATCATTATAAGAGAGATAAATCGCGAGTGATCTTTTGGACCTTGATGCGTTGACCAAAGATAGGGGAGTCATCTGAGTCAGAGAGAAGTTTTAGACCTTCCTTCAAAATCGATCTATATTAATTCTGCAAATGTTATACTATCCCAGTTAATGCGTCATCACCGTAGAAATTACCAATGAAGTATATTAGAACAATATCCAACCATCAACAATTCATAAAATTAGAATCCAATAGTCCATTAGAGTTTGAGTTGTGACTCTGTAAATATCACATGATACAAATCCCTTTTTTTTTTCCCTTTCTTTCTTCTTCGTCATTTCATTTCATTTTCTTCATTTGAAAGAAGATATCTGACTTAGACATTAGAGGAGTCTCATTGAGATAACTCTCGAGCGAGCCCTCTGACTCGTATTAATTTATACAGGTCCAATCATTTAGCAAGAAAAGCTTCGTCAATAATCTTAAATAATATGATAATTTCTTATCGCATTACTTAGCATTTCGCTAATTATAGATCCAGTGAATGAAAAAAAAATTATCTTGACTTTCTTGCAATTCACTTCTTTAATGATCCCATCCAAAAATAAAATTGAACATTTGTTGTATTGATCTTGAATTTTAAAATTTCTTTAAAGGTAGTAAAATTATATGTTTCACTCATCCCAAACATCTTTATCAATCGATCTCACAACCATCGTAAGTTCGCCGAGTCCACGAGAGAGAACATATTCTTATGACCACAATAATAAATCATGTCAAATTTAACACGCATCAAATGTGCACCGTCGGTATCCAACAACTATCCTTCGATCCCTAAGTTAGATAGGACATATAAGAAAAAATATATATCAAGTACAATAAAATTCAGAGAAGAAGAAAAAGAGTTATCTCTTGTATAGTTGGAAAAAAAAATGCAAGAGAAAAAAGAGAAAACCCTTCATTATTTATCTCGATCGTATCTTTATATAGCAACTCCGAGATGCTTTCCCCACAATTCTTCCTCGTGATGCCTTATGGTAAATCGTTAGGGAATAATCTCTATCAAAAATCTCCATGTGACATGCCATGCACGTCGTAATTAGCACGGTGGGTGGTTGTTGGGGGACAAGATATATATGACAGATATTACGCGAGGAATCTTCCTTGCCACCTTTGGACCTTCAATTCCTAAGGCTCTTAGACTCCGAGCTTCCATTACTCCCGTCCTTTGCTTCCTCGAGCCCTTTATGCTTCTCGAGTTCCTTGGGGTCTCCTAAGCTAGTGGATGCCTGGGTCGTCAACTTCCCGACTTTCGATTGTCCGAGTCCTTAGCTTCCCATCTCTTCTGTGTTTAAGTCCTCGACTTCATGTCTTTCCTATGCCTGAGTCCTCGACTTCATATCCTCCCACTTTCTTTAGAGCCTACGGCTCCATGAGCTCCGCTTATTGCCTCATGGTTCGGGGTTGCATGGTGGCTCGACCTGCCCTAAGTGAGCCCTTTATAACCTTTCCAGTCATCATCATTGTCGAAACTAACATGTCTCGAGTGGAGCCAATAGCACTCGATCGGGAATTAAAGAGTCACTTTTCGAATACCATCATTTAACTTGAGCCATACTTTGAGAGTATCAGTAAGGTAAATCATAGTGGACTTCGTCCTACCGAGTGCTAGCATGATAGGAGGACAAATATCCTTGATAGCTACCCTTGCTCCATTATAGCAAATCTATCATTTGTTAGTCATCCGGCTTTGTCCGTGGGATGGAGGTTATTTTTGAAATGCTAAAATATATAAGAATCAATTTGATTTTTATAAAACTCTAAGAGAAAATTGCACTTATTATAATTTAACAAAAAAATTAAAATTGTTAAAATAAATACTAAGGACATGTATACCGAAAGATTAATATTTAAATGAAATTTAAAATTCCTTTTTTAAATATTTGATAATATGTAGTAAAAAATAGGAATAAATCACACGATGAGCACATCCAAGAATGAATTATTATTTGGATTCTCGATAAGGTTGTCATAGTCTCCAAGATAATAATAATAATAATAATAAAAAAGAAGATTTAGGTCAACTTTAGAATATACCTTAATTTATAGATTAGTTTAGGGTTTAGATGACGATTAGCGTGGTTGGAGAAGAACAAATTTATAAGTGAAAAAATTACTTGAGACGGAAAAAAAAGAAAGATAGGAGGAAAAATGAGATCGGGAAAAAAAAATTTAAAAAGACAAAAAAAAAAAAAAAAAAAAAGGAAAACGAATAGGCTCCGAACAAAATTTAAAAAATTTGAAAATTAAATCCTATTTAATATTAAAAAACTTTGAACCCCGAACAGAAATCCTAATAATCCTCCTCTATAATCGATAGGGTTGTAAATAAGTCAAGTCAAACCAAATTTTATAGTATTTAAACTTCTTTGATAAAATAATCAAGCCGAGTCAAACTAATTAAGCTATTGAAAAATCAATTCAAATTTAGCTTATATTTTTTTTTTTAGCTTGAGCTTGACTTGTTTAATGAGTATTAAGCTTCTAATCAAGCTTGATTCAAATTTATTTAAGTTTGATTTATTTAAACATATCAATTTTATTTATTTATTTAAACTTTTAATATTTTAATCCTTATTTATAAATAAATATAAATAAACTCATAAATAATTTTTAAATGAGTTTGTTCATAGTTAAACATTGTTCATGAATACTGTTCACGAATATTAACAAGTCGAAGATATATATGTTCAAATGTGTTTATTTAATTTATCAAGTTATTAAAATTTATTTATTGATTGACTTTGACGCATATTGAATTAATATAAACGAATTCTTATCAAATCGAATACTAAATTTATTTATGAAGATTAGTTCGTTTACAACTCTAATGGCCGGCTTTGCGACTCATGATACACAGATCTCACGTTTGGTCTTGACCAACGATGACAAATTACGGCTAGACCAGTCTCAAATTACGGCTAGAATTTGATCTGCTCAATTTCGAACGAAAAAGAAAAACGAGGAAGAAAAAATTAGGTCAGTTAAAATGAGAGATATTGTCTTTATTTTTTAAATAATATTTTTATTATTTACAATTATTTTTATTTTACTTTCATCGCCTTTTAAAAGGAAAAAAAAAAGGAGGAGCGTTTTTTCAGGACCGATCTGGTAAATACCCAAACCTCAAAGTCCTTTTTCGAAAAAATGGCCATTTTAATTATTAAATATAATTTTAAAAAAATTCAACGAAGGGTGTCGACATACTGTCGCTACGGTAACGCCGCGCGAGTCAACAAAAGTGGTAATCGAAAAAAAAAAAAAAGAATAATTTTTGAATTATTGGAACCTTTCCAACGTGTTGGAAATTTAAGAAAAAATCCACTAGTTTAGAATATTCTCCACTGTCACCACCTTTCCACACTATCAGGGTTTTCAAAAGAATTGTGCCTATGGTAATCCTAACATCTAGTTACTTGTCGTCAAAAAAGATGAAAACATTCACTTTAAATACTTTTCAATCAATTCCATTTCTGCGAAACATTCTAATCGTTAATTTAATAATCTCCATCGATCTGTCATTATAAGAGAGTTAAATTATGAAGGATTTTATGAGTCTTGACATAGTGATCAAGACGCGTGAGAGTCATTTGAATCTAAGAAAAGACTTTAGACCTCCTTCAGAATCGATCCATGTCGATCCATGCCGTTTTCCACTCGCTTGCGGGTTGCAGAGGCGGGTTCCCGTTTACCAGCGGGTTGGTGTGGGGTGCGGACCCTGATTGACGTTAAACCCCTCACGGCGACTTGGTGGCGCGTCTTCCTGATTTACCCTTGTGGGCCGGTGGAGACTCTTCGGAGGCCGTGGGGCAGGGCCGGTTCGCCAAGTGGACTAGTCGGGCAAAGCTTGGATACCACTTGTAAATAAAAATAAAAAAATAAAAAAAATGAAAGGAGATAAATCACGGTAAATTTTTGATCTTATCAACATTTGATCACAGTGGAGATCAGACACCCTCATCATGATTAACCAGCCAATTCGATCCGAAACTAATTAAGACGAAATCACCTCGTTAAATCCGGAATTGATTCATCCAAATTGATTTTGGAACCACCCCAAATCCATTAAGTAATGGATGCGAGCAATTTTTATTGGACGAATCGGAATTGATCGATTGCGATCGGAATTCAGAATTAAGAAAAAATGGATCCGAATCCAATTCGATTAAAAAAAACTTGTCGTTGGTCGTCAATCGATAGCCATTGCCAGATCCCACCGAGTCATTGGTATATTCATGCTACGCTATTTAAACATCCTTTATAGTAACTATGTATTGAATTTTAGAATCGATCCAGAACCGATTCGAATCCGTTCGAAACCGACCCATTCACTATCGATTTGAATGACGGATTGAATTGGTTCGAAGACCTTAGAATCATAATCAATTTTGAACCGATCCAAATAGATTCCATCCGGTTTCAAAGCCAACGGATTCGGAACTAATCAAAATCATTTTGGAATCGAATCCGAGGATCCACTAAGCATGGATAAGACATCTCGACTGTTATTTCTATCTAGAAATGAAGATTTACTCTGGTTCATTTGTCATAAATCTATATTAGACATTTGACTTTGTCTATCCTATGTCGTCGTATTTTACTATTTATACCCCTTCGATCTTTAAAATATTTGTATAGAGTGGAATTATTATTATTATTTTTGTATGTTTATTATAAAATAAGACAGATATTATAATTTTATATTCATAAAAAAGTGCATTTTTATTTAAGTGAAATACACCAAATAGATCGTTCTAATCTTTTGCTCTTGATTGATTTGTCTTCATCTTCGTGGTCTCTCTCTCGACTCATTGCTTGCTCCGTCGTGTCCATATCATGTTTGACTCTGTGCCCTAGTTTGGTCTTCCCTTCTTCACGCGGGCTTTTCATTTTCGCGGTTGCTTGTCGAGTTAACACCCGCTCGTTTTTTTAAATATTCTTATTGAATATATATATAGGAAATTGATCACCTACGCGCCCGATTCGCACGCGCGCCGCGCGCGATCGAAGAACGTGATAACCGTGCTCGACGACATCGCCGCCGCTGCCGCCGTCCGGCCGCTCCGCCGCCGGACCGCGCGTTGAAGCGCATCACGGCGGTCCGCAGAGCTCGCTTCAGCCGGATTGCGGCCGGAGCCGACGCATTCGCGATTCCGACCGAATCAGGCGGCGCGCGCGATCGCTGCGACCGCTGCGCGATTCGGCCGGATCGCAATCCCGGCCACGCCGGGAAGGATCGCCGGTACCGGGCGGTCCTTCCCTACGGATCCGCCCGATCGCGGCCGCGCCACGGCGGCGCGATTCGTCGGATTCGGCCGATCGCGGCCGAATCCGCCGGAAGGACCGCCGGCCGGGCGGTCCTTCCCGACGCAGGCTGGATTCGACAGCGATCCGGCCGAATCGCGCGGCAGCGTCAGCGCGCATCGCCGCCTCGCGATTCGGGCCGAATCGCGATCGACCAGGCTGCTTCCGCGCAATCCGGCCGGCCGAGCTCACGATCACGGTGAGGTGCGCCTAACGCACTCGGCCCGGCCACGGAGGTGGCGACGGCGGCTGGAGCAGACGGTGAGTCGGCCAGCGTCGCAAGTTTTGTCGCGCAATGTATCAAGATATATATATATATATATAGAAATTTCTTCTGCTACGCGACCGAACCATCCGTGTCCGTCCGCGACGTACCGAGCCACCTTAATCGCCGCATCGCCGGCGTATCCGACCACCTCCGACCGTCGGACCTGGCGCGATCGACGGCCAAGTCGCCGGCGGTCCGGAGGGGCTCGGGCGCCGCCATATTCCGGCCGGAATTCGGCGGCGCTCGACGGCTCGAGCCCTTTCGGATCGCCGAGACTGTCGCCGATCGCGCCAGTCCGGTCGGCTACGGCGGCGCATGGCGATAGCGGCAGGTGGTCATCGCGGACGAGCGAAATCTATATATATATATATTTTCATTCACTCATTTAAAAAAAAAGAAAAGAAATTCAAAACTATCGGACGTGGAAATTAACAAGTTTTTTTTTCTCATCCACTCGATTTTGGGGGAAAAAAATTTCATAAGAAATAGTTCATATTGTTAGTGGATCAGACAGTTAAGTCTGCGTTCGATACAGATAATATAAACAAGTTAATATAATTTATATTATATTAATTTATTTAATTGACGATCAATATATAATTTTTTATTATAAAAATTATTATATATATTTTTATTTAATGTTCATTATTTTTTATAAGAAACATATTTTATATTACTATAAAATAATAAAAAATATTCTTATAATTTCGTCAGAATATAATCAAAATCATAGTTGATTCTCGTAATCAATCGCTATCACTATGGCAGCCACGCCGCCACCGGCCATCGCTTATCGTCGATCGTCGACGATCACGATCAACGATGATCGTTGGTCACTGATGGTCATCGACGGTCGGTCAACAGGTGACCGGTCGTCGATCGTCGGTCATCGATCGTCGACGGTCAATCGATGGGTGGTCGACCATCGGTCATCGACGCCCACCCGACGATCATCGGTCGCCAACTAGCTAGCGATCGACGCGTGATGATTGTTGACTATCGAGCGTTGATCGTCAGTCGTTGATTTAATCGAAAGGAAAGAGACGGTGAGCAGAGCCGATCCTAGGGGAGGGCAGATGGAGCCCGTGCTCAGGGCCAAAAAAAAATTTTTCATAGAAAGGGTCTAATTTTCAATAGAAAATGAGGTTCAATTTTTAATTTTCGGTCAAGACCCTGAGATAAAATTTTAAAATTCGGATCGGCTCTGACGGTGAAAAAAAAAATATATATATTTGACATTATAAATATTGAATCCATAATATAATCGAATCACATAATATTTAATTTGTAATTCAAATTATGAATCTTCCTCCGCCACACTTTTAAAATTATTCCACAGCAAATGCATCGGGGATGCGTGTCAAAAATCTTTATGATAAATAATTATAAATTAAAAGTTTATATTATATTTAATTTAATAGAAAAATACTTAATGAGTTGGACAAAAAAAATTACCCGAAGTAAATGTAAGGGTATTTATGAGGGGCCATTGCCTTTCTATTTTTAAATAATTATTATTTTTTATATATACGTTATCAAAATTTTATTTATTTATTTTTAATTAATATTATTATAGTTTAATATGTGATCCTAAAAACTTTCAATTCGTCCTAAAAACTTTTATTGTTTTTTTTTTTGAATATTTTTTTTTTCAAAATTAAATAAATATACAAACACCATGGATTCGAAATTAGTGTGGGAATAATTTTAACGATGAAGACGCGATAAGGATCGACATCGACAATTTAGTACGAACTAATAAAGAGGAGACACGACAACAAACTTTCGATGTGAAACATGAAAAAAAAGAATTTGGAAATGTTCAGTTCAAATCGAGAAGATAGACGGTCATCATCATCATATATGAACAAACTATACAAATAGTGATTTAATGGTGCTTAATTATTGATTTTTTTTTTTTTTGTTTTTGCATAAATATAAACTTAATATAAGAGTCAGTGGCAAGGTGGGTATCGACATTGTAATGAAAACAAAATATAAAAATAATTTTTGAACATTTTGACTAGAAATAAAAAATGAGGAAGTTTTTTTTTAAAAAAAATAAGTGTAGTATTTATTTATAGTTTGAATTGAATTTAATTCATTAAAAAATATTTTAATATTTTCCACAGTTAAATATTGAAGGTGATATATTTCTTTAAAGGGCAATCTTTATTATTTTTTTCAACGAGCATCAAAATAATACTCAATATATTTTTTTTATTCTAGCACAAAATAAAGTTATTTTAATTTAATTAAAATATATAAATTAAATTAGATTAGAGTTTTTTTTTACTTGTAGTAATTATAACCATGCTTGAAAATATGCTAAGCATTATTTTGATATTTTAAAAGAAAGAAAAAAACCTTGTCGATTTAAAATTGATTTTAAGAAATTCTTTAGATATTTTTTTAACGTTTTAAAGAAAACGGCGCTCTTTTATGCTTTTTATATTAAGCTGTCCAAAACTCCAAAGTTGGAAATCTAACTAATGTCTCCGCCATCCATCTCGTCAGAGTGAGGGAGGTAAATCGCGGGGACTATCGCCTCGACACTGATGACAAGATGAAGAGTCATCCGAGCCTGGGGAGATTTTAGACCCCCTCCGGAATCGATCCCATTCCGTATCCAAAACAACCACACTACCATATCACCGTGCCATCCCGCGGGGACAGCTGTCCAAAGCTCGTGCTCACATGTTATCACACTTTTTTACTTTGATTACGTCCTTAATTCTTTAATTAGAGCAGTTAAACTGTTCTCTGCTCGGGAAGTACGAGAAGATTGAGAAATAGTAAATTCAATAAGTAATCGATTACTGTGGTAGCTCAATCAACTGAAGATTTAACAGCTAACAGGTCAAAAACAAAACGCACTCAATCAACGTCTTAACTAGAGCTTAGTCAAGGTGACACCTCAACTGACGAAGTGTCATTGCGCTGTAACAATCGAAAATCAACCAACGCAAAGCTTTAAGAGGAGAACTTCGTCGATGATTTGAACAACGATTCTTTGGAGGATTTGAAGAGGAAGTACAGATACAATTCCAGATCTTCAAAGCATTATACAACATCCAAATCTACAAGTGATAAAAATCCCGTGTTGTAAAATTGAAATTCATAGCGAGGATAGATCACTAAAGCACGTATCATTGTGGAGTATTAGTCGTAGGTTCCGAACTACGTAAAAAATCTTGTCTTGTACATGTGATTCATATTTTTATCTCGTGTTTATATTTGTATTTGTGTATTCCGCTGTGCACGTAATTGAAAGAAATCGAAAAGATGCTATTTATCCTCTTTAGCGCATCTAATCGGTTCCAACATATTGTAACTTCAAAGCACCGAGACAAATTTATTTAAAAAAAAACCGTGTCAACTGTCAAACATAGATCTCGACATCTTTTTCATTTGCGACTCAACTACTCGGTGATCCAGTCACTCAGGCAACTTGTTTGGCTCGGCGTACGTCTCGACCACTTAGCCACTTGGGTGACTCGGACATTCGACGACTTGGCTACTTGGGCAACTCAACCACTTTGCCAACTTGGCCACTTAGACAAGTTTTTCTTTCGTAAATTTTATCTGCTTTTGATATTTCTCAATCCGCGGGTCAATCTAAGTCCATCGTAGGTCAATTCGTCTAAACTTGTAACTCGTGCAGATTGATTCGGTCCGTCAAAATGGTAGATTAATAAAATTTTAATTCAATGCATTTAAATTATTCGGCAATTTACCAAACACAGTTCCTAAAGTTTCGAAATGCCCAAAACGCGTAGCATGGTTTCAGATTTACCAAATCGCGCACCTAATTCCACTTTTACCCCTCCCATCAAACAGATCTGCAATTTAATGATGAGAGAGAATTTTCATGCATCGAGCCACTCGGAAATTCGACCATCTAACGTGGTCTTTGGGAATTCAAATCCCAAAGACCACCTTTTATCGATTTCTAATTTATATCTCGATTTACGAAATATTGTAAATACCTAATAAAACCTCGAATATCAAAAATTTTGGCCACGGATACACAGAGGGACACTACTCAAACTTAATGGACTTGGATTGGATCGAAAAGAAGTGAATAAGACCATCATGAGTTTTGCAAAACCCGTTGATGGACTTAGTAGAAGTCAAATTTCAAATCTTTACATGGTGAAAGATCTTACAACATGAATTTTTGATATGTCGAGAAACTTAGTTTTAATCCTCCTATCTCCCGAAAAAAATGGTCGAAAATTAAGAAACTGATGGAAGATAATGATAGTGGTGCCAATTCCAGTCAAATTGAATTTTACCGCTTCGATTGAATTCAAGACCATCGCTGTGGGATTGGAATTCCCGGCACCACACAATGGTGTTGCAGGATTCAACACACCATTGTGCCGGGAATTCCAATCCCAAAGACTACTGGTTGAAATTCCAATTCGACTACGTGCCGAAATTTCAATTCGATTACGCTGGTGCTGAAATTGTAAATTTTAGCACCACGATAGAAAATCCACTACTCATCCCTTATGATCGAAATTTCAGCACGGCACAATTTTGTCTAAAGTCTCAGAAAAGGAATCAGCAAAAAGGGAGCATGAACAAAACTAGGCAGCAACTACTCATCCCTTATGATTGAAATAAGCACGACCAGATGTTGAATGGCAAAAACATGAACCCAGTACTGAGCAACTAGATGAAGTGATGTTTGATACTCCTGTAGTTGCTGTTCATTTTTCTTTAGCTTGTATCAGGGCTGCAAGGGCTAAACTGACTGGCTAAACAAAAGCAAAAAAAAAAAGAGGGAGAAAATATAGTGACAAGAAAGAGGAAGTAACTTTCCTCAAAAAGGCTTAATTTATCGACATTGTTTAAATGATCAGCTGTGCATTATGTTCCTGCTATCCTATTCTTTGAATGATTTCATGCTTGCACTCTGGATTGTGTTTTTCTGGAAATTCCAATTCCAACACCACAGTGGTGCTGGAATTGTAAATTTCAGCACCACGATAGAAAATCCACTACTCATCCTTTATGATTGAAATTACGCATAAATATGCACCTCAGACTTGCAAAATTTATCTTTACGAAGTGATTTTCATCTATTGTTTGAGTGTCGATTATGTTTAAAACAGATTCTTGTTGTTATGTGAAACCCTGCGTCCATCGCATGCAGTGGATTTTTTATTGTGGTCTTTCATTTAAAGATTCAGTACCCTGGAATTAGAATTTAAGACCATCGCTGTCGAATTGGAATTCAAAGACCACAATAGTGTTGGAATCCTGACACATTATCAGGTGGAATTCCAATCCCAAGATTACGTGCCGAAATTCCACCAAAGACCGCGGAATCGCGAATTCCAGCACTACTATCATTATCTTCCATCGCTTTCTTAATTTTCGCATCCATTTTTTCTAAGTTAAAATTGGGAGATAGGAGGATTAAAACTAAGTTTCCTCGACATATCAAAAATTCATATCAGTAAGATCTTTCATATGTCAAGATTTCAAATTTGGACTTTCTAAGTCCATCAATGGGTTTCGGTCAAAACCCATTGATGGTCTTATTCACTTCTTTTTCGATCCAATCCAAGTCCATTAAGTTTGAGTAGTGTCCCTCTGTGTATCCGTGGCCAAAATTTTTGATATTCGAGGTTTTATTAGGTATTCACAGTAATATTTCAGAAATCAGACCGATATAAATTAGAAATCAGATAAAAAAAAGGTGGTGCTGGGATTTGAATTCCCAGCACCACGTTTAGATGGTTCGGAATTTCCAGTAGTGACTCGGATGCATGAAAATTCTCTCTCATCATTAAATTGCAGATCTGTTTGACGGGAGGGGTAAAAGTGGAATTAGGTGCGTGATTTGATAAATCTGAAACCATGCTACGCGTTTTGGGCATTTCGAAACTTTAGGAACTGTGTTTGGTAAATTGTCGTAAATTATTTGATGAGACAGATCAATTCAATGGGCTGATTAGTGATGCGGCACAGGTTTTTTTATTTTTCTAAATAAAAATGCTAAAGATGATTGAGATTCTCTTTGACCACAACAGTAAATAAGAGGATGATGATAAAAGATTTAACGTGATTTAGAATTCAAATTCCTCCTCCACGGATAAACTATAGAGCGAGATCTGGCACTAGACACTTTTACTATAATCTCTCATTCTCGAAAGTATCTTCGAAGGTGAAGAAATCTCTTACGGATAAGAACTTATACAAAGTAAAAGAAATGATACACAGATGATTCTCCCTCCATCTTGCTCCATCGAAAATACTCATTTTCCTTGTCGGTCCACTTTCTAATGCCTCTCTTCCAATCTATATCTCAAGATGAAGAAGGAACAAAAGAAGAAATAGAAGAAGCACGTTGGCATCCTTCCCTTCATGAAGTGGTGAGACTTGATAGAAAAATCCTCATCCCCTTCCTCTTTCGTCTTCTTTTCATTTATATCTACTGCTCCTGAAGTCAACTGTTGTGTAACAAACCATTCAGATCGCCGTCTATGTGGAGGGCCATATAGGTTCAAGATATTATGTTGTTATGCTGTTAGTGAATATGCACTATTAGGAACCTTCTGTGGGACCCCATGAAATGCCATGAGTGGTTATGAGATATAATAAATTTCTTACGTGTTATGAGGTTCTTTTTTCATTTTACCCATATCTCAATCCTTCAATCAACTCTTTTTGCTACTTTCCCGAGTCAATCTTTCTCTCCGAGTCATCATTTCTTTAGTTTGGTTCATTTCTTCGAGTCGTTATTCGACATCATTCCAGCCATTCAGCCGATGTGTTTCTAGCTCAACTTGACTCCCCCGAGTTACAGCTCCCTTAGCTCGACTTAATCTTCCGAGCTAAGTCCCACTTGACTTGAATATCTATTTCGAACTGTAATTTTATTCATCTAATTTTACCGACTAAATCACAGTCTTTCGTTCTTTCTTTCTCTATTTTCTAAATCAGATTATAGCAGTATAAGTTAGTATTCCATGTTCTTTTATTCTTCTTATAATGCGTTTGTTTCTATTTAGATGTCTCTATACATCCGTACCTATACTTACAGATATGGTCCCCTTGATAGTTGTCTTCCACGGATCTTGATGGGTAGCCCACTAGACAGTTGGGCTCCTTCCTGGGCCGACAGACTTAAAATTGTTTCAAGTCTATTTGAAGAAAATGTCTGCAATGACACAAAGCATTGGGATAAGCTTGCAAACAGCATATATCAGCATGATCTCGCTGTCAATTGGTCCGACATCGATGGATATTGTTGCGGTCTGAAACTGTCGAATGGGATGATGTGGCAGAACACTCACGATCGAAGCAAGAGGGGTTGGTTGGGCTAAGATGACTTTTATCTTCTACGCGGTGAGGTGGTGAGGTGGTCGGATCTGTCTCTTCCCAAGTTTTCGTCGTGTCTGCTATCAAGGTTGTGGAGACCTAGGCCAGATTTGTCGTCGGAACTGCAAAGGGCGTTAATCGGAGCCCCTGGATACATTGTCGGAGCGGAGAGGACCTACACTTGGGAAGACTCACAAATGGATGAGAGAGGGGGCTGAGGGGGACCTAATTGGCTAAGCCGGCCCCTCTGACGTTCAAATCAGGATGCAGAGAAAATGCAAAGGCAAGCAATAAAAAATTAAGTGAGGTCCGGAGACTCCGGAGGATAGTCCCTCTCAAAAGCCCTTTTTTTACCTTTATATAAGCAAATCTGTTGGCATAGATTCTTCTACGAGGTGAGGGGGACCTTCTACGCGGTGAAGTGGTCGGATATGTTTCTTCCCGAGTTTTGTCGCGTCTGCTGTCAGGGTTGTGGAGACCTGGGCCAGATTCATCGTCGGAACCACAAAGAGCGCTAACGGGAGCCCCTTGATATGTCGTCGGAGGCGAGAGGACCTGCACCTGGGAAGATTCACAAATGGATGAGAGAGGGGACTGAGGGGACCTTGGCTAAACCCCTCCGATGTCCAAATCAGGATACGGAGAAAATGCAGAGGCAAGCAATAGAGAATTAAGTGAGGTCCGGAGGATAGTCCTCCTCAAAAGCTCCCCTTTACTTTTATATAAGCAAACCTGTTGGCATGGATTCTCATAGGGAATCATGGGAGGTATGTCCTGATAGAGATGTAGCAGTATAGAGAGGATCTTGGGAGACACAGTCTCATTAAAGAGAACGACACAATCGTACAAGAAATCAAGGGAGGTATGACCTCATTATTATGATGGAGATATGACTGTACAGAGAAGGTCTTGGAAGGCAAAGTCTCATTATAACAGAGACTTGACTTAATGATGCTTATCTGAGCGGGTGTGATAGACAAAGCTGAGATATTCGCCCGAATTGAGTTATTGTTGATGTGAGCTAAGGCCGAGCTAAGCTACTGTCGAGCTGAGCTACTGTCAAACTAAGATAAGACCGAGCTAAGCTGTGGTCGAGATAAGCTGTGCCAAGGTAAACTGTCGAAGTAAGCTCAGAGGATCTGATCGATATGACTTGAGTTGAAAGCTTTCCATTGGACCGAGTGCATTTCAGGTGGACTTAAGATTCTACCTCAGTTAGACCGTTGATCCAACTTTATCACATGACGAGGGATATTTTCACCATGTCATATAAGAATGCTGGTTTCGGGGGTATCACCCTAACCTACTAGATTTGTCAAACATAGTCCAGCATCTGTGCTTTTGAGGGTTCTTATCTTTGTTAATTGCTTCTTCATCGACCTAAAACATAGCGTGAAAACTTGCATGATCTATTCTGTTTAATTTGCTCATTTGTTTTTGGGCCTGCTTCTTTATGTCCTCCTAATAGGTACATTTGCACGCAGATATACATATAAATATTTTCTAGGATTATGGATAATCCTCTTCAGTGAATTCAATCAAATCGTGACTCTCTCTTCTAAGTTCTTTTTTCATGGTGGGGAGCAGGGCGGAAGAAATATCGAAAATTTCGATATATCATATATACCATATCGATATATATAGAATATATTGATATTAACAGTATATCGAAATTTTCAGTACGGTATTATATCGTACCGAAATTTTTGGTATCGGTATCGGTATAAATTTAAAAATTTTCGGTATACCAAAATATCGAATATATTGGTTATTTTTTTTTAATCCGAGTATGTGTGTGCCCGTACTCATGCGCATCTAGGGGTGGGCGCAGCGCGCCGCCTCTGACCTACACACAGTGTCGACGTCGTCGCTGCGTCATTCGGCCATCGTCGATCGTCGAACCGGGTGCGATCGATGTGCAATTTGTCGGCGGACCGATGAGGCTCGACTTCCGACCAGTTAGCATCCGGAATCCGATGTAAAATGGTCGGAAATGACCAAATCACGCGGTCGGAGATCGACTGACGAAGAATTGGTCGGCACCGACAGTCCTTCCATTGCCAGTCTCCAACCGCGATTTGGTTGAAGATCGATCGGCCGAGTAACGCAATCGACACCAACGGCGTGTAGTCGATTGCAAGTCGGAAATCGATATATTGAAATTTCGATAACCTTCTGATGCTTTCGTCAGAATCTGTATTTCCAGATGAAGAAGAAGTACACACCAATCTCGTCCTTGAAAAATAGTGAGTATAGATAAAAAAAAAAAAATCATGAGCCTCTTCTTCCCTCTGCCTTCTTCTCTTCTTTTTATATCGGTGAACTCTAGGACTAGCTGTTATGTAATAAATAGTTCGGATCACTGTCCATGTGGAGGATCATGCAAGTTCGAAGAATCGTATTATTATACCATTAGCGAGTATGTACTATTAGGAATCTTCTGTGGGCTCCCGAGATGTCTATATTGATTGCGATATGTAACAAATTCTTATGAGAACATACTATGGGATCCTCTCTTTCATTCATTTTATCTGCATGTCATTTTTTCAATCAATCTTCCCTATTACTTTCCCGACTCAATCATTCTCCCTGAGTCATCATTTTTCTAGTTCGATTTATTTCTCTGAGTCACTATCCGACTCCATTTTAGCCATCAAGCCGATGTGCTTCTAACTCAATTCGACTCTTCGAGTTGCAACTCCCTCAATTCGGATTAATCTTCCGAGCTAAATCTCACTTGACTCGAATCTATATCCCGAATTATAATCTTATTTATCTGATCTAATCCTTGGAATCACATCCCTTTGCTCTTTCTTCTTCTATTCTCTACCTCTACTCCTAAGTAGGATTATAACAATATCATTGGAGAATCTGACAGAGAGGTGTGGAGCAACTTCATTTGCTAGACAATTTACTTCTGTTCAGACTATATCTATCTTCAGGTGTGACATTGTAGATGTAGTTGTCGAAATGTATCGAATCAAAAAAAGATGAGAATCATCAATTTAGCGATCTTTATCGATGTATCCTATAATATAAAAGGTTAGAATTCGTCAATCTAATATCGGATAACGATAATGACACACTTCTTTTTCTTCATCTTGAGATACAGGTTACGACGGAAGCATCGGAGGGCTGACCGACAAAGAAAAAGAGCATCCTCGATGGAACAAGAGGGAGGGAGAATCATATGTGTGTTATTTATTTTACTTTGTATAAACTCTTATATGTAAGAGGTTTCTTCACCTCCAAATGTACTTCCGATAAGAAGAGATTATAATGAAGATGTCTAATTCCAAAGCTCGCTCTAGAGCTTATTCGTAGAGTAGGAATTTAAATTTCAAATAATGTTAAATTTTTTATCCTCGTATTATTTATTATTACGATCTAAGAAAAAACCAATCATCTTTAACACTCTCATTTAGAAGAGACTGAAAATCTGTGCCGTATCACTTGGGCTCACTTCAACTCCTGGGACTTCCTGTTGGGGATCATAGCCATTTAGATCGACCTAACAATTTTTTTGTGGGGATATATTTCCTTGAGGGGATTTCTTTCTCAATTACAATAATAAAATTATAAGTTTGCTAGTCAGTCGATTCGATCTTTCCATTTTAGTAGTTTTTGTTGGCACTTTAGTGTGGATATTCGCTTAGTTATGAATGATATTGGAGTTTAAAGTAATCAAAATAACATGTTTTTTTCCCCTTAACGGAGAGACGGAGAGGTATTTTATAAGAAAATATAATTCGATCTTCTACTATGGTATTATTCGATAATGAATTTAGAAAAAATCTATTCGATGATGTTGAACGGTCATTTAGAAATGGTGCGACTACAAAGTTCAAACTGAACCGTGAAAAAATTGTGAGTACTTTTTTAATTTATCCTTAATGATCGGTGAAAATCACTTGGGCTCCGATCTTATCTGACCCAGCTGTCGGCGAAGTGTTCAAAGATCCATGGGACAAGATAGGATCGATCACTCTTAAGGATGAGTCAAATAGAAGATTCGAATATACTGATGTCAATAAAAAAATAAATCAAAACTGATGGATTATTCCGTGAAAGAGATTTAAGTTAAAATTGTCCATAATAATGAAAGTATTATCTTTAGTAAATCTCATTTAATCGATAAAAGATTGAAACTGTCAATCTAACGGCTTCGTCAATCTGTTTAACAACTATTGTAAGAGAGGTAAATCACAAAAGATTCTATGAATTTTGACATGGTGACTAAGACATATAGTAAATCTCATTTAATGAATCTGGTTATATATGGATTAGGTTCTGATCTTACTCGATTCAATTGTTGGCGAAGTGTCTCGAATGTCTGTGGATATGATCGATCACTCCCAGAGACTAATCGGATCGAATGTTTGAATACTCCGATGCCAATAAAAATAAATAATAATGAATTATTTAGAAAAAACCATTTGGACAATCCTGGATAGGAGTTTGTCCAGTGGACGAAGTACGACTTTGACGTTGAATCGTCATTCAGAGATGATGCGACTGTAGATTCCAGACTAAACCATGAAAAAGTTACGAATACTTCCCTGATTTATCTTTGGTGGTCGATGGAGACCACTTGGACTTCGATTTTATCTGACTTAGTTGTTGGCGAAGCATTCCGAAGGTCCGTGGGTCAGGATCGGTCACTCCCATGGATTAGTCGGATCGAATGTTCGGATACTTTGGTGCCAATAAAAAAAAATAAATCGAAAATGATGAATTATTTTGTGAAAGAGATTTAAGTTAAAATTATGATATAAAATCTAGAAAAATGTATGTTTCAAGTAAACATCGTCGATAATAACGAAAGTATTATCTTTAGTAAATCTCATTTAATGAATCTGGTTCTAAATAAAGGATATTTAGAAACGATCTGAAGTCTTTTAGATAGGTCAATTACTTTGATGGTGAAGCAGTTCTGAGACGACTAATCAAAGGCAAGTCAACGTTGACTCTACCTTAAAAAAATCTATTTCAACTCTCCTTTCTATTCAGTTACATCAACCATTTAAAAGATCAATCCGAATGAATTTCACTATAATTTAAGTATAGTTTACGGATTGTTTTAAAATTTCAAGTCCAACTAATGCATATGTTTGAAACATATTAATATTCATCTTTTTCTATCTCGATTGAAATATCCTTTGTTCGGTCTATAAAATATTATATCAAGTGAATTGTAATTATATCAATTTAGTATAATTATTTTTAAATTGAATTTAATATTTGAATCTTCGATTCGATTAATCTCTGAGAGTGATCCGCCCTGCCTTATAAATTTTCGAGATGTCTCGTTAACAACCGAGTCGGATAAGATCGGAGTCCAAATGACTTTCATCGGCCATTAATAGTAAATCAGGGAAGCATTTGCAGTTTTTTTTTTCACTGTTCAATTTGGACTATGTAGTAGTGTCATCTTGAACGACGGTCCAATGTCAAAATCGAACTTCGTCCACCAAGTAAATTCCTGTATTTTTTTATTTTCTGTTTTCATTCTTTCATTTTTCAGAAAACAGAAAATAAGTCTTTTTTTTTTATATTTCAGTTTTTCAGAAAACGCTCTTTTATTTTTTGGAAAATAAAAATGGAAACAGAAAATGATTATTTCTCATTTTCTAATTTTCTAAAAAATATTCTTTTATTTTTTAGAAAATGGAGATAAAAAATATGAACAAAATGTATTTTTTTCATTTTCATAGAAAATAAAAATGAAAAACGAAGAAAAAAATAGACACCAAATACCCCCTAAATTTCTTCTTCTTTGATTTTCCTCTCTGCCTGCCCTGCTGACCAAGTAAGCCAAGCCAAAACTCCTCTCTCTCCACCCTCTTGCTCCAAAATACCATTTTCAAATAGTAAAGAGTTGAAATGTCCTTTTAACCCCTTCAGTTTATCTAATTTCAATTTATATAAAATTATTAAACCATTAAAACACTTTTAGAGTATTTTTAGGGTGTGTTTGGTTCTCATCGTAATAAGAAGATAAAGGTGCAAGTAATCCGATGCACGAAGAAAGATTTACTGCACGTAATTTTATCTTATTTTTTATAAAAAATTATTTTTAGAATTTGAATTTGTAATTTTTTAGCACGAGATAATAATTTTTTATCTTATATAATAAAATAAAAAGAGAATAAAATATAATTTAATAATGAAATAAAAATTTATTTATTTGAAAATTTTAATGTATAATATAGTTTTAATATTTTATTATATTATTTTTTATTCAATTTTAAGACCATGATTGACCACGACGATCGACATTAAGCGGCGATCGATAATCGATGACAGGTGGCGATTGGCGATTGACGATGGCGACAACGACGAGTGATTGACGATGGTAACCACGGGCGATCGATTAAGATTTTAATTATATTCAAATAAAATTAAAATCGGATAAAATTCGAAGAATAATTTAGAAAAAAAATATTTATTAATTTTAGAATTAAGAAAAATCATATCTCATAATGTAATTCCAAATTATATTTCATTATCTAAAAAACATTTATTTGTAAAATTAAATAAAATCAATATGGATAATTTTAAATAGATAATTAAAATTATCCATGATAATCTTGACTAAATGCACCAATTTAATAGCTTCTCCCGTTATTTTAATAAAGTATTCACGCGACAGATATATATATTTATTTAATTATGATTAAAATAAGGCGTTTTAAAAAAGAGGGGTAAAACGAATAACTATGTGGTGCGGAAACTAGTAAATAAATATAAATAATTGTCCTGTATGGTAAAATTGTATGTGAGGTTTATCAGTATGCATGGGAAAAGCTTGCCGAGTTTGCTTCGGCGACTAGGGAACGGCGGTAAACAACACGTTTCGTCGACCAAAGATCAAAATTTTATTCCTCGGCGACCTACCTCCCAATTCCTCCGCCGTCAACATCGCGCGCCCACGCAGTAGCCTCCCGCGGATTCTATTCCTGCGTGCCCACACAGTTTTTATGTGATTCCAACCTTATCGCTTTCAGTTTGGGTACCTGAATTATCATGCAAAGATGATCTGTTTGGGTATTAGGAAAAGCTGCGACCTTTAGGTAAATCGCCTTCCGAAGTGGAGTTCGACCGCTCGTGGAGAGAGGCGCAGATGAAGAAAGGGGGTGGATTTGAAGTCGTCGTCTCCTCGTTGTTGTGGATTTGGTTGACGTGTCTGTGGTGGGAGCTTTCTGATTCCCTCAACGAAGAAGGCATGTGATTTTAGTCGATCGTAATATGTTGGATTTGAGTTGGTTAATTGATTGGAATCTATGATGATTTTTTACCCTCGGTGTTGTGAATGTAGAGAGGGCTCTTCAAGTATTCAAAGGGAGAATAGAAGTCGACCCTTATGGTGCTTTAGCAAATTGGGACGAGGATAAAGTTGATTCTTGCTCCTGGTTTGGGGTTCAGTGCTCCGATGACGGAAGAGTCTTGGTTCTGTGAGTGATTTGAATTCAATTTCAACTTTGATTTAGTTGTTTTTGGTTTGATTTACTTGCGATAAGTGAGTGGTTGATTCATTGACTTTGTAATTTTGATTTATTGTTCTTCCTGCCAATAAAATACTCGTTCCATTAATTAAATACCAACAAAATAATTGTAATTGAAGAATATTACCTTCAAATCATATTTATTGCTTCCCTGTAGCATTTAAACGTCATTCTAACATATATATTGTGTTGGATTGAGAAATGATTTCAATACTTTAGTATCTTGAACAAAGATTCCTCGGAAGGTTGATATCTGCTCCTCCATATCCATTATACAAAAAGACAGATACCTGCTCTGTATGTGCTATATTAGATATGATTATTTCTCCCTATTGTTAGGATCGTACCCACTCTTTTGTTCTTGGAAATATTTAGTGTTTGGTTGCATCCGATGTACAGTTTGCTGTGATCTTCACCAAACCTCCTCCTAAACCCAATTATGTCAGGTATATTTAGGTAACAATAACATTGAGATGAAGCAGTGATTTGAACAATTAAATCCCCAATCATGTTCCATCAGTTGATCCTTTGTTAGATTTTCCTTACAGCAGTCATTACTAGTACCTCCTTGAATTCATGAGGGAAGAACTCCACAACAATACTTTCAATAGTCAAATCTGTTATAAATGCCTCCTTGGTTGCCAACTGATTTTACTAATTATGCTTCAATCCTGAAGGTGCTATGCTAATTAGTGCATTCTTCAAATTTAGGAAAGTGTTGATGAACTTTGTTCAGCTAGTGAATTCAATGTATCCAACTGGATCAGGAGGATATAAATCACTTGAGGCAGTTAGATTACTCTTAAGGAACATATGGAATTTTAAATTGCATGCCATAATTTTACCACATGCTTTTTTCATATATTAACTCAAACCTATATTTGTCACTTCTGCCGATGCTACTGTTGAATCTGCTTTTGTTTTATGATATGCCACTTATGCAACTAGAATATGCTTCAGCCATCAATGAATAAGTGAACTTTTTAGGTTGATTTATTTGAATCATTTTCTTTAAATAGTGCTCATTAGTCCAGTTTTCATTGAAAGTCATCTATAAATTTTTTTGTCTTTTTTTTTCTAGGAACTTGAAGGATCGTTCTCTTAAGGGTACACTAGCACCAGATATCAGCAAACTCAAGCACTTGAATACCTTGTAACAATTGTTAAACTTATTCTTCCTTACAAATTGTTTAACTGATATGATTTTTTCTTGATAACTCTGCTAACCCTTGTTAACATTTTCTTTCCTATGATACATTATGTAGTTCATTCAAGAGTGTGATCAGAAAGTTTGATTGTAGAAATTGTCTATTCATAATAATTATTCCAGTTTGCTTTGCAATATCTTTATTTCCAATATCATGTTAAAATCATCCTATATTTTGTATGCAAGATCGTTTCCAATTTTTAATATCGTCTCCTTGGTTCAGTTTCATGCATTTACAAACGTAAGAAGGATGGGGCATGTACATGAATAACAATACTAATAATATGGGAGATAATGAATTATCCCGGTGTAAGCCTCTTCTACACTTGAACCAGGAGCCTAGGGTGCCATTTACCCAATATTAAGAAGTATTAGTTGTGACAATGTTCATCTTGGTGTAAGCATCTTCTACAATTGAACCAGAAGCCCTAGAATGCCACTTCCCTAGCGGTCCTATTTGTGACAATGTTCATCTTGGTGTAAGCCTCATGGACACTTGAACCAGGAGCCTAGAGTGTTTTTTGCCGATACCAGTGAAATCTGGTTGTGACAATGTTCTTCAATCACATGATCAATTTTGGCAAGAAACAACGTAGTGAAAGAACATGAAATATATTCTCCCAGTTAACGTAATCAGAAGGCTTTTTGAAATCAATATAGTTATAATCCTCTGAGGGGTTAATGTTGTAATTTATTATGTCAAAGTTCTATGACAATTCAACAATGAGGAACCTTTTCTGAATAGAGTAATCCATGGTGCAAAGATCAAGTGCATCACAGATGGTTACTTTTCCCAAATTGACAAGCATGACCAGCGAGTGTTAAGGGCCAGAGAAGGAAACTCAAGGCTTGCTTTTTTGGAGAGAAATGGGACTAGAGGAAACACAGAGCATTAAGTTGTTGATTATTTCCTTATTCAACTAACTTTTATATCTTCCTTATTTTCTCGCTTTCGGTTTCTCTTTAAGTAAGCAATCCTTTGGTACAACAACAACCAAGTCTTATCCCACTAGGTGGAGTCTAAACAACCCTTCGGTAGCAGAAGTATAATAATAAAGAGGCTTAAGTGCAACTTATGATATGGGAAACCAAAAAGGAGAATGACTAATTGCATCCACCTTGTCTATTTTCTTCAAAGCTATCCTTGAGTGCAGCTCTTATAGAAAGAAGGAGCTAGTGTTCAGAAAATCATTGTGTGTTTTTGCTGTGTAGAATTTTACATAACAATTCCTTCTATGGAGTTGTTCCTGTTGGCATTGGGCAATTGCAAAAGCTGGAGGTACTGGATTTAGGACACAATAAATTTAGTGGACTACTTCCACCTGATCTTGGAGATATTGTATCTCTCAAAATACTGTAAGTAAACAATATGGCATATGGCTTCTCCACTGATTTTTCTTTTCTGTTTTTTTTTTTTTTAAATAACTATAGCTTACTCTTGAACATGCTTAAATGCAGCATCCTAGGAGGCAACAAATTTGCTAGTAACTTTTCGCCTGTAATGCGTAAACTCAAGATTCTCCCAGTTCAGGATGACAAAGAAACTTTGCCATCAAATAGGTAATTTCTTATATCATTAAAGGTTTTTATCCTGCTTAATTTTTGTTTTTTTTTTCCATTGCACTTGAGTTTATGTTTTTTTTACATCTTATATTTTGGAGAATTAAAAGGTCTTGCTCTAAACCTTTTGTCAGGAATTATATAATTGGTTTGTGCTATCAGCTAAGTTTTCTGTCTATCATACAATAGGTCAATACTTTCTTCATAAGAGTAAACAATAATTTAATTAATTCCATAGAATCTTATATTATGACCAATTCCAATATTAATTCCATATTATAACTGGAACTTTACCCCCTTCAGTCTGTCAGTCTTGCTCCCCTTGGGGGTGCCCTTTGATGTCAATAAGACTGCTTGGCTCTACACAAAAGGTGAGGCTTGCACATTTGTTCCATATAAAGTGAAAGAAAACTCACTAGTTTGTTCTAATCAATAGTTCAATATAGAGGGAAGATAGTCAACTATGTATAGAAGGATAAAAGAATTTTACAATGATTATTCATACTTTATTGCTAGTTGCATGATGGTTGGAAATACCAGCTAGAAGTATTGATAACAAAAACATTCAATATTGAGACGAACCAACATCTATAACAAGAGTGACTCAGGGTAACAAGAATGCACCCAGATTTTTATAAGAACGTCGGTCACCATGAATTAATAGCAATTCACATGAAGTGGCACATGCCATGATTTTTTTTTTGTTCAATAAGGTAATCTGTATGAATTTGATTACCATGTATTATATGTTGAAGGAGATTTTGATAGAACTTTATTGCAGGAAAGACCTATCAGGTTTGGCCTCTTTTAGTTTAATGTTTAGCAATAAAAAGAAAATATTTACAACAATAGTAAGTTTGACGCATTATCTATTATCAGTGATCAGATTGCAAGGTCCCATGAGCTGGAACAGGGAAATAACAATGTACTGAAAAGAAACCTTTGAAGTAGCTAACTGTCTATTGCATTACTAGTCCGTAACAATTTTTTCGATCTATTGTAGAGAAGTGAATTCAAGAAAGTGGAGGCTTTTGGCAAGAGAACTAGTTCAATCAGCACATCCTTCACCATCTCCTGACTCATTATCTCCACCGCATCCGCCACCGCGCCAGTCCCATTCAAAAACTCATGTGGTTATCCTTTTGTCGACTGTGGGATCAGTTTGTTTTCTGATTGTCATTTCTCTGATATATTTGTACTACAAGCATGCCAAAAAGGTGGTTGTGATGCCATTAACTGGTCTATTGACAAAAGGCTCAAAACCTTCTTTGAGAAGTATGTTTATATAAAGTGCTTTGTGGATTTTTGGCTACTTATTTGCTGCATTCACTAATATGTACTTTCGCAGCAGGACTCCTTGCAGTTAGACGGTCAGAACTTGAAGCAGCTTGTGAGGATTTTAGCAACATTGTTGGATCCTTTACAAATTTTACACTATACAAGGGGACACTTTCAAGTGGAGTTGAAGTAGCAGTTACATCCACTCTTATCACATCTGCAAAAGATTGGTTAGCACAAGACGAAACTCAATTCAGGAAGAAGGTCCATAGTAGTTATATTGTTTTCCTGCTCATATATTGGCACGCCTTCTTCTCGCTCTGACCTTCATGTGTTTTGCTTACAGGTATCGGCATTGTCCAACTTCAATCATGACAACTTCATGAACCTTCTTGGCCATTGCAATGAAAATGAACCATTTACCAGGATGCTGCTATTTGAGTACGCACCAAATGGGACACTTTTTGAACATTTGCACAGTGAGTACCTAAGAAATTATGCAAGCTGCAAATTTTGGCTGCCTAGTAGATGTCTTGCTTCGTCGCGATTAATCTGTGCCATTCGTAAAACATCTTATTCATATGGTCCTCTATTGCATGGTTTTAACTACTGTTTTGTGCCAATTGACATTGGTGAAACTTTCATTTGTCCGCCAATCGGCTCGTGAAACAAGTTTGAATCCCTCAATACAAAAAACCAGTTCAAATCCCTGATACAAAAGAGAGGGACAGACTTCCACGAGTGGCGCAACAGATCTTCTGTGAGCAAGCACAATAGAGTTGCTGCGAATGGCTGTGAGTGCCAAGCTTCTACAAGCTTCTAAGGTAAACTGCGATAAGAGACCTTCTGCAAGTCCAATTCCTTCCTCTTCTCCCCTTTTTTCCTTTTCCTATTCCTGTGGATCTTCTTCCTCTTCTTGTCTCCCTCCTGCTCCCTGAGTCCTTCCTCAGTGCCTCGAGCATTGTGTGTCAACCCGCTCAACACAACTCTGATACTGCATCATTCTAGCCTGGGACCAAAACCCTGGTTTGTAATAATTCTTCAGACCTTGCTCATATGCTAGAATACTTTGGAAGAACTAGTCTTCAAATCAGTTCATTTGGAAGAACAATGAAGCAAATCGCCAGAGATATCTGATACTGAAAAACCAAAGCAGGATATTCTGGTTTTGTTTTCTCTGAACTTCTAGAAACAAAGGTTTTCAGTGAAATTTTCACCTTGTCTTTCGAACTTTTGTTCTTCGTCGTATAGTTTTAACTGCGATTTTTTATGGTTCAACTTCTGATTCATATAAATATTGCTTGGCCTTGCAATTAAGACTGGTCCTAGGTACACTGATTCATATGATTCTTTGGTCTTGCAGTTAAGGAAGTAGAGCAATTGAACTGGAGTGTGCGATTACGCATAGCTGCAGGAGTCGCTTACTGTCTCGAGCAAATGATGCAGCTTAACTCTCCAATCCTCCGAAATTTGAACTCCTCTTCCATCTACCTCACTGAAGATTATGCAGCCAAAGTTTCTGATCTTGAGTTTTGGAGTAAGCAACAGGAAGCAGACGTGGCATCCGAAGGCTCGAACGAAAACAACATCGTTTACAAGTTCGGGATAGTTCTCCTGGAGATCATTTCGGGAAGGCTTCCATACTCTGAAGATGATGGCTTGCTTGTGCTCTGGGCTTCAAGCTATTTGAATGGTAGTCGACCGATCACCGATATGGTCGACGAGACCCTCAACTCGGTGCCTGAGGAAGATATCATCGGACTGACAGTGATCATTAAGTCCTGCATCAATGATGATCCAGAAAAGCGGCCTACTATGATAGAAGTCTCTTCCCAAATGAGGCTGATCACTGCGATATCACCGGAGGTCGCCTGCCCGAAGCTATCGCCATTGTGGTGGGCAGAGCTACAAATTGTTTCTTCAGATGTTCAGTTAGCCGCGTAGCTCGACTGTATATGCATAGCAATCCTTTTCACCCCCGGAAGAACATGAAGCTGGTTGCTGCTTATTGATTCGATTCCTCGATATACAAAGCATGTCGAGAACAACAAGGGACTTGATGTTGCATTGTTGTATATAGATGCACTGAAGAACTCAATTGATGAAAGGTAGTTATAAGAAAATCCGAGTAAACTCCTGCTATTTGCCTTAATTTACCAAAGTGATGATTCTTCGAAAGAAAAGATGTCAATATCATATCCCTTCATCTACTTTGATCGAAAATTTGCCTTACTTATACTTGGTATTTAGGATGAATACCTTCCAACCAAACACTAGTTGGTGTTGGATCATAGGAGCCTTTCCATATTAGAGTTTATGAGGGGGTTTTATTTAGGAACTTATGCAACAATAACACAACAATCAAACTTTATCCTATTAGATAGGGTCGATTATATAGATTCTTCTACGTCATTGGACTTTATTCTTTACTATATCATCATCTATACTTAAATAAATTTTATCTTATTTTATTGTTGCTAATCAAGTCTTTTTTGATCTTTCTCTTCCTCATTTGATGTGTATATTTGTCATCGTTTCACATCGCTTAACTGAAATATTTATTGATTGTCTAAGTACATGTCCGTACCATCTTAAACGTGTCTTTCGGAGCTTTTCTTCAATAGATGCAACTCCGACTTTTTCTTTAATATTCTCATTTTTTATTCTGTCCATCCTCGTATGTTCGTACATCCATCTTAACATTCTCATCTCTGCAACTCTCATTTTTTACTGATGTGCTCGAGTCGTAGGTCCAACATTCAGCATCATATAACATAGCAGGTTTAATCGTCGTTTTGTAGAATTTCTCTTTAAATTTTAGAGATACTTTACGATCACATAAAACATCCGATGTTTTCTTCCATTTTAACCATCCTGTTTGTATTCTATGTAAGACATTTCTCTTATTTCCTCTATCACTTTGTAAAAATGATCTTAAATATTTAAAGTTCTTAGTTTCAGATAATTTGTCATCTCATATCTTAATACTTATGAATTAAAATTATATTTTGAATGTAACATGACATATTTATTGCTTCGAGGTTACTAGGCGGTGAGTATTCATTGAGAATACTTCTAATTACCTCTTATAGAACTTGATCCTCTTTCTACTACTTTGTTTTCTTAGAGAATCCTAAGCTTTGAGAATAGGTGTTTGTTTTCTTCTATTAGTATAGAAATTAAAAAAATTTGGTCACGTTTGGTTGGCAAATTTTTTATTTTCATTTTACGAAAAAAAAAACTCCGCCCATGATAAGTTAACCTTATCGTGGCCGGTCCCAAGTCCGGATAAAAGAGGAGGGTTGCGTTAGATTGTCAGTCAATCTTAAACTAAGGCAAATATTCAATGAATAGATCAATCAAACTATTGTTGTTGTTGTATTTTACGAAAAAAAAAGAGAAAATATAGAAAAATTTATTTGATTGGTATTTTATGTATTTATTTTCTAAAAAATGAGAGGATATTTTTACGAAAAATAGAAAAATATGAAAAAATTATTTTCTAAAAAATATAAAAAAGCCTATTTATCTAAAATTCCTTTTTTATTTATTTTATACTCACTTATATTTCTTCTAAAATAAGCTTCTTATATTTCTTCAAAAGGAAAGATGGCAATATCATTTTTTTTTGTGTTCGGTTTTCTAAAGGATTTGTAATTATCATAAATTGAAAATTCACTTATAAATTGCGGAAACTAAGGCTGCGTTTGACCACTTTTTTCATTTTCCATTTTTGAAAAATAGAAAATGATTTTTTTTTAATTTTTTAGAAAATGCAATTTTATTCTCTGAAAAAATGAAGATGGAAAACGACAATCAAACATCATTTTTCATATTTTTTTATTTTCTAAAAAAATAAAAATTAAAAATTAAAAAATTCTCCATCAACCAAACAAAAATTCTCCATCAATCAAACGCCTCCTAAATAATTACTTTTTTTTGAGCTAAAATATTTTTTATTATATAGTCAATTTCTTAATGGGTTTATCGCAATTCCTTTTGGTAAATCGTAATTAATTAGTACTAAGCTAATCTTAATCTCATTTTAAAAGGTAATTGTACGGATGCTAAGCCACATCATCAAATCTTCTTCTTCTCCTCTCTGTGTGACTGTGTCTGTCTCTCATGGCGACGACCACACGCCGACCACGAAGGTGGCGTCAACCCTAAGCCCCCCGACGGAACCGATGTTGAATCGGAGGTCGATGATGCCGCCTATGCTCGAGAGGGCGGAGAGGAAGAGGATGAGGAGGAGGCGGATGAAGGGGTGCCGTCCGCCCCAAGGAGAAGCTCAAGCGCGCCGCGCCCTTCGCCGCCTCTCCGCATCGGCGTCCACGACGACATAATCCGTGGCAACGCTAAGACCAAGGACGCCGTCATCAAGGCTGGGGTCCTTGACGCCTTCAGTTCCGCCTCCACCACGCAGGAACTCCTCCATCGATAATGTCGTTATCGACATCGTCGAGCTCAAGAATCCACTCACTGGTGATCTTGGGGGCGTGCACAAAGCCGGAGGTCAGATCGTCTTTCGAATTTCTTGTTGAACTCTCTTTTCAAAACGACATCTAGTTTCTAGGAACATATTGCGAGCAAATGTACACTACAAATGCAATTGATATCGGATTGGATAAATGCAACGGCAGCATCCCAATTATCAACGGTGCCGATGATTGTCAGGCTACACTACTTGGATCGGTAGGCGGAGAAGCTTCGAATATGTAAGAAGTTTACCGGAGGGACGCGTAGGCGGAGAAGGGAAGAAAGGTGGCGACTTTGGGTCGGGGGGGGGGGGGGGCGACGGTACCGGCGGCTCCTCCCGGAGGGGCGGATGGTCCAAACGTGGATCTGAAATCACGGCGAAGAAGAAGACGATGAACGCCCCATTGCCGCGGTCTGTACGAAGTTTCAATTTCATCCGCATTTTTTATAATTTTACAGTTTGAACCCTGGCTGCGCGCAATTATGAACTCATCTCCGTTGGCACTGCGTTGAATGGACCCAAATCGAACCCGGTCCGGTGCGTAAACCGGATTTCCAAATCGTTGAATTAGATTTTTCCCGCTCGAGTTCGCCTTCCAATCAAACGAGGAAGACGGCCGCAGCGGAATCGAGATCGCATCTCGGAGCCGGAGACGAGATGGGCTCGCTCTCGGATCCCCCCGATCCGCCCTTTACCGCGGCGGAGGAAGTCGTCGAGTCGTCGGTGCCGCTGCCCGGGGCGAGCCCTGGCTCAGCATCAGGTGAGTTCCTTTGGTCACACTTCGTGGATTAGGGTTTCTTATCCAGAAAAATTCATGATTTTTTTCCTGCTACTGTGATCCTATATGTTAAATTCGAAGCTTTACTGTGTGCCTTTCTTCTATATTTGGCGTTGTTTAATCTGTGATTTAAACGGGTTTTCAAATGTGAGCTGAAAGGCTGATCACTGAGGTTGCGTATCTAGTCAGAAGAAATCCTTTCTTTCCGATGTTGTTAGCTATTTGCTTACATCTCTAGATGTCCTGCGTATAATCTGCTACTAGAATCTAAAAGTTTTTATTGCTGAGTTTTTTCCTCCTGAATTCTGACTAATACTCTCTCGGAGCTTACATAATCCTGTTTTAGGCATTTCTTTCATGCTTGCTGGGTCTGTGTTGCCCAGGTATTCTGTGAGGCACTTGGGAATAGTGAGCCGCTTATAATTTTCATATCCGTGCTCTAAACTCACTCTGGTTCCTCATTTGTCTTCCTTTTAAGATAGAATGGGTATGCAATGAAATTTGAATTTCGCTTGTGACTTCATCTTATCAGATGTAGGATTAGTGGATTATAAGGTTGATCTAAACCACTATTGTCAATCACCCAAACATTTGGACAAGGAGAATTTATCCTCTATTGAAGAAGACGGTTTGGACATGTCAACATTTTCTAAATTGGGAAAAACACAGAAGAGGAACCAAAAGGATAATGGTGTTAACTTGAGGAAAAGCTTAGCTTGGAACCCAGCATTTTTCACCGAGGAAGGTATTTTATTATTATCCTCTGACAAGTTATTTATTGAGATCCATGAATAATTCACTTTATTAATAGGTGTGCTCAATCCATTGGAGCTGTGTGTCCTTGGTGGATCTTCCTTGAGATCGAAGGAGAAGGTTCTTTCTGTGGTCAATGGACAGATGTCACCACTACTAGGACTCCATGATAGAACTCCTGTCAATGCTGTTGACCACAAGAAGTTCTATGGCAAAATGGATGCACGTTCTGCAAGCAAAAACAGCGTGCAGTTTAAAGAAGAGAATCTACATAGCAAGTTAAATGCTTCAATTTGGGAAGAACAGCAATGGGTAAAGGTTATGATATAAGTTGCGTTTCGTTCATAATACTGTGAGGGTTCAACTCCCTCTGAGCCATTAATTTTTCTAAGTGAAGTGTGCATTCTCATGAATTTTTGCAATGGCTAGGGTGAAGGAACCAAATCCTCAAGCAAGAACACTGGAAGAGTCATATCGAGATTAGCAACTCCATCTTCATATCCTTTTGCCACTTTCTGCCTTGATGCAAAGATAAGATTGCTCTTTTATGATCTGGGATTCATGGTTTCGTTCATGCAACAGAGATTTCTACTACAATTATCTCCATAAGTCATATTTTCACAAAATTGAATAAGCAATCACTTGATTGTAGACTTAACTTTGTTTTACACAAAAGAGAATTGCCAACACAAATGCTGCAAATCCTACATCCAAAATTCCAAAGCTCATACCTGCAAAGTCACATACTGCTTCTATTCCAATGACCTCTAGAGATGCCATCCCTTCTGTGAGGAACTTTAATTCCAATTCCAGTGTCAATGCAGGTACTCTTACTATGTTTTTTTTTATTAAGTAGGTATTTTGAAGTTTGTAGAATATTTAACTCATTGACCATTCTATCCTAAATTTGCAGTTAACATGGAGGAACATCCCCTTCAAATGAGATGTTTTCAATCAAACTCAAGAAAGCAATCTACCTGTTCTCTATCAATGAAAGCGTCTGCAATTGATCGTTCTAGTGCCTTGGTGAGGAGAAAAATATTTCAACTGCCCTTTTTCTCATTTAATCTTCACACCAAGTTACAGCATTATCTTAGCAATAGTATTATCTCCATTCAAGTTATCTTTGTTATGGATTTTTCAAAGTGTAGATTCTTTGAGACAAGATTGTTTACTTTTCAGGTTTCGCGAATAAATAAAGGTGCAACTGAAAATTCATCAGTTTCTAAAGTGGCGAAGGGAACAACCATTTCTTCTGTCTCAGCTAATGGACCTTCATCACTCCCTAAAAAAGTTTATGGAGATGCTGTTTTACATGCAAAACCATCTGGGTTGCGGATACCTTCTCCATCACTAGGATTTTTCCAGAAGGTATAACATATACTTAATAGTGAAGTTGCAATGAGATTTGGAACAATTGCATATTGGATGTATGAGAGTTTGATATGTTCAGGGTCACTAATTCTAATTAAGGTGCCATTTGATAATTGAATCGCAGGATTAGTCAGGCTTGTTTGAATGGAAATGACATTATTGACAACTATAGCGCCCACCCCCTGCTGTGTTTTTTGAGTGTGTATGTTGATACTTGTCTATTGTTGGCTTCGAGTACATCAAAAAGGGAGTGTAGGAGTGTCCTTATTTTTATATTTCGTCTACGTTGGTTCCAAGTCCATCGAAATGGGGGCTAGCTTGAGGCTATACTGAGCACACTTGATATTCTGACATTCCTAGAAGTGACTCATGTCAGTTTGTTCTTCTAGTTGCCCAGATCACACTTTACCCATTAAAATTAAGAGCACTAAAACTGCCCTTTCTTATGTATGCATGTTTATCCATGTAGATGAAAATCAGATGTCTAGGAAGCATTCCTAACTGATACCCTAGCCAGGTGGGCAGTATTATTTTTCCCAATCTTCTTTGTTCTTTGAGTCGAATAATTTACATTATTAATTTTACAGGGAAAGGTTCCTCGATGTGGTAGCCAATCTAAAGGAACTGTTCATTTGTTCCGACCTACTATTCCACTTGGAAAAAAAATGAATGTTACATCGGTGGGGGAATCTAGGGTTTTGTCTGCATCTGCTAGGGAAACATCAATTAATGGTTCTGTTGCCCCAAAATCTTTCGGTGGGACTACAATATCAAGCAAAATGGTGCACTCTTTTGCACCTAGCTCTTTGCCCACATTTAATGGAAATGCCCTGCACCCATCAAGGAGAGAGAACATTTCCAAGGCTAAGGTGGATATAGTTAAGGAAGTGCCTCATGCAAGCAACACAATTCTGCAGATTGATGACAACCATTTGGTGGATGGAACCAAAATAGCCAAGGTATTTTTTTTTTAAAGTTAATATCCATGAGAATATGAATCATACATTCCCACTGACTGAAAAAAAAAATGGTGTGATTGAGTTTGAATCTTTTGAAAATGTATCTCAGGCATGCTCTCTTGGGGTGCTACATGAGACTCAGATAAATGAACATCTTTCCACAGAAGATAACAAGGCCAAGCAAACATCACCAGCATATGCACAATTTGTTACAGATGCCACTTCAGGACAGGATGAACAGGCAGCTGGGAATTTATGTGTAAATCAAGATGCAGAGCTTGTCCTCTCAGATAGAGTAGTTGAATTTTCTTCTTTGCCAGCTACCAGAACATCTTTGACTTTGTCTAAATCTGGAGTTGCTAGTTCTGTCTTTCCTAGTAGTTCTGAAGCAGATGGTTCTTTAGCTCTAGACACAGGCAACGAGAATGAAAGCAAATCTTATTTGAGATCCAGCACCGTGTCCAACTCTGATTGTGATATGATTAGCAATTCAGAAATACTTGATTCTCTATCTCAAAAGCCTGACATGCCTGCTGAAACTGCAAATTGTGGAACAAATTGTTCGTCTGTTAGATTGACTAGTACTTTGGAGGATTCTCTAACTTCACCTTCAGCGAGCTGTGAACTTCAAGATCACAATATGGAGTGTATTAATGGGGATCATATCAACTCAAAAGAAGTGGAATCCTTGTTGCCAAAGTAAGTATTGATATTAGCGTAGTTCCTTTCTGCTTGTTCCATGTAAATCGATAAACAGGTGCACCATTGTTTGGGTAAATTTTATGCAGTGGCAGCGAGAATGAACAGAAGGATAAAGTGAAGCAAGATATCTGCCATCTGAAGCTGAATGCAGTCCCATTTAGTGAGGAGTGGTTAGCTGCAATTGAGACATTTGGGGAGGTGATATTTTCTATTTTTAAACGTGTTCTCCAGGATAAACCTGAACAGCATTTAAGATATACATACACGTTTAAAAGAAACCTGTTGTTTTTTTCCTGGAATTTATAGATGCACGACACGTTCTGTATCACTTTACCATAGAAAAGAAAATTATTTGTTAATATAGATGCTTAATTTAACGTCATAACAAAAGTGTATGAAGGATATAATTTGAGATAGCTATTGCTATGTTATATTTGTTAGTGCCTATCAGAATCATATATGATATTGTCTACTTTGAGCTTAAATCCTCATGGTTTTGTTTTTGGGTTTTATCTAAAAGGTCTCATACTAATAGAGATATCTTTTTATCTTATAAGCAATCTTTTTTATGTCTTACTAATATGAGATTTTGATTGTATTCTCAATACTCCCAACAATCCCCCCTCAAGTGAAGGATCACATTGAGTCTCCTCCAAGCCTATTCGTCCTCAAAAAACTTCCTCTGCTTAATGTCCGATCCTTAATCTATCAGGACTTCTTGTCAACTGTCTGATCCTCCTGACCCAGCTCGATTTTCTACCAGTTGTCCAGTTCTTCTGACCCAATTGGACTTCTTGCCAGTTGTTTGATCCTTCCGACCCAACTGGACTTCCTGTCTGATGTCCGATTCTCTTGATCCGGACATGGGAGCTTCATTTCCTTTGTTCGAGGTTCATGACTTGACATGGACCATGCCTCTAATACCAATTATTAATGCCTATAAGAATCATATATCTTCACAATGGTATGATATTATCCACTTTGAGCCTAAGTCCTCATGATTTTATTTTTGAGCTTTACCTAAAAGAGCTCATACCAATGAAGATATCTTTTTATCTTATAAGCACATAATCTTTTCCATGTCTTACTGGGACTTTGATTGTATTTCCATACTCCCAACAATATTGTGTTTGATTTACTCTATTATTTTATTTATTGAGCATGTTATATCTTAGTTGAAGATGAAGCATTTATGTACATTGTGTTCTTATCGAATAGTATTTTTCCAGAAAGTTTTTTTTCATGCATTACTGCAAGCACTGACTAATCAATATCAATAGGACATATTAGAGTTGAAGACAGGTCCCGTACAAAATTCTCCACCTGACAAGACTCTTCCTGAAGCAGGTCCATGGTCACCGGTATGTTACATTTTCTCCTATTTTGGTAGCATGAAAATGTCTGGTGAATATAGATTATCCATTTAGATCATTTTATGGCATCTCATCCATGAAGCTTAATTTCTTAATTAGATTTACCTCTTCCCACAGTTGAACAAAGCTAGGATATTTGCATGAAGTAGGGAAATCTCCATAGGTGAGATAGCCTAGTAGAGTTGAATCTATTAGAATGGAAGACCCAAAGGGCAGAGAGAACACTAGTCTAATTTAATTAATTTAAATATTATTAATAGATAATCTTTTATATTTGAGATAAGCTCAACTTTAGGATAATGGTGATGTGGGAAATGTTCATAGGAAAGGTAATTAGTTAACCAGTTACCAGCATTTTAATACCTGTCAAATTCAGATAGAGAACTATGATTTACCAACATTTGAAGATTATCCCGTGGAGACCAATTTGTTGGGAGTATTGGAAATACAATCAAAGTTCCACATTGATAAGACATAAAAAATATCATATGCTTATAAGATGAAAAGATATGTACGAAGACCTTTTGGATAAAATTAAAAAATAAAATCATAAGAGTTTAGGTACAAAGCGAACAATATCATACTATTGTAGAGATATTTGAATCTTATTTACACTAACACAATCAAATCCAACTCGAGGGTGATTCAACTTTCTGGTGCAGCACAAAAAATTATGGGCTAGGATTGTTTTGCAGTAGAGAACTTCCAGCAGTGGAAATAAATACTTTTCCTCCATTTATTTACAAGATGAAAAATACTTCCTTCCATTGTTTATAATGAAGTTGAAAAAGGATCTTGGAAATCGGCAAGGACTTCGAAATCATTGTCCAGGTCTCAGGTTCAGAATCCTCCTTTAGGGCTCTTGTCGTAGACAATCTAACTTCTTTAACATAATCAGACATGTTCTTTGAGTTTCCGTTGAGAATGGATTTGTTTCAAGGGAAAAAGTGATCAAGAATCCTTACAAGTTACAACTTCACCTCATGTTTTTGAAGCGGAAGATCTTCAATGCTTCTATTTTTCTTCTTTCCAGCAACTTATGTCTTTATATTAGATGTTTCGTAATCTTTTTAATGAATATTCTACTGTCGTCGTTTTCAACAGGTGAAACGCAAAACTCAAGAAGTAGGACCATTCGACTGCACAAAGTACGCAGCGAAGCTCTCACACTCAGAACCCACCCCATAGAAGCAGCTGCATCTTCTCGCATCGGCAGAGTTCTTGGTGAAACTAAATTCACATAATTTACAGTATAATTTTTCTCATCCTGCCAAATGCGATGAATCCCTTTTCCTATGTTGGACGGCCATAAAACTATCATTCCCATTCCCCCCTTTATTTGTAATGGAAGAAGGCTTATTTCAGAACACACAATCTCTATAGCAGCACCTCCAATAAAAATGGCAGTGCCACGGCTCTCATTCTTGCCCCATGTTCTGGTAATTTATTCAGTGATTGTGTTATTGTTCATGTCGAAGGCCTAACTTGCCATGGAAATGTGTTCCTGTGCGAGTTCTCAGAGAGAGTCTGTACGACTGAAATGAATTGAGAGTGAAACTGAAAGGTCAGTGCTGTTGGAGGAAGGTAGACACTCATTTTGTGAAATGATTTTGTTTAATAATTTTAATTCTAAGTGAATTGTTCTAAAAAGATTGGTATTTTTAAATTCTATTTTGTCTACAACTCTTTTTTAGAAATAAATAGTTTATGTTTCTTCTTTTTGAAATATCTCAAATCCTTTTCTTCTCCCTTCGTCTCTTTGCCTTCGGTTTGAATGAGACGAGGGAAGATTCATTAACGAAAGGGTAAGTGAAGGGTAGAAATTAAAATTAAAATTTTCGTTTTTTTTAAAGTAAGGTAGGTTAAAAACTTGTTCTTTCCTCTTATTTTCTTCTTTCTCGGAATTTTTTTTTTCTAAGGAGGCATGATGTAGCAGTAGAGGCGGTGTGACATTTTACAGCATAGTGTTAGGATAAATTTGAGTTTGAATTTTGAAAAAAATAAAATAAATACTAAGCGATCTTGAGTCAAATCCCGATTGAGTATTTATCTTCTCGAACAAAGTATATTTTTAGCATCCGATCTATCTTATAGAGACGATACGATTGCGTTGTCGAACTTCGCTATTGAACCATGAGTTATTTAATATGTCGTTAAAAATTGATAGAATTGAATTAATTATTTTCAAAATTAATCGGATCATCAAACATACGATGTCAATTTATTTATCCTCCCTTCTCTTCCTCTCACCCCTCTCAAATAGGCAGTTAAAGTGAAATAGTTTGCTCTCGGAGCTAGTCTAGTTGGTAAATATAAAGGGATAATTTTTAAGTGGACAAAGATCAATTTCCGAAGAAATTATGACTCTAAGATATCAATCGATTCTCTCTTTTGTATTTGCCATCTAAGTTTTTACGTTAATTTACTAAACAACGCACGTGAAGTTTAGAATTGTCCAAACAGTACCCTCATACTTTCATATTTACTAAATAGCGTATTTAATTCTCTTTTTATCCCTCTCGCCAAAAAGACTTGCACCACAATGAAAATCTCGAACATGGTGTTGGGAATTCAAATCTCAACACCACAGTTATCTTGCAATCCCAACATGATCACTGTGGTGTTGAAATTTGTAATCCACACATTATTCTTGAGCAAATCTCGGACCACGGTGATGGTGCAATCCCGGCACCATCACTTGCAATTCGACCGCGGTGGTGGTCTTTGGGATTACCATATATAGTGTTAGTGAATTAAATCCCAACACACGTAGTCTTTGGAATTGCATTCTTGTAGTCTTTGAGATTTGAATTCCCAACATCATAGTGGTGCAGAGTTGTTTGACGGGAGAGGTAAAAAGAGAATTAAATGTGATATTTGATAAATATGAAAATATAGGGTGTTGTTTGGATAATTCTAAATTTTACGTGCGTTGTTTGGTAAATCGCCAATAGGGACAATCAGAGAGGGCCGTTAATATGACGGTTCTGTGTTTTATTGAAGTCAAGTAGTTAGGAGTGAGCTCACACTTAAGCCCCTATTGAACCATACTGAGCCCAGCTCAAACTGGGCTGGCTCGGTGCGTGTTGCATATTGACCTGTGCTTGGCACGGACTCATCACGGTTCAGCCTCTAGCGGACCATGTTGAGCACAACCCAAACCGGGCCGACTCGGTTCGCTGGCGGCCCACCCGTTTGCCATCTCTATTCTTTGGCATCTCCTTGTCGGCTCCGTTTTTGCAGTGGAGCAAGCTCGACTCGCCGATGCAGAACACGGTCTCGAGGCTTCTCTGCCGCGGCGCCTTCGCCTCCTCATCGCCGCCTTCGACCGCCGCTAGTTCTCTCGTCCTCCGCCTCGCCCTCTCTCCTACTAGAGCCGTGAGTGACCGCTACCTTCTCATCCTCTTTACTTATTCTGTTTGCTGTGCAATAAAATTAGGGTTTTGTATGTTTTTGTGTCGAATCCTGCAACTTACCGCGGAGCCGTTTTTAGTTTTGAATCTCGATTCTGGACATGAGCCTACTAATTTTGTTTATCTTGGATTTTCTATTCTCTTTTATCCATTTTCAATACTTATCTAACATGCTAATTTTTTTGAGTGATTTTGTTTCGATGAGCTTGAATGCCTAAGCAACTTGTAAGTTGGAGATACAGCAATTAAAATTTTAATATTCCCAAATAATTCGACACTTTTTTTTTTAATTAGTAAAAATTATTAGTCACCTTAAATGTTGGAAAAAATATTGACTTTTTATGGATTTAATCTTCTTGAGTAATTTAAAATCTAGAAATTCGTTTTGGATATATATATTTGTGATGGTAAATGAGATAAGATTCTTTCAGTAATATCTGATAACTGAAACTTCTATCTTCGACTTTTTCCTCTCTTTCTTTTTTCTATTTTTTTGTAAAAATGAACACAGTACTGTTTGTTTTTGTTATTAACTGTACTCAAAACGATAGCACAGCGAAAAGATGACAGCTTTTAGGTTTTAAAATGACTGTCTTGATAAAATCAGACCTACTTAAATACAACATTCTCACAATATTTATGTCTTCTTATGATAATAGGACAAAAATAAATATAATTGATTGATCTTAAAGGCTCCAAAATGATTTTTAATTCACCTCAGATAGTAGTTTCCTAATCCAACTTTTTTTCTTCTTCTGAATTTCTATATTACATGATTAACAGTGTTTGTAGATCCTTGGTTATAACTTATATAAGAATGTCCATAAATCTTGTGGTCTTGTAACATTCTCATGCTCTGGGATATACATGCAATTGAGTTTTTGAGAGTTGGAAAGTTTGTGATTCAACTAATATTTCTGTGTTTTTGTTGCTGCGGGTTGTTCAGTATACAGTTTCGGCACCTTTGAATGAGGATAAAGAAACAGCAGCATCTCCTAGGTAAATTCTACTATTATGTCTTGGAAAACTTTCAAAATGCTCGACGTCTGTGTTGCAATCTTGAGAGGAGAAATATGTAAGATAAATTTGTTTGCGTAAGACAATTTACATAGAGATGAATTTTTAATAATAGGTACTAATTGATCGTTTATAAAACTGAGTCGAAGTGTTAAACATATGATCCTCGGAAGCTACTTTCATGATAACTGAATAGCATAAAGTTGTCAGTCTTAATTAGCTGACATCTTTATGTTCACATAATTGTTTTTTTGGAGAACTTTGCCTTTTTGTATATTTGTTGTTGACGCGGTAGCATTTGCTGGTTTTCATCCATAGTGAAAGCCTAGATGTATCTTGTGGTTTAAATGGGGCCCTTGCCACTAGAGGTGTGATTGTGAAGGACAAAGTCTTTCATAACTTGAAAAAGACTGAGCTTCTAAAGCATGGTGCAACTTCAATAGGTAATAATCCAAACTTCCTTTGATGGTTTAATCATTGTAACTTTTTTTTTTGAACTTTTTGTAATTTGGACTTTGCATGATATTGTGGTTTATCACAGACAATTTATTAGGCATTCCACTTTATGTGAGAAGAGACACTGTTGGTGGAGCTCCCGGAATTTCTAAGGCTCAATTCAGTAAACTTTTGAAACAGGTACCTTTTCTATTTGGTCATGTGTCTCTTCTCTGATTCTTGCTAATTCTTTCTATTTCTTCCCATTTCTAGGTTACTTGTCACATTTCTTCAGTCTCAAAAATCTTTGTTCTAGACGGAGTGATTGGTTCGCCTTCTGATTGTGATGCAAAAGTCCGCATCATCAGTGATAATCCCTCTGCAATGTTGTCATTATCTAAAATTTTGTGGGAAACACCTAGCCGTGCAATTTCACATGACTCTTGCCCATTGGTAGTTTACGTTGCCAGCTCCATGAGGTAACTTGAGGTGATGTATAATTATGATGTAATATGATCTTCAATTTATTTGGAAACTCACAAATAGTATTCTGTTGTTGCTGTCATTTTGTTGACTAGCACAAAGTACTCAATTTATTACGAGTATATATATTTCTAATAAACAGGAGCCTAGTTCCATTCGTGACAACCAATGTTTAGGATAAGGAAAAATGAGTTTAACATAAACTGTTCGTCGGTCTGTGTTTTCACTATATCTTGTGCATCAACTGACTCATTTTCATTCGTTTTCGCTCTTCTTACAGTTCAAGTGCTAGGGACATCCTTGGGTTTGGTTCACAAGCATCTAATGGATTTGCTACCGCTGACATAGAGCGCTCATCAGTTATTCTTTGCGGTAGAGCGTTTGCTAATACTAGTACAACAAAAGATGCTCTAGTTGCTTTGGCTGCTCCTGTAATATCTGCAAGAGGGGGTCTGCCGCTTTCTGCCAGGTTATTATTGCTCGATAGTTAACAATTGCCATAGTTCGTATGTAGAAGAAGGTTATTCTTATTCAATGTTTTTTTTTTCTTTGTTAGACTTCTATCATCCAGTGATTCTGTGATTCTGCTGTTTGCTCCAGAGGATACCTTCCTGCGATGCTCAGAGCTCCATAAGATTGCAATATCCAGCGACGCAGGTGTGATCCTTTCTTCTCGTGGGGCAGCACCATATTTCCAGACCACACATTCCCCAGCATCTCACGTGATAAAGAAGCCATCTTCCTTGGTCATCGTCATGGCTGACAGGTGAAGCCAGCAAGTCATATTTTCGTTATTGTTAGCACGATACCATTCCATGTGCACCCAATTATTGTCTCAGTCTCAGCGATGAGTATTTGAATCGCAGCACTGGTGTTTTCCCGTCAGTATCAAGATTGTCTTCAGGTCAAGCTGCTTATCACTTCTTGGCCGGGTATCAAGATGGGAAGTTTGTGCCTGCGTTCCTCAAGCTCCCTTCGCCTATTGAACCACTTGAGCTTGCCATGGCACTTTTCTTGCAGGTTTTATTTTTTTTCAGAATGAAGTAACATTTGGGTCCTCATATTCTGAAAGACTCGAGACAGTGAGCCTTCTAAACTATTACTCTTCCTCTGCAGTTGGAAGTAAGTGAAATCCCTTCCTACTTGATCAATGTCATCGATGGTGGAAGGCATATTGCCGGTAAGATAGAGACGCAGTGGCATTCTGTATCAACATGTTGACGAAATGTGCTAATGTCTGTTTAAATGCTATCATCGAACCTAGGCAATAGACTACTGGAGCTGGTGAAGTCAACTTTGTGCAACAAATTACCTGAAAGCAAACCAAATGCTGCAGATTCTAAGGGTGAGGGTTCCCCATGCCTTTGTTTTTGTTTCTTCCGATTAATTGTAAAGGTTGTTTTCTGCAGTTCGAGATCTCAAAAGGAAATACAAAAGCTTTTTATCTGGCAAATACATCGACTTACCTGAAGTATTCTACTTCTAGAAGTTACAGGTGCTCAAATTTATCTTTTCCATTGCTGAATCTGCTCGCTAGATTCTCCTCAGAATAGTCATTAAGATGTCATTTGATTAATATGCTTCTTTGCTATTCATCTGTTCAAACAGATGGTGAATTTATGACTGGTTCTTCATCCATTCTCTTTATAATGGAGAAGAGAAAAGAAGTGACTTGGGTGTTTTTTTTTTATATTAGATAAATAATCTTTCCCTCTAATTCACTTATCAGATAAATTTAGAGTATGATTTATATTCATCTTTTGAGTATTTTACCATCATACCACACTTATAAGCATGTGATGTAGATGATTGTTTTTACTGTTATTTGCTCAGTGTAGAGGTATCAATTAGATTGTGCCAATTGTTAGTGCAACACAAAAATCTAAAATCATTGAGGTTTATTTGATATACTCACACTAGAATAGTATATGACTCCAAATCCCATTGATATTTAGCACCAAGTACTCCAGTTCAAGTTATTCATAACATGAAAACTAGATGTTATCAATATTAACAAAATTGTCGATCCGTAATTTGTGACAGAAATACAAATCAGTTCATGTTGGGTCCTTCAATAAACAAGCCTCTCCTAATAGAACGAGGACTGAGGCTCTGAGACACTGTTCTTGACGTTTGCTGAGATTCATCATCATGCACACCATGAACCTTAGTCCTCTTGCTGCCACTGGATTCTCCCAAGTTCAGAGACCGCTTTCGGAACGACCCGTGCTGAGAAGTAAGACAAGCCAAAATGCCTGACCTCCGAGATTTAGGCATGCCCCTTACTAACCTGTTAAATGCCTTGTTCACCTGAGTATCACCCATTGTAGGCTCCAGAACAGGCTGGTTTTCTTTCTTAGTAGTGGCCTTCAATTCCTCTGCAGGAGGCGAATCATCCTTCTCGTCTTCTGCAGGATCACAGGAATGGATATTGTAAGCGAGCAAAAAGAGTGTATAAATGCACACATATCAATACAGTTGAGCAAACACACCCTTGATTTCATCTTCAAACAAAACATCAAGATCCTGGACAGACATGGACCATGCAGTGGATTGTAATGGAGGTCGATTATCATCGCTCACAGAATTCTCACCCCCTGTCGTCTTACTTTTGAGTATCTTATCTTCTAGTTTCACAGAGGGAATTTCTACTTGTCCTTCAGGAGATTCTCTCGAACTGCTGCAACAACCTTCGCTATCTGTTGGAGATGAATGGTATCTTTCGAGATGATCAAGCACAGATATTGGAGAAGTGTCACTTGCAGTGTCATCGATGAGTTTTCTCTCACTCTCAAGGAAGCTTGAGAACCAACATGATACTCCTTGCTTAACATAAAAGAGCACATAGGCTTCTTGTTCTAATACATACTCCTCAGAAACCCTAGTCACCTACAAACAACCACAATGTAAGAACCACTATCATGCCCATCATAGAAGGGTCAGCATAGGAAAAGTCACCTTGCGGTCATCAATCTGATACCATGTGCTTGGAGAGGAGCGAACGAAGCAATAGTAATGTCCAGAATAAGGTGAACCAATATGCACCAAAACTGATGAAAGATCATACTTAAACTGGACCTGCACTAACCATTGAGCATGGGAACTTAATTTTGTTATAATAGTGCAACTAATAATAAGCACATCTAACACAAACCTCATCTAAATGGCAACTTAAGAATGTGCTCAAGTTTAGTTCCGTTGGAAATTTCACCGAATCATAGATCTTGCAACATGTATTTCCATCATTCTTAAATCTCTTTAAGTGTAGAGCAAGAACTTCTGGTGCTGAGTTCAACATGAGCTGCTTCTCCATTGTGACTTGAGACTTGCATCCATCACAAGTTAATTTGATTTCAGAATCATCAATTTTCTCTAACCTAGTGAAGGATGTCAGCGCGTCAACAACACTATCGGCATTATCGATCTCTAAGCTAAGATCAAGAAGTGGTTCAAAGGTGTCGGAAAGATGGCCACAATCACAACAACGTAGCTGAAACAACAACAACAAATCATATAATTTGTAGGGAAAAAGGAAAATGCAAATCAAACATAAATCCACATTAGCAAAGATTATAGAATTACCTGACTTCTAAGACGTCCTCCAAATACTTGTGTGACAAAGCTATCTTTGTCTATAGAAGATTTCCAATCCTCAGATTTGTTACCAAGACAGCAAGAATGGATACTATCCAACAATGATTGGAGGAATTCGTGAGCATCTTCTTGCTGACCTAATTGGAAATGAGGTGATATCTCTAGAAATTAAAAGGTTAAGTACTCCATGTTTCACCAGGTTGTTCTCTCCATTGAAAAATCTAATCATTTTATTTACTTATACTAGCATATGAGATGAAGATCCTAGCAATTTCTATCAAAATTGACGAAGCCAAATTAGCCAAGCCAAATACTACTTAAAACGAAGTCAAGCTAGTAATAGTTTAGACTAGCAAATTCAAGACAGAATATCACCTAGATTTGACATAGAGATTGAATAGGGAGTTAAACATCAACTTGCTAGACTTTATTGCCAACAATAATTCCATCTTGACTTAAGAAGCTATATCAAGCTAGTTTTTGCTTCAAAATAGTGGGATATTCAATCTCTAGACTTGCTTGACGAACACTGCCTCAAAAGTTACCATTACTATATTGCTGCTACTCACCAACTTATTCAGTTAAATGCACATACAAGTTAAGACTGGCAACTTAGAGCTATTACTGCATCAGAAGCTATTTAACCAATATTATTTGTTTTCCATCCATAACAAATCTAGAGAGATGCATGGAAATATGAACTATGGCACCTAGATGGATGTTATGTAGATCAAATATACTGACTAAATGAATAGATAAATTCAACACAGATCCCACATCAGATATTAGGCACTGCAAAAAACAAAAAGCCATGATACAAGAATTTTGACTGCATTATTAGATTCTTATATTTTGATTGCATATGGCTAACTAAAGAATAAAAGGTAAACCTAACTAGAAAATAATAGTCTCATCAACATAGGCAGCTAATCCACATCCAAATTCAGAAGTTGTTGTTGAACTTCATCTAATTAGCTAATGTTCTTGCAAAATGCATGATAATATAGCTGCCAAAAGAAGCAATAGTGACAACATTAAAAATAGGTATCAACTAGATGATGATATATGCCTCAAGTGTACCAATTTTATGTAAAGATAAATTCATACAACTCTAACAACAATTATTGGGACCTAAAAAATCATAAAACCAGAAATAATGATGCATGGTATGACATATGAACGAGGATACGGCTCAAATTTTCTGCAAAATTTACAGGTGAGGTAACATATCCTGACAGCAGCAAACAACTGCTGAGGTGTTGTTTGAATGCACATAATGAGCAGAAATCTCCATCTTCAGCTGCATGTTCACCAACAGCGATGCACTAATGTTAGAGATGAGTTAAAATTAAAGAGCAATCAGCGAGCCAAAAGGCCACCCGCAGACGCATACCACGGAAGCAAGGAGAGTGATCCGCCTTGAGAATCTTCTGCGCAAACGGCACCGTATGCGTGAGGCACTGCAGAACCGCATTAAGGAAGCAGGTATTCCCTAAGTTCTTGAGGCCAGCACCCTGACCCGATCGATATCACGCCAAGATGGAAACTTCATCAACAAGAAGCAGCGAATCTACTAGATAAAACTACAAGGACGAAGTCTCACCACGAAACGGGGCCGCTCATTCATCGGAGAAGGGGAAGCGCACGAACTTGGCTCGGCCACCGGATCGAGAGCCTTGGAAAGAGGCAGGAGGGGCAACAATTGAGCGATCGATTGGGTGAAAACCTAAGAAAAAAGCAGCGAGAAAACTCGAGCTAACCCGAGAAGAGTATCGACTATGGAACTTACCGCGAGTTGGGGATCGACGGGAAGAAGAGGATCGGCGGCCATGCCAAGTGAGGCGAGGCTTTGAGGAGGAAGCGAGGCGGATCGAGACCGAGGCGGTCGGGAATCCGCCGAATTGCCCTTATGAATTCGATTTTTGGCGGGGCTTTGAAAGTGGAGGAGGCGCCACGCCCCAATTTTTAGGACCGAGTCTCGCGACTTATGAAACGCACCTGCATTTAACGCACCCGTTCGTTTACCCGATGTATTATTGAGTGGCAAATGAGTAAAAATTATTTGGTTGGGGTACCGAGAAGGGTGAGATTGAACGGGACTATAAAAATATTGTTTTCAAAAGAATTTGTCGGACCAAATCGGCGTTGTTTTGGGCCGAATCGGGCAGATTTGTGGCCCATAATTGGCCCGAGAGGCCGACATTTAATACATGCGGGAACAGATCGTTGGATCGCGGCTTCTGAAATGGAGACGGAGAAAGGACGGCCGGCCGTCGCAAAAGAGGGCGAGAGAGCCGGCGGCGCGGGGCGGAGGGAGAAGCTGTGTAGGCGGTGCAAGCGTACGTTCGACGCTTCCTCCAACACGACTTCCTCGTGCCGGTTTCACCCTTCCTTCTTCGTCTGTCGCAGGCACGACGACCAGAAGAGGTATGCTATCGTTCCCTAACCCTAATCAATCACGAGATCCTTTGATTCCGCAGCTGCTTTCTTTCTCAAGTAGGAGCTTCCTCGATTTCACATTTGCTTGATCTGTAGTTGATTCCGCCGGTTCTTCCTCATCTTCATCTTTGGATATGCAGAAATTCAAAACTCGTTAGTACGTTAATTGCTGTACGAACCATTCAAAAAAAAACCCCCTTTTTAGTGCGATTTACAAGCAACTTTAGCTTCTTTGCGAATTACTTACTATTAGCGGCGAGTTAGTTTACTCTTACGGAATTTATATTGATGAATGGAAAGATTGATGTCCCGAGCACAATTGAACATGCAATTCCTCTTGGATATATATACGCATAGAATGCATTGGTCATCCATTGTAGTTAACATATCGATCTAGGGATTGAGTTCTTGGCTCTTATCTGATATAAGATAGGGACACTGAATTAGGATCATGCTCCATGTTTGAGTCTCATGATTTGGGGGTTTCAATAATTGAAAGGGTGTCTTGTTCCAAATATCAATTCTCACTCTGAACGTGTATAACCACGGTGTTGTTTAGAGGATCCCGTCCACGCCTAACAATTAACCTTTGAACAACATCCAAAAGTTAAACGAGTCGAGCTAAATCAAGCTTTATAGTGTTCAACCTTGTTTGCTAAGATAATCAAGTCTTGTCAAGCGAAGTTTAAAATTAATCAAACTATTGAAAAATCTGTTCGAGCTTAGCTTGATTTTTTTATTTCATTTTTTATAGATTGAACTCGACTTGTTTAATGAATATCGAACTTCTAATCAAGTTCGAATCAGACTTGTTTAAGTTTGATTTGTTTAAAAATTATCAAGCTTTTAAGTAGTCTGTTTGTTTGTTTAAAAATTTAATATTTTAATCCTTATTTATAAATAAATATAAATAAATTCATAAATAATTTTTAAATGAATTTAATCATGAACACTAGTGGTCATGAACATTAATAAGCTGAACACATATATGTTCAAATTTGTTTATTTAATTTATCAAACTGTTCGAATTTGTTCATTAATTTACTTTAATGCATATTTAATGAACGTAAACGAGTTCTTATCGAGTCGACTACTAAGTTTGTTCATAAACGCTTAGTTCGTTTACAACCCTAATAACGATTAAAAATTAACCGTTGTTCAATGGCTATTTTTTATTTTTATTTAAAAAAATTATATGTATATATATAGATATACAAGTACCCTCTATTCTACAAATATTGCCTTCTCATCTCAACCATGTAGATATCTTCATTTATTCTAAATGTCTAAAAATTCAGATTGATCTAACAGATCTATGATTCGTGATTTTTAGAGAAATGAATTGATGAAAGATGCAGAGGATATAGATGAGCTAATAATGTTCAAGTTATATGATCGGCGACAAATGATACATCAAAAAGCTCAAAGTTCTTTCGGTAGGGCACAAAGAAAGAGGTATTTGAATCGGGATCGTAAAGTCGAACATGCTCGTCTTTTCAATTCTTCAATGCTCTTTGATATTATAAGATTTTCCTACTTGCGTTATTTCTTCTCATTTGCCCTACATAAACATTTCTTGCTCTGGCAAAACAATTGGTTAGTGTGCCTTGGAACTTTGAAGGCACTACGAGCTTGGTCCAAATGATCCACCTTATGCTGTCAAATTCTACGACTGCTGTGGAGCCGACCCTAAACCCTCTATTCTAAATGTCTAAAAATTCAAATTGATCTAACAGTTCTACTATCCGTGATTTTTGGAGAAATGAATTGATGAAAGATGCGGAGGATATAGATGAGTTAATAATGATCAAGTTATATGATCAGCGACAAATGATATATCAAGGAGTTCAAAATTCTTTCAGTAGAGCACAAAGAAAAATGTATTTGATTCGAGATCGTAAAGTCGAACATGCTCGTCTTTTCAATTTTTCAATGCTCTTTGATATTATAAGATTTTCCTACTTGCGTTATTTCTTCTCATTCGCCCTACATAAACATTTCTTGCTCTTGAAAAACAATTTGTTAGTGTGTCTTGGAACTTTGAAGGTACTACGAGCTTGGTCCGAATGATCCACCTTATGCTGCCAAATTCTACGACTGCTGTGGAGCCGAGGACGCAGATGCAGCCGGCTGCACCACCGATTTCCATGTTTCCTACGACGATGAATGAACATTCCGCATATGTAAAAAGGAGTACGACTTTACCTCAAATTTGCGAATGGTGCATTGTTTTCTGAAGTAAACAATGGTTGCTGTCGATGTATTTTTGTTCTCAATTTCGTTCGTATTTAAGTTTATATGAATGTTTGTTTTTTGCTTGCCTAATACTGCAGATAGTCGTAGAAATTTCCCTGTTTAATAACCATGTAATTGACAAACTGGTTATCGAGTTCGAAAATAGTTTAATTTTTTAATTAGCAGCGTGAACAAGCAAGTGGTCGTGAGCATTTAAATAGGATAAAGAGTTTACCCCAATCTTTAATTTGTGGAAATGGAACTAACAAAAACAACAATCAATTCTTATCCTAGTAGATGAAGTTGACTATATAAATCTTTTTACGTCATTGAACTTTAATCTTTACTATATCATCATTTATACTTGAATAAATTTTATCTTATTTATTTTTGATAACTAAGTCTTTTTTTTATCTTTCTTTTCCTTGTTTAATGTATGTAATTTCACATCGCCTGATTGAAATATTTATTGATCATTTAAATATATATTCATACTATCTTAAATATGTCTATCAGAGTTTTCTTTCAATATATGCAACTTTGTCTGTCTTTATAATGATCTCATTTATTATTCTGTCTTCATATGTCTATACGTTCATTTTAACATTTTTATTTATATAACTCTCATCTTCTGTTTATATACTCAAATTATAACTCAATATTCAGTTCTATATAATATAATAAATCTAATCACCGTTTTATAAAATTTCTTTTTAAATTTTAGAGATATTTTACGATCACATAAAACATTTGATATTTTTTTTCATTTTAATGATCCTACTTATATTCTATATAAGATATTTCTCTCAATTTCTTTATTATCTTATAAAAATAATTTTAAATATTTAAAACTCTAAATTCCAGTCAATTTACCCTCTCTTATTTTATCATAAGATTCTAAATAAGGAATTTTTTATTTACCCTCTCTTATTTTATCATAAGATTCTAAATAAGGAATTTTTTTAAAGAAAACATTCATCATTGAGATTGTTGCATGATCGTGATAAAAAAAAAAAGCTTTTAATTGCAGATAGTTCGCTTTTCCACAAAGGAAAAGCATCTGATAACCACAACCATTCTTTCTGAGTCCAGAAACTTAAGGTTTGCCCATGAACTACTCATTAGAGATAACTGGATTGGACAAGAATGCTACCAAACTAAGAGAGAACTATGACTCAGCCTTGACCTTTTGCCGATCCTCTCGACACTTTCTCCTCATCTCATTCCATGAACTATCCTTGTCTGATGCTTTGCAGTGCTTTTCCCAACAGTCGCAAGGAGCCGGTTCATCGCAAACATAGCAATAGCACTGCAAGAATTATAGCGCAAATCACAAGCAAGACCGGATCAGAAATCACAAATACAATGCCATTCTGGAGAGAATGCAGATTAACTCATCGACATTCCATATGATGTTTGTTTTCATAGATCAATCGACGATGAAAATAAGAGTTTATTTATGTTTGTTCGTTATGAAAACGATAAATAACTAACCAAACTTGAGCATATTTTTTATGTTTGATAAGACAAAATAAGGAACTTCCAACAAACTAAACTCCTTAATGTTCATGAATAGTCCATAAGCAAATTGGTCTCTACTTGATATAGAGCTCAGTTAATATTAAAGTTGGCTCAATCTTGAGGCCTACTTACAATATAGTTATTTTCGTTTACTTTCCTATACCGAAATGAAAAGAAAACAGTATTTCTCAGAAAGAATGTTAGGAACTAAAGGTAGATGATAATCACACATGCCATCATGATCTTGCAGCATACTGTCCCTTTACTGCTTTGTTTGCAAATATTCTCCAAAATGAAGATGTATAACATAACTGGTAATGAGAATTTACACTTCATTTAGTTCAACTAAGAGGGTGCTTTGAGGACATACCTATTAAAATTATGGAAAATTTTACCTTCTATTACTTGGATGAATAATATTTGCTAGCTAGTGGTTAAAAAGCAACCCGGTGCTTTTTTTGCAAGATCCTGGAGAAAGATCCATTATACGCAGTCTTACTTTGCTTTTTTTGCAAGAGGTTATTTCCAAGATTTGAACCCGTGACCTCTTGGTCACAAGACAGTAACCTTACCGTTGCTAGCTAGTGGTTAGCAAGGTAAAACTTCTAACAAAATGTTTAATCCTGAAATCTAAAGCATGGGGACGACATATATGCCTAGTGATCATTAAGCAGAGATCAAATTTTTAAAGCTGTGGAATGGCTTCCGATGGTCGTAAGCCAATCCTCACTGTCTGTAAGTGATCCGTTCAAACAATATTTGCAGTCAATGACAGGGAAAACATTAGAAAGGCTGGTGATCTTGCAAGGACTTAAAAGGAATCCAAGAACAGAGTTTCAACATAAAATGTTCACCCTTTTAATATATTCTGTCGCCTCCATTTCTAAGTCTAAATTAACCACGATACATATACACACACACTGTAAATGGAGACTATTTTTTCAAAACTTATCGTTTTTAGTGAGGCAAAGTTGGGGTTCAACACAAAAAGCAATTCAAGATTTGACAAAATCCCATTGGGGATTATCAATTTTTGTAGTACAAACCATCTGTTGCTGCATTAGAATAACTTGAACATGACGATCGAGAAAATGAGGGGGTTTTAAAAATCACCTTTTGGCAGTGCCTTTTGTGGGGTGTCTTGCTGAAGGGATAATTTGCACACAAGTGCCTTGCGTGGGGATAATCTCTACAAGCGACCTGCATTGTCCATGTAAAACTTGAAACTTTATTCACATACTGTTTCATTAAACTAAGTGTTTGCAGTCCTTGTTTGAAGGCTTAAAATGCAACAGAAGAAGACAACATTTCTAAAGTTCTACAGGGATAATCTCTACAAGCGATCTGCATTGTCCACTTCGAATGTAATACTTGAAAATTTATTCACATACTGTATCATTAAACTAAGTGTTTGCAGTCCTTGTTTGGAGGCTTAAAATGCAACAGAAGAAGGCAACATTTCTAAAGTTCTACAAGGATAATCTCTACAAGCGATCTGCATTGTCTACTTCGAATGTAAAACTTGAAAATTTATTCACATACTGTATCATTAAATTAAGTGTTTGCAGTCCTTGTTTGGAGGCTTAAAATGCAATAGAAGAAGGCAACATTTCTAAAGTTCTACATATGCATGCTAAAAAACCATACAGCAACTGTTTGACAGATCTAAAATTGGTGATAAGGAGCTCTAACCTTCTCTAGAATCGTACATGATGCTATACAGAACTTGAGAACTCAGTAAGCATTGATATAATTGAGAGTGTACGACACAGGATTTCAGAGCTTCCTATTCACTCGACAAAAACCTGATTTTTCAGTCGCCTGATGTTAGATTGCTTAGGGTTTTTTCCCCCTTTATCATGATTCCGACAACACAACAAGAAGAGCAGGGAAAAAAAAAATGTTTACGCGAAGTATCGAGAAGATGCATATCTTTTTCTACTTTGAGCAAAGTAGATCAGGATATCTTCCCCAAAAGATTCAACTTTTCGAGTGTTCCTTTTAGTAAATAAGTCCGATTTTGCTGCGAAATCGCATATAGCTTCGTGATTTTTCTAGGGTTCATCGAGAGAGGAAACAATACCTTCCCTCGTTCCGCGATGATCGCGACGTCATCTGGCGGCGGCGGGGTGTCGAGGGTCAGACGACGGAGTTGGTCGCCCAAGAAGGGATTGTCAGGGAGAACGAAACAGTCGTCGTCGTCATCTTCCTCCTCGTCTTCTTCGTCTTCGTCTTCTTCCCACGGTTTCGCGACTCTCCTCGATCTCCAGCTCGAATATTGCTCTGCCGCCGAAGAAGCCCTCCGTGTGCTTCTGTTCGCCATGACCTTGATCGTCACTTTCTCTTCGAACTCTTCTTCGCCGTCTTCGTCGGAGGAAGAGATCTCGATCACCTCAATCGACATCGGACACCACCGACGAGAGCGAGAAGCGTCGCGTCGTGCCTGCCCTTTTGAAAGTATTTCACGCAACCCCAAAAATATTTTTTAAAATAATCTAAACAATTTTGAAATTATAATAATACCCTCCAAAAAAAATCTACAACGTGGGAGATTTGTTATCAATAAATTTGCAATATTTTATTTGTTATAACTTATTTATTTCGTCTATTTAAATAAATAAATTTGAGATTTATTTAAATTTATTAAATTTTCCCACTGCAATTTCCCTCTCGTTCCACAATTTATTCTTTAAAAATTCAAAATAGGAATAATATTTTTTTTTTAAAAAAAATATTTAATGTTTCTTTCATTTCGCTATAAATTCACCTCGATGAGCCAGGAAGCTTCAAGAAACCCCCAATGGAGGGCGGCGGCGACGACGAGAACTCGTCCCGATCGCCGGCTGGCCTCACGCCGGAGGAGTATGCGGATCTCCGGATCAGGATTGACGCCCACCACCGGTACGGCGTCGGCAAGGGTCAGTGCTCCTCGCTGCTGTCGCAGCGCATTCGCGCCCCCGCCGAGGAGGTCTGGGCAGTGGTCCGGCAATTCGACCGCCCCCAGGTGTACAAGCACTTCATCCGGAGATGCGCCGTCAAGGACGGGGAGCAGATCCAGCCGGGGTGCCTCCGGGAGCTCAGCATCATCTCCGGCCTCCCGGCGAGCACCAGCACCGAGCGGCTCGACGTCCTCGACGACGCCCGCCGGGTGATGGGATTCACCATCGTCGGCGGCGAGCACCGCCTGCGGAACTACCGATCCGTCACCACCGTCGACGAGCTCCGCGGCGACCAGATCTGGACCGTCGTGCTGGAGTCCTACGTCGTCGACGTGCCCGAAGGCAACACCGAGGAAGACACCAGGCTCTTCGCCGACACCGTCGTCCGCCTCAACCTCCAGAAGCTCGCCTCCATCGCGGCGGCGGGCCGACCGGCGAGCTGAGGGCGCGATTCTGCCGGGCAAAAGTCCCTCCCTCCCAGGTCATTCATTGCTTTTGTCTTCATCCCTGTTCCATCAATTCTCTTCTCTTCCCCCCCCTTTTTTTTCCCTTCCTATGAAATCAAATCCACTCAAAATAAAAATAAATTTATTGAATTAAAACTCGAATCGTAATTTTTTTATTGTTCAATTTCTAGATCAATATGGTATTTTCTTGGAGGATCACAAATTCTTATGCAATGATGATTTCATTGTCTCCTTCTCGATTTCTTGAGCCAGAGAACAAGAAATTTTGTTTCATTCTCTAAATCTATAATATAAAAATGAAGACAAAATTATGGAAAATCTATAAAAGCTATTAAATTTTCAGCCCCTCACTACTGATGTCAAAAAAGACTGGAGCTTGAAGCACAAGAGAGAATTAAGATATGAGATTTGAGTTTTGATTATGCTCTTATTGCTTTTTCCAGATAGATCAAGTAATTTCAATCTTTTAACTAAAGAAATTCATTTTAATTGTTTTGGAGAACAAAATTTATTTATTTGATGCAATTCTTCCTTAAAATGCTGGAATGGCTCTATGTTATTGCCCATGGAGCGCATTGGTAAGTCAGTAAGGTTATTTGCACAATATATAAGGATTGATTCCAAAGACAAATTTAAAATTCTGTTCCAAATTCAAATGGTCATCCACTGTCTTACCAATCGCGCTCTGGGTAAAATTCATTCGTGATTTACTCCATCTCAATTTTTATGGGACCGAAGTAGGTGTGGAGGGGTTGTTAGATTGAGGATTCTAACTTTTTGCACAATGGAATGACTCTGTGTTCTGTAGTATTGTAAGAGAATGGAGCATTGAATCGAAGATCGAAGAACAACCTTTTTGAAAATAAAAAGTTTGCAATGCATATGTCAACCGCAAGATTGGAATTGTCAACTTAGCGATGACTCTCATAGTGGGCAAGACACGTGAAGGTCATCTGAATTTAGGAAAAGACTTTAAATTTCCTTCAAAATTGATCCATACCTTATTCGTAAATACCGTCGTACCTTAGCTACCACGTTATCTCCGTGGAGACTTCAATGTATATACCATCGATTGTGCATTCAGTTAACAACACTCTATTTTTCACATATTTTATATTTATCTCATTGAAATTAATTCAACAATCACACTGTTAAAATTTTGATTTAGAATGATCACTTTTATCCAAATACTTCAAACTTAATTAAATTTGTAATTATCTTCTTCTAAAAGATTAGTTGATAAAATTCACTCAAAACATTATATTTCTAGTAATTAGAAGTTGTTTTCTTATAAAATTCATACTTTTTTTTAAAGTATGTATAGCTTATATATTATCACTGGTTATATATATATATATATATATTTTTTTTTTTTTTAATGTTCATCAACTGAAAAATATATTATATATCCATTTATTAACTCTTTGCTAATGAGTGTGCTACAATTTGAAATCTTTAAAGTTTTTTAATATTTGGCTTGTTATATTTGTTTTTTCATGCCAATTTTTTTTTTGGTAGTTTTTTGGCTATCGATGACAAATTAAGGGAGCGTTTGATTCGTGGAGAATTTTGTATTTTTTATTTTTTGTTTTTCTTTTTCATAAAAAATAGAAAATTATTTTTTTTTGTATTTTTTAGTTTTTCAAAAAATACTTTTTTATTTTTTGAAAAATGAAAATGGAAATAGAAATGATTTTTTTTATATTTTTTAATTTTTCAGAAAATATTTATTTATTTTTTGAAAAATGAAGATGAAAAATATCAATCAAATATATTTTCTCATTTTCTTAAAAAATAAAAATGAAAAATAAAAAAATTTCTGTATAGCAAATGCCTCTGAGATTTCTTGTCAAAGTAGTCGATTAAAAATTGGACCTTTTGTGACCAATTAATGTCTCGTCTTAATTAAGTGTCAACGTTGTTTAACTGTTGATTAGAGATGATGACATCTCGGTTACGTGCACTGGTTCTTAATTACTCGATCGATTTTGTGGTCATCACAAGTTCCTTGCTATATTAATCGACTTTGTGTTTTTTTTTTTAATTTATAAATTGCAGTGGAATAATTACATTAGGAATGATTAAGCATGTTTTTCTTAAAATTGGTATTGGAATCCATTTATGATATATTAGATAAAGTGAAAGAAACAGACCTATTAAGTGATACGATGGCAGCCTCGGGTTAGGGTTACGGTACATTAGCAGAATATTAGACTGCGTTTGGTATGTTTGGTATGTCGTAATCTGTCTTATAATGTAATCCATATTACATTATAAGATAAATTTCTTTGTTTGTTACTGTCTTAAAATTGTAATGTAATGTAATCTGGATTACAAAAGACACTAAAGTTTTGTAATCTGGATTACAAAGTAAAACCTATGTACTCTAGATTACATTATAAGCTTCTCATTTGTATGCAATAAATTACATTTGTATGCATGCAAATGGGATTTAGATTGCGTTTGGCGATGGACGACGGTCGATCGATCGACGATCGACAATCGACGGAGGTCGACGGCGATCGGCCGACGGCCGGCGTGATTGATCGCGGCGATCGATCAGCGGCGATCGATGGCCGCCGATGACCGATGTCGATCGACGATCGGCGGCGACCGACGATGGCGATCGGCGATCGACGATCAAGCTGGCGGCGATCGGTCGGCCGACGACAATCGGCCGTCAGCGTGGTGATCGGCCGACGATCGGCGGGTGGCCGACCAGCAGCGTGACCGCCGTGACGATCGGCGGTGATCGGCCGATGATGACAATCGACGGCCGTGACGATCGTCGATCGATCATTGGTTGACCAGTCGATCGTCGGTTGGTCGTCGTCATCATCGTCGTTGACTACGTCATCGTCGTCGATCTATTACTGTCGTCTTTGAAATGAACACCAAACAAAAGAATGTAAGGACCTTTGTAATCCAAGATTACATACAATTTGTATCCAAATATAGTAATGTAATCAAGATTACATTGCATTCCATTAAAACTTAGATTACATTACAACCTGAATTACATTACGTCCTACCAAACGCATTCTTAGTGTGTAAAATCAGATATCAAAGAACGATTCTCAGTTTATAATTAACATATATATGTGAGATTTTTTTTTTCAAATGAAACGATAATTTGTAGATGTTGGACCGTTAAATTATTCGTTACGAATGTTTTTTTATTTATTCAGATGGCCAGTGAAAAATTTTCGTGTGATTGAATCGTCCACTCTTCAAAATTAATCGAGTTAAAAATTTGAATATCTGATGTCAATAAAAAAACGACGATTTATCAAACAATGCATATGAAGTTTAGAAATGCTTAAACAGTGCCTCATACTTTCATATTTATCAAATAGCGCACTTAATTTTCTTTTTATTTCTCCCGCCAAAAAGATTCTGCCATTGTAGATCGAAATTATAAATCGATTACCTGTGATCTTTGATTTAAATTCTCAAAGACTACAAATGATGGTGCAATCCCGATTACAGTGATGGCAGATAATCCCAAAGACCATCATCGCGTCTAAAAATTAAATTCTCGCATCTACTTCGGATTTTTTCGCTACAGTCCTGCTTGATTTTATGGGAGGTAAAAAGAAAATTAAATACATTATTTGATAAATATGAAAGTACGAGACGCTGTTTAAATAATTATAAACTCCACCTAAGCTGTTTGATAAATTAAAGATAATACGATGGTAAATTAAATATAGCAGATAGATTTTTCTTGTCACATTTATTAATTATCGATATAATTTTACTAGCAATTTTAAACGTCGAGAATTAAACGATGAGCGCCGGCGGCGTCAACCGGCGGGTGCTCCGCCTTCTTGCCCGCCTCGCCGCGGCTGAGGCTGCGGCAGGTGGCGGCGATTTAGGAAATCGATGTCGGAATAGAGGATCCATAGAGTGCTACGTGTCGCGCATGCAGCAGTTCATAGGCCGACAGTCAGGAATCCAGGAGATCTAGTCCCTTTATATAAAGGATGAATATTAAATTTAATCAATTAAATCGAACTAAAGAAATATTAATTAATTCAGTTAGTTTAATTTCGAAATTAAAATTTTATTTTAATCAAATAAATCAAATTAAAAATCACTCATTGATCGTTAAAAATATACTAATCCATTCATAATTTCAAATCGAGATTTAAAAAATTATGAAGTTGTAACCTATTATATTATAGCAATCAATTACTGATCTATAGTAATTAGTAAACGGTTAAAATATAATTGATGATTTCCAATTGGGATTTTAAATTTATAATTCTTTTCAAATTTATTATTAATTGATTTGATATTAAAAAAATTGATTATTTTAATTTGGGATCGAATTAATCTATTTTTAATCGGTTTCTTTTTTTTTCGATTTTCATTATAAACTTCGATTTAATTGGTCCTGTCTCACCTCGCCTCGTAGGTACATAGCTATATTGATTTTGCTCCGTGGGAAGGACTTAATGATTAATACATACAGATATTACATAATAGGATAATAAGTCAATCGCTCATGAAATACGATACGGCGATGTTTTTGTATATTAATTCTTAGTCTTAAGAGCAAAAATCTACAGTGATTTACCTTCCTTGATGATTGGCGAGCTAAGAGGCCGCATTGGTTGATAGATTCCAACCTTTGCATAATAAGAACTATATTGATTTTACATATGTCTACCTAGATAATTAAAATTTTTTGAATCAATCCTTTAACTACAATATATTTATAGATTTTTTCTCTAAATATGGATTAGTCTTTTAGGACACTCAAGTCCACTGAGATAATCTAAGTTCACACTTATTTAATTTATTTTCCTTTTCGATTAGGACAATTGAGGGGATCGTTAACGTGATAGTTTTATATTTTTTGATATTTATTTTACATGTCTCAGGGATTACGGTGCAATAATAGGACGTTCAATTTGACTCTTCCTCTTTTATTAGGGGCAACTGAGGGATTATTAATATGACACTTCCATATTTTTTTTATTGATTTTATATATCTCAGGAATTTCAATACAATAATAGGACGTTTAATTTGACTCTCATCTATCTATAATTTAATTCTCAATTATAGATTTATAGATTTAAAAAAAAATAAAGTGATAAATCAGAAAAACTGAGATTGTTGCAGTGGATCACCGCTACGGTGGTGCCCACCAAGTCTTTTTCCATGGCGAGGGACTAATTTATAATTTTGTAAACATTGAAGGTGGTGCTTGCGTTCTGATATTAGTATCTTCTCTACCGACTCCGATCCGATTCCCAGCCGACCTCCTACATCCGCTTGCAGTTGCAGAGGGCGAATCGGGCGGCGCATGGCGTCGGTTTCATTGGCTGCCTCCGCTCACCTCTCTCGCTGCCGCCGCTCCATTCTCCTCCTCCTCCCCCTCCCCTCCTCTCCTTCGTTGGCTCGTACCGACCTCCCGAAGAGGAAGAGCCATAGTGGGAAGAGGAACGGCCTCCCCCAGGCTGAGACTCTCTCCTCCCGTCTCGTTTGCAGGGCGCAACTCCTCGGCGACCTCGCCCCCGTAACCTCCGCCGCCTACGGAACACTCCTCCTCGGCGGCGGCATCTTCGCTTGTAGGCTCTAGTACCTCCTTAAAAGCCCTATTTTTCTCATCGACCATCGCTTGAACAACTAATTTTCCATCTTTCTTTTGTTCTTCAGATTCCAGATCCGGCAGCAAAGGATCGATTCTTGGAGGGATATCAGGAGCTTCCCTCATGGCCATCGTGAGCATTGTTCATTGTTTTTTTCTCTGCTTTTCTACTCGATTCTCTGTGTTGTTTTCCGCCCTTTTCTTCCAATCTATTTGCGAACTACTTGTTTAGAATTGAATTATATGATTATATTTGTATTTTTTTTTTTAATCTATGACCTAATTTTAGAAGAATGTATGAACTTTGGGAACCAGAAGAAGAAAAAGAGCTAAGCTTTAAGATTCTAGGTCAATGTAGTACCTTTTTTTTTAAATCTGTAACCTAATTTTATAAGAATGTATGAACTTTGGGAACCAGAAGAAGAAAAAGAACTAAGCTTTAAGATTCTAGGGCAATGTAGTACCTTTTTTTTTTTAATCTGTGACCTAATTTTAGAAGAATGTATGAACTTTGGGAACCAGAAGAAGAAAAAGAGCTAAGCTTTAAGATTCTAGGTCAATGTAGTACCTTTTTTTTTAAATCTGTAACCTAATTTTATAAGAATGTATGAACTTTGGGAACCAGAAGAAGAAAAAGAACTAAGCTTTAAGATTCTAGGGCAATGTAGTACCTTTTTTTTTTTAATCTGTGACCTAATTTTAGAAGAATGTATGAACTTTGGGAACCAGAAGAAGAAAAAGAGCTAAACTTTAAGATTCTAGGGCAATGTCATACCATTTTTTTAATCTGTGACCTAATTTTAGAAGAATGTATGAACTTTGGGAACCAGAAGAAGAAAAAGATCTAAGCTTTAAGATTCTAGGGCAATGTAGATCATCTAAAGATTCACTAACACATGAATTCTAGACAAGACGAACACTCCTATTTGGGGTAGGTGAGCCTCAATATAAGGTTTGCTAACATTTTGATATGCATTTTTGCTAAATGGCAGAAACAGGAATCTCACTTCTTGAACTGATAATACCTTGCTTAGGCCATCCAGTCGATGTGCTCGAAGGAATAACATGACTGTTTGTGATTATATATCCACAATAGTCGTCATAATTTTCATAGTCTAAGTGTCCAGATTTCACCTAACTGATCTCAAAGGTAGACAGCTTATGAATGTTCCTCTGAGTGCTTTGCTACTGCACCACACATCCATGGGGGCATGATTTTCATTCTTTCTCCAACCTTCGATGAACTGCAACTTCTTTTGATAATTCAATCATGTTGTCTCTAGTTGGTTCAACGAAAAGATAGCTGCATTTTCTAGGAATCCTTATTGCTCTGATGCTATATACTTAGTTATCTTACGATTTTTATTGTCGATACTTGCAGGCGTATTATCTGATGCAATCGCCCGAGACTAAGGAAATTGGCACGGCTATTGGATTTGCCTCTGCTTTTATCTTTTCTTCTCTGTTTGGTATGCACTCTTGTCCTCCCTCTCCTGTGTTCATTAGGCAACTCATATCTGTTTGAGTCGACGTTTACGTGCTTCCTTGTTTATTTTTTGTTCGGTGCGTAAGGCATTCGATTGGCCGCCACGCGCAAATTCATCCCCTCAGGCCTTCTGTTGAGCCTTTCTGTTGGTGCATTGGCAGTGTTCCTCTCAGCTTACTTGCAATCTAAAGTATGAATCACACATCTTCATCTGCTACCGACCACTCGGAGAAAGCTGGTGTTTGTCGAGCCGGTAGGTATCAAATTGTAGTTCATGTTCACCGACTACTTCAAATGTTTATTCATGTCGATCGAATAGTAGTTCCTTTTTGCATCCTTGCTTTGAATCATACATGAACTAGTGTGGGTATGCTACAATTTGATTTGGAACTTAACATGAGTTTCTTAGTTGTTTACTTTTGATGATAAGTCAAAACCAAACAAACATGAGACAAACAGAGAAGCTGATGGGGATGCCAAGTCAGCATTTATAGGTCAATTGAAGGGGTTAAAAAAAAAGAAAGAAATCCCTCAGTTGTTTCCCTTAGGGTTTATTGGAGGATAATTGGGAAAATATACAATTAAAATACTAGGAATGAGGGTGAGGAGAGAGATGCTTAATATGATATGCAGTGGACTATTTGTCGTATCTAATTTAAATAAAGAAAAAAAATGATGAATGTTCTTTTGGAGTTGGTGGCTGAGAACAAGTCAACAAGAATTATTAATTTCATAAAAAAGATGAACTTTTAAAATAATGAAGGGGGAAAAAATAGTTTAGGCCACCTAAAACATTCTATTTGTATTAGAATGTAACTTCTGTTAAATTGGGCTTCAGTAATAGTCATCGTCGTGTATATAGATATTATATGTTTTATGATTTTAAAAAATAGTTTTCTCTTTTTACTGTTTTTATATTTTACTGATTTTTTTTCAATATTTTTCTAATCCATTAATGTAACAAGAAATGAAGAGTTAAGGTGGTTTAAAAGCCTTTACTATTGATACGTAATCCAACTTTTTTTTTTAAAAAAAACTGTTTTTGTATTTAGTGAAGTTACTTAATAAACACTAGCTAATCAATCTCTACCATCTTATCTCTTCTTTTGATTCTCCTGCACGTCGGTCAATTGTGCAACTGTGCATGTCTGTTGTGAACAGTGAATTTATTGTTCATAAGAGGAGGTGTGCACAGACACGTAATCGGCACATAGGAGATCAATTTATTATATATATAATTGTCTAATCAATTGCGATTGTACAATAATAGAGAATACACATTATTCCATTGCGTGTTTGTCTTCTTCGATGAATAGCGTAGTCAATGTTTGAATCCATCGGGTCGTAGTCGTCGTTCGATAGATTGATTGATCGAACTATGATTGAATTCTGATTGAATTGTGGTTAGAATCCTATCAAATTGTGGCCATTAGTATTGCGATCGTTGGTGGTCACAATCACAGTCAGATTACGGTCGAAATTTAGTCGAACTGTGACCATTAGCATCGCGACCGTGATCTTGTCGGGCTTCGGTGCCGATCGAAATTCCAATCGGATTGCGATCGAAATTTGATCGAATTGTAGCCGATTTCAATCGCAATCTGATTGGAATCTGATTACGATTCGGTCAGACTCCAATGTCGATTGGACCGCGATCAAATTCGGCTCCTGACAGCGATGTCGAGCGAGCGCGGGAACGAAAAATCGAACGAGGTTACTATGCATTCTTCATTACTGAACAATCGCACGTGGATTGTGCAACGTATCAAACGTTTATATATTCATATATCTTATTTAATTCATCCATGAGTACATCTATTATTCATCGTCCGATCTTCTAAGATCAAGGATTGAACTATAGTACGCAATCGATAGGACGGTGGATAATGGAAATATTCACGGATGAGTTGGGTATGATTATATATATATATATATATATATATATTCCGGTAGAAAACACAGCCTAAAATGGTCATTCCTTTGGATCTCAAGTGTACCCCCTACCCTAATTCACATAAACAACAAAAGCAAACGCCAAACGGGAGAAGTTGATTGCTCGCGTGACATGGAGGGATCATCGTCGAACCTCATTGCCATGGAGGATTCCAAAAACCATGAGATCATTTTGGTGGCCAAAAGGCAACACTCTGATTTGGATCCCATTTCCTTCTACTACTTTGCTTTCTCAGCCTCTCCTACTGATTAAATAGATGACGACGACGACAACAAATATAAAACGAAACAAGCAATATACTCTTGCTCATCTCCTTCTTCTTCCTCTTTTCATCTCATCTCTTATTTTTCATCCTTCACTTAATATTTAGCATCTCCTCCGAGTATGAAGGTGAGTGTTTTTTTTGCTTTTCTACTTGAGTGTTTTTCTTCTCTCTTTTTGACTTAACCATTCGTGATTCACTAACCAAAAAAAAAGGTTATGGCATCTTTAAATTCTCTTTTGTCCAAATATATTTCGCCTTTTTTTTTCTCTTTGTTGTGCTAAAAAGTTATATTCGAGTTGAATCTTATTTCTAAAATCTACAAGAGATGTATTATAAATTGAATTTATTTCTAAAATCTATAGAGATGTATAATGAATAAATCAAAAATGCTCTTGAAGGTTTATATCCTATTTTAAAGATACCATCAAAAGTTTTAAAAGCTCCAAAATATCTTTTTTTTTTAAACTCTAATGGTTTCGCTCTACTATAATAGTTTGAAAATTCAGAGATTATATATTTTTGACAAATCGAAAACGCATTTTTTTTATAAAAAAAAAAATTGAAAAGAGAAGTTTAATTTTTTTGCTTGTAGAAAATTGTGGTGAAAGTGGGCTTGCAAGATGAGAAAGAGAAGCAAAAGGCCATGAAGGCAGTTTCCACTCTTCAAGGTTTTTATCTTCCTCTAAGTCTCGAACTTGCCTTTATATTGATTGGATTGCCATGAAATGAAATTCCTTTCTAGCTATAAATTGAGTGTTTTAGATTAAAAGTTGGTTTATATATTAATCTACAACCAAATGGCCTATTAGGGATCGACTCGATCGCCATAGAGATGAAGGATAGGAAGATGACTGTGATCGGCGAAGTCGATCCTATCGACATCGTCAGCAAGCTAAGAAAAGGGTGGCCGACCGAGATAGTCTTTGTCGGGCCAAAGGAAGAACAAAAGAAGGACGACGCTAAGAAAAAGGAAGAAGAAGAAGAAAAGAAAATAAGAGAAACCGAGAAGATAATTAAAGAATTCATGGAGGCGAGCTATAATCGTCTGCACATACCCAACCAATACTACCTCCAAAGCAGCGAAGAGAATCCAAATGCTTGTGTTATTCTATAAGTCGTGTGAATATCAATGTTTATTACTTTGTATGGTGTAGCTCATAAAAAATGTTAATGTGTTAGAGAATGATCCAATACATATTTTTAACTTTTTTACGATAAAGAGAGAAAGAATAGTTTGATGCACTAAAATTTCACCTGTGAAATTAAAAAAAAAATAAAATCTATTATATATAATTTTATCATATTTTACAAAAGATTATTTTCAAGATTATACATATTTTTAGCTTTTTTTTTTAATGATAAAGATGCATGAAAATTTCGCCATAAAAAAAATCTATTATATATAATTTTATTTTACTTTAAAAAAAATTATTTCCAAGTCAATTTTCTAATGTGATCACTAAATCACAGGATAATTTTATTCGCCATCAAAAGATTAATATGTTAGAGAATAATACAATACATATTTTTAACTTTTTATGATAACGAATACTATGGTGCACAAAAATTTTATCATGCAAAATTTTAAAAAAAAATCTATTATATATAATTTTATTTTACTTTACAAATGACTTATTTTTAGGACTCGATCATTCTCTCTCTAAATCACACACAATTTTATCTGCCAAAGCTTCCCTTCTTTTGACTTCTTTTATAATAAAACAAAAAAAAATATGATAACAGAGTACATTAGCATAAACAAGTTAACTTAAAAGGTCTAAAATTATCATGACTAATCCTTTTGAATAAATTATGATTATTGTCCAGAAAAAAAAATCAGCAATATTTGTTACCCAAATGCTTATATTATCAGGTTTTGAACATGCAGCTTCAGCAAAATTGTACCAGCAAAAAATTTGCAGTAGAAAAGCTTGAACCATTAAGCACCAACTAAAACCATGAACACTACCATTAAAGAAAATGGCAATCCACCTAACCAACATTCTACAATATATACAAAATATCTAGAAATTGCAAAAATATTAGAAAAAGGATTAAATAATATTTTACTACAATATCTTACAAAATCAGCAAACAGAATCTTCAATCATTTCATTATCCTGTGTTGTATCGTCTGAATCACTAGCATTGTCATTACCGTCATGAATGCTCTGACCGGAATCGCGATTGGCATCACTGTTATTGCTGCTCTGTGTTTCCGCATCGGACATGGGTTCGTCCCCTCGTGCATCTCCGTCAACCTGGAATCTCTGCTCAAACTCAGGCGCGACGATCTTAATTATGGCATTCAGTGCCTTGTGTTCTTTGGTTAGTTTGGTTATACCTCGACTAACATTACTTTGACTTCCTGCTGCTAAGCCATCAGAGCAGGGGAGCAGGAGCAAGGAAGCAGCTGCCACATCCTCTCCAGCAGCATTAACATTCCCCATGCTCATAGGAGATTCGTTTTCTCCATTGACAGAAGGGGCAGTGCTCATCGCCCAGCTCCCAGCAACTTCTGAGGCGAGAAGATCGGCAGTTTTTACCGTACCATTTTCGGTATCCTGTAGCCTTTGCTCCGAGCAGACTCCGATTGGGCAGTTGCCATCGTTAAGTTCCACCTTTCCTTGTGGCTGGGCCTCATCATCAAGCTGCATAGTTTCCCCTCCGAAGTTGCTGCATCTATGTAAAGCAGCATTTCTTTCATTGAAGACAGCATCGCCAACTTGGCTTTCTGTTTCCAGAACTCGTTCGGTATCAGTAGGATCTCCATCTGGAACCACGGCCATGCCGACTCCATCAATATCTGAACCAAATCCCCTGACCAGCCGATCAGCACTAGTACATTCCAAGTCTTGAGTGCAGCCACCATGGCTTCCCAGGCTGCAATCATGCTTTTCGGTTGTGCTGACACCATCATCATCCTCAGAAGATGATGCACCATTTGTGTCTTGGACGATCTTTGGGGTAAAAGAACCAGAAGCTCCTTTACAGAGCTCATATCTTTCACGGACATTAATTTTTCCGGTCACAAGTTCCACGGGATCAGTTTCTATTAACGAATTCTCATAGTGCTCTTCATCCTCCAAAGTCCTTTGCATTGCCTTAAGCTGTTCCTGTTGTTTTGCAAACAATGCAGAAATTTCCTCTGTCGTGGAGTAAAATGCACGGAGCTGGGTCTCCCTATGTCAACAGATTTAGGACAATGGAATTTAACTTATTTAATTCACAATTGATTCAAGCCAAGATTACAATAATCTTTAAAGCTAAGCACAGCAGAATTGAATTTTCCTATTCGTCAACATTCCATGTCTACCAGGATTTAGTTTGATTGTGGAATTTTGGGCTGAAAAACAATGATAAAAGTAGGGATCAACAAGTGGTGATCAAAAGTTATGCCATGGAGCTCTTTAGGTAAAGCTTAAACATGATGAAGTAATCACTACCATGTGGTAATCAAAGGTTATGGTCAATGAAGCTCTAGATGCGAGCTTTCATACTAAAATGCTAGAAATCAAGGTTTCTCATGCAACCTTCACTTGATTGGACAACTCAAATGGATTGAAGCATTCAATAGAGAAAGCATTCTACTTTTAAATTGAAAAGCATGTTTAGATCTTACAGATTTGCCTCAAGAAATGTGTGAAGCAAGTCATAACCCACTTAGATTAAAAAACCTATCCCATTAACTTGTCAATCCAAACCATTGACTTTCAAATGTTCAAACTTTAAATAATAGTAGCTTACTGATCTATGCTTATTGTCTTGTTCTTACAAAAAAATTTTCAACAGGAAATTATTTTTTTTTTCCCTTTGCCATTCAAATTATGTGGCTGTAGAAGCATATTTAATCATTTTAATGTGTTGATTCATCATGTCCTTCCATGGGAATCGAACGCTATATATTATGTTTGAAAAATGAGTGGAAAGGAACGACCAGCTGGTAATGGAATTGTATATTCAACATATAATGAGCGTCTAAGCTTCACTGCCTCATGGAAGTCATTATGCACAAGCCTTAAATATTAATATTTACATTTAAGGCCACTCTACCCAATATATATATTCTTATAATTATCTATCATAAATTTAGTCTGTATATTCCAAGCTTACCGAAGAATTATGCGTTCTCTGGCTCCTTGAAACCTCTGTTTTTCAATTGAAATGTCACGGATTGCAGCAGCAATCTCAAGTTCAAGAGCAGAGACTTTTGCCCAAGCTTCTTCCCGTGCCACCTGCTAACAACAGCCCAAGACATCCTCAGACTAACTCAGAAACTCAGATGCAGATGGTAATAAGCTCCTAAATCCTGCCTCAAGTAATTGCCCAAGAGAAAAGTGAAAACCAAAACATACAGATAGGTCCTGAGAGAAAAGGAAAAACAAAAAGATACAGATGGGTGAATGACTGATGAAATATAAGTGGAGATTATGTACATTCAAATTTCGGAAACACAATAGTTGAGGATAGAATAAGTGGTTTCCATGCTTTCATCCGTGAAAAGCCTATGTGGGTGATATTGTGAAATGAACATAAACGAAGATAAGCTGGAAACATTGATAACTTTATATTGCATACAAATTATAACCAAAATTCATGCCTTGCTTCACAAAATTCATATAAAATTTTCTCTTAGTCCAAAGGCAGCAAAAGTGAAGTAGATAAAACCAGGATACAGGTCATGCTTGGGATAGAATATGTGATTCTTCTTAAATGTAATCAAGTGTAAGAAATTTTACACCAAATGCGTTGACTTTGCATGTGCATGCATTCCCTATATCCAATATGAACTTTGGCCAAAAAATAGGAGAGTTTTAGTCGAGTTAAAGTATCATAACTGCATAAACATTGATCCAAAAAGGAAGAATAATACTGAGATTTGAATTGCAAAGTAAAGAGATATAATCACTACCTTTTCACTTTCAATATCCTTTCTCAGTCTTTTTAGTTCAGCTTCGAGTGATTCTGATTTCTGTAAGAAAATAAAAAGTGAAATAAACATGAAAAATACCATATATACAGAAGTGTCATAATAATGTGTTGTCAAGAAGAATGCCCACTCAGGTCAGGGCAGCAGGGTTATCCTCAGTACCCGTGTGAATTCATCTTGAGTTGAAAGAAAGCAATATATATATCAATCATACAAAAACTATTTTAATAAAAAAAAAAAAGAGTGGTAGAAAACTATATTTAAACATACCTTTTGGCTAGTCATTGATGCTAGTTGTTCATCCTTGACTTGAATTTCTAGCTGTCTAACTTTCTTTTCTGAAGTAACCAGGTTTTCCCTAGCACCTTCCTGTTGAAAGGAAGAAATAATTACTGCTGAAGATATGGGAGAGAAAAACGAGTAATAAAAATTTCAAATTTTTCAGAGAAGCATCATGAAATTACCAGCTTTGCTCGTAATGTTTCTACAAGCAAGCGGCTTTCTTTCTCAGACTCCTGGCAAAAAAATGTGTAATATTTTGATTGTAATTAGAATGTGAATTAGGCACCAAGCAACGATAAGAACTCATACTACTTAGTTTATTCAACAACAAACTATATAAATTAGTTCCATTCCTAACAACTTAATCTTTTAAAATTATGGAAACCATTGAAGTCTAATCAAATCTTAACCTGACATTGAATCCAAAATCCAATTTCATGGGTCCATGTCCTATATACTATTTCCCTGCTTAATTTCAGGTTTTTTTTTCCATTATTCCCATATCAAAGCCTAGCATTAGCATAGAGTTCAATTGAGGGAGAACACCCTGGAAGCCTACCACTAATTGTTAGGACCTACGTAGTTGATGATCATTTCCATATTAAAATATGTTCTTTGTGATCTATTAGGAAAAAAGTGTTCATAGCTCTATGATATACGGAAGAAAAATGAAAGATATTCTGGGTAAGATCAATGAAATAACTTACACTCCTTCCTCGAAGCATGAAGATCAAAGGCAAAAAATAACATGAAAAAACACGTAACTCACCTCAAGTTTACTGATAACTTCTTGCTGTTCTCTGTGTTGTCTTAGATGATTATCTGTCTGTCGCTTGATTTCCTCTTGGGCTTCGAGTTGAATTCTCTTTATTGCAGAGTTCAAATCTGCAGCTGCTTGTTCCCTCTCCTCTCTTCTCTGATTTCTTTCCTCATCTAGACGAGCTTCAAGTTCAGATATTGTTGCTTTCTGACTATAAAAGCAGTTCAAATTAATTGCATCTCAATTAGAAACTAACAGATAATTGAAGCTTAAAAATTTAGAAATAATAAAGAAATTTTAAGGAGGAAAAGAAGGATAATACCACAGTTACAGGATATCAATACGGGACATGCAGTTACCTCTGAATAATCTCATCTGCATCAATACGGGATTGCATAGATGCACTAAGTCTTTCTTTAAGATCCTTCATGGAGCTTTGTAATTCAGCAGACACTGTACTAAGTGAATTTATTTCTTCATGCTTCTCATTTAATGCACACTTTAGCTCCTTAATCTGATCATGGAAAGATTTTGACACGATGTCCTTCAAATCTTTCAATTCCTACATGTTCAACTAGTTTAATTAGAAGATGATGAAAAAAAAGTTGAATTTAATTGTTAAAACAAGGCAATGTCACTAGTCTAAAAACCAAACGTCCTTCGTAAGTAGGCTACATGCACAATAAATATTACACACCAGATAAATGTACATGTGCCAATGGACATCTATCAGACTGATATTTATCAAATTCAACATTCAGTATGTTTGGGTAACAGATTTTTTCAACCAAGAGCAATTAAGACATTTAAGTTTAAAAATATACTTTCATCTTCTCTCCAGTCAACAAATACTATGGCAAATGTCAGCAGCAAACAAAGTAAATAATCAACTTTAGTAGCATTGCTTTCTCTTTATTTGGTCGATCAACAACTAGAGTAACAATACGAAATTTGATCAGTGTCCACATGCAAAACAGATTGCTCTAAGAAGTAACCTTAATAATATAATTTGATTTTTCTGACATAACTGCCAAGGTGAAAAAAAAAATCCCTTCAAGCCATGGTTCTTAATAAACTTTTGTACACCTATACCTTCGGGACAGCTCTAGTTTAATAGGCATCTCTTCTGACTATAAACCAGTTTTTCTACAAAGAGAGTTGATCATCTATTTTATCAATGAAGGCCCACCATATGTAATGTTTATCTTAGCTTAACAAACAACTCCATGCGCTTAACCCTATCTTCTACCTGGCATATCATCTTCATCAGAAAATCTTATCCACATTTTGATATAGAATAGAAAGAAACATAGTTTGAAAGTCTTCATGAAGACTGGAAATATTTAATGACAAGCTGAGAGAAGCAAAGCTCAAAGTTAAAGCACTTTGACTAGTATATAAGGTATTCTTATAACACTGCAACAAGACCATACAGCATTTACTCGGCAATTGCAAGCAGCATGAAATAAGTTGATGAATGAATGAAGTACCAAAAATAAACCTATAATGTGATGCAAGAGAAAAAAAAATAAAACTATTAGTTAGAAATACAAAGAGTTACATTTTCATGGTGACCCATCAGTGACCGGCTTTGACCTTTCAATGTCTCAATGGTGAGAACATGTGATTCCAATTGCTGCCTAAGTTCCTGCAAGTTTAAATTGCCAAGGCATCTCCATCAGCCAAAACAGTATATCGACCAGTGACCTTCTGAATAGGGTGATAAACACTACCGTATTAGACCTCTGAAGGCTGCGAACATCATCAAGGGAGATAGGGCCATCAGGAGCACCAATGCCAATACCTTTAAACCTCTTGCTATCCACATCCAACTCGTCTTCAGCATTACATGCAAGATATAGATACAAGCATCAATTTGCAACAAAAATTTCCGAGCCACATTACATCCAAATATCACAAATGGAAATCATACAAAGAAAAGGCATGTGGTACCCATATCGAAAAATGACCTTTGAGCAACTGATACTTACCTGGCTTCCTTTTCAAAGTTGAATCATTTGCTAGAATCGATGGCATGTGCACTTCCCGATATACAAAAGCATAGGAATTTTCTGAAAGGAAAGTGGATAATCAGAATGCAGTAAAAACATAACAAATAAATAATCACAATACAAACAAAAATCCCCACTGTTATAAGTACATAACAAAAGATCATTGCGGATATGCAAAGCGAGAGAAATTACAGGTAAAAAAACTATTAAGGAACAGACAAATATCAAATTAAAACATCAAACTATATTCAATCAGTAAGTATTATCCACAAACTGTTGATTAAATTTATTGATTAAAGTAACAGCAATGAAAGCCAACAGGGCAGTAAATAGTTGATGAACTGCAAAATGGATACAACCTTATTTAATATGTCTTTTCATAGTAAAAAAATCACCAGTTAACAAGATTAAAATTTTAAAAATGGTGTATCCATGAAACTGAACCAGAAAGACTCCTTTTGAGATGACAACAAAAACAGCTCATTTTAGAGCAGGAAGGACAGAGCTATAACAGAGGATAGAATCAAGATACAACGACAGAAAAATCAAATGGAATCTGCTTTATTCATAAGGTAGAGATGTACATTCAACAGATTAATGGTTGAGGCGCATGAAAAGTAGCAATAGCTAAAGGAGTGCTCTTTTGATTTGCTCAAATACAACAGTTATCACGTATTTAGTCATAACAAGAAAACAAATGGTTAAGCATGTGCTCTGTTTCTATTGGAGACATTATGGTACGCCAAAATTGTGACCCCATCAGCACCATATTCTAATTTAATTTACATATTCAAAATCAATTAAATTTGAAGCACATATACATTTTATAGTTCATAAAAATACGTGATGCATAGTTCACAATTTTATGTTGAAGTGCACTTAAAAAGTTTTTATTTTGAGTATTTATAACCTCAATTTTTTCTTAGCTAAAACAATAAGTTTCTCAATGAAGAGGTTGTAAAAGGACTCAACTATTCAAAATTCAAAACATTTCAGCTTTAAGAAGCGATTTCTATGAGCCTGTTATCCTTGAAGCAATCTAGATTAATTGCTATATCATGCTTTTCAAAATTAAAGTCTATAAAATTAACTATCTTCACGTAAATACAAAAAGGCACGCAACAAACAAATTCATTTGAATACAGATCACAGAATTCTATAGAAGATGCATGCAAGATGATACAGGCATTCGAGTAACATATTCACATAGATACACACAAACTGGATAAAGAAAATAGAGCTTTTTCATGCTGAAAATATTGTTTGAATGTATCTATAAAAAAGTAATGTACCAATGCTACGCATCAAGACATAAGAGTGAAAATATGTTTATAATATGCGGCTGATAATGGAACAACTTTTTTGTAGAATTACATTCTTTTGGCTGATATTAGAACAAGATTTGGAGCAACATTTTGTAGAATTACACTCTTTTACCATTATGAGGAGGAGCTACAAGTGCTATTATATCTCCATGTTGAAGTCTAGTTTGAGAAGAATGCTTTCTCAGCCTTGTCCAGTTGAGATAAGTCCCATTTGTGCTGAAAAGAAAGAAAAAGAATAGTAATAACATAGGGAATAAAACGAATAGTGACATGACAATCAACTTGACTCCCTTGTTTATCATATTTTCCAACCTGGTATCCTTCAAGAAAACTGGCACAGAAGTATTAGGATCAACCTCAGCATCTCCTACTGCCACTTTATCCCTAAATATTTTGCAATGACTCCCGCTGATAGCCATTGTACTTATCTGGTAGCGTGGATCCTCAACACATCTTCCCAAGCTGTGCTCATCCCCGCTCAGGAGAATATTCATTCCCTTTGTTTTACAATAAACATCATAGTCAAACGTAAATCATGACAAGAAAACAGTAGCCGCTGAACTAGTTCAGCGCAAAAAATAAACAAGCATGGAAGCTAACTAAATTGTAGACATCTTGAAACTTCCGAAGAAACAAGTACTCTTTTAATGCCAAGGCATTTCAGTCAAATGCATTTCCTCACTCCGAAAAAGAAAAAATTAGCTCGGATGAAGTAGCCTGTGAAACATCCTTTCACACTGTGCGCAAACAGGATGAAGTAAACTAGCTACTTTAGCTGAAAGATTATACGAAGATCAGGCGTCAACATCATAAAGTTGATCCCCACATTGGTAAGCATTGCGGTCACGGCCGAGAAAGGCTAGGGTTTGGCGCTATGGTTGGGTTCGTCAATCGTGGGTCCTCGACAGGGTGAAGAGGAAGACAAAGGAAAGGGTGAAGGCGAGAGGGAAATAAGGATGTGGCACCTGCGGTCGCTGGCGGGCGTTCTTGGAAATGGCGGTGAGGACAGCCCAGACGCCTCGATCGGGGTTTTGGACGGGCTGGTCGGCGAACTTGCGAGCCACCGCCCTGATCTCGTCCTCGGTCGTCGCCAGCGGCCTAGGAACCGGTGGGCCCGAAGCCACCGAGGCCTTCACCTTGTTGCCGGCTTCGCCGGGGGATTCCACAGCCATCGTTCGTCCCTTCGCAAGAACAGACATCAGAGGAGAGAGAGAGAGAGAGCAAATAAATCTGGCCCAACTCTGAACCGGATTATTATATGGGCTCGGATCGGCTCAGTTTAGGCCCGAAATAGAATGCAAATTGAGCCCATTAATATTTATTCAAAATACAAATTATATAAAAAATAAATTATTTATTTAAAAATTTTCATTATAATCTTATTTCTATTTTTTTTTATTCAAAACGTGTATATAAATAAATATATTATATCCATTGCCTTCCCACTGAACTTCTAACCCTCTTTCTGCTCCAAAAAAAAAAAACAAAATTATCGAAAAATAAATAATTAAAAAATTAAAACTGGAATATGATTTGATAAAAAAATACATATTTTTTTAAAAAAATTAACATAAAGAATAAAGTCTCACTAATTATGAGAATGATAGATTTGATTCCATAAAATCTCTAACGAAGAACTAAATAATTTTATATGAGATTTTTATCGACCTTTAGAATACATCAAAAAAATTCTTACAACTTAGCAATTAAGTTCGGTCACGATCGCACCATCTTTAAAAGACAAATTTGACACCGTATTCCATTCGAAAAGGTAAACTTTCAACTTTCACCCGGCTCAAAACTATCTATTCAATTTTTTTTTTTAATTCCCAGTAAAAAATCAAACCACATTAACATGCAAAATTTACACTGTAGAATCATTTTTTAATTCTTAGTAAAATATACAAAAAAACAAAATTATTACTAATTACAAAAACAAAGAAATTGGTAGATAAATAAATAAATATAAATCTCAAATATACACTTGTATATTTTATGAAATCTTGGGCAAATTGTCCTAAATACCTTGCTGAATTTGGTTACTGAAGCTGGTAGTGTTTCAGAAGAATCACTGGCTTTGCCATGAGCACCATCCTGATCAGATAAAATTTCTAGCAGCTCAGTGTAGATAAATAGAGCAAATACTCAGATTTCTGAGTTCAAAATTCTTTGTTAGTAGAGGCCAAACAACTGGAACTGACAAATCGATCCGACTAGAATTTATAGGAACACAAAGCTTTGGTTCCAGTTTCAGAGACAGAAGTCTACTGACCTTATGCTGAGGACTCATCACTCAAATGCAAGCCGCTGTGTTCCGACTAAGGAGGAGTATTGGCCTCCCCTGGCAAGCAATTCAAAATGGGTTCCTAGCTCTGTGACCTTACCACCTGAGCAAACAGCGATTCGGTGTGCATTTTGCACGGTGCTTAGTCGATGGGCGATCACCAACGATGTCCTTCCCTTCATCAGATGATCAAGAGCCTCCTGCACTAGGCGTTCACTGGTTGTGTCCAGAGCACTGGTGGCCTGCACAAAGAAAATTTCATCAACTCTTAATTTTAAGGATGGTGCAGTTCATATCTTACAATATAGTTTTTGTTTTCAAAATGGCTATCGGAGTTCATTGTTCAACATGCCCTCTTTTAACTTTATCTTCTAGATCTTAGAGTTCAAAATTTCTCGAATTGATTTGGCATGAACACGAAAATGAATATTTTTTAGTTGGAAGGGGAATTAGTATAAGAATTTGATTAATCAAAATCTAAAGAGGATGATGGCAGAATGAGTTACCTCATCGAGTATTAAAATTGGAGCATTTTTAAGAAGAGCTCGTGCTATAGCAATTCTCTGAAAATTGAGGAACAAAACTCTTTTGAAACGATAAGAAGATAAAAAACTTGTAAATATAATGACATGAGAGTGTAAATTAAGAGTATTACCTGTCTTTGTCCACCACTTAAGAGACTTCCTCGTTCACCGACTAGTGTGTCATAACCCTGAGTCAGATATTACAGATTGATTGCCCGATGAATTCGGACGACAAGTGGAGAGGATCGTCAAGGTTGAGTTGTTAACAAAGCGAACACATTGTTACCTGAGGAAGTGAGATTATGAACTCATGAGCATTGGCGGCTTTGGCGGCCTTTATTATGTCCTCTTTGGAGACATTTTCATCAGGAAGCCCATAAGCAATATTTTCTCCAATGGAAACCGAAAACAAAACAGGTTCCTGAAAAGTAATATATTAGGTAATCTATGGAATATGAATCATTTCCAGAAAACATTGCACTTCTGTTAAAACTGAAAAGGAAGTGATTTTATATCCCAGTCCTTCACAATTGTGTGAATTTCTAATATGAAGTGAAGAACATAACAAGTCCACTGAGCAATGGAAGTAATCAAATCTTATATGCTTCTCACCTTCTCAAAGATATGCATAATGTTCTTTTAGGTTGTGATCGCAAGTGCATGTTCTAACAATAAAGCATGTTCAATTTCATTTCCCAACAGAAGCAAGATGTAGAGTACATAGCTATTTCATGTTCTAATTTTTTTCCTCAATAGAATTCCGACGAACCTGTTAAATTATAAGTTCGATACTTCAGAACGATAATCAAATAACTCTTGTTCAGGTACTGAATGTCAAAAGATACCTGATTAACTACAGAGACGACCCGAGCCCATTCCCTTTTGTCAAAGGTTCTGATATCTTCCCCTGCCACAGTAATGCGCCCTCTAGTCGGCTGGATAGGAAAAAAAAAAATTGGATTGTGAATCTCTTTTCTACATGTAATATTTTTTTCGTAAATATTATCCCATATACCTCGTAAAACCGTGCCAGAAGTTGTACAATTGTACTTTTTCCAGCACCACTAGGTCCCACTAGTGCAGTTACTTTTCCACATTGGAGAGTGAGATCAAGACCATTTAGGACCTCTGCATCAGGCCTCAAAGGATAAGAGAAGTATATATCTGCGTTTAACGACGACAATGTAAGTTATCCAGAAGATCCAACTAGTTGAAAACAAAAGAAACAATAGGAGTTGTTCAACTGCGATCAGGATTAGGCTAATGGACAAAAAAAACTAAGAAAATAAAGACTAATCGAGAAACCAGTCTAAAAAGGGAGATTCAGAGTAAATGGCAATATCGATGAACTTATTATATATCCAGACAAGGTTTGTGGTTGCTAATAACTAGAGATATGGGGCGCAGAAGCCACAGGAGCGCATAGCAAGCTCGGAGTTACACAAAATTTGGAGAAAGATTGAACCATGTATCTACTTGCAGAGAGGATTTTTAACAACTAGCAAAAGGTACTACCAAAAAACTAAAAAAGAAGTATACCTTCTAGATGGATGTCTCCGGACCAAGCAAGGTTACATCCATCACTTGTAGATCTCAATGCTGACATGTAATGATCACTTATGCCTTGCACTTTCTTAGTAGGAAATCCTCCATTATACAAACTAAGGTCAACATCTGCTTCATTCGTTTGAAGTTCCTTTTCTAAACCATATGCAAGTGGCACATCAATTTCAGCAGCAGAAAGTATAGAGTTTATGCGTTCAGTGGCAGCGAATGTCCGCCGGAGATCTCCAAGACTGTTAACAGCCCCTTGAACCTGTGATACTTGTAATTATGTAATAATGCACCTCTTATATTAAAAAAAAAAATTCATAGCAACTCACCGCAAATGTAAGTGTGAAGGTATAGCCTATGAAGGAAATCATAGTTCCAACAGATAATGCACCCTGAAATTGAACAATGAAGTGAGAAAAATGATAGCAAAAAAAAGGTCAACGTCAGGATTTTTACTTCAGTTTCCAATTTGAACATTAGCAAAAGATGGAAAAGCTATAGTAAGGATAGAACACCTCTAAAGAATAATGTAAGCCCAGATGTGATTACAACAAGAAACCCATGTATCTAATTGCAACATAAAGCATACTTTGCCTAGGATTGTAATGTATTTAATATTTAACAAGAACTTACTATAAACTACAATTGCTGTCAATATATTGATACAGAATTGGGGTGTCAAACCAGTTATGTACGGTATTCCCCAAAACCAGAAAAAAAAAACAATCTTCCACAAGAATCATGGGAATAAAAGTGATGTGAGACACAATGCCTATGTAATAGGAAATATAATACTGCAGATTGAAAAAGAAAAATAGGATTGCCCCAGCAGTGACCTTAATTCAAAAAGAAAAAGAAATTTAATCAGAAAGTTCAGGAAAAAAAATAAGTGTGCAAATTAATAACAAAAATGGGATCCATTTTGAATTTTTTTTTTCTATATGGTGACATTCTTGGCAATATCATGAGACATGTTACAAAAATATGAAGTTCCTTACTGTCTTCACTTTGCTTCCACCAAGAATATAAAGTGCCATTAGAGAAATGTAGACTACCACCCTTGTTAAGGATTCATTTGCAGACTTCAACAAACCAAGTCTTATTCCACTCTTCTGGTATGCAAGTACCTATAGACAAAATAATATGGAAGATCAGCATTTCACAAGGATTACAAACAAATTGATCTGATATTGGTGGAAAATATTTTGTTCGTTTTCATTTCATTTTACAAAATAAACAAATCAAAAGAGAAAGAGAAAGACCAAAGAAAACTTAGTTAGCAATGATAAAATTTATTTAAATATAGATAATGATATAGTTGTTGCCTTGTGACATAGAGGTCACGGGTTAGAATCCTGAAAATAACCTCTTGCAAAGTAAGAGAAGGTTGCGTACAATGGATCCTTCCCTAAGACTCCGCATAGTGGGAGCTTCGTGCACTTGGCTGTCATTTTTTATAGATGATGATATAGCAAAAGATAGAGCCCAATGGTGTAGGAGAATCTATATAACCGACTCCACGTAGTAGGATAAGACTTGATTGTTCTTGTTTTTTCATTTCATTTTGCAAATGTACGCCTATTTAAAAACTTCCTAGCAATTTCCTTATATAAGAATTACCATGAAGCTGTATGTCAAAACCTTACCATATTTCTAAAAATGGAGATTTGTCGCTTCTCACCAGCAAAGCTTCTTACCTGTAGAATGAAAAAAAGAAGATATGTGTATGACTATATAAAACCAAAGATGAACAGGAGCCAAGTAACAAGATAGTTGTGACACTTACAGTACGGATTGCAGAGAATGTTTCAGTTGCACAGTCTGATATGCTTACTTGGGCAATTGAATGAGATATAAAAACAGGAATTGTCGACCGTTTAAATATTGCTGAGCATGTCAGAGGCATGAACATGTCATTACATGTTAGAGCAGCCAATTTACAGTTAACGCATGGAAGCAAAATAGGAGATTGATTCAAAGGAAGCATATCCTATTTAGTGATTGTCAAAATACAAAAGGGTCTTGCCTTAAAAAGTTAATAACCACTTCAACTGAATGTATATGACACATTTGAGAACTGTAAGGTGAAAGAAAAATACTATTTACTTCGATACCAAGTCCACAGGAAACATTCAGTGCAGAATCTAGTGTAAGAATCAAGTTACACATTCCTATGTAGCAAGAACAAACTCTGATTAGTCACGTGTCAGAATTGAACAATTTTATTTTGAACCAACATTAATCAATTTTTAATGAAGTCAGATCAGATCTGTGATTGTCAGATGACTGCAAGGAAGTAAAATACTAGGAAGCATAATATAGAGAACATGAAAATACATAGCCTATTTTTCGATGCCCCAGTGAGTAACAACAACGTCATCAAAATCTGTAATGCAAGAAGACACAAAATAGCAGGTCCATAATAAATAGATTTAATACAGCGTGTATCTTTGTCAGTGGTTTGACTGCTATTACTGAGGTGAAATATGCTCATGCATCCTGATAGTCCACAAGAAAATAGAATCTGCTACTCAGCTAAATTACTAAATCATGACTCCCGACATCACAAGTGAATCCTTTGATCCAGGTTAAGTTTCGTTTTTGTGTTACAAAATTCAAGAACCCAAACTTTCTTGACAGACATGGAAAGTTCTAGAATTAGTTTGATGTCTCTTTCACACAAACACATGAGATGATGAAAAACTAAGCATTACATGGATCATGCATACTTTGGGTATTTATTGTTTTGTTTGGCAATAAAAGATGATATTCCTTAGAAAGATATATCTACAGTGTACTGATTTGGTGTGCATATAATCAATAACATCGACTTCCAGTTGACAGTGGAAATAATAACATGGACTTCCAGTGTGCCAATACATATTGAAGGACAGTATGGTTAGATGGTGTACTGACAGATACAACCTGACACAGTTTCCATTTTTCAAAAGTGTTTTAGATAATGCCATGCTTACTCGACCAGGAATGATATATGAAACACATAAACAGGCAGATGGTACCTATATAGTTGATTTGCCAAGGGAATGCTCAACTTACCTACTGAACCAGAAATGACAACCATAAGCAACCCAAGAATAGGAGCTAATTGCGTAGAGAGCAAGAAAAGTATGCACACAGTACCTACAACCTACAAAAGAAGCCAAGAAGAGGCAAGATACAAGTTCAAGTGAAAGTTTGTATATATATATCATGAACATAATCAATATATAGTAAAGTGAAAAAAAAAAGTTTAAGAAGAGAAAAACTGTTAATAAAAAGAAAGTTAAATGGGTAAGTACATAGTTTGATCTCTTGAAATTATAAGTTAAATGCATATATAGTCTTTATTGAATAAGAATCTTGCCTCAGAGAGAGCTCTGAGCCCACGATCTCTTGAGATATTATCGCTAACTAGGTCCTTCAGGGAACCCAAATCAGATGTCAACAACCCAGTCAATTCCCCAACCTGCCCATGATAATAAATGTATGTATCACCAAGCAAAAGACCTGAGAAAAATTACAATCCTCAACAAGAAATGGGAAAATAGCACAGCAATAAATGCAGTAGTGTCACTTAAAGTTCCTGATAAAAACATGTCACAGAATTATAGGGTTCAAACTCACAGAGATAGTGCACTCCAAATAAAATTAAAATAATCGCTTTAACAAATTAACAACAACAACAAACCATGAGTCTCACAACTTGAAGGCAGCTTAAATTTGTGAATAAATTTTTGTGAATAAAACAAAAATTCAAGCTTAAATTTGTTTTATTCACACAAGTAAGTGAGCCAAGATGAGTCACTTATGTTTTGAATTTGTGCTATCATGTTATTAAAAGAGTATCATAGATTGTTTAGTCCCCTGTCAACACCAAGATAAGAAACTTAAGTGTATCAAGAAAATAAGTACGGAATGCATACCTTATGGCGGTCAAAGAACTCAACCTGCAGGAAGAAGGATAACCATAAAATTTTAGATAATTCAACAATAATGTAATAAAAAATAATAAAATTGGATATGAACTTGAAAAGGAACGTACTGAATTTGCCATATCCAGTTGTAATCAAAGGAATGACTATACACAATTTGCCATATCAATTACAACAACACAATATAATCACGGGATAACTATACAATCATATCCAGCTGTAACCAAAGGAATGACCAAGGGTAATCATACCTTTTGAATCAATATCTGTCTAAATATTTGGCCTCTTAAATTTGCCATAACCTCCTCCCATATAATGGTCATGTTGGTGACATAGATAATAGTAAATATGGGTTCCAAAGCATATAAAAATGCAATCTTAGATAGAAGTCTCCACAAAGGCTCAGAACTGCTGCCTGTGAGTATCTGAAAGAACTTTCCTGTTATGATTTAATATGTACAAACTATTAGCACCTACAAAAAGTGAAAAAAAAAAAGGTAACCAATAGATTGATAAAAAACATAAAAAAATTGCAATAGACTTAGGATAATCTTATACATAAAAAAATCAACTAGACTCTTCTTTTGGAAAAAAGAAAACGTCTTGTAAATGTATCAGAATTAGAAAAGGGAAATCTCAGTTGTACTTGAGGAAATTCTATTAGTAATATAGTCTTGCATATGATTCAATGGAGGGATAAGATCCATGAAGGAAGACCTCAGATATTTGGGACTAACAGGGCTTCATGATTTGATGATACAGTCTTGCATAGAGTTCAAAGATAAGAACCATGTAATGGTAGTTGCGATTGACAATTGACATGGCATTTTGACGATGATATTATACCATCATCATCTCGATAATCTACCATTTCATCAGAAGCTGTGAATTAAGAGGAGAGGACGAAGGTTATAAAATTGTTGTTCTCACTAGGTTCTATTGTCTTCAAATGATAAAATTTCTTAACGTCTTACCAAAAAAAAACACATTTTTATAAAAGTTCTACGAAAAATTCCTTTTTTTCTTGCAAATCTTCATTTTAGTTCTAACAAAAGTGATTACTCAATTCAGTTTATAAAAGATAAACAAACGAGCTTTTCCAACAAAGAAGCATTTTCTCACTGAAAGTAATTTTTTCACTCCTCCAAACAGAACCTTAGAAGTCAGACAGATGCAAGATGTTGAAACCAGAAGTGAATTAGATATACAAATATATGAGGGAAGCGCGAAAAATGCTAACATCAAAGCCAAAATAGAGAAATGATCTTCACAGGAAAGGACCGAAACATCCATTACCAGAAAAGATGGGCATTGATAGGGTACAAGCGGTTCCTCCAATGATAGAACCGCACGCGGCGACCATCCGGAGCTTGTGGCGGGTGATGAGAGACCAGATGACGCCCCAGCTAACGGCGGCGGGAGATGCGGGCGAGAAGTCATCGGAGGAGCTCTCTCTCTTGGACACGGATTCCAAATCGGCGGAAGGCGCGGACACGTATGCCGCCCGGGCTCCTCTTCGGCTCCTCCTCCGCGCGCCGACGGTGCTGGAGGTTAAACGCACGGGCAACCGAGGCGGTCCGGGGAATAGAATCGAGCTCGAAAAGCGGCCGGAGATCGAGGCGCAGCCGGAAAACCGACTTTTCCGAAGTGGCGAGGAGGAGGAGGCGGCGGCAAAGGATTGGATGAGAGCGGCGGAAGGAGCGGCCATTGAATCGCACAGGACGAAATGAGACGACGGCGCGTCGATGTGAAGTGGGTACGTTGTCGTTCCGAGCTGGGAAACTCGTGGAGGGGACGCCATTTCGAACGTTTAGGATAGCGCGGTATTATTAACCGTCCATATCGGACTCTCACTTACGTGGAAGCCATCGGATCCCACTACGAGAGATAGTTGGGTCCCACTAACTCGTTACTTCTACGCGAAAACTGCACGCGTAAAATAAACGCGTAGAAGTTTTTTTTACGCCGGGGTCTTTTTGTTTGATTTCCTTCCGCACTCCACTCGTTCCCTTCTTTTCAGTCGTCCCGGCGATTCGTACCGCAACTCTCGCGATCTCTTTTTCACAAAGTCGAAATGCTTTGGAGATTCAGCGGAAGCGATGAGCAGCTTGTTCGCGGGGGAGCTTGATCGGCGAAAACGGTATGGATTTCAGTACTCGATCAATTTTTGTTCTGTTGTACTTCGTTTTCCTGTTTCTTGTGCTTGTTGGACTTGGCTTTGCTTGGAGAGTGATGGGTCGATCGCCATTTCCGTTGTCGGCTTGTGACATTTGGATGCGCACACGGATCAATCGGAGAGGATGAGGGTGCACGTCACGTACGAATACGATTAATATCTGTTTAGGTTTCGATTCTATCTCCATGTTTTGTTGTTTTCTGCAATCCGAGCTTCGTTTTCCATAGGAATTGGGGAGTTTTCTTAAAACATATTTAAATGGAAAGTGCAAGCGTTTGTTCTAGCATTACAACTTTCTTCGCTTCCTGTTCTTATCAATTCATTATAGTGTTTTTGGGGGTGGGATAGAGAGTAGAACAGAAGGAAGAATGGATGAACTATGAAGAATTTTAAAAATTGATTTTTTTTTCTAGTAGTATTTCATTGAAATTCTTTTATGAGGACTTGTAGCATTTCGATCTGGATGAGATCAAATCTCAGAGATTGATGGTTAAGTGATAATGAGCATCCATCAACAGTTGATGCAACTGATTTTGTGTTGGGTGGGTTTAGAGACATCAAATTATCTTTCTCTCAACGGGATGACGTAGTAGCTAAGATACTGCGGAACTTACGGATAAGATAAGAGTTGATTCCGGAGGAAGTCTAAAGTCTTTTCTTGATTTAGATGACCCTCACGTGTTTTAGCCACTATGTCAAAGTCCATAGTGTCCACTGTGATTTATCTCCTTCACAATGACTATGGGACAGATCGATGGGGATCGTTAGATTAGCGGATTCCAACTTTTTAAGGATTTAAAGACTAGAGTCGAAGGCAAAGGCCAAGATAAAGAGAAAGCAAATAAGGCAACGCAATGCTTATTTTATTTGATTTCGGTCTATTAATTTTGTGGAAAAGAAAGATGATTTTTTTCCTCCCTACTTTCTCTAGAAAAAAATAATAATGTTCATATTCTCCCTTTTTTTTTCCTTCCACTCCTTTATTTCTCTCAAAACAACACAACCTTACGCTCTTTGTAGACTTGAGGAGGAAACTTCATGTAACTTGCTTTTGTTAAAAGGCTGTCAAATTATTACTTTTGACATCAGAAGGTTTTGGAGTTTTGGCAATTTGCACTCTCAATCTTTTTGATATTGGAGGTTTCGACAATTGTACTCTTAAACTTTATTATATTAATTTTGTATGATAATTTTATTTTATCCGTGAAATTCAGCAAAAACTATTAGACAAAATTTGCAATGTCTTTGGATTGCTGCAGCCTTGATAAGGACTTAATCACCATCTTGTCACCTCGAGCTTATTGTTACTTTACTATGCACCAAGGAACTGTAGTTGCAAGTTGTGAATATCTCTCTTTTGTCACTGATATAGATAGTTTACTTATTGTGTTATATGTAATGCTTAGAAAGTTATTTTTTCATTTTGATGAAACTCTCATTTGATATGAAGATATTATTGTCTTCGATTGTTAGTTTAATTATCTATATTTTGGGGATACAAAGTTTAGATGTCTTAATCGAATGATTTTCCTAAATAAAAGTCTATACTAACTACAAGCTCATTAGAAATCATCTGAACACTAGAACATACTCCAAGGGTGTCATTTTCGTGATCTGTGTGATTCAGATTCAAGTATGAGCATCTGACTTAAGTGTGAATATCTGTCGAACACTCCATTGATACAATTTTTTTATGTATGATCAGTGAAAATATTGAGTATCCACAGAGTATAAACTGGACACAGATACTGAGGGGACAAGGTGAAAAATCCAAATAACAAAGTACTTCATACACTACCAACTGCTAGTGTTGCATTTCAATCTTACTGAATTTGCCACATTCTTGTTTCTAGCTTCTGTTTTACTATTGCTTGGCTTCTAAGAATCACAATATAGCTTTCTAGTAAACAGCACTGGTACATGATTGTTATGGTTGAAATCGAGGTTGAAAATCTTTAGACTTGTCGAAGTTTGTCTTTGATATTTGGATGCACGGTGTCAGTAATGGATTGAAATTGAAAAAAGAAATGAGTATAGGAAGAAGATATTGTGTATGCCGAATATGATTGTAAATCTTATATTATTCTGATAAATTATCCAAACTCCATTCCTCGTATAAATTATCTCCTTTTAATTCATTTCCTTCAACATACAATCTATTATCAACATCATGCATTGAAGCATCGACATAATATTAGAATAGTATTTTTTCAGTCAAAATTTGAAACTACAACACGACTAGAGATTTTGAATATTTGTGCTGAGGGATATTGAGTTTTAGTGATTTACATAACGATATATTTCGACCGTTCCCCGACATGAAACTAGATTTACATTGATATAGCTAGGGTAACCTTTGGTTCAGTGTGTTCATTTTGTTCTTGATTGAGGTACCAGCAGAATCGATTATACAATCTCCATCAGTGAATCAAAGAATGAAAATAGCAAAAAGAAATTCTTAATCATCGTCTTTATTGCAATTGTTATGCTAATTCTTTCACTAGCTCTTCCACCAGCGACTGAAGCACTGCGTCTCCAACCTGCAGGCCCAGCTCGTCCTCCTCCTCGTGGAAGCATTTCCAGCGTCCGTCCCTCTCCATCTCCATCAGCGTGGCCGCCTCCCCGTGGCCGCTGTCCTGCTCCGCCTCCCCGCGCGGCCGCCCGTCGATCCACCGCCTGGCGGCGCGGAGCATCTCCGACGTCTTCGTTGCACCCTGCCGCGGTCGCTGCCTCAATGAGAGGACGCCGCCGCCGCCGCCACCCGCTTTGCCGCCCTGGATGAAGAAGTCCAGCAGAAGCTTCTCCCCGCCGCGAGGCGGCGGGTTGGCCTTCAGCCGGCCGAGCAGCTCCCACGCCCGCTCCTCCTCCTCCACCCGCGACGACGACAGCGACTCCTCGTCCTCGTCCTCGTCCTCGTCCTCGTCGCATTCTCCGTCCGACGACCGGGAGCAGTCCAGCTCCGCGAGCAGCTCGAACCGTCGGATCCGGTGCAGCAATTGCTCCGTCGTCCCTGCACCACCACCACACGGTGAGGACGGCGTCATCATGACAAACCATGAAAGACGATCTCATTTCGCCCCCTAAACTTCTCAAAATCCTCCAATTCACCCGCCCTTCATGCTACAAAACTACATGGATAAAACGTAGTCACAGCACAGGTTATTTCTCCTCCAAACCTTCGAATTTCCAGCAACAAAAGCATGATATTTTTCTCTTATTTTCTTGTTGCTGTAGCAGGCCAACCAGATATAGAGGAAGAAATTGACGCGGTTTAATAGCGTGGGACCGATTCGATCGAAAGAATCCAAAGAAATTGTTCTTGCGGTGTCGATACAATACAATCAGGTACGGCTTCACCTTTCAAATCTCATCGATTATTTTTTTTCCCTATTTAAATCATGGTTCATCATTTCTTTTTCTTTTTTTTTTCTCTTTTTTAAAAAATTAATTTTTATTTTAAAACCAAACGAAACCTTACTTTCAAAGTAGTCGAGGCTTCTATAGAACTCCCCTTCCTCCTCTATTAAAACCGGACTCAGTCGAGCCTTCTTCGTGTCCTCGAATTCCTGTTTAACAATAAAGAGAAAAAGAAATAAATTAGACCGTAAAAATTGAGTCGAACCGAGCCGAACCCGAATGGACCACAACCCCGGTCCAGTCCGTGGAAGTAAAAAAAATAAAAATAAAAAAAAGGCGAGAGACCAAAAGCCGAGCACGCATGCTCCGGTCCCCACTCTTTCCGCGGACAGACCCAGAAAAAGATAAGTGAGGATACTGTTCATCAGATCCGTGCCACATCATAATTAATGGAATATTAACTTTACATTACATCAATCCCTTTCCTAAACTTTCCGCCAGGCTCTCGATTAATTACTAATTACGCGATTAATAATGCTGGTTAGAGGATGATTTGGGGGCCCTAAGAAGTGGATTACGAGAGGCCCGTCGACGGTTTTATGGTATTAAAGCGCTGGAAAGCAGCGCACCTAATTAAGGCTTTGGGGGGGGGCCCTAAATAATGGAGGGAGCACTATTTGTCAATTGTGGGGTTGATGGTGCAAAATTAGAGAATTTCAGGGGGCAACGTGAAGTTTTGTAAGTAGAGAGGAGTTATGTGGATTTCGTTGACTCACCGTCTCCGGCGAGGGCGGGGCGGTGGTGCTGGCGACGGTGGCTTCTTCTTCGTTTTCTGATGGCCGCGACGAGGACGAGAGGGACGGCGAGTGTTCTTTCTTCGCTTCGCCGGCCGCGGTGGCTGGGTCATAGGCGAGGGCGGGGTAGACGGCGCAGGCCGACGGATTATTCGTGCGGCTGCTGCCGACCGGCGACGGGATTCGGAGGGACTGCCAGCAGACGGCGTTCGCCCACGTGGCGTCTCCGACTGTGGCGGATTTCTGCTCCCCCGCCGGCCTCTGTTTCTTCCTCGTCCAGGAGAGCACCGAGAAGGCGGCCGCGCGTTCCTGCCGCGACGCCGACAGGCAGCGCCTTTTGACGGCCTCGATGGCGGCGGAGAATTTACCGAGCGCATTCCCGTTGGCCGCCGCCGCCGCCGCCGCAGCGTCTTGGACTGCGGCGCTTCTCCCGGCCGTCTTCCCGCGAAGTTCGGCGTCGAGGAGGCTACGGACGGTGGCAACGCCGCCGCGGAGCACGAGGCCGTCGTCGTCGTCGTGGTCGAGCTCCAGGTACTCCTTGAGCATGAGCGGCTTCGGCGCCACCGCCGGCGTCGTCATTGATCGAATTGAGGGGGTGGAGGAGGGCGCCGCGCGAGCAGCAGCAGCAGCAGCAGGACCTTCGTCGACGATTCGATTACTTCACGCCATGGGCGAAAGCTTGGTGGGCTTCGTCTTCTTCCAAGGCATTTATTAATGGCCGAGTTTATTTACTCCACTGAATCGAGATAACATTTATTTATTTTCTCAAAATATATTTTTTTTAAAAAAAAAAAATCTTTTATTATCAACATTTACTTTATTATTTTAAATTATCATCTAAATCTCCCTCTTATTTACTAACAATAAAGAGCATTAACAAAGGGCCGTATCTTAACAATAAAATATAATCCGAAGGAATTTAAATGAAAATCTGTAGCGAGTTAAAACATTCTTGAAGGCCGTCAAATTGTTGTTAATAGTTCGAAATAAAGTTAGCATGAGACAAGCGAAGTGAAATAATAGCAGCTCAGCCTCGTGTGGCATTGTTTGGAGAACCTTCATTGACATTGATAGGTTTGTCTTCATCGATTTTAAGTTCTGGTTTTTTATTTATTCGAATTTTTACAGCTGCTTTTTCTTTTTCTTTTTTTTTTTCATTTCTATTTCAAACTAATTACCAATGTTTTCTACTGTTGTGATATGTTCGAGCATCGTCGACTCGTAATCTGTGTTTTTTTACTGATTTAATCTTTAGTTTTGTAAATATTTTATTTTAAAATCTGGCATATTTGATTTCAATCATCAATGGATAATTTTTTTTTTTTGAAGTTCTTTGTATGTATTTTAGTGACTTGGGCTGTAGACTTAAATGAATGGAATGAGAGGGAAAATATATATATATATATATTAAATAAGAATGAGGAAAATGAGAGGGAATTTGATTAGTAAGATAAAATTTATTTAATTATAGATAATAATATAATAAAAAATAAAATATAAGAGTATTTGTATAATTAATCTCATTTAAAGAAATAAAATTTAATTATTATTTTTATTTTCAAGGCGGAGTCACCTTTGGACTAGAGTGAGCTCCAGCCTCTCTTTTTTATTAATAATTTTATTTTTTTAAGTCCCTTCTTATCAAATTAAAAATAATTAATTGTAAAAATAAAATATCAAATTATAATGATAATTTTATAAATTTTAATAAATATAATCATTTTAATTTGTTTAATTTTTTATTCTAAATTTAGTTGTATGATGTAGAAAGTCGATAGTCCTTTTTTATTGAGTTTTCTCATAAGAACTCGCTCGTTTAGACTTCTATCCAAAGTAACACAAGTCAAAGGGTGTCGGTACTCCGACAAAACCCCTTTGATACTAAGTTAGATAGGAGAAAAAGTAGTGCAAGCGTAGTAATGAGAAAACACATAATAGTATCTGTCGTCGTTCACTCAACTTATTTTTTATAAATCCTCAATCGTCACTGTGTCCCTTGGAGGTGATGGTCACCTCTAGCTGTCACATCTCTTCAATTTGTATCTATTTCCATCGACGTGTACTTTCTGCTCATAGTCGTCTTCATTAATCAGTCATCCCAAATTCCTCATAGTCTTATCTCTTTTAACTCTTCGAACTCTAGACTTCTCTACACTTCCAACTTCATACTATCCCGACTTCCTTAGATTTCCAACTTCTTAGGTTCTACACTCCTGAGCCCCTATCCCCCTTCACTTGATCGCTTGAGTATATAGCCTACGATTTTATTGGTATCGTATCTTTTTTTTTTTCCTCTCCACAACATCATAATCTTTCTTCTTCGCAACAAGTAAGAAATTTACCATTCAAAGATAATTTAAATTTTTTTATTTCCTGTTCGATAAAATTTTTTATTGTTGACAAAAAAGAAAAGATAATGAGCATCGGTTGCTCGAGAGGTGGTCAGCGAGACAATGATTGGCGGTCGTTCGTGAGGCGGATGCTATCTCACCAAGCGATGTGCAATCGCTTTGCGTAAGATCACTTCGTGAGCGCCCTAGATAGTCGACGATCAACCTCAGATAGTTTTAAATTCTGATTACGCCCTAATCACCTGCGTGCCTCATTCATGCACGTCCATGTGCGACGCGCTCTCCGTCGTCGGATCGAATGCTATTGGGAAATACATGATACATCGTTCTTCCCTACCCCCAAGTTGGAAGTTCGAAATCAACGACAACGACGCTATTCCAACCGTGACTCAGTCGGATTCCAGCCGCAATCGCGGTCATTTACGGTCAAAATCCTATCGTCGTCCGATCGGAATCCGGTATCGACCTGACGGTAGACGAATTTCGATCGGATCACGGTCGAAATTCGATCGTCCGTCGGTGATTCCGTGTTGCAGTGCTCGATCGAGAAGAGCTTCGCTGTATGATGTTACTGTGTATTTTTTATTTTCTGCACGAGCACACAGCAATCCGATATCAAAATTGTATACACACACAAGTTGAGTTAGATAAATTAGTGAGTGAAACGAGCATAAAAGAGACTGTACGAGTTGGATGAGCTGAATGAGATGGACGGGTGGAAGAGATTGTTTGTTATATCGGATCGTATTAAGTTTAAAATTAAATGGATTTATATGATTTTATATGGGACATAAAAGGCACGGTGATTATGACCGATGCTAGATGGGATAAGACAAGGGAAATGTTGCAAACGATGGAAAGTATTTTTAGAATCACGAAACAATGTTTTCATTCATTAATCCAGACATCACATGAGAGGTTTCATATAAAGACCGTGAATTGACGGCCGGCCAAATCATGCATCCTTTTTCTTTCATTAATAAAGGAGCAAAATACTTTATCTACAAAATTGTTTAAAATAATAATAATAATTATTATTATTACTATTATAAAAAAAAAAAAAAAGGCCAGGGAGAAGATTTAATATTAACTCTAGAAAATTTGAATTACGTTGAGATAGATGATGACGATATTACGAAGGCTAAGGTGGGAGTTATGAAGTCTCCACGAGGATGATATGGTGGCTAAAGTACGACGGTGTTTACAGAAGTGACATGGATCGATTTCGGAGGAGATCTAAAATTCTTTTTTGGATTCAGATTACTCCCACGTGTATTGGTTACTACGTCAAGACTCATAGGACCCTCCGTGATTTATCTCCCTCACAATGGTCCTGGGACAGATCATTGGGGGTCACTAAATTGACAGTTCCAATCTTTTACAAAATGTGAGAGTTATGAAAATCTAATCTTGTCCATAGTAGAAAGAGCATAAGAACATGTAAGTCATAAAGGGTATTTCGATGGATAAAATTTTCGTCGTGCAGAGTTCAAAGAAAGAGTCTATTATATACAATTATATTATATTTTATCAGAGATTGTTTTTAGTACCAGAGGAAAATGCAAAATATATTAGAATATGTAAGAGAGTGTTTGGTTTGTATTTTTTTTTTCACATTTCATTTTTATTTTCTATTTTTATATTTTCTAATATAATTTTTAGGAAATAGAAAATGTGTTTGATATGATATATTGTATTTCTATTTTATAAAATAAAAAATAAAAAATACGCTTGGTATCCAAAGCTAAAAAATTTGACGGAGAGCTCAAAAAGTCAAGAGCTCGAAAAGATGCAATTTGTGAGGTCAAGTTATAGATGTCGATGTATCATTCTAATTTCAAAGGTTAGCCCCTTAGACATAGGCCTATTAGAACATACAATGTTTTAGCGTGTGTATAGTATACATATATATAGAGAGATTTGATTTTTCGTGCGTCTATTTCTTGTGTGCTCGTGTGCGAAATAAGAATGTACAGTAATTAAATTGCTTCTTCTTCTTGTGCTCCGCTCGACATCTCGACATCATTGACGATCAGTCAAATTTCGACTGTTATCTACTCGATCACGGCCACTAGCACCCAACAATAACAATCCAGTCAAATTGTAGTTGGATTTCGATCGGATCGATCACGATAAGTCACAATCAGTTCGAATTTCGATCGTGATCAGATCAAAAAAGACAATAGCAATGCCTCCAACGAATTCAGGAGATTGATTATAAGACTACGTTTGATACGGGATAATCAAGCTTGTAATGTAATCAGAATTACATTACAAGATAATTTACTTTGTTTGGTAACCTTTCAAAGATGTAATGTAATGTAATCGCATTACAAAATAAGAGTCAAGATCCGTAATCTCGATTACGAAGGAAAAACTATATGTCGATTATATTACGGACTCAATATTTATCGCTGACAAATATATCCTTCTTTATTTTTCTCATTGCTTCGATGCTCGTCGACGACCACCGGCGATGGTGGCGACCGACGATCGTGACGGTCGGTCGGCGACCGGACCGACGACGGCGATCGGCGGACCGTGACCGTGGTCGATGGTCGACGATCGGCTGCGGCCGGCCGACACATGGCGCCGAGAACGACGAAGCGGCGACGATCGGTGTCCACCGACGATCGACGACAACCTTATAAGGGTATTTTTGTCATTTTATAATAATATGAATTATATTTCTTATAACAAATATGAACACCAAACAAAACGAATGTAATCACTTTTGTAATCAAAGATTACACACAAATCGTTAACCAAACATAATAATATAATACACATTAAATTACATTACATTACAAATTTGATTACATTAAAAGGTTGATTACATTACCCCTAAGTGTCCATTAGAGCAATTTTTTCAGGTGAAAATATTATATATTTTTAATTACGGTGCAATTTTATAGATCGGATGGTACGATACAAAAATAGTCGAGTACACGACGCACAGAATAGGGCACTCAAAAGATCACTTCTCTTTATTTATATATCTTGTTTGGAGCACACTTGTGTCTCGTTGTCTCCTCTTGTCTTCTCTACCTAACTACTTCGGGTGTTGTCCCAACCTCTTTTTCGCCTATGTCGAATCTCATCCATCCACTTTCGAACTCCATTTTAAGATAAGAGGCATAAGATCAAACAAAAATTCATTAGGATCGATTAAACTTATTTATTATTGCACAAAATAATTAATTTTCCAAGTAGATAATAAAAGGTCAATATTCTATTATTTCTCCGACGGTAAAATGCTGAATTACCCTTTTTTCAGTTCCCGTGCGTTCTTTTTCGTCCGCTCGTGTGTCAACGAGATCTGTGCGTATCGACAAGATCTGTGTCGGTGTCGGAGATCTAAAACAAAATCCGTAAATCGGCGATCAGATTGCGAATCTAGCGATGGTGTCGAAATGTCTGCACGTGGATCGTCTTTTGTGGAAGATATTTTTGTCGAGTCCCTCAAAAATTATTTTCAAGTGCATCTATTATAGTAACGAAGAATGCATACGGTAGCTCCCAGGGCAATAGCGCGTCGGTAAGAGCTTGGGGTCGCTGGAAAGCAGCCGTGGTTCGATCCTGCCGGTCATTTAACTGCGGAGGAATTCGCCGTTTCCACTCGTTGCGGTTGCGGACGGATTCCCGTTCTGGTTGAGTTGGTGTAAGTCACGGACCGCGATTGCGTTAAACCCCTCCATGAATTTTTCGAGATTGTGGGAGAAAAATATTATCATTTCTCATTTACTATGCATCTTCATTAGACGGACAACTGAAATTACGTCGTATACGAATTGCATAGTATATAAATATAGAGAGAGAGAGGTGATGTTCTTGGCGCCTGTCCCTGTGCATTGGTATACGCACATGAGGACAGACATTCATCTCAAGCGCCGCGTGGGTGTCTGTCCTCACGAATAAATATATATATATATATAATGTGCATCATTGTGTGAACTTTATCATTGATCTATTGTGATGACACAGTGAATGGGGGAAATGAACAGTGCTTCCGTCCGCGATTTTTTTTTTTCGGTGAGTACTATAATCTAATCTCTAAATTCGTAGGAATTGTGGCGCTAGCAATCGATTTCGATCGGAATCCAATCGTGATTCGATCGGACTCCGACATCATCTTAGATCGCGACCAGAATCTGACGAAACGACAGGCGGAGTAGGTGACAATAGCAGGATTACAGAAGAAAAAATAATACGCATTTTTTTTCACTGTGTGTCATGGGCGAATGCACAAAAATAAACGCTCTGGATTTGTTGAATGTTGCGCACCAATATACATGTCGTGTGGCATGATCAACATTGATTGAGCTAGGTGGGTGCCCTCCCTTAAGTGCAGAGAGGGAAAAGTTCGTCTCCATAAGGATGACATATTGGTAAGTGCGATACAAAATTTACATAAAGAGCAAAATTCGATCCTCCGCATCAGCAAGCTGTTTAATGTTCACACCGAGCTACATCTTCTACCGTATTTGTCAATACATCAAAATCAATAATTATCCATAATTTAATCTCTCTTATATTTATAAGGTCGAAGTAAGAGTCATTAAATTGACAATTACAACCTTTAGCCAAAAAGAAAAAACTCAACAAATAAGTTCATAAGATCATGTATATATATAGACATATTATTTTATTTTATTACCTCTTATTTAATTAGATTAGTTTTAAAATCAATTTAAAATAATTAACTCGAAATACATGTAGATCTTAATGGATCCGAGAAAATGCAAAAGAAAATTAATTGATACAATAATATCTCCTACAAGTTATTTTGACAATTTTCAAACCCTTTATATCATTCTTAAAAGGAAAAAAAATCCAAATGAAGAAATTAAATTATTTTTTCCACAACAAAATTATAATTGTTCTTTTGCAGATGTATATTTTGTTAAATACAAAACTACAAACTTCCAATTAGCAAAAGCTCAAAATCTCATCCTCAAACAATACATCTTCAGTTCCCGTCTCTTTAGAACACCCAACTCTAACTCTAATGCAGCACAAATAGTCTCGTATCGTCGTCCAAGACTGTCTCCTACATCGGCTACTTGAAGTAGCCGGCAGCGTGTCGTCTGTCCATCGGCTATGCCGACTCTAGTGCCGAACAAATTGTCTAGTATCGTCGCCTCCTGACCGTCTTCCATAAGGATTACTTGAGCTGAAACCATGTCGAATGCCATCGGTCCGGCGAGTCTTCTTCCTGAACTTCGAAGCGCTGCTTTCCAAATCCAAGTTCACCTTTGGGGGCGAGGTAAAGCAGAATGAGGCAGCTACATCCTGTTAAGCAACTCAAACATTGTGAAATTCAAGCATAATGAAACATGAGATTTCAAAAAAAAAAACAAATTACAGAAATATTTAAGCTGCGCTATCGAACAAAAATAGTCGATACCTTGAGATTAAGGTGGTGTACATTGAAAACATTCTTCATAGAATGTGAATTGTAGGCCAAGATGTAGGACCTATATGCATCCTTAGCTGATTGGTGCAGAAAGTAGTTTTCTCCTACTATTTTCTCCTGAACCCATTCGAAAGTTCAATTTATGTCCGATGACAAATATATACACATGTATCAACTTGTTCGCACTTAAGACTGTTACCAGATGAGATTGCAGGTTCGGCACCTTCTTTTCGTTGAACTCGTATTCTTTGACAGGAACCTTTGCTTCCTATCGGAGTTCATATCGAATAGATTAGCGCGTTATTGTCGAAGAATAGGAAAACGTTTGTGCAGGAAAATGTACCTTCAAATAGATTAGGAATTGCAACTCTTCAGGCAAAAGGAAAAGTAAAGCATTTCCTTTACTGCCTTCCCCTCGAGCTGTCCGACCAACTCTGTGAATGTACTCCTGAAAATGAATGTCAATCCAGAAAAGCTAAAAAAAATATGTTCGACATGGGAAGACAAGTCGGATATCGAGCCATTTGGTTAAACTCGCACCTTCGGTTCATCTGGAGGATCATATTGCACAATCCAGTCCTATGAGCAATCAACAGGATGTGCCATTAAGATTTAGACAATGTATGGCGATGAATAAGAAGTAGAGTTTAACTTACCACGGCAGGAATATCCAGTCCACGAGCAGCGACGTCAGTGCAGAGCAGTATACCCTTTTCGGCTTTGCAGAACTCGAAAAATGTACTAGTTCGTTTCTGCTGCTTCTGTTTTCCATGGATATCGAGACAATCGACTTGAATGTATCTGAGAAGCTCCGAATGGTACTTGACCGAATTGCATGAGGAGAAGAAGACCATTATCTTCTTTGAAAGGTTCCTCTTAAGAAAAGCATACAAGACCAGAAACCTTTTCTTGCTAGGCACGACGCAATAACCCTGCTGCAACCCTTCGACGGTGACCTGAGAAAGATGAATTCATATCAACCTTGCTATTGACAAAACAAGCAAGTAAAACAATGATAAAATAAACCTGGAAATTACCTTTGACCTTCCATCATCAACACCTACATATACAGGCTTTTCCTTAAATGACAAGTTTGCAAAATCCTCAACCTGCAATATTGTTTTGTAAGTTCGAGAAAATCAAAATCAAAATGATTACAAATAGTTAGAAAGAAATGCAAACCTGCTTGGTTTGGGTAGCTGTAAATAGAGCAGTTTGCCTTGTCTGCGTATTAATATAAGTTTAGCTGATATTAGCTGAGATTATACTCCAAAAAAAAATGGAAAAGATAGCGAATGTAATAATCATAAAACACGATGCCAAGTTTGAACCGCTTCCGTAATAACTATTTGCATACCTTTGGTAGGCGCTTAAATATTTGCTTCATGTCTTCCTCAAAGTTAGCCTCCAATATTCGATCTGCTTCATCGATTATAAGAAACTACATTTGGCGCACCAACACTCAAAATTAGTTTCTCAATGTCAATCTAAAGAACATATGAAAATTATTATTGATCTGATGGTGAGGATTAAACATGCACTACCAGAACTGACATGCTAGCAAATAATCATCAGCATGGATATGGGAAAGAGGAAACAGCAACTAGTTGGAGAACAACAATAGAACTCGTTTAAGTAAAAAATAAAACAAAAGACAGATCATTTAGTAGAAGGAACTCAATGAATATGGAGGGCATTCAATGAATGATAGACAACTTCAGCATGCCACCACTTCAAACTACATCCAGTCACCTCCACTTTGGCATTGTAGTATCCTTTCTCAATATGGCTAGCATGCTGTGCTTAATTACATTCAAATTCCAGATAAGCCACAAACACAAAGGCGATGAAAAATGACCGAGGATGAAAAGACTGAAAGCAAAAAAACAAAAAATAAATTTCAATAGCACAATGATAAATGAGGTTTTTTTTTTTAAAAAAAGAAGAAGAACAAATCATTGATCCAATAGTTAATGGTTAAGGTATTGTTTAAAGCAGTTCCTCACTATTTTTTCTGTTATTATTCCATTTACTTGCATGATTCAACAAGACATAAATGAGCAGGAATCAAAACATGGAAAACAAGAATAAGCCAATAATTCAGTCATGGGATCAAAAGTAGCTTTCTTTACAATTACCATTAAATTTTTGTAGATAAACCCTTTTGTGTTTTGAAGGTGATCCAAAAGTCTTCCAGGTGTAGCCACCAACAAATTTACTCCCTTGGCAAGCTGCTCAGCTTCTCCTCTTCTCCCAGCTCCACCTATAACCAAGCCAAGGGTTTGAGAATGGCGCTGCAAAAGATCCTTTGCAACAGCATGTGTCTGCCATACGAAGAATAAGTTAGCTAGAGTTTACTAAAGGCCAATCAAATCAACAAAAAAAACACCGAAACCAAAAAATAAGTAATCACTATTAGTAACTTGGCAGTTTGAAACCAAAACATCCTAGTTTTTTTAGATAAAATCATATACATAATCGAACTTGAGAATCAAGACAATCGAGAAAACAAATTACACAATCAATAATAACAAAAGTCTTACTTGAATTGCAAGTTCCCTAGTTGGACAGATGATGATCACCCCGGTCCCATTCCGAGGCATAAAATGAATGTTATGCAGCATTTCAACTGCAGGAATCAGGAAAGCAAGAGTTTTTCCTGAACCAGTTCTTGCAGCACCCATCACCTCCTTTCCAGCTAAGAGAGGTGGGATAGATCTGGATTGAATCTGCCATCACAATATGAGATATGGTAAACACAAAACAGTTCTACAACTAAAAAATCAGAAGAAAAAAAAAATCATTAGCACAAAAAAAATAATAATAAGAAAGATAGGTAGCTACATAATGGTAGGGAATAAATGATAGAGGACCTGTGTCATGTGTTCAAAACCCATCTCTTGGATGGCCTTCATCGTATGCTCAGAGAGGGGAAGCCTAGAAAAAGACTCAGTGGTCAAGATCCCATGGCTCTTTTTAACCTTCTTCTTCGCAGAAGTAATCCCCTCCGCACCTTCTGCAGCTTCATCTCCATTACTATCCCCATCCGTTTCCGGCTTGCCAGTGGGGGACTTATCCTTGTTCCCTTCTACATTTAGTTCTTCCAGTGGTGTTCCACCAGTTTCGTCATTTATGGTGTTGGCCTCCTCTCGGTCAGGATCTGGTCTCTTCTTCCGCTTCTTGTCTGACTTCTTCATTTTAATGACATCAACAAGCTCCTTGGCAGAGGGCATGGTAAGTGTTACACAATACAGAAGTGTTGGTTGCAGTGCTTGCTTGTACTCACCCAAATGGTTGCTCAGTCAACAGCTGCTGATAAAAGGTATTATGATAATTAACAATTTAAAGGGAATAAGGCAGAGAATTGAGACATAGATTTGGTAAAAAGCACAAACATCACTCCTACCAGTCGTGGAGAGAAACCAGGTTAGCACTGATTTTCCCACTCACAAACGTACACACGACAATCAAAAAGAAACACTGTTCGAGTACAAACAAAATAAAGTTAAATTTCAATACAATTTCACAGAATTTTGAAATTCTGTATGATTAAGTTTGGTAATGTTTGAGTTTTATATTTCCGATGTCAAGCGCCCAGCTTTGTCGAAAATCATATAGTGAACCTAGTAGTTTCTGCTTCAATTGCTATATTAAGTCAAATATGATGAGTAGCTAAAAATTGTTTAGAGGTATACTAAGGCAACATATTTGTGACGTTTAACTTTCTTAAGAATCAAGTAGGAGAGAACATTCACAACCCACTCCAGGAGGAATTCAAGTGACAATCGCCAAAGGGAAGAAAACAAGTATTACATCAATTGAAAATACAATCTAGTAGAGTCAATAACTGTTCTGGTTGAGATCCACCACGCATATTAAAACGATTCCCTCAGCCAGGATTTAAAACTCTACAAGAAAGCACAGAATGTGGTGATGCAAATAGAAAGCAGATGTCAGCCTGACCAGTAAGAACACAAATAATCTAGCGATAGAAAGCTAGACGCGTTGCTTAATGCAGAGTTTGCCAACAGACAAATAGAAGCATGGAAGTTGCTTAGGGTGTTAGGATAAAAAAAAATAGTTATGAAACAAGTACCGCAGTTTTGGGGCAGAGAGACGACTGCAGGAGAAGTGCGAGAGTCCACAGCCCCGACTCACGAGAAAATACCGGCTTGAGGAGGCTCGTCGTCGGAGGGGCGGCGGAGACGCACCCCGGAAAGGCCAGGCGATGGAGCGATGGAGCGACGGCGGACTGAGGAGGACGGCAGGGAGGTGCGCTGCGGCAGCGGAATTAGGGTTTAGGTATTTATCGTTCAATGAAGCTCGTGGCCTAATAAAACCTAACGGGCTTTATAAAGGGCCGAAAAGTCAGTTTAGTCATGATCAGACCGGTCCAGATTTCAATGGCACTGAAAGACGGACCGGGTTTTTAGTTCCCGCGCTCGACTGTTCTTCAACCCAATTAATCTTACAGATAATTAACTCGATTTCATGGAGCATTGAATAACTTTTAATTGAAATATACTCGGTTGATTATCAGAATAAATTAAAAAATATTTATATGGATAATTTTAATAAAATATATTTTATCAAACATCAAAATAAATTAGGAAGTACTCGTGCTGCCACAATGGAAAGACGATTAGGATCTAAGATATTCAAAATAATTAGAATTTTATATTCCAATGATGGTCTAATAAAGTATAGCAGGCTTAATAATGAATTGATATGTCAATTTAATCCTAATCAGGTCAACTCATATTTCAATGGCAAGGCAAATCGAGTTTTCTGTTCCCGTACTCGACTACTTTGGTTAGTAAATTTTATTTTTTGAAAAAAAAAATTATTAGCATCGGGTATCAGCCCGATTAATCTTGAGATGTCCAACTTTGTCTCATAGATCTCTAATGGGATATTAAATAATTCGTAGACGAGATTATTAGAGTAGGTGCCCTATAAGGCAACTGTTGGCTAAGATTTTATTGACTATTGTGTACAAACATATTTTATTTTAATATAATTCAAATAAGTGTGACATTTATTTTATCTCGATAGCCATGCTAATTGCATAGATAAAGTCCTTGAATATACCATAGTGAGATATGGTGATCATTATGAAATACATCAATATTCACTGTATATTCTAAACATGTTCCTAGTCAATTGGGTCGTCAATAAACAAGGATAAATAGTCGCTTGAGCTAGAGATTACATCTGTGATGTAGTGTACTATGTTTCATTGGTAAAAACATAGAGATGTTCAAGCATACAGATGGATGCTCATGCGATGAGTTCATCGAACTACCCTCACTCGGACTTTCTAAGTGGTTATCATTTATTAATGGATAAGCCCTTGGTTGTGGTTGTACTCTAATAGTTCGTATGACCTGGGATAATACTGAAACTCTAAATGCTGGGGTTGTATTATGATTCGTTTATCGACTCTATTGGGGTTATCAGGTGGTAAGATTTGGTGCAATAACGAAACATATAGGAGTCGGTGCATTATAGTTGGGGATTCACCACACACCCACGGGTATGGATATCCTATGTAATGTATTGTTCTATAATGAATGAAGTCTTTGATCAAAACCGTAAAATGTACTTTAAGAAAGGAGTTTTTTAGTTGCAAATGCAATATCACTATAAGATATACCACATGATTGTCAAATCAATATACAACTCTCGATGTACTAATGGCTATATATTTGACTGAGATATATGAGTTGAAAGGACTGGACTGTACGTTAACCATAATCAACTAGTTCTTGCAGGCATTATTCAGTGATACACAGAGAGTCATGGGGCAGTGTTGCTAGACGCTCTTACTATGATTCGTTGGGTGCTAATCAGAATTAGTTCTGACGTCCTATAATCAAAAAGTTGATCATATGATGGGGTTATTAAGGGTATGCCCGAATAAAAGACAAATATAATCCTGAATCATAAAGAGTTGTAAACTCACAACTATCTGTATCCCTGAACCATTGAGGATCACACAAGTATTGATTTTCCTATTTCCCATTGAGAAAGTTAAATTCAAGGAGTTAAATTTGACGAATGAAGCTTGATGTGATTAAATAATGTATTGATGAATAAAGTTTGATATAATCAAATATTATGATTCATAAAAGAGTTTATGAATGAATGAAAATAACGAGAGAGGAAATGTTCCACATTTGGTCTATAATTGAATTCATAATGAAATTCATAATTGAGTTCTATAAAAGTTCTAAAATCTAATGGGTCAAGATGGAAGATGGACAATAGGTCATAATCAAGCCCATTATGAGCTCATCATGATGAGAAGGGCAAAAGGTATGGATGAGTAAGAGAAGGCAAATTTGATTTCTCTTCTAAAACTCTTCCACTTCCTATTCCACTTCACCTTCTATGGAGGTTAGATAAGATATTTTTAAATGTCTCCATGAAAAAGTCTTATGGAATTCTTGTAACCTCCCACTAGCCTTCACTCCTTGATGAGGCGGGTGGTCACATTAATAGGGTAGGCTAAGAGTTACTTTTCAAGTATGGTGTGAGTTACTTTTCAAAATTATATAAGCAAGAGAAGATAAGAGATCTTGAGAGAGTGAGTGGTTCTTAGTGCATATCTCTTGCTTCTTACTTCTTGAAAAACTCCTAGCATTCTCCTCTCCTCCTTAGAGATAGTGGTCGGCCTCCTCCCCCACCTTCCCTTATCAAAGAAGAAGATAGGAGATCTTCTTCCTTGATTCCATCTAGAAGAGACAATCTTCTTGGAGTGTGTCATCACATCCCTAATCGTCTCAACGATAAAGGGCTCTTGATCTCTAGTGTAGTCAAGCATTGGAAAAGGATTTCCGATCGTAGATCGGATTAGACGGAGGAAGCACAATATCCAAATCCTCAACCAAAAGTATTTTGGAAGATATGAATATTTGTTTATGAAATTGTTTAATATATGTATATTGATACATGTTATAATAGTTTTATTTAGATTGTGCTTAAATATCTGACATGTTAGCTCTAGATCAGAGTTGCCCCTGGACAGGGGCAGCTGGGGCCCCTGCCTAGGGGTCAATTAAGATTTTTTTAAAAGTTATAGAGGAAAGGGGTCTATTTTTATGGAAAAAAAATTATCTATAAAAGGGGCTTCTTTTTTTTTTACTTCGTCCAGGGCCCAAAAATATCGAGGACAGACTCTGCTCTAGATAGTTTAACATTTTTAAATAAAATGATGAGATTGACATTAGATGTTAAATCACATGGTAGTTTATCCTTTCCATGCATTTAAGATCTTGCTCGATATGTAAGATAGTATTACTTACTTAGATAAAAGATCATGTCTTTGTTTGTTTAGAAAATCTACACTCCTTTGATTTAATTGTTAAATCATGAAAATTTTAAACTTTTGCTATATATAGGGGTGTAGAAATACAATACGCGAATGTTAGATTTGCATGAATCAACCATGGTATTCGAACTATGTACGATATAGTTTGTGGATGTCACGGTATCCCAACAGAGATATACTCCATCAACCATCAGAATAAATCATGAAGTGCTTGCGTGGACAACCTCAACAACTTGTGTGGTCAACCTTAACAAGATATGCTTTATCGATTATTAGAATAAATCAGGAAGTTCTCGTGTTGTGATAGCGAGAGAACAATTAGGTTCAAGATACTCAAAATAATTAGAATTTATAGTGCATTTTTGGCCTAATAAAAGCTTAGGATGCTTGATAAATCAAGAAGTGTTCGATCGATCATCAGAATAAATGATAAAGTATTTGTGCTATGGCAGTGGAAGGACGACTAGGCTTCAGGATATTCTAAATAATTGGAATCTATAGTGCAATGATGGCCTAATAACACTTAGCATGCTTAATAATGAATCGATATGTCAGTTTAGTTATAATCAAGTCGGTCCATATTTCAATGACACTAAAAGGCGGATTGAGTTTTTCATTCCCATACTGACTTTTGCTAATAAACTTTTTTTTTACTAGCAATAGATATCTAGATCTTCGGTTCGATTAATCTTAGGAATCATCGACTCTTACCCACGAAACAAAATACTAAATAATTTCTACATGAAATATGCTCTACCTACCACCAGAATAAATCAAGGAGTATTTAGGTGGACAACTTTAGCAATTACAACATCCTTAGTTTGTCACTCTGTTTAAAAGGAAATCTTACAAATGTGATATGGTTAGATATCGAATCATAGATATCTAAGAGTCGAATTGGATATTCTATCGTTGTACCTTAGCCATAGAAAGTAGTAAATTTCACATTACTACTACAATTAATGGTATTATACCAAATGCCCTTTGAATTTTCATTCCTATTATAGAATATTACTTTATCAATGACACGGTAAAACACATAATTAAATAGAATTTCTATTTCTACTTTATTATTTTGTTACATATAAAATTACAGGCTTAGCAAGTAAAATTAGGTTTTGTTTTATATGATCAATTAAAATTCTATAAATTATTTATGAATAATATTCAGATTAAAATAAATGAATTTACAATAGTAAACTTACTAAATAAACTCGGCTTATTTCAACACGATATTTTATTAAAATAATAAGAAGTTTAACTAATCAAATATTTTTTTTGACTTAGTATAATTATTTGAATAAATTAATAATTCATGTGGGCCAGCAATCATGAAGTATAACCCTTTTTTTCTTCATGTACATTAATGTAATAAAATTTCATTTTACCCCTACAACTTTACCTATTTTTTTTTCTATAATATCACTTGAAATTGTAAAAGTAAAACCATCAACAAATGTAACAACTAGTTACTTTGCTCCTAATCATTGGCGATGTTAAGTGGTTAGTAAAATAGTCACCTAACAAATGTATAATTTTTATTTAATTGAGGTATTTTTAGAAGATTATTATGATTTTAAAATCACAGAAAGCATTTAAAAAATATACAATGCTCAATTTTGATATATATATATATATATATATATATATATATATATATATATATATATATATATATATATATATATATATATAAATCTTCATTCTTGCCGAATCATCCGCTTTGTCATGACGCTAGAGCCACCGCAGATCGCCATCGTCGTTCGCCGTCAAATACCTCGGCCGTCGGACTGGCGCATCGATCGGTAGTCGGCGGGCGGAGGGACTTCGGCGCCGGATCCGCGATTCGGCCGGAATCCGGCTCGATCGTATTTGGGTCGCCACATCGTCGGCCGGTCCGGATTCGACCGAATCGCGACCGAATCCGATGGCGCCGAGACCCGGCCGGATGCCGACGAATGGCGTCGATCGCGCCAGTCCGGCCGGGAGGTGGCGACACGACGACGACAAGGATGTGATGGCTCGGTCGTTGACGAAGCGCGGATGATTCGAGCGCCTTGATGAGAAATATATATATATATATATATATATACACACGAGAAAGATACACTATATACCTTATCCTATGCGTCCGTGCGCTTCACGTGACACCGACGTGCACTGTTGTCGTCGCCGCCGCACCGTCCGAACACCGTCGGCCGTTGGACCGGGCGCGATCGACGCCCGACTCGCCCGCGTTTCGGTGGGGCTCAAATTCGATCGTTAGCGGTCGAATTCAATCGATCGCAAACGATCGATCGGCCATCGGCATTGCGTATCATGCCATCGCCCATCGATGGCCACGATTCGATCGATCGACGGCCGAATTAACGATCGCCGAGTATCGGACGCGATTGACGATCGATGTCGACCGCTCGATACCGGATTCGGCCGCATGGCGATTGAAATCCTACGACACGGTGAATGATGGCCTGCATCGGTGTCGCATAGAGCACACGGGCGCAGTAAGGTACGTAGTGTATCTTTTATATATATATATATTTCACTATTAATTTCTTCATTTGGAGTCAAAGTCGTTTCTCAGCGAGTGCTTCGCTCCCTTCTTCCTGATCCAAATCCCTAGTTTTCGATTCCACTTTTCCCCAAATATCCGGATTTATCGTTCTCGATCGGCGGCCATGGTGTCGGCTCCCTCGCTCCGATCCTCTTTCTCTTCCACTGCTGCCGCCGCCTTCATATATGTTGATCGACCGTACTCCGGCGCCGTCAAGGTTTCGCCTTTCCGACGACTTGTGTCCTGTCCGATCGCCTGCGCCGCCGTCGCCTCCATCAACGGAGGTGTCGTCCCCAAGGTCAACGATCGCACTCGGATCGACGGATTTGAGTTTTTCGGCCTGCGGGTCGCCTTCCAGGGCGCCCCCGGCGCTTACTCCGAGTTCGCCGCCAAGACCGCCCTTCCGGGCTGCGAGACCCTCCCCTGCCGCGCCTTCGAGGACGCGATCTCCGCCGTCGAGCGCGGCCTCGCCGACCGCGCGATTCTCCCCGTGGAGAGCACCATGGATGGCGCTGGCCTAAGAAACTACGAGTTCCTCCTCCGGCACGACCTCCGTGTGGTCCAGGAGATTAGCCTCTTCGTCAACTACTGCCTCCTCGCCATGCCCGGCGTCACCCCCACCGAGCTCCGCCGGGTGATCAGCCACCCGCTCGCGCTCGCTCACTGCAGCCGCGCCCTCGCCCAGCTCGGCCTCCACCTCCGCGAGCCCGTCGAGGACACCGCCCGCGCAGTCGAGATGCTCCGCTCCAACCGCCTCCTCGACACCGCCGCCATCGCCTCCCCTCGCGCCGCGCTCCTCTACGGCCTCGACGTCCTCGCCGACGGCCTCCAGGACGAGTCCTGGAACGTGACGCGCTTCCTCCTTCTGGCCGCGCCGTCGTCCCTCGCCGCCACCATGCGGCCAAAGGCGGCGCCTTTGAAGACCTCGACGGTGGTGGCGCACCGGGGCGGCTCCATGGCGGTGCTCTTGAAGGTGCTCTCGGCCTTCTCGCGGCGTGGCATCAACCTGACGAAGCTGGAGGTGCTCAACTCGGCCTCGAAGGCGGACAAGTCGCCGGTGTTCATCCTGGACATGAGGAAGAAGGGGATGCTCAGGGCGTTCCCCCATGTCCTGTACGTTGATTTCGAGGGCTCGCCGGAGAACCCCAAGGCGAAGGAGGCCATCGACGAGATCTCGCAAACCGCCGAGTTCGTGAGGATCTTGGGCTGCTACGCTGCCGACACCAACATCTACGATCTCCATTAACGCACCGGAACGAAGCTTCACAATAAGCAGTCTCAATTCTGTGAATTATGCTTTACACGATGGATATAATTGTAATTTTACAGATACTATTTTCGATAATAATTATTTTCGCCTTTACTACGAGATAAAGCATAAACTCGGGGAAAAAAAACTAAAATCAAATGGAGCCGAATCAAATTTAAAATTAATCCATTTTTTTAAACAATTGTTTAAATTTGATTTGTTTTTTTATATATTGAATTTAGTTGAATTTGTTTTTTTAATTGATATTAAATTTCTAAATCAAATTCAATTGATTCAAATAGTTTAAATTTAATTTATTTAAATGTTATCAAATTATTTATTTGATTGAAATTCTGATATTTATCGATTAGTTAATATAAATAATTCAAACAAATATAAATCAATTCATAAATGAATCTAATTATAAATATAATTTTGAATTTTATTAAAAAATATAATTTATAAATTATATTCATGAATATTATTTATGAATATTAATAAATCGAATATAAACGTTAAATTTATGATAGTCACAATTTCACTTACCTCCACAACCACATCTTTGCTCGCAATTGCAAGGGAGACAACTCACGATCACAAGCTGTCTCACTCACAGCCACGAGATTCAACCACGTAACCACAAGCCGTTACATATTCGCTAAACACAAAATTTTTGGATTCAAATGATCTCCACATATCTTAGCCACTACATCAAAATTTATTAAATCCTCCGTAATTTATCTCACTCATAATAACTATGAAATAAATCAATGAAAGCCGCTAAATTGATTGTTCCAACGTTTTACAAAAATAAACTCACGACCGACAAAGGTGAGTGCGAGTGCCCTGATAGTAGCTTAAAAATTTGTTTTTTTTTAATTATAATTTCACAACTATGAGGACCAATTTGAGGGGGAAAAAAAGAAAATAAAAGAATAAACTTCAAGGGTTAATTTTTTTTTCCTTTTATTATATAGAAAACTTCATCTTTACTTTTAAAGTTTACCTTTCCAAATATCTAGATTTTCAAACATAAAAAGAAATTAGAAAATCGAGATAGATTGAAAATTTTGAAGGATATTTAAAAAAATAATAATAATTTAGATGCCCGAATTTTATTTATTTTTCTAAATACTTTTCCACTTTACTACACTAATAAGGAAAATCCCACGAGCTAAATATATTCTATCATTGTAAAAACTGATATTTCGATCAAAATTAAAATTAAAACAAAAAACAGCTACAAAACTAGTTATCTATCATTAATTCTCAATGACTAAAAATACACCACCAAAAGTAACAAAATCAAGTTTTTATAACTACTCTAATGCTCCAACCACCCAAAATGCAGAGCTAGAAAGACTATTAAATCACACCATTATGGTAACACTTCAAGAAGAGCTGATCTAATCCAACTTAGGAGAGTAGCATTCGAGTTTACCTAGGGTTCCAAAGTTATCGGCTTAATCGCCACCGACTTGGCGTTTCCAGGAGTCCTCTACGATCAGTTCATCGACTCCCCAATCTTCGTAGCTGAAGTGACGTGCCAAAACGAGTTCGATAAGCATTTATGTTGAATTCGATTAGGGTTTGGAGTTCAGCAGTGAAAGAAATCTTCATTGAAAATAACACGAGTACCTCCCGTCGGGTAAATATCGTCGAATGGTGAACGGTATCTTGCGCTCGCGAAGTTCCTTCATCGCAATCTGGTCACATAGAAAACATGTCAAAAAGTGGAAACAAAGGTTTCTGTTAAAGCTCAAGGAGTGGAATCCAAATCTAAATGGTACTCCAAGGAGAAAACTCTTAGTATTAGGTATGCCTTTATGAATTCAAATTTGGTGATACAAGACTAATAGATGATGTTTCATTCTCTAATTTTCATTTCATACTGTCACATTTTCGCCGATTTCATTAGAGGTAGAGGGCTACTTTGATACCATACCACGTTAAAGTTCAAGGACTAGAGGGCTTTTACACGTTTATAAGCTTAAATGAGTAAGAAACTCTAATACTGATACATAAAAGCTAAAATAAATACACTATTATGATACAATACAAGGATCGAAACAAAAAAAAAAAAAATGTGAGTTTATCCAACTCGAAATAACCATACCTCCAAAGGATCAGTCTCACCCTCTAACTCAACCATCACTGGAGCATTCATGCTGTTCGGTGAGTTAAATAAGTCAAAAAGAACTTGGAAGCTATAACTATGAAAGATTATTAAATGGTCGAGACTGAAGTTCCGAACCTAATTTGCAAAGCCCGTGTACCAAGGATTCTAGCACGCTCATACTTTGTCATGTACTTCGATGTTTTTCTAGGCCGTTCGACTGTTCCTTGCTCTTTTTCTTCAGCATCACCAACAACATCATCTGGAGCATCTTCGTTGTTATTTTCTTGATCCTCCTCCATCCCCTCCTTTATGAATGAAATGTTTATACAATTTATCCTATCGGCAAAAACTATGAGCAGATATATTGTCAATGAATACCCAATGCATACCTCAATTGCTGGTTCCGGTGGCTCATCTTCATAACTGCAAATACATATTAACTCATCGCATGAAGATGATAATCATATATATACAAATAGTGGGTTTGAAAATGACAAAACAAAAGCTTCCTTAAGTGCATTGGAGAGTAAACCATATACAGTGAAAACAGTTTTAGGACGGTGCTTAAAGCAGATTAAAATATGAAAGTTATATGAATTGCAGAAGGAATTTCCAACCTTGTAGTCGGAGGGCAGGGAGGCATGGACTGTTCAGTAGAAATGATCAAACAGATGAATCTTCTCGAGCAATTAAATTTAACCAAACAAGTGGAAAATATGCAATGGACTAAATTTCACAATATGGATTCTGTGCCAAAGTTTCATGTTCCGTACCTTAAAATACAAAACCTAACATTAATGGAGATTGAAACAATGCTTTAAGGGTGACTCCTCAAAGGAGAATAAGAAATTTAAGAAATCAAAAGATAATGCTTGAAGCATGTTAGGAATAAAATTGAAAAGAGAGAATTGATCCTTGTTTAGAACTTGAGCTTGTCAGAAAAGTGATTGCCTAATTGTTTTTATCACGGTATCTAGAAGTCTGTTAAAAATAAATAATTTATCAATCAAGTGGGTTCGAGCATTAAGCTCGGGCTAATACCTGGAAAACACACCCCATGAGGCCATGAACATGAGGCAGAGTGGCAATAAAATGATAGTATATAAAGGTTCTTGCTTAACACCAATGTGATGGTAATACTCCAGTTAGCCATAGATGGCCCTGATTCAGTTCTATCATATTAAATCAAATTATCAGCATGCTCGCCATTCAAACATCAAAGGATCCTAAATATGCATGCTTGAAAGGCCAATCTCTCCCTCTCTCTCTCAGTTATTACTCATCTTCTCTCTTCCGCTCCCAAAATATAAAGAATTATGTCTGTGAACATGAATCCATTGTGATTGTATTTCCGAGAGGAAAAAAAAAGTTCGCTTTAAGGACAATGAGTATATGCTATGCCATTTAATCGAAGATATCATCGACAATAAAGTGTACTGGAGTCTAAGACAATCTCATCGCAAGAAATCAAACGGAACAGTCCCTCACTGAGATCGATCGGTGGGAACTTAGCTAAAGTTCGACAGATCATAGATTAAAAATCACAGCCAGTTAAATAAGTCCGACAAGCAAGAATAACGAAGGAGTGAGAGCAGCAAACCCCATGTCGACATCATCGTAATCATCGTCCGCCATTATCGATTCGAGTCGACACGCTCTTCTCCCTCTCTCTCTCTCTCTCTCCTTCGGTGAGGACGAGCCCTAGAAATTTGCCGCCATGCCTTCGCAATGGAGGTATTTATAGGCTAAGATAAATGGGCGGTTTCTTCGGCCCATGTGCAACTGTTTAAGATATCCGATTAAACGAACCGGACCGTCGGTCCCATTCAAAATTTGACGGTTAAATTTTTGTCCATCAATTTTATTTTTTTTTTAAATTCGTATCAAATATTTAAAAATTCGATCCGATTAATTAAAAAAATGACCGATCCCACTTTTAATCAGCCCATTCAATTATTTAAATATTTAATTTTTATTATAATTATTTTTTTTATAAAAAAAAGAAAATATTTAAATAATCTTCTCTCGCTTGTTTTTTTTTCGATTTAATTTCTCTCTCATTCCTTTTTCGTATTTTAGATTTTTTTTATTTTATTTTCAAGTAATTAATTAGATATTTAAATAACGGAAAGTGAGCAGTCTCGTAATTTTAGCGGAGAGCAGCGCGCGAATGGGGAAGGCCACGAGGTGGCTACGTGGCCTCTTCGGCCGGAAGAAGCCGGATCTCGATGCGCCGGCGGTCAGCCAGAAGCGGCGACAGTGGAGCTTCGTAGTGCCGTTCCGGGAGAAGTCGCAGCAGAAGCAGCGGAGGCAAGGCCAGGCGGCGGCGGTCGCGGCCGGAGCTGAGGAGCGGAAGTGCTTCTACGGAGGAGCATTTGTAGCGGCCCAAGACGAGGACGAGCAGAGGAAGCGCAGCGTAGCCATCGCGGCGGCCACCACCGCGGTGGCTGAGGCCGCCGTAGCCGCCGCGACGGCGGTCGTTCGGCTGACGAGCAGCGGGAGGGCGACTCCGGCATCGTTTTCTTCCCTCGCATCCGCCTTCAGTAAGGAGGAGGAAGCGGCGGCGAGCAAGATCCAGGCCGCGTTCCGTGGCTACCTGGTTAGTCTATCCTGGTTTTCCCAAATTGCAGCCCTAATTCGCTTCGCTAATGAATTTCTTTTAGTCATTAGACCTAAAAATTGAAATTTTCGAGCTCAAATTTGCTCCGTAACCAAAATAAAATAAAATTTTCTTACCCAAATTTATTCCTAAATTGTCTCCCATTGAGGCACTCTAGCCAGTGGCCAAAGAGAGTGAGCAGATTGCGTGATTCCACTGGATCACGTCGCCTCAAATTTACCATAAACATCTATTTGGTCGCACTCACTCGTCCTGCCTTGATCTGAGATCTCTCAGGTTCTATCCCGGACGCATCCCTCTCATTACTCCTCCTGTCTCCATCTCTTCTCCTCTGTCGAAAGTAATATGGATATAGGAATTATTTCACATTCTTGTCCTTCTTCCAGATTATTAAATGCTCTATTACTTTTGTTTCTATTTCTCTCTTTACATTTTACTTTCAGTTTTGCTGCTTCTCCTGCCAATTTGTAACGCAGCTGTTACCACTCCATTACTGAGTACTGAATACACCCATGAATCTCGTGCACCTCAATTATGACAATTTAGTTGGTACGGGTCATAATTTTCTTGCCTCTGATACCGGATCTGAGTTAATGAGCTCCTGTTGATCTTATTTCTGTGTAAAGGAATTTACTTTACATGTTTCTACTAGTTCCCGTGCTGAATCATGTGTTTGGTAAATTGGTTTGTGTTGGTGTTGTGAAGGCAAGAAGGGCATTGAAGGCACTGAGAGGACTTGTGAAGCTTCAGGCACTGGTCAGAGGCAACATTGTCAGGAAACAGGCTGCAGAGGCTCTGCGATGCATGCAGGCACTGGTGCGAGTCCAAGCCAGGGTTCGGGCACACCGTGCATTCCGATCAGAGCAGCCGCACCATTTCGATAAGGCCCCCAGAAGGCACACTGTAAGTTCTGCAGTTGCATCCTGAATTAGTTCCTGCCATTGATGTTATTAAATCAGTCTTTGTGGTTAGAAGTCAGTTTTAACTGTTTTAAGATGCAAGTTGTCTCGAGATTTTTTTAAAAAAAAAACACTCTGAAAGTTTTCTACCTGCACAAATAATTGGGAAGGCTTAGTAATAGTTCAGAGTTTTGCAGGTTGAAATTTGCAGTTATAATTGTTAGAATAAACTAAAAAAATGTAGTATTTGCCTTCTAGATGTCTCTATGAAGTATGATGCATGTTGCTCATCCATTTCAAACTCAAATCGGGGTTGACTTTTTTGTCTGATCTTTTAAACCAATTGAGTTGACTGGACACAAGATCAAGATCTTTATTCTTTAGGCTTCCTATCTATCATAATAGTTTCAATGAATTTTAACTGCCACTGTGAAAAAGCTAGTGCCATTGTGATCATGCTCTTTTACATTTGTAGAGAACTTCCTCAAGGCCAGCTACTTCAGATTCAGCCACTCGGGGCCGAATGAACTCTGCTGGATTGAACTGGTTGGATGAGTGGATGGAGAAACGTTACAGCAACAGTCATGGATCTGTCAATGCATGCGAGTCAAGAGGTGGTGCTCCAATGGCCATGGACGATGACAAGAATGCCAAAGTCCTGGAAATCGATGCGGGGAAGGCACAGTTACACCATTCCTCATGCTCCAGCCTGACCTCAGACCAAAACAGTCTCAGCTTTCTCACTGTCATCTCCGGGCAATCCTCCATCATCGAAACACAGCAATCTCTTCGCCGCTCGAGGTTACCATTCAAGTTCCACAACTACAGTGAGAGCCCTCAGTGCTACTCAGCCTCATCAAGGCCTGGAAGCTCAAGAAGAGGAGCACTCACTCCTTCAAAAACTGACTGCTCGTGGAGTCGCTTCAGTGGCTATTCAGACTACCCAAACTACATGGTGAACACCGAATCATCGAAGGCAAAAATGCGATCCCACAGCGCGCCAAAGCAGAGGCCTGAGGTGCGAAACATGGCACAGAAGTCATCCTCCTCCCTACACACCCAGTTCTCGAACAAAGTCTACTATGGTTCAGGCAAGTTAGATAGATCAGGGAAGCCCATAAGGGCCTCACTAAATCAAACTTAGGAAGCAATGCTCTCTTCTCTTGTAGTGTGTAAATGTGTAGTGACCACTGTAAATCTCCAACAATGCATCACAAACGCCTAACAATGTTCATGTTGTCTATTGTTTAACTTGATATTACCATGCGTTTCGAAGAGTTCATTTCGTTCTTTGTCTTGTAATTGCCATGTTGTGTCTTTTGGACTGCACTTCCAAAGAAACGCAACTGTGACAGTGTCTTTATGAGTAGGGCAATAAAACTATCCGCTGGTTAGTGGTTAGGTTCTTAAATGAAAAGTTGAGTTATATTAGAATTGGAATTTTAAATATTTAATAGTGGAGCAAAGCAAGCTGGAATAGCTCAGTTGGTTAGAGCGTGTGGCTGTTAACCACAAGGTCGGAGGTTCAAGCCCTCCTTCTAGCGTTTTTTAGTTTATTTTATTAATAATTTAAGTCCTCTCCTGGTTTATTAATTTATTTAGGTTTTGTTTTGTACATTGATCTAAGCTTCCTATAAAGCCATCAACTTTTATTTTAAATCGATAGCAAATTTTTATTATTATTTTGAGAGTTTATTTTTTATTTTATTTTTTAAATTTAAACTCTCTTTCTCGATGGATTTTTTTGTCTATTATTTATTTATTTCAATAAACTACATTAATTATTAGTCTATACATCTCCATCTCCAATAATGTGGAATCGTTAAATTAACACCCCCATCGAATGTCCGGTTGAGAAGATAAATCAGGATTTCATATGACAAGGATAAAGGAAGCGATCGATCAATAGTCTAAGGCGATAAAACTCTCAAAAATTGATCTTTGTCCACTTAAAAATTATCCCTTTACACTTATCAACTCGGACAATCCGAGATATCTACCTCTCCCTCTCTAATTAATAGACCATATTATCCATAGATCATCTTATTTGTTATTTTTTGTATATTAATATTTTTTTATTGACATTAGATGTTTGAATTTTCAACCCGACTAATGTTAAAAATGACTTGCATGATCTCATGGATCTCTAATGGAGTGCGAAGTAATTTCTAAATAAGATCTCCATCGACCACGGCTCAGTAGCTAAGTCTGACAGCACAGTCGCACTGTCTTTGTAAGGCAAATCCGACATTGAAGACGTATTCTGTCTGAGAAGATAAACTCTGGATTCACACCGCACTCAGGACCACCCATCCAAAATTTTTTAAATTCAAAATCGAATTTGTCCTAACAGAAGATCGAACCATATTAATTCATGAAATGTCGCACCGCTTGATTATTGCATTGTGCCCCCGAGAGCAAATCTATTGATCATATTGTTTTCCGTAAAAGATTGGAACTGTCAATCTAACAGCCCCCACTAATCTATCTCATGACCATTATGAGAGAGGTAAATCGCGGAGAGCACTATGAGTCTTGAAGTGGTGATTAAAATACATGTAGATCATCTGAATCCAGAAAAAAACTTTAGATCTTCTCCGAAATCGATCCATATCTTATCCGTAAACATTATCGTATTTTAACCACCACGTCATTTTCATAGCAATCATCTCTATCCTATTAGAGTAGCCCCTTGTCTCAAATCTAAATAATTCAAATAAAGCCACTGCCATGGAACATTTAGTGAGGTAGGGTAGCTCTTAAAGCGAGGGACATGGTTAGAGAAGAGTAATAAAGTCAACTCGGCACATGAAGTGATAATTCTTCAATTTATTAGTTTTAGTCAACCAGTTCACGGTCAACATTAATATACATTTGAACTGTAAGATCAAATTATAACATAAAGTCAACTGTGTATGGGATGCGCTTCTTTTCCTTTGCGCCGTCATCGCCGTCCCGTCCGCCTGCGGTGATATCGACGTCAACGTCGACTACTATTGCGGCATCACGCCGCACCCGGAGCCCTGTCGGTACCATCTCCGTCTACACTGCGGCCAGCCGCCTAAGGACCAGACCGCGTCCAACTCCTACCGCCTCTCCCTCCCGGCGCGCAGCGACGCGTGCCGCCATGCCGGCCGGCTCAGGCCAACCCTGTTCTCCCTTGAGGCAGCAATGGCTTAGCATCGCCCCCGCCCCCGTGGCGTGCTTCAACCGCCCCGCCGCCGATAAATCTGCCAGCCCTCTGAATGTCCGATCGGCGTCGCCTCCTGCAAAACACCTCCGTGGGCAGGAAGGCTCCGGTGATTTCCGTACATTCGCTGAAGCAAACTCCGCACAGAAACTGAAACAGAGCTGCAAGCTGCTGGTTCGTGATCCATCCGGCTCACTAGTAACTTCATCAACCCAGTCATGCTCCGAGACGGAATTGGACGAACCATCCTCGCCGGCAAACGGAGGTCGCCGAGGCTACATCACACTCAGGTCCGCCAAAAGAGAAAAAAAAACGAATTTGATGATAAATGCTGCAATAATCAAACTTAAAAGACGATAATTCGATTAAAAAATCGAATTTTCAGGCGTTCGCGAGGGACACCACCCTCCGGAACAAGTGCGGCCCCGTCTCGAAGGCGGTGGAGCTGATGCCGACCTACGACCGCTCCGCCTTCTACCGGTGCAGCAGCGAGGGCTACCAAGCTCCGGTCATGATCTTCTCGCAGCCACAATTCCACCGGGAACGCGACATGTCCGGCTCCGTCGACTTCGTCTTCGGCAAGGCCGCCGCCGCGCTGCTCTGCGACATCTTCGGCATACCACCCGATCCGAAGGCCGTCCGTGGTGCGGCCATTCACGGTGGATGGGTTCCTCTGTCCAGTTGCTTTATTCAACAACGGATTGATTCAAGATTAATGTGTCAAATTCCACCTTCTCAACTAAAAATCGGATTGCTCCATGCGATTGTCTTCGATCCTCACCACCTCGCTGTAGGGTTCGGCAACCAGATGACCACCAGCATTTGCGTTGCAAATCATCAGGAGCAGTTTACCTGAAAATTCAACAATGGGAGAAAAAAAAACATCAGTGGATGCAACACATGACCAGGAAACAAAGAAATCATATCAACCGCTGTAGATACTGATCCATGTACCGTGTAAATTTTTCTTCCATGATTATAAACAAACACTCTGTTTTTCTAAATGCCATTCTACTTGTACTATGGTTGTATGTCATCATCCAGTTCCAGTATGAAGGGAAAAAAAAAACTTTGATTCAAGGAAATGCCTTCACCTACAAGGATAATGCTGTATCAGATGAGTTTTCCACAAATGGTTAACATAATTCCAACGTCGATTTACATGAATGTCATATCCATTAGTATCAGTATGGATGTCATTCATCTTCTATGCATCAAACTATAAGAGATTCAAATACAGAAACTTTGTGAGTTCCTACTCGTCAAATCCTGCATTAAGGAAATAAAAGTTACCTCATAAAAGACTATTAGAGGGCCCGAAAAATGCAGCTGTTTAAGTATTTTGAAGCAACATCCAAGAACCTTCGAAGCTTTGCAGTACATAGGCTGAATGGATTTTCAAGTCTCGTAGATAACCATGTTTTGTTCAATCTCAAAAGCCATGTCAAATTGCCCATTCTTACGACACATATCGACCAAATGTCTCTTTGTTTCTCGATACGGTAGTTTTCCTCTTTTCAACATCATATCGAAAACTCTATGAGCCTGAAACAAGTTGTTACCAGATAGAGTCCCCAGTAACTTGTTGTAATAGATGTGTCTTGGAAAATAGCCACGATAGAGCATCTCCTCTAACAGTTTGACGGCGAGTTCAGTAGAACTACTAAGCGGTAGAGATTCAACTAATTTGTTATATGCTTTCTTGCTAGGGAAAAGACCTCTTTTCTGCATCATATTTACGGCACAAAGAGCATCATCGACTCGCCCAGCCCCAGAAAGACCCCTAATCAATGTATTGTAAGCAACTTCATCTAGAACATGTGCTTCTCGGTTCATCTCGTTAAATAGCTGAATTGCACAATCAGCCTCACCTGATATGAAATGGCCATTCATTAGAATCGTATAAGTTACTTGGTTAGGAATAGTGCCAAGTTTCTGCATCAATGAAACCAAATCATAAGCATCTTGGATCATTTTAGCTCTACATAATCCATTGACTATACCATTATAAAAATGGAGATCTGGAATCATCCCGTTGTCCACAAGAACTCGCATTACGTTCAATGCATATTCAACCTTCTTTTCTGCCGATTGGTAATGATCCCAGTGTTTCACTTTTCCAAGGAAAGCATTTTTTTGAGGTAGCAATCTGAAAAGCATATGCCTAGCTTCTTTTAGTTTATGAGCTAAATATGGCTGTCTTCTTCGTCGAGGTAGGATGTTTCTGCAAATCCCACTTACTAAGGAGCCATAAGTCACTAGATCAGGTTCAATCTGGTTTCTTGCCATCAAGTCAACTAGATACAAGGCAAAGTTCTCTTCACCTTTCTTAAGGCACTGATTGATTAGCATTGTGTAAAGTACCTTATTTGGCAGAAATCCATCCTCCAACATCTTATCTAGATATTTGCAGGCTATCCTGAACATATTCTTCTTTATTAGTCCATTTATAAGAGCACTGTACGCATGCGAACAAGGATGGAGTCCACGCCGCAACATCTCATTGAAAAAAAAGCGAGCATCGTTAATCCTTCCAATCTTTGAGTAACCATTTATAAGATTAACATAGGCTACTTCATCAGGCATTACCCCACTTTCAATCATTCTACCGACTACAAGCTCAGCCTCCCTGAACCTTCCTATTCTGCATAAGCATTTGATTATCGGGTCATAGGTGATAACATTAGGCTTGACACCTTGATCAATCATCTGATTAAAAATATCAAGAGCTGAGTGTATGTCCCCAAACTTCCCATATGCATTTATCAGAACAGAGTAAGTAACCAAATTCCATACCGCTCCCTTGCTATTCATTTGATCTAGGAGTAGTTTAACATTCTCCATCTGGTTCTCTCTGCATAGGCATTTTAGAAGAAAATTGTATGTTGAAATTGAAGGTTCACAACCATAACTAACCATTTTGTCCAACAAACGATAAGCGGCATCGAATCTTCCCTCTCCACTCATAGCTCTTATCACTATGTTAAAAGTTAGATCAACGGGAAGCAAATCAAGCCTCACAATCTCATCAAATGCAACTTCTATTTCTTCAAGTGATTTCTGACCTAAACTAGAACCAAATAATATGGAGGAATTTCTAAATTTTCCACTACTATCTGTCTTAGCCATGGCCTGCAAAGTCTTGCTAATGAGCGCAAATCCATGACTTTTGGGAAAACTTCGCGATAGTAAAACAAACATTTGATGATCTGGTACGAGATCACTCTTCAACATCCTATCAAACAAATTTTCAGCATCTACCAATCTGTTTGTCTTGCAAAGAGCTGTTATCATGGCCGTGTAGCATTGGATGTTAGGAACTAAACCATGCCCAAGCATTATTTCAAGAAGTCTCAAAGCACAGTCCACTTTCTGGTTCTTGCAATACCAACTGATCAGTATCCCGTAAGTTACTTCATTGGGTTTGAGTCCTGTCACAGTCATTTCGTTATAAAACTTCCATGCAGAATCATCATAGCCGAGCCTCAACAAGCCATGTATCAGGGTGTTGTAGGAATATACGTCAGGCTCCAAAAAGGCATGCCCCTTCATTGTCTGGAACATGACCAGAGCTGGCTCCGACCTTCCCTCCTTGCAGTATGCAGAAATAAGGGCGGAACACATCACACGATCCAAATGGAAACCATGGGACTCCATCACTCTGTAAACATGCTCAGCCTCAGCAACGTCACCTCCCTTGCAAAGTCCGCAAAACAAGGTTTTGCACAACTGGGAAGAAGGACTCAATCCTCCACTGACCATTTTATCAAACAGGTGATGTGCCTGAGCAAAATGCCCCTTTGAGCACAAACTGTAGATCAGGGAAATATAACCTGACAAATCTGGGAAAACACCAGCACCAGCCATTAGAACAAAGAGGTCCAGAGCCTCCGGTAACTTCTCTTCCGCGCAGAGCAAACACAGCAACGCGGTGTATGTCCTCTTCGACGGCAAAGACCGAATTTTTATCATGTGGTCCAACAGAGGCTTGGAATCCACAAGCTTTCCTAACTTGCAAAAGCATTCTACCATGGCATCCAGTACGGAGGGATCTTCCGGTAGTTCGCCGCCGGTGAAGTGAGAGAAAAGAGCCTTAGCCTTCAGGAACTGGCGAGAGGAAACCAAGGATCGGAGGATACGACCGTAGTCGGGGGAGATTCCGAAGGAACTCGCAAGGTGGATGGCGGAGGCTGAATCAGGGACGGGAAGACCGGCGACAACGCGGTTGAGGAAGGAGCGGGCAGCCGAGAGCATGCCTCGGAGGAGGAAGCGGTGGAGGAGGGAGAGGCAGTGGGTCGCGTAGGCAGAGGATGCGTTGAAGGATGCAGGAGGGCGGTCTTCCGTGCCAGGGGAGTCGGAGTCGGAGTCATGGGAGGAATGGACGTCGGCGGCGAAGAAGAAGTGAGAAGAGCTATGGCTTCTTCTTTCGACGGAGAAAAGATGGAGGAGGAGAGGAGGCGATCGGAGCCTCCTCGATACGAGCATTTGGCGGCAGCGGCGGCGAGAGGGGAGACGAGCATCGCGGAAGGAAGAACGAAGGTCGAGGAGGGCAAGCGCGCCGTCACGTCGACCAAGTGCGGCGAGCAAAATCTTGCTTTTCGGACCAAGTCAATCGGCTCAGTTCCGGTTCGAACCGGATCCGGACCCTACAATTGGCTTCGGCGGTTCGAACCCTATTTTTTTTTTTTTAATGAATTGTGAAAAATAACCTCCAAAAATTTGATTTAGAAGCATTCTGACGAAAAAAATAAAACTCAATGGAGTATTTTGATAATACCTAATGTGTAGGAATATGAGAGAAGTTTTTTAAAATAAAAAGGATAAAAATAAAAAAATGCTTTTTTTATTTTTGTTATTGTCCCAAAAAAAAATACTTTATATTAAAAAATATTAAATAACAACAATCAAAATTTATCCCACTAATTAGAGAGTATATAAATTCTAGTATTCTATTATCAACTATATCAATTTTTTATATTCAAATATATTTTATCTTGATTTTATCATTATTAATCTAAAAAATTTTATCTTTTCTTTTTCTCATTTGATTTGCATAGTTATAATAATTTTATATTCTTTAACTGATCATTTATATGTTGTGTAATTACATGTTTATATTATTTTAAATGTATTTTTTCTTAACAGATGGAATTTCAATTTTCGCTCTAATATTTTTATTTCTTATTTAATTCATCATTGCATATTTATATATTTATCTTAATATCTTTATTTTTACGACTCTTATATCTACTACTTATGTGATCTAATTATAATTTAACATTCAATTCATATAACGCAGCATATTTAATTACTATTTTAAAAATTCCTTTTAAATTTTAACACAACGAATACTCAATATTTTCATTCATTTCAATAATTTTATTTGTAGTTTACTAAACATATTTATTTAAATCTCTCATTTCTTTTAAAAAATAATTCTAAATATTTAAAATCTCAAGTAGAGATAATTGGCTATCTTCAAACTCAACAATTGTCTCGTTATCTTTTAGTATTTCTCTCTGAACTTCAAGTTTAATATTTGTATATTTTATTTATCAAAATAATATAATAGGTAAAAAAAATGCATTGTAATATCTTATATTAAATGTCGGTAGAAATATTAAAATGAAGCTATAATAATATATGAAAAATAAAAGTATTTTTTTAATGAAAAATAATATGGAGCTCTCCACGAACAACAATAAAGGTTTTTTTTATAAATTTTAATCAATTAATAAAATGTTTTAAACATTTAATTGTATTTGTCATTGCCCTGCCCGTATTTCATATTATTTTCTTTTCATACCATATGTGGCGGTAGAAGTATGTATTATAACCATTTGAACTATTCAATATTTAATATATATATACTTGATACGTTGAGTACCATTTCATTGTCCAACTGTACACGATGCACAGTAATCGTGCATCGGCGTTGTCGACGAAAGATTGAATTTTGGTCTCGATTTGATCGTAATTCGATCGGAAATTGACAGTGATTCGATCGGCATCGGAGTCCGATCGCGATCCGACTGGCATCGGAGTCTGGCCGCAATCCGATCGAAAACCGATCGCGATTCAATCGGACTCCGATGCCGATCGGATCGCGGTCGATTTTCGATCGGATTGCGACCGGACTCCAGTGCCGGTCGGATTCCGATCGATTGTCGATCGGAATTCGATCGGGCGACGGTGAATCGACGACGATAACAGTGAAAATAGCGCAGAAAAAATATTGTGCATTCTCTGTCATTATGCAATCGCGATTTTGATCCGACGGCTAAAATGTTATCGCGGACGAGTCGTCAGCATAAGGTACGTAGCCTATCAGAATTATATATATATATATATATATATATATATATATATATATTACGCTTGTGCTAACATCTTTCATCGTTGATCTCTCAATGATGATAAAAAAAAATCACGAGAAGACTATATCTTTTAACCCAATGGTCATAAATAGTCAATGACTTTTGAGCTCAAATGAAAATTCTAAATCAAACGGTGAAATTCAATCTCTGCCCATATATAATAATATTTGTACTGTTCTAGTCATTGGACTGTTGCGAGAGAACTTACAAAATACATCTGGTGTTTTATACATGTTGTCGCCCATCTCTAGTATTTCCAAAGGTAAAGTCATTTTCATCCCATATATATATATATATATAAAGATAAAGATAAAGATAATCTGCTGCTCGATGAATTTTTGTGCGCCCGTGCACTCCACATCGACCCATGCGCCATTGTCGGTGTCGCTGCAGCACCGTTCGGTCACCAGACGGGGCACAATCGATGTGCAACTCGTCGACGGTTCAGCGGGGCTCGGCTTCCAGCCGGTTAGCCCCAAGAATCCGATGCAAAATGATCGGAAATTCGTCACGTCACGCCGACGAAATCGGGTGCCGAAATCAGACGCCCGATTATGGTGGTTGATTTCGGTCACCATTCAATCGGGTGACGGTCGAATCACAACCGACCGAGTATAGCGGACGGATCGACGTTGGCAGTTGGTCCGTTCGCCACCGGATTCCGATCGTGATTCGGTCGAAATCCGGCCCAATCCCGATCGGCAGTGGGCGCGCCACTGTCGGTCGCGTGACACGATGAATTTCCAGCCGTTTTGCATCGGATTCCGAACGCTAACCGATCGGGAGCGGAGCCTTGTCGGATCACCGACGAGTTGCACGTCGATCGCGCCTGTTCCGAGGGGCGACAGTGACCGGGCGACGCGGCGGCGACGTCGACAATGGCACGTGGGTCGACGTGGAACACACGGGTGCATAAGAATTCTTCATGCAAGAGATCATATATAGAAAAATTTTCTACTGCGCGATGAAATTATCCGTGCCCGTCTGCTCCACGTCGACCCCGCGCCCATCCGCTCAACGCCGCCGTGTCGTCCGGTCCCCGCCGACCGCTGAACTGGGTGTGATCGACGTGCGACTCGCTGACGGTCCGGCGGAATCGAATTCCGGTTGGTTAGCGGTCGAAATCCGGTGCAAACCGACTGGAAATGACCGGTTCACGCGGCCGGCAGTGGCGCAACCATTGCCGGCCACGATCTGGCCGAATTTCAGCCAAATTGCAGCCAGAATTCAACGGTGGACAAACCAGTAGTCTACGGCGGTCCGTTCGACGCTGGATTCCGACCGCAATTCAACCGAAATCCGACTCGATCGTCGTCGAAATCGGTCGCCTGATTCTGGTTGTCGATTTTGGCCTCGATTCGATCGGTCGACGGCCGAATCTCGCCCGACTGAGTATACCGGACAGATCGGCGTCGGTTGTCGGTCCGTTCGGTGTCGGATTCCGACCACGATTCGTCCGAAATCCGGTCCGATCGTGGTAAACCAGTCGTTTCCGACCGGTTTATGTCGGATTCCGGCCATTAACCGGCCGGAATCCGATCCCCGCTGGACCGCCGGCGAGTCGCACGTCGATCGCGCCCAATCCGGCGAGTGGCGGCAATCGGACGGCGCGGCGGCGACGGCGACAACGCGTGCACCCCGTGCACGATTGCCAAATCATTATCCGTTTTGTATCATTCCTCCTACGACACTCCTTGCTCTATGATTTTCTGATCGAATTTGTACTAAAATCTAACCCCTAAACTTAATCGATTGTCTATGTCGTCTCTCTCACCATGATCGAGTTGCGATCATGACAACGATCGCCCACGAATGCAGTCGTGGTCAAGTTGCGATGTGACTGTGATGTCTAGCTATGATATGATCGGAATACAATCGCATCTATGATCCGGTGAATGTGAGCGGCGATGACTCCGTAAGATCTCGAGTGACAAATGAGCACTGTGTATCGAGCACATGTAATATCGTCACTCAGAATATAATTAGAGGAAGAGATGAGTAGGTTTATGGCGATTTGATTAAATTATCAAAGATTTTTTTTTTGATAAAATTAAGTTATTTTAAATGAGTAAATACAAATTTTTTTATATAAAAGTTTTATATGTTTATTTCAAGTTTTCAACGTGTTGCAGCATGGAAATAAAAAGTAACTAATAATAATGTTGTCCTTTTTATTTTGACATCTAAAATATTATAAAAAAAATATTAAAAAAATAGAATCGTCGTATCAATGATCTTCTAATTTAAGAGAAAGATAAATCGAATAAGTACTAGTATAGATTGAAATCGACTCTATTTGAAAAAAAAATTATTTAAACAAGATATTTTCAAATATAGTACTGCTATACGACTGTCCTAAATTTTTAGGAGGAAAATAAATCAGGAATCCATATCGAGAAATACATGGAGAAGAAGTCATTCGATGGAGATCGAATCTTAGATCTTTATAATCTACTTCTATACATTAAAAATTATTTTCAAAAAAATATGAAACCACTATATTAGCGACCTCCCTCCGACTACTCCTATTGATGGAGGAGATAAATCAGGACTCAGGTGGTAAGTACAAAGGAGATGAGCCATTAATAGCTCAGAGTCATGACATATTCGAAAATTGATCTATGTCTGTTCAAAAATTATCTCTTTGCATTTATTAACTGGACTAGTCGTGCGGATTAAAAAAAAATTATTTCCAATTTGTACAAAAGGTTGAAACTGCCAACCTAGCGGCCCCTACCAGCCCGCCTTCGGGCCATCATAAGGGAGGTAAATCACGGTGAGTCTTTGACCCTTTGAGACTAGTAACTAATGTATGGAGGGATGAAATTTCACTTTTGTGAGAAATTGATCTGTTGTCCATTTATATAACTTTCTGTATGCGTTAGTCACTAATCCTTTCCCACAGAGAAAAAAAAAAATTCCAAGCAACTACCGCATGTTACATCAACCACCTTATTAAGATTATGAAAACTCCCACGCAATTGTTGAAGTTCAAATGCTTCCATCACAAAATAGTGGAGTGACTTCATCTTTTTATCAAAAAAACCCCCTTCTAATGACTATTTGCATTTTATTTTTCCTCCCCTCATCGAAGATTTTTTTTCCAATAAAAATACATTAATGACTTTTTTGCCAATTCTAAAAATAAGACTATATTGTAAATAAATTTAGTGTTCGATATAAATTATCTATTTTTATTTAACAGTAAAAATATATATAAATTAAAGTTAGTAAATAATTTATCAACAAAAATATTTATTGACTTATAAATATATGATTTAATTTGTTCATTAAGCTAAAAAAAAAACTCGAGTCTGGACTTAAATTTTATAAGCTTTTTAATAAATTAAATTAAACAACATATGGTGAAAATCCCTTTATATTAAATAAATAAATTTCTGTATTTAATTATGAGAGAGTAGATATGTTTAATGGACCGATTCGATTCCGAATCGAGTCGGAATTAATCCATTAAATTCAAAATCGAAATCGATTTAGATGAATCGATTATGGAACTGAACCGGAACCGTTTCGATTCTGATTCGGTTCGATTCCAATCAATTTCGGAACTAGTTCGGAATCAATTCGAAACTAGTCCCTTCGCGAAGCTCGATGAGTTTGTTCCACAAATTCTTTATGCTTATGAACGGGTCGACATGGTTGAGCTTCTCTTTGAATAGCTCGCACTGTAGAATTTGTGTGGTCTTGGCGTCAGCTTCCACTTGGCGTTTCATGACATTTATAAAAAATTCACCATCTCCATTTGTTGGAAGTTCCGCTTTGGATATGTTCCGATTGCTAATTTAAAGATGAAAACTCTTAGCATGCAAACATGTCTATAAGATTATTTTGTGACAGAAAAAAATAGGATAATCGATGCGATAGATGAATTTGGAATCTCAAGTTCGAGGAAGATGATCCAAAACCGTTTCGAAATCGGTCTGAAACCGTTTTGAAATTGGTTCAGAACCGATTCAGAACTGACCGGATTGAATTGATTTCAAAGTTAAAACTTTGGAATCGAAATTGATTTGGAATCGATTTTAAATCGGTTCCAATCGGTTTCAATGTCGATGGATCCGAAACCGATTAGAACCGAATCGGAATCGGAACCGGAATCGAAGAATCGATAAACATAACGTTTTTGTCAAAAGAAAATTATGAGAGCGTGGTCATATAAATACTCAATATTGCGGGTGCCTTTTGACAAAGTGCTCAGCGTTAATTAAATCTCCAATTTAATGGTTGTTTCCTTTTCCTGACATCGCCGCCAAATTATTTTATATTAAAATCCTAAAAATTTCAAAGTTTGGCAGCGCCGACCTTTATGCCGTGTGAGAATGGAAAATCGAAAGAAAAAAAAAATCATAAATAATAATTTGGAATTTGTTTCACGTGTGAAAAATAATTTATAAAAAACGATTTAAAAATATTTTTAATATAATTTTGATTACTATTCCTTTATTTTCTTTATAAGTTCTAAATTTATTTAAGAACATTTTTTTGAAGAAAAACTTCACTCATTGACCGAGACGGGTATAAATGACGGTTGGACAACTGAGCCGTTCCCACCGGCGGGGCCCGGCTCCAGCTCTCTGGGACGTGGCCACGTTCTTGGCGCGTAAGGACCGGTGGCTCCAACTAACGTTACCCACTGATCCACCCTCGCTCCACGAAACTGTTTCCTGATCGACGAAAACAGGGAATCCAGTTTGACGGAAGCCCAATAGAGTGGTGGTGCAGACTGCGGGTATGAAAATTCAGTGCGAGTAAACGGAGGAGCTGGATTTTGTTAACACTTAATTACTATTTTATTACGGGGTCTTAAACACGTACTAATTTTGTATTGTTTAGTAAGCAGTTTCTATTAATAATTAAGGAATTAATTAATTCGCTAATTATGCCTTCGAGAGGACGTCTCCATTTTAGCAGACCGAGGAACTATAAATACGACGCCTCCATCGAGCAGAAACCTTTCTCTCTTCTCCTCTCCTCTCCTCTCGCCTTCCCAGATCTCCTTGGCGATTTTCTCGGTCCCCTTCCTTGCTGTTTTGGTTTGTTATTAGGGTTTGGGTTTCGTCTCGGCTCGTGATACGAGATCGCTTTGGCGCGGCGGCATTACGGTAGTCGGTAGCGACGTGAGTAGAATGATCTTTCCTTTTTTCCTTTCCATGTTTGCCGCGATCGCGGGTTTTGCTGCTATCGGTTTGGTAGGATGAAATGGAGTTTTTCATTTATGGAAGATGATGGTTGAGGGCTGTCGTTTCTATTTTCTCGATCTTCGCGTTGCTTGGATTATGATTTTTTTTTGCATCTATCTTGTTCGACGATGACTTGCAGCTTTGTTTGATTTATTTTATAGCATGTCTCTATTTGGAGGATTGAGAAGTGAGGAAAAGTGCAGATTTTTCTTCTAGGTATAGACGATTTTGGGTGACTTGTAATCACTTTTTTGGTTGAATCCCAACATTTTTGTTCCTCTTATCTTGGTGTTCTAGATTTGGGTTCTGGAGATTATTTGCGATCATTAAGACAAATTAGTGCGACATGGTGTTGCATGGATTTTCTCCCTGGACCCATCAGTTAGTTGATGGCGTTCCTTGTGTCGTTTCCCCGACCTCATCTGTTCATCTGCCTGTATGTTTCTTTCTGTGCTTTGCAAGAAAAGGGAAGGCCTCTCGACTTTTGGCCGTGATGCCTGCTCGTAGTGGGACAAGTCGCTGATAAAACAGAGTAGTAGATGCAACCTCTCCCTTTTGCAGGCCACGTAAGCTTGTACGAACTGCTCTGGGTCGCGTTTACTCGTTGTGAATTATCATTTTTTAGTGCTTTTCTTTTTCCCTCTACGTATCTGACGCTTTGTGGTTGTTACAAACTTCCATAAGCTGAGACAGTGTTCCTGAGATAATTCACTCAAGGCAGAAATCATTTCTCCCCGTATAGGCTGGAGAAACCGCTTGTTAACTATTGAAGCTAAGATGCTTCATGCCTATTAATCTCTTATGGGTTGTCCATTATATCTACATATTAAAAGAGTGTCTTCTCTAAGATGATTAGTCATTTTAGAATAGAATGAATTTCATTCCAATTTAACATGATATCCAAGTAGGTCCATATTCTATGTTATAATGGGCATGAGGTTAATTAGGATGCCCCACACACATTGGCCTGAATAAGTGTGATGGTCCATCATGTTGATATATTAGAAAAAGATTTTCTCTATTAGTTGTTTTGAGATAGAATGCCGCTCCACTGCAGTTTAACATTAACAAACATCCAGTTGTATGCTTTTGGAAATGCGTATGGATTAAAATCATCAATAAACAGTATTTCTACAGCTTGTCAGAAATACTAGCTCTAGTTTTGCTTCTTTTTGAATGCAAGTGAAATTGTGACAATTTTGTTTCTCATACATATTGTGAAATCATATATTTCAAACTAGTCTTATGCCATTTTTTTATGAAATGCATGGACAATGAAATTAACATATTTGTTTTGGCACTCTTAGCCTCTTAATTAGGTGACTAGCAGTGTGTAAGGTGAATTTCTTCTCGTTGTAGCATCACTTAAATGAATTTTTGTGCTTTCCTTCATGTCATATTTAAAAATTTTAAATAATTTTTTATGATGTCAATTTCCAACATAACTGTAAATTACTATTTACTAAATGTTCGGATTCTTTTTGCTTTTCCCCATGTTTGAAAAATTCAGAACTGGACTTTATCAGAATCAAATATTACTTGAATTAAATTATCGCTTATTTTGGTTCTGTTCAGTTCATGTGATTCAAGCAATGAAGATTTGGTTCTTCTAAAGGGCATACAAGCTCAGATGATTGCCTGCCTCGTGTAAATGCTTGATAGGTTTTGCAATGAGAAGGTATATATACCATCTAAATTAAGTTTTCTCTAAATCTATTTTCCTCTTTTTTCTGACTACTACTCTCTTAGTCTTCAGTTGGCATCTGCTTGATGGGCTGCATGCACTTATCAACTGACAAGAACACATTGAAGAGGTGGTTTTTCATTGATAAACGGGTTGGATAATTCTTTGTAAAAAGTAAGAGAGTCAGATCAATAGACTAAAAATCAGTTTGATATATACTACTTTTGGGCAAAACTTTGTTGGCGAGTCAATGGATATGAAGTCAAACCATAGTTCACCTGTCTTGACTGATCCTGTGCCTTTGAGCAAGTCAAGATTGGGTTTGCCCTCTAACATTGCACCATGTTCGCCGGCAGCATTGCTTTACTCATCCTCCGGTTTGTATCTAACAATACCTGAAATCCTAAATGGTAAACATGATGATGTCCTTGTTAATTGTTGGCTGGATTCAATGGTAGCATCTTCACCTCCTCGTAAGAAGTTGAACAAGGATATGATCTCTGAGTCTCAAGTAGATGATAATGACACTGCTTATCATACATGGATGGTGGGTTCACCGAAACTATTAAAATTCATAATTTAATTAGTTTTCAAGACAACATTTTACATAACCTTTTTTCATTTATTTATTTTTGCAATCTTGCAGATAAATTATCCATCTGCTTTAAATTTCTTTCACCTAATCACAAATGATGCTAAATGCAAGATGGTTGCATTGTTTTTGGATTATGATGGTACTCTCTCACCAATTGTTGATAATCCTGACCTTGCATATATGTCGAATGCAGTAAGTTGGTTTACTAGTTTCGTGAACCTGCACATTGTAGTAGAATAGATATAATAATCCTTGATTTTTTTTTTGTTTTGTAATTTTTTCTGTTTCAGATTCTTATTTTTCTTTCTGATCATTTAATTTGTTTCAGATGCATGCGGCCTTAAAAGAAGCTGCTAATTATTTCCCCACTGCAATAATTAGCGGAAGGTCTCGTGACAAGGTATATAGCTTGTCGACGTTGGACATTAGCATGAGGATTTAGGAATAACTATAGGATGTTGATTAATTAATGGAAAATTGCAATTTTGTCAGGTGCGTGAATTTGTCAATCTATCCGAGCTGTATTATGCTGGCAGTCATGGTATGGATATAATGAGCCCAATCAGAGTATCTGAATCTTTTGGTGACCATCCGGACTGCATTAAGACAACTGACAGAAAGGTACCTAATAACATCTGCTAGTTGAAGATTTATCTATCATAGTTCTTTGTACTTGCATCTCTTTCCTCATTTTTTATTGAGAAAGATGAAATTAAATTCTAGATGAAGCTTTAAAGAATATCTTTCTATGTTAGAGTTTTGATTTCCAGTTCGAAAGGTATGGTGACGATAACATGAGATGCGATAACTGGTATACTTCAATGACTAAAAAGTTATAAAAATGTTATATAAAGCTGGACTAATAATTATATCTGTGTATCGGATGAAAGCATTAATTCTTATAACATCTTATTGAGATTAATCTCAGTTTTCCAAGTTTTATATTAACTAATATTGCTTAAACATCTGTGCCTGTAATTGATTTCAACATATACATCTATATATTATAATTTACCACTGTAAGTTGAAACTCGATTATTGTAATTGAAACAGGAATAGCTAAGGTATACATTTTGATTCATCTGACTGTAGTATAAAAGCTAGATGAATTCATTTGATTTTTTTTTTTTTTTTTTAAGTTTGTAAGGGTTAGATTGTGCTTATTAAGGATTGCATCTAGATCCATCTCTTTTCTTTGAATTAAGGCTAGAGCTATAGAACTTGGATCTATCACTCTAAGTAAGAAACAATATGCCTTGATATTTCTTGTCATTTTATGACTAAAGAAGTCGTTCCATCTTAATTGAACAATTAAATATTTATTTAGGAATAAATCTAGTTCTGATTCCTTGGCTTTCTTGGTGTTGGTTCTCTAGTAAGCATAATTTCTTCTTTCCTCTCTCTTTTTGGTGTGTTATTTCCTCCCCATGAATAACAAATGGAAGAAGAATGAAGCATCTCCTTGATTGATAATGCTGATGGCGCTTTTCCTTCCCTCCCTTTTTAATTTTTTATCTATTTCTGTGATAAAATACAGATCGCCACTTGAAAGCATGATTCTTGAGCCAATAAAATATGAATGTAGACTATATTTTTCCCCTCTAATAAGGGCCAAAATCTTGTCAAGCTTGTCAATAAAACACTTAAAATTAGAAAAAAATAGTTTTTTTTTTTAATTTCTTGTTTCGTAAAAAACAAAATTTAAAATAAAAAAAAATACTTATAAGATTTATTTTTTAAAAACATATTTAAATTTATTAAAAGAAAGGGAACCTTAGTGCAACGGTAAAGTTGTTGCTTTGTGATTTCAAGGTCGCGGGTTCAAATTCTGGAAACAATCTTTTGCAAAGTAAGATAAGGTCGCATACAATGAATCCTTCCCCAAGAACCCGTATGGTGGGAGCTTTATACACCGGACTATCCTTTTATATTTAAATTTATTAAAAGTGAATTTCTGATAAATCTTTGTTTACCTTTCCAATTTTTAATTATTGTAATTAAAAATAAATATGGGATTGATAACAGGGTAAAGAAGTGCATATCTTCCAGCCTGCTCGTGAGTTTCTACCAATGATCAACGAGGTAGGTTCTTTGTGAATTCTTATTAACTCTTTCTAACACCTTTAACTTCATCCAACTTAATCCAAAATATCTTTAATGGTGTTCATAATCACAGGTTTATAAATCCCTCGTCGAGATCACTAAAAATATAGTAGGTGTCAAAGTAGAGAATAACAAGTTTTGCATCTCTGTACATTACCGCAATGTTGATAAAAAGGTAAATCGAAAAACTTCTAAAGCAATATCTACTGCTAAGACAATGCTTTCATTTGTAGAACCATTTCTTTTGTAACTCATGTTGTTCGACATAATCGACTAAGGATTTGCATTTCAGATGTGGGATCAAGTTGGATGTTGCGTTTTCGGCTTGCTAAAGGGTTTTCCGCGCTTGCGTGTTACCCATGGCCGGAAGGTAATCCCCAAGGAGATAAGTCGATAATTCATAGCTCTTTATGCTTAAGCTTACTACTATGTTTGTCTCTTCTTGGTGCAGGTTTTAGAGGTCCGTCCCGTGATAGACTGGAACAAAGGTAAAGCCGTTCAGTTTCTGCTCGAATCACTACAGCTTAGCCAACGCAACGACGTGCTCCCAATTTACATCGGAGATGATCGTACCGATGAAGATGCATTCAAGGTATATCAAAGTAACATCTTAGATGAAAGTAATGCATGTCCCTGAAGTGAAATCTCCATGAACTTTTTCAGGTCCTGAAGGAGAGCAGCCGTGGATTCGGCATCTTAGTTTCGAATGTGCCAAAGGAAACTAATGCCTTCTACTCCCTTAGAGACCCATCCGAGGTGAGTCCTGCATCGAGTTCAAGTTATTTAACATGAGTTTTCTGTGTGAGATGTGCACAAAATGTTCCCATTGGCAGGTACAAGAATTTCTCAAGTCTCTTGTGAGATGGAAGAAGTTCACACCATCGCAAACTGAAGATATTGCTACAATAAAGATTTGATGAAAGCGAAAATAATAATTTGGCCAGCCTTCTCCGAAACTCCGTATTAGCAAGAGCTTCGTGCATCAATAGCCGACTGTCGTTTTATAGATAATAATCTTGGCAAGTGAGCCATAAATTTCGTTTTTGTATTTTTTGATTGCTTTTTTTAGACAAAAGACCATGTTTCTTTCATTTGTAATCTGTTTATGGTTCTGTTGCTGGACTCCCTGTACTTTTTAAAATTATAGAAATCGTCCTACGAATAAAATTTTTTGTGATTGAGCCTCTATGTGTGAAATATCTACCTCATTTAGTTTTCCATCAATTAAAATATTTTTCCTAGAACATGAAACTGTTTGATTGAATAAATTCTTAATTTCTTCTTATTTGGATGTATTGAGAATTTGAAAACTTGAAGGAGTTTTATGGATTTTAAAAATCCATGAATAAATCTGGAGAAGATTGGAATTGTCAATCTAGTGGTCTTCATCGGTTTATCTCATGATTATTATGAAAGAGATAAATCACGGAGAATTTTATGAGTCTTGATGCCAAGACACATAGGATCATCCAAATTCAGAAAAAAAATTTAGATCTCTTCCTTTCATAATAAGACATAAATGAATCAACACTTGGGCTTTTTTAGCAATAGATTATTACAAAATTAATTAAATGGATGAAACTTGTTTTATAAATTATGTTTACCAATGAATTTCTTATCAAATTTATAATTAATTCTGTAAATAAATGAAAAAGTTTTTAATACAAACAATTAATCTTATAATATCAAACGCAAACCAAATTTAAAATTTTAAAAAATAAAAATATTAAACTAAACTCAAATAATTATTTTAGTAAATTTTAGGTTTGACATACTTGCTGTTTATTATTTTATTACATAAATTTAAACAACACATTCAATTTGTCTTTTTTTACTGCACGTTGACTCAGTAGGCCCCATTGATTAGCCATCTAAAATTAAGGTAAGGTAGTAGGTAGTTTTAAAGCTAAGCAAAGTTGATTCTCTATTTATCCCATTTCCCATTTTTAATTTCTTCGCTGTCGCCACTCGCCACTCGTCTGGCGACGGCAGCGGCGCATCTCCCTGATCCAAACCCTACTCCTTATCTATTGTGCGATCGATCGCCGGCGGCGGTTGGCAGAAGACGATGCGCCGGTGCTCCCACTGCAGCCACAATGGCCACAACTCCCGGACGTGCCCCAGCCGCGGTGGGGTGAAGCTCTTCGGGGTGCGCCTCACGGCCCTCACCGATGGTTCAATCCAGAAAAGTGCCAGCATGGGGAACCTCTCCCTCCTCTCCGGATCCAGCGGCGGCGCCTCTCCTGCCGACGGGCCGGAGGCAGCCGCTGGTGCCGCCACAGACGGTTACGCGTCGGAGGATTTCGTGAAGGGGTCGTCGGTGAGCTGCCGCGAGCGGAAAAGAGGTGAGTTTTCCCACACTTCTTGTCCCGCTTAATCATATTGTTCTATCATTATGATTGTGTAAAACTGTTAAAAAGATAATCTTTATCCACTTGCTTGTGGCGGCCAAAAACTAGTGAAACTTTTCGGTGGATGTTTACAGCAAGAATACTTGTTAAAGGTTCTATATCACCTAATTTTGGCAATACTGGAGTAAGGTTCGAATAGCATATGCAATACTGACATCCTTCATTTGTATAAGATTTATGGAATTAGCATGTTTTGTGTTAGTGTTTGGGAGTACCCTTTGTTGTGATTTTTTAATGCACTCTGTAACTTATTCTGTCACTAGGTCTCCTAGGACATTTTTGAGGATGCATTCATTTCCTTTTTTTTTTGTGGTTATGTTGTTGGTGTTATTCTTTGTATAGTAAGTCATGGTAGCCGAAGGATCCATTTGATTATGATAGTGTTATGCAATTGAAATAAAGAAAATAACAAAGGCAAAGATAGCTATTCGATGAGATCAATGAAAAATGTCATTTTAGATATCAAAAAATCAGGTTGGGGAGCAGACTGTCACCTATTATCTTGATTGTGAAAATGATTCATTGTAAAATGATCATATCATTGCTATTTGCACCCATTTTATCTGAAATAGGTATCTTTTGGTTGTTGATTTCACACAACCCTTCAATGCAAGTCGCCCACTCAGTCATAACAGGAAAGTGTGTATACTTCATAAAACAAGGAGAAAACAGTGACTCCTTCTATCTATATATAATAGTTTTCTCTCTTTTTAGGTATCATTACATCAGTTTTGGACTAACATTTTAGCGTGTGATCAAAGTGATGATGGATTTACTGAATTTGCATTTTTTGTGTGAAATTAACTGTACTTTTTATTTTTATATTTACAGGTAATCCATGGACTGAAGAAGAACATAGAATGTTTTTACTTGGATTGCAAAAGCTTGGTAAAGGTGATTGGCGTGGCATATCTCTTAGCTATGTGGTATCTAGGACACCTACCCAGGTGGCTAGCCATGCACAGAAGTATTTTATTCGTAAATCTAATATAACAAGAAGAAAGAGAAGATCAAGCCTCTTTGATATGGAAGCTGATGAGGTCTCTCTCTCTCTCTCTCTCTCTCTCTCTCTCTCTCTGTGAGATGCTCTATTTACCACACATTTGCACTTATTTCTCATTATTTGCTCAATTAGTGAGGGCATTAAAATCACATTAGGGAAAACAATTTCATACTAACATATTGGATATATGCAAAAAAATTTAAACTAATCTTCAGCCTTACAAAACTCATTTACTTTGCATAGCAGTCTTTGTTTTCTGAAAATCTCCACTTTGATCTATCTAATGACCTATTTTATTAAGGTAAATTATGGTTTGTTTTACTGTTATTACATGTACCCCATTAAAGTAGGTTGAATACACGATGATGGAGTAGAATTTTGAAAAATGGGGATACATGAAGAACCAATAAACTGAGGGGATGTGCCTATACTTTAAGGATTACTATTATTATTTTCATTTTCTTATACTGGAGATGACCTTAAACCGCCTACCATGGCCATTCCTCTGATAGCAATTTGGAAATGCAGTGACCTGAGAGCGGGAGAGCTTACTCTTTGGTCCATGCAATAACCGAATGTCATTGATAGGTATAAAAGTAATAGACCTTGATATTTATAAGTAGAACTCAAATTTCATGCGTCCTAAAGAAAGTATTCAAGATGTTTAAGTCAATGAAGATGATATTGCCAGTATTGAGTTGCATCTGTGAATTATAATTATTTTCCCCTTAACACTATAAATATGGTTTATTATTTGTGGTTTTCACATAGATTGATTTTAGTTTTGTGATTTGAAAAATAATGTGGGAACTGGAAGGACCGGTAGCCCATGGACCCATTTATTTCACAGAGGATGCCTTTCAATCATGTTCATACTATTTGTGATTGTCATTCATTTTGTTTACCAGCCCCTTGAACCTCAAGCATTGCTAATTTCGCAAGAATCAGATGCACAAAATAGCAAGCCGCCTCCAATACCTCCAATTCTGAATGAGGAAGATGAATCAATGACTTCAAAAGTGGAAGTAATTGAAGAAGTGCCACAGCCAGAAGCTCAGCTTCCCACTTATCCTGTGATGTTTCCTGCATATTTTTCTCCAGTTCTCCAATTTTCTTCCTATTATCGGTCAGAATACAAAGCAAATACATTGGAGCAACAGGCACATGAAATTATTAAGCCAACAGCAGTACATTCGAAGACTCCGATAAATCTTGATGAGCTTGTGGGTATGTCAAAATTGAGTATAGCAGTCCCTCGTAGCGAGAACTTCATTGGATTTTCTTGGAGGGTCCAAGAGGCAATCTGCTTTCCATGCTAATTCTTCCATGAGGTCTCAAACATGATCCAACTATTTAAACAAGGAGATCAAGTAATGGTTTGCTCTAAAATTCCTTTTCTTGTAGTTTGTATATCCGACCATGATTCCATTTTACATTTTAATAAGTTCTTAGAATCGACTAACTGATATCATCAAGTATATCAACTGCACATATATTTTCTGTTACTCTTTGCTCTATTTGTTAGTAACTACATATAGGTCACTTTTCCTATGCATGTTCTCCACCCACTGCCTAAAATTTGCCAAAGAAAATACCATCGAAAAATCTCACACTGTAATTTCCAAAGCTGTACCTGATCCGAGATGAGGAACCAATGCTCATATCTGCCAACTTTGATAATATAAAATCCTGTTTAGCACACTTGACTATTCTCTTGGCTGCTCTTATGTGGGTCTCGACTCTTCTTTTTCTGAGTATTTCTGATTCATTCAATTGCTTTGTTAGACGACTAAATGGAAGCAGAAGCCAAATGTAGAAAATGCTCCTTTTTGTAATGAATTGTATGTCAGTGTCAGAATTTTATTCTGAATCATGTTCTTAAACATAAGCTGAACTATGATATTGGTAATTTTATTTTTCAAGTATTTATGAATTTAGATTCTGATACCTACAATTTTGTATGCTAACCTTTTCTGATCTTAACCAAATTTTAGGTACTATGTACTATCCTGGGCTTCGGAAGATCTTCCTTAAAATGTGGAACCGCCACATTAGCGGTTCCTTGCACAATGATAACTTGGATCCAATTCTCCTTGTCTTATCTGTTTATGCTAACTGCAAGAGCCATTCATTAGAATGTACAGCTTTTGCAGTTGAATGTTCGTCCGTCCGACCCGACCCGACCGGACCGAGGTACTCTACGGAAGGTCAAGTATCCTAGTGAGCGAACTCGATGTGCATAGATTCGTTGATCCTGCAACTATGAATCTATGATAACCAAGCAGGATTCTTGTGTGCTATGTTGTCAAGGAAGTTGCAACTCACAACTAGGATCACAATTCACAACGTTAGTTAGTTGTTTTGAAAGTTGAATCTGTCACTAGTATGAAAATGCAAACTGTTTACTGTCATTTTTTTTATTTTTTTTTAAAAAAAATTCTCTTGTTGAAATATTATATTAGTGGTCACAAAGTGTTAAAATTATTAGCTGTTAGAGAAATATACTGGGGGTATCTTTTTTATATTTTTTTTAAAAGTGTTTTTTTAGTTAGGAGTATCTTTTTTTTTTTTAATATTTTTTTTTTCAGGCCCTTATTTTTCGTATGGAACTTTCCAAATTACATTACTCAATCATATTAGGCCACGTGTCGCGGCAATCTGCGAAAACACAATCCTCCCAACTCGACACGTGATTGGCACGCCCTCCTCCCCTCATGCGAAACCGCCCATCGGCTCATCATTAGCCATTATCCGGGCGCCACCGTAATTCCAACCAATTCGATGTCCGTTTCCGCAGCCCCACTTTTCAACTCGATGTCCCGTTCGGATCCCCTCCAAGCATCCGCATAAAAGTGCCCGATCGTCCGCGGGTCGGATCCGAGGGAGAGGTGGCCCACGCGGTTTACAAGTTTCAAACTCGCGATCTATGCGATTTGTAGGATTAATTTAAGAGGTGTCGTTGGAGAGGATCCTTAACCGAACAGGGCTTCGTCAAATACTCTCCCTTCCAATCCAACGCTGGGTGGGCGTGTGAGCGAGTGAGCGCGAGGTAGGCGAGCGTCGAGGAGGAAGACGGCGGAGAGGTCGGAGGTGCGGAAGGAAGAGGGTCTCTTGCACCCGCGCTGGAATTCGGCCTTCGATTCGGCCGGGAATTCGTAGCCGAAGCAGGAGATTGGTGTGCCCGTTCGGGAGATTCCTCGGAGCTAGGGTTTGCGGGGTGGAAGGGGAGGCGCTCCCGGTCATCTTAAAGCGCCGATGAGAGCCAGCGGTTACGGGTTGGATTTCGGCTCCGGACGTTGAAGGGGCAACATTTCGTCTCCGGATGGAGGGTGGTGGAAGCGTAGCCGCTCTTCCTTTGGTACGTACTTCGTTTCTGTTGTTTTAGTATTGATTCGTCAGGTTTGTGGAGGTAAGTGGTGAATATGCTGGTTTGGGTGCGTCATCAGTGGTATAATGGGGAGTTAGGTCATTCACGTACTTGGATTGATCCGTTTGCTGACGAGATTCTTGACTTGCTTCCCTTATTTCTTTCTCGTTTATGAAAGATGGGCCCTTTGTCAACAATTTTGAACATTGATCTCATTTCTTCAGTTTTCTTCACTGCCCTCTCTCGTGCCATTAATATTGTTCTGGAGTTCTCCTGTGCGCTTCTACTCGCCATGCATACCATTTAAGTTTGTTTGTTATAGTTTCTATATATCTTGGATGCCTTGTTGTATTTGGACCATAAGTATTCCTTTGTATGGTTATGCGCTTGATGCATATAACAATTGCTGAATCATATCCAAAAACAACCCTTTTGAGGGAAAAATGTCTCTTTATTTCCAAAAAAATATTTTTTTAAGGCTTAAGGTCCAATATAATTATGTTGGTCTTGTAATCTCGTTTTACCTATCGAATTTATTTGTCTGTGCTGATTCTGACACGTGTTTTTCGGATAACTGATTTGCTTATCCACAGTGAATTATACCTAGACAATGTCAGTTAATATTCCTCGACATCATAGTTGCTTGGGATGCTGGGCACTACTGCTGTCTCTTTAATTTTGAATAATACTTCTTAGATGTTCCTTAGACATATTCTTTAAATAATATATGGTTTAATTTTGAATAATACAGTAGTCTTGACGTCAATATATATATGCTTTAAATTAAAGAAGATTGTAAATTTATTTCAATTAAAATTTTACAATGTGTTCCAATGCTTTTATGCTAAATTGAGAACACAGTGACTGATTCACTATTCCAGATATTGTTGCTAGTAACTGTATAATTTGATCTGAAATTCAATGAGAACTTTAGCTTGTAGGATAGAACTTTTAAGTTTTGTTTCAGATGAATTTTTATTAGTGTGTGCAATGATGATTCAAGACTAAATATTTTGTCTACGTTAGACCATATTGTTTTGGTTATAATTGGAATTTATTATTTGTTGTCATGAGTAATGTTCCCCTCATTTTCCATTTTTAGCTCGCCATCCTTCCATCTCTTGGATACCATGTGGCAAGTCATATTACTGAAACTGTAAATTTTTTGTTATTTTGTAATAAATTACATTGGATGGAAATGTCGTGATGCCTGATGAGTGTGATATAACATTGTTTTATTGTTTCGACTACAGAGATTTTTGGCTAAATGCCAAGCTAGTTGCCAAGGAGGGATCTTAGTGCTAAGAAATTAATTCTGTATTCCAGTCCAGAAACCAGTAGATAAATGAAGTGATGATATATTTTGGATACCCTGGCTTCTAGGTGTCACATCACTGTTAATTCTTTTTGTGTTTGTGAGTGCACGTGTCTTCTAATTGTTTCGATTCTTGTCACATGCTCTTCCTTTTCAAATGGGATATCACACTTAATATTTTTGAAGTATTAAGTTTCATCTTGTTTTTTATTTGTTTATCTTTATAACTATGTTTTGAAAGTGAAAGGTTTTAAGCTTAGTAGAGTAAAGACAGAATATATGGAATTTAAATTTAGCAATATTAGACGTAATGAGACAAGTGTTAAGATAGGAGATGATGAGTTGTCTGGAATTGAGAGCTTTAAATATTTAGGATCATTTTTGCAAGATGATGGAGGGATTGAGAGAGATGTCTTACATAGAATACAAGCAGGATGGTTGAAATGGAGGAAAGCATTGGGTATTTTATGTGATCGTAAAGTGTCTCTAAAACTTAAAGGGAAGTTCTACAAAACGACAATTAGACCTGCTATATTATATGGAGCTGAATGTTGGGCTACGACTCGAGCATATGAGCAAAAGATGAGAGTTGCAGAGATGAGGATGTTAAGGTGGATGTGTGGACATACGAGGATGGACAGAATAAGAAATGAGAGCATTAGAGAAAAAGTTGATGTTGCATCTATTGAAGGAAAGCTCCGAGAGACACGTTTAAGGTGGTACGGACATGTACTTAGACGACCAATAAATGCTCCAGTTAGGCGATGTGAAACTATACCAAATATACACATCAAACGAGGAAGAGGAAGACCAAAAAAGATTTGGTTAGCAACAATAAAACAAGATAAAATTTATTTAAATATAGATGATGATATAGTAGGGGATAGAGTCCAATGGCGTAGAAGGATCCATATAGACGACCTAGTGGGATAAGGCTTTGTTGTTGTTGTTGTGTATCTTTATAACTATGTTTTCTTGCCAATTTGGCTTTTGGTTTATAAAAATTGTGCTAGATCATTTCAGGGGTTTATCCATGGATTGTGATGATAGTGACTTCCAAAGCCAGAACTTTCAAATAATTGGAGAGGACAATGATGGGTTTCCCCAAAGCTTACAATCTTATGATCCTCCAAAATTTGATATTGATGATCACTTTCAGTCTCATTTAAGGTTTGATAGTTTAGCTGAATCACGGATTTTTCTTGGCATTCAAGGGGAAGAAAACAATTGGATTGAGGAGTTTTCTCCTAGACATAGTGCATCAGAATTTGGTTCAAGTGCCTCACATACTTGTTCCATTATAGGGAACGACGTTTGGTCCAATACCCCATCTGAAATTGCACAGATGCTAGTAAAATCTATTGGAGATAATGAGGTAAACGCACAAAACATGAATACAGGGTCAGAAACAAATGCAATAGAAGATTCTGCTAAAAATACTCAGGGGTTGAATGAAGATATAGCTACAACCAACCAGCATGGGGTTTCACTTCAAACTCCCGATAATGGAAAATCAGAATCTGTCTTAAATATAAATTCGTCTGACCAAAAGTATCATTCTGTTGGGGAGGTGATTGCTTCAGAATCCACAGTTAATGAAGAATTAACTTCTTCATCGATTGAGGTACCTAAAGCATGTTTAGTTGCTGATGAGCTTCTTGAGGTGGTTCAGAGCAAGGACCAGTTGGATAATTCATCAGTGATTAGCTCATTTGTTGATTGTGGCTTTGCTATAAACAAGAACTGTGAGACGAGTCCAATTTCTGTTCAAAGCAACATTCAGAATGACTCATTGCCTTTATTCACTGATAATGCAAGTACTAAAACAAGTGAACTGGAAAACTCATTAATAACAGAGCAAAAGAAGGAAGATTGCCCTGTGGTTAATGTGAATGAGAGCTCAGAATCTCCTCGATCTGAAAACAAACAGAGCGATACATTTCCTAATTTTCATGGTGAACATAAACTGAATGATCACAAGTTTCAGGATGAGGCTCTTGATAATGATGTTTGTGTTGTTAAGGATTCTTCAGGAATTGCTCCAACGGCCGATTCTCTGATGTTGTCAAATGAAGGGTCTCATGATACTGTGCTCTCTGAGAGCTCTGGGCTGCTGGAAGCTATTGCTTACCAGGTAAAATCTTTGAACAAAGACACAGAGGATAAAAGATCAACTTGCACTAGTCAGTTACCAGCTTTAGCAGAGGATGTTGGAAATAAATTTGTTGAAGTTGTCATTGAGAAGAGAACTGAGCTCTGTGATATAGCAGCAGAACCAATCAATTCTTCAACATTTTGTTCTGAGGAACAGAGAGATCTTGATGTACCCAAAAGAGTTATTGATGACAACAAATGGAAGATAGAGTTTTCATCTGTAGTGCAAACTGAAATATCTGCAGTTGAGGATGATACTGGTTCACAAATTCATCCTTTAACCACCTATAACTTAGATTCTATGCAGAGAGAAAAGATTGCTGACAATGAATGCTTAGAAGCTTTTACTGAAAATTCTGATAAGTTGAATGGCGCAGAACTTAGTTTTGTCAACAAACCTTCTGCTTTGCTGGAGGATACAGAGAATAAGACCTCTTCCTCTCATGAGAAATTGGATCCAACGACCAAGACTGTTTGTTTGGTTGCTGAATCAAATGTGGACAATTTTAGTCATTTAGAGGAAAAGGATAACTCTACACAATCAGGCGGTTCAAGTGACAATGATTTAAAGAATCACCCTTCCACTACTGAGACTACACAATTATCTGCATCTGAAACACAGGACCATGTTATCATGATGGATATTGATGAGACATCAATCAAGGACCAAGCAGGTAATATATTTTTGTGTTTTTTTTCCTTGTAGTCATATTTTTTATTTTAATTGGGGAAAAAGACATTAATGCTTATGTCTGTGAGATCTATAGTTTGTGGTCGTGCCTTAGAAGTTATTCATTTTCTTTCCTTGAACAATTCAGAAAATACCCAGCTGCTACACTCTGAGGTTGAAGTGATAGTAGAGGAGAAAGAGGTGATAGTGTCATCCATTCCAGATTCACACTCAGATGGGAAAGATGTACAGGTAGCTTCCATATCAGTTGTGAAGTGTGTCACAGACAGTGAGATATTAGGAGAACCACATGTGGTACCAGATTCAGATGCGAAGGGCCCATCAGTGGAGAGTTTTTCTGATAAACAAGGTTAAGCTCAACTTATGATGAGAATTCGGCTTCCAATTCAAACTTAAACATTTACAGTACTCTGTAATCTTAAGATTATTCTTTCCGTTCATCTATAGCTCCCTGTTATCATTTGCATGACAGAATTAAATTATTTGAGCTTTGGTCTGTATACTAATTATACAATTTAAACTTCTTAGTAAATGCCTAAATTTGGTTAATTTAGTTGAATTTGCCTTTTCTCTTAGTGTCAAAGTTCTAGATTATATTCAAAAGTTTTTTAATATATTCTTCACCTGTTTTCACTCTCAAAAAAAAAAAAATTCAAAGATGTGTAAAGGGATTTTAAAATTTAAGTTGGCTGCAATCTATTTTTTTAAGGATAAGTTCCTTTTCATATGATAAGAATTGGTCTCACAGATTTGAATTCTGATTGAAAGTAACCAAACCCATGTTTCTGATGTATACAAAAAGAATAGATTTGACATGGGCATTCTGCTAGATGGGAAATGATCTTTCTTTGGATTGCCATATTGCTTGTCATGTAGCTAACGTCTCTCCTCTCTAGAAATAAGGTTCTGTGCGATGAGATTTCTTAATCCTACTATAGCAAATATCCACACATATGACAAGTACATTGTTTTGGCTTTTACAGGAACTACCAAAACTGGTGAAGGTGAGGTAGCTTTTTCAGCTGGAGCATATGCTCTTTCCACTTGCAATAGCACAGAAGGGGACAATGCAAAGTTAGCTTCAACAAACAATTCTGACAAACCAAAACAGACTGATATAGAACGTGAGTATACTTCACATTATCCCTGTTGTAACTAGAAATCTTTTATTAGCTTACTTCGCATGGATGGCCTAGGCATACAGAAGATCCTTACCTTGTATTATTATCAGATTGCTGAAATGGAAGAGTTAAATTTTTAGTTGATTGTTCTATATAGAATTCTACAGTCCTTTGAATTCGCAATTTCATGCAAGTATATGTTAGAAATTCTGTGTGTGTGCAACACATGATTTTATCAACAGTAAACACCATCAGAACCTTTTTTTTTTTTTGTTTCTTATAGCATGTATTGTTTGTGTTTAGTTGCACAATGAATTGGGATATCATCTAGTTTGGTCATCAATATGCTATTTTCTGAAATGGTTTGAGTATCAGTTGGTGGCCCACAAAGAATCTCTCTAATCCTTCAAATTTGCGCATATACATAAATGTTCTCAGTGTACAACATTCAACAATCAACATCATTAGTGTTTTTCATGTGTTTATACCATGTCTCATTTGTGTTGTAGTTACACAGCAAGTTGTAATGCTACCTTGTTAGATCAGCTATCTTTCTGTTAAAATTAAGGTTTTGTTTCACTCAAGGTGAGATGAGTGAGGTTCATATCTTGTTTAAATAATAATCTTTTGCATGCTATCATGCTATAGCCTTGTAGATGGTCATTTTTCTTCATCTATGCATGTAGATACACAATTTTGTAGTTAGTGCACTCCATTGGAAGCCAGTGTTTATCATGTAAAAAATCTATTTGCAGTTGATACATCAAATATTGGTACAAATGACCTTTGTCAGTTGCCTTTGCCTGAAAGCAATCTCAACTCCTGCTCCTTTGACCCTCAAGGTGGAAAGCCAAGTTCATATGAAACAAATTGTGGTTCACCAACTGTTATTAGTTGCAATGAGTGGAACATTGAGGAAAGGAGTAGCACACAAGATAGAGAAAGGAATAGTTCGTTGCAAAATCTTACAGGCTCTTCTTTAGAGGCATCAAAGTATGATAGTTTTAAAGGCAATGTTCAAGATTCCAAAATGAGTAGTGTAGGTAATGATGGAAATTTCACGTTTATAGTACCCTTAGATAAAAGTGATCCCCCAGAAGAGAGCAAGAAGGATCAGGAATTCATCTCCCAAATCCAGTCCTTAGAACAGCATCAGGTGATCATTTTAATGCATTTTCATTGTCCATTTGCATTTGCTGCCATTGGCAAGATCTACAACTAATTGTAGCATATCTTTCTCAAGTGTAGATTTCTAAGGAGGTTTCTCAGGAACATCCAAATGAAACCGTAAAAGAAGCTACTACCATGAGTGTGGAAAACAAAAAGAAGCAAGCGTCTACTCGTGGAACCAGGAAGGCAGGCATTTCAAAAGGAGATGCTAATGAGAATTCACAAGAAAAATATTCTAAAGGAAGCAAAAGAACACCACGTAGTACCTCTGGCAGAGCCTCACGAAACAAAACTGGCAAAGATGTACAACAATGTCTCTATGTTGATTCTAATACTAAATCTTCCTGTTCTCCAAATGTTCAAACATCTAATCTGCCAGACACGAGCACATCAGCTCCTCTGTTATTTCATCAGCCTTTCACAGATTTACAACAAATACAATTGCGTGCTCAAATATTTGTCTATGGATCTCTCATGTGAGTTGAAGATGCTTCATTATCATTCCTTTCTTTATTATTTAAGTATCTGATTCTTTATTATTTGATTTAGCTGATTATATTTATATTTATATTGTTCTATCTCTTTCAGACAAGGAGTGTTACCAGATGAGGCTTGTATGTTACCAGCCTTTGGAGGAACTGGTTAGTGTTCTAAAAAAGTTGGTAAATCTTTCTCAGTCATTCTTGAATTATCTGAACTGTTTTTCTTAATTAGATGGAGGAAGGAGCTTATGGGAGAAAACATGGCGTGTTGCTTCAGAAAGGTTTCATATCCAGAAATCACTGACTAGTAGTTCAGGTACCCCTTTGCTTTCTCATTCATGCAGTTTTTGTTAGCATAGCAATTGCATCTTTGAAAATTATTCAAGATTTTTGATAAAATTATTGCTATTTTGGTTGCAGAACAAGGTGCCAGTTGCAGCCTTCTTTCAAGCAAGGTTCTTAATTGCTCTTCTGGCAGGAGGGACAGTAAAACCCCAATTGCAGCTACAAAAAGTTCGATTGTTCCTTTCCAATCACCATTCCAGAGTTCATCAAAGGATGTTTTACCCTCAAATATCACAAGAGGCACCTACTTGGAATCCAATCAATCTCCATCGCCATTACATTCATATCAAACTTCTCAGATGAGACCGTACTTGACCAATTCTGCACCTTGGTTTTCTCCTAGTCCTCACCATGCTTCCTGGGTTGTTCCATCACAAAGTTCACCTTTTGATTCTGCTGCACAACATTCTTCAGCAATAGCTTCTGAAACAGCTCAAGTAACACCTGCAAGAGACTCTTCTAAATCTCTCGCAGCAAATTTGCAGCTTACCTCTGCTGGTGCCTTGCTGCCTCGTCTAGATACTCCAAGTATTTCTTCATCATTGCCAAGTGAGATTCAAAATAAGGAAGCATCTGCTGTAGGAAATAAAAACTCTTCAATTAGGGAGAAATCCAGAAAGAGGAAAAAAATTTCTGCATTAGAGGAGCCTGTGTTGATTATTTCTGGTACCCAACCTCAACGAGATTCTGCTTTGGCCACTTGTATCACTAGTAACCTACCTAATTCTTCATCCTTTCCTCTATCTTCTAGTTCTCTAAGTCCTAATACATCTGTTGGCTTTGTTTCAACTACATCTCAAGCACCAACTGTTCCTTGCTACCAAATATTGGGCAGTAACTCTCAACAGAAGGTCCTCTCAAAAGAGACCTGTGCTCATATTGAGCAATCAAAAGTGCAAGCTGACAGTGCTTCTGCTTACGCCACCACTGCTGTTAAGCACAGCCAAACTATTTGGGAACAAATGACTGTTCAGAAGTCAGGCCTTGCATCGGAGGTTGAAGGGAAACTTGCCTCTGCAGCTGTTGCAGCTGCAGCAGCTGCTTCTGTAGCAAAGGCAGCCGCAGAAGTTGCCAAGGTTGCATCCGAGGCTGCAATGCAGGCTAAGCTGATGGCAGATGAGGCAGTTAATTCGTCATATGCCGAAAATGCTACTCAAAACACTGAAAATAGTCTTGATATTGGAAAAAGTTTGCTTAACTTACCAGGTAAGGACAAAGTCAATGGTCTTTCAGTCATTTCTGCTGCACGAGAGGCTACAAGGAGGAGGGTAGAAGCATCCTCTGCAGCCATGAAGCGTGCTGAAAACTTGGATGCCATACTGAAAGCTGCAGAAATGGCTGCAGAAGCTGTGTCCCAAGTTGGAACAATCATTGCAATGGGAGATCCTCTGCCATTGTCAATAAGTGAATTAGTAGAAGCTGGACCTGATGATTATTGGAAACGTCATCGCATGACTATGAAAATTGTGTCCGAATCACATTCACAGGCAAACAAGAATTCAGGTTTGCATATGGCAAGTGACCATGAGTTACACACAAAACAATCAGCTGAATTATTGCCATCAGATGATAGCAAAAGACAAAATTCTATGCTTCCTGGCAATCAGAAATCCATACTATTTGAGGAACATTACGAAGGTGTGCAAAACTTTCACAATATAGTACAATTGTTTATGACATTCTTTATGCAGTTGTCTAGATTCACCTATATACGATTTGTATGGGTTTGCAGGGCATGAGTTACAAGACAGGGTAAATGTTGTTTCAACTGAAACTGGAAGACTTCCTATTCAAGGAAGTACTATTCAGACAGGTTCCCTTGTTGAGGTATACAAGTCTGGGGAAAGAATCTTACAAGCTGGGAATGTTTAAATATTCTGACCTTCTATCCTAAAGAAGATCTTCGAATTATTTCTTTTTTTTAATACTAAGCTCTGATTCTCGTACATTAGTTCAAATATGGTTTTCAGGATGATGGATTCCAAGTTAAGGAATGGACCCTAAACCCTAAATTAGTTAACGTATTTTTTTACTTCCTATTGATATATGGAAACTGGAAGATCTAGAAAGCCCAAAATACAACACCTTGTTTTTGTGGCTGAATGGCTGAATTGCTGTTTTCTTGAAACCTGGATTTCAAAGATGCAACCTACTTTAAGATGAAATTTTACTTTATTAGAACCACACCCCTTTTGAAATTATAGTTCCTTCATTTCCTCTTTTTTCTGACACTGGATGAACTTAGGTTGTAGCTGAAGAAGGTGGTCTCCGTGGAGCTTGGTTTTCTGCATTTGTCCTTGATATCAAAGATGGTAAAGCATATGTGCAGTACAAGGATCTTACGTCTGCTGAAGGTAAAAGATTGTTACTTGAGGAACTGGAAAAACCTAACTATTAATATAATAATTACTTTTGAATTAACAAGAAGGTCATACGCCCCTACTGGGAAAAAAAACAAAATCTGGATTTGGCTGTGTATCTAGAAGGAAAGGAAGTTTAGTTTGAATATAATTTAGAATACATGATGATTTTTAACTCTGATTTCATGGTGGTAAATTTTCTAGTAATTTAAGCTCGTATGTCAATAATTTTGATTCAGGTCATGACCAGCTCAAGGAGTGGATACCACTTGAATTCAAAGGTGATCAACCTCCCAGAATACGTGTAGCACATAGCATATTGGTAGGTATACCAGAAGGAACAAGGAAGCGGCGGAGAGAGGCTCTAGGCAATTTCAATTGGGCAGTTGGCGACAGGATAGATGCATGGATGCGTGATGGGTGAGTTTAATTTAAGCATTCTGCATTGTTTTAAAGAATTATTTGTTAATTTAAAGATTTATTCATAAAACATCAACATGCCATATTAGTCTCAACTTTTTTGGGTTGGATGCACTCTTCTCATTTCTCCATAGAGAATATCAACCGATGTTGATATCTCAACCAAGTACTGTTCTATTGTCCCAAATTGTTGTATTACTAACTATATATATCAAGCAAGTATATTTTGATTGTTTACTGGACACTTTCCCCATATTAACTGTAAAAAGAAAACACACAGGCAGAGTGGATAATTTTCCATTTTCAAGATTTTGACTTTCATAGGATTACTTTTCTCTGTGCTTAATATTCCCTTTTCCTGACAGATCTTTATGAGTACTACTTTAATCTATTTTTTGATCAAGTGATTTCCTAATGCTACATTATCATATATACAAGGTAATCATGAAGTAACTGTGTCTGCTTCTTGTATATTCAGTTGGTGGGAAGGTGTTATCACTGAGAAGAATCCAGATGATGAAACCAAGTTAACTGTACACTTTTCAGGTATGTTTGTACAGCAATTGTTAAGTTTTTCTTCCCTTGAGTTTTCTTTTGGTTAAAGTTGCTTGTAGAGAAGGCAACATTTTCCATTTAGCAGTTTAATGAACTAATGATGGTGTGGTTTCACTCTGGCTCTTCTTTCTGTACCAGGAAGGGTTGGTTAGTTGAAGAGTGAACACATATTCCAAATATTATTTATTGTATAATTGTTGAGGATATAAAAATAGGAATTTGCCTCTGCTAGCAGCTATAGATTTTGGGATAAGAGGATAGCCAATCAACTTTTAAGATGCGATCAAAGTAGGAGGTCCATTTCTCCAAAATTACATGCGTCAACAAAATTTCATCAATTCATATGTTGGGTTTGAGCCAATCTAGTGAAGTATACACATCCATGGAACAAGATACATTAGCATGTAACCATGGAACACTTCACAAAGGTTCCTGTTACTCAAATGCACTTATGCACATCCAATTCATTCTGCAATTGGTTGTTTAACCTTTATTATTCTTCAATTGTATAAAACATTTATTTAACTATCCTTATCTATTATTCTAAGTGCAACTTCTATTTCTTGGTTATTTTTATTCATTTATCTGTGGGCTATACTTTTCAAATTACATTCATTTACTGGGTTGTCATGTTTCCTTTTTCTCTTTTGTTGATTGGCCATTTAAGTTTTGCTATTTAATGCTTGCAGCAGGGGGTGATTCCTCTGTTGTTCGAGCTTGGAACTTACGACCATCACTTAGTTGGGAAGATGGTCGATGGATAGAATGGTCTCGTATGAAAGAAAAAATCACTCTTGAAACCCATGAGGTATTTTGTTTTAACCTTTCTCAGCAATGTCTTCTCTTTGTGTTTTTTCCCTTTTCCTTTTATTTCCACTGCTAGCTGCTAAGCATTTGCCTCCTTTTAGATTATATTTCTGGATTTTCTTTCTTTTTTCTTTTTATTTTTTTGGGGATTTGAAATGTGTCATTCTGTCATCCTGCAATAGGGAGATACACCCCAGGAGAAACGGCGGAAGCTTGGGCTATTGGATAACAAAAATAAAGGAGAAATAATTGAGGGAGGATTGAATGCTCACACAAATGACTCAAGCAAGCTGGAAGAGACAAACCAGCTTAACTTATCAGCAAGGGATGCAATATTTTCCATGGGGAAGAATGTTGGTGATGATAATAACAATGATGCATTTAAGATCAAACGGGCAGGCCTTCAGAAAGATGGATCTAAGGTGGTCTTTGGTGTTCCTAAGCCTGGAAAGAGACGCAAGTTCATGGAAGTTAGTAAACACTACACAGCTGATAAAATTGAAAAAACAGCTGAAAGGAGTGATTCCATAAAGTTTGCAAAATACTTGATTCCCCAAGCACCCCAGCCATGGAGGAATAACTCTAAAGCAGACACTAAAGGAAAGTCAGGCACCAACTTGAATACCAGAGTTCTCAAATCTTCAAGGTCACAGAATGTTCAGACTAAAAGTACCATGGATAAGGATAAGTCTTTTACCAGTGCTTCTGTCTCAAATGGAGTAGAAGTGAGTCTTAAAACCTCTTTTAACACCGGAGAGAAGAAGAGTTCATTAGAAGTTGGTTCTCTTCCACATATTATTGGTAAAGTAGATGTTGCAGTCCTCGGGTCCTCTGTGCAGAATGTGCCAGCTATGCCAGCGCGTAAGAAGAAATCCTCTTCTCTTGAGGTTGAAATAGGGGAAAAAGAAAAGGGTTCATCTGTTGTGGACCAGTCATCCAGATCTGAAGCGCAAGGTTCTGAAAATATTGTAAAAAGATCTGCTGATGTTATTGAACCCCGGAGATCGAATCGTAGAATCCAGCCAACATCAAGAGTGAGTTTTTTGACTTTATTTTTTTATTGTCCTTTCAAATCATATAATTTCTTTGTTTGCTTCATTTGTTTAGAGTATAATTGAAGGGTTATTTTCTTTACATTGGAGAAGTACACTGAGTAGTGTTCAATTTCATATGTAGACCTATCCTGTTATGCTTTTGCCACATGTTATCCTTTCTAGAACTTCAGTCTCAAATCTCAACTTGCATATATGATATTGGTTATGAAGTTGACTTGATGACAATTTGATGGTGTCTTTAAATTGGACATTGATCTTAACACATCATGTTATAGTGACAAGCTCTATCTGGTCAATTGCTCTGAAATTTTAGTTTCCTTTTTTCAAATTGGTGGCTGCCTACTAGCCATGTCCGATCCCACCGTATCTATTGCACAGTCAAACACAACATAGTATTGGGTATGATGTGTTGAGTCATCCTGCCAATATGTGGTCTAGTTGTATTATAGTTGACTCATGTTGGCAATTGACTTGATGACCATTGTTATATGACTAACAAATTAGTACATTGTAATCGTTGCTTGTTATCTTACAATTATGATTATCTTAAATAGAAAAAATAAATGCATAGACAACTAGATTAGTCAAAAGCTATTCATGAAGATGGCCTCATTGGTTTGATATACAAAGTGACAATTTGTCAGTGCATCACGTGCCACATGTTTCACTCCGGTTGATCGAAGAACCTTTTGCTAGATAGGGCCTTGTCTAGAAATAGATTGCAATTCACCTCGTAGCACTGTTTTTTTTATATGAAATAGTAGACACTAAATTCATAATCTCGAGTTACAAAATATCCAGTGTTTCATATCGAATTTTACTTCAATGTTCCTTTATCATTAGGTTAAACTCTGCTTTTATATACCAACATCCATTTTGTTCCTAGGTCTTATATTAATTGTGTGACGGTTTTCTTCTGATGAATCACAATTCACAATTCAGTATCTTTCACTTTTTTCTTGAAAAAAAAATGCAGTGTGTCAGTGAGATTGCAAATAAGAAACACACTGCAGATTGTGTATCAATCGTTGTGGAATGTTTCAGGATCTCACTTTTTTTGGCCATTCTTTTCAAATTCATAGGTCTTCTGTTAAGTTAATATTATCGCCATGTGCAGTTACTGGAGGGATTGCAAAGCTCTCTGCTCATATCAAAAATTCCCAGTTTTTCGCACGATAAAAGCGCCAAGACCTTGCAAAAAGGCGGACCATCTTCTAGAGGTAGTAGTTTCCATTCAAAGATTCGATGCATTTATCGTTCCCCGACCGGGATCGCAGGCATTATTTACATTCCCCACATTTGTTTTTCAGGTCAGAGTCAAAGATGATCGCAGATAGCCATGTTACTGATGTATTTCAGTTCGCATAGATTTCCAGCGCGACTATGACAGGATTAAAATTAGGGTTCATGTACATAAATGCTATCTCAGGATTGCGATACGAAAGACTTCTTTTCTCTCGGATGATAGATGGTGTAAGAAACCTTTGTGATCAGATGACTAGGTGTATAATACAATAGGTTCAAAGTTAATTGCTCTTTATCAAGAGCCTAAACGTATTTATTCTCAAATTCTGATTGTACTCGTCGAGTTTTCGAGTTTCTTGTTGCTTGTGGTAGATTTGTCCACAACTTTTGTTTTTATAAGCACAGTTCCTGTCGAATGTGTTCGGCAAGGCGACTCCAGTCGATTGCTATTGTGTAATGCCTAGTCAGTTGGTAGGCGAATATTTGGATGCGATCTAGTAGCTGCATCGAGCCAAATGATTCTAGCCTCGTCGGCTTGACATCCAAGCGCGCACCCTTGTTGGGTCGGACGTGACCTGATCAGTTAGAGTTGGGTTAACAACCCTATTCGGGTTATTTGTATGCATCGAAAGATTGGCACTATGCTAGGTGACTTGATTAGGATCGGAATGTATTGTGTTGCTAAACCGTGTCGAGCTAGGTCGGGCCTTGACCAAGTTACCACTACTTGGGTTGTTTCTTTCGATTGAATTTTATACTCGCACGACGTGGTTAGGTTAGGCTTGCATCTCTCGTTAGGTCAAATATGACATGATAGTAGTGTCAAGTAAAGATTGTAAATGTATCAAACATTCACGAGTAAGTTTGGCATTTGATTTGATAAGAATTTATTTATATTAGTTCGGTACAAGCTTAACAACTCGTTAAACTAAATGAGTCAGCTTGAATACGTGTGTTCAGTTGGTTAATGTTCATTAACCAAAATTGTGAACTATCTGTGAATAATATTTAGCAATAATTTTCACGAACAATTTGTAAATCATGTTCATCAATAAAGTCTTATCAATATAATAATAATAACAATTAAGTTTTATCTCAACAGATGAGATCGATTATATAGATCATGCTATGCTATGTCATTGAACTCTATCCTCTATTATATTATCAATTATACTTAAATAAATTTTATCATATTTTATTATTGTTAACTAAGTCTTTTTTTATCCTCGTTTGCTATGTGTATTTATCATAATTTCACATCGTCTAACTGAAGTATTTATTGATCGTCTAAATATATATCCGTACCATTTTAAATGTATCTTAAAAAAAAATTTCCTCAATAGATGAAATTTTAATTTTTTTAAATATTTTTATTTCTTATTTTGTTCATCTTTATATGTCTATATATTCATTTTAAAAATAACTAATCAATAATGCTCATCTAATACTTTGCCAATGATAAATAAATTTTTAAAAAAATAAAATGATCAAATAAAATTCTATTATCAACTTCAATAACTAATGAAAATAAATTTTAAAATATAAAAGTTTTAAATAATCAAACAAGTTTTAACTAAGAACAAATTAAACAACACAAATCAAATTTGAACCAAATTTAAATTCATAACAACGAAACCAAACCAAGAACCATCATTTTAAAAACTCGGTTCATTTTAAACTCGATTACCTTATAAAACAAATTTTAATATCATAAAACTTAGCCCTCAATTAATCCAGTTGACAAATATAAAGAAACTTGTTTGTAATGGATAAGGATTAATTCTCTGAGAAATCATAATCTTGAACTATCGATCAATCCCTCTTTTTAATTTATCGATTGAGATTCTGATTTACTCTCTCTCCACAGTAGAGACAACGATAAGAGATAAGAGACCGTTAATGTAACGGTTCTATTTTTTTTTTTTTGAATACCATAAAACTTAGCTCGTTTACATAAAGCAACATGACTCAATTTGGATTCGAGCCATTCCGGGTTAAGTCGGATTGCTCTGAAGCTTTAGCCGTTTCTATGGGCTGGACTTTGTGCCAGCATCCCTTTGCGAGGCAGACTCGCATGATCCGACCCGGTTGGGCCGTTTCCATGGGCCGAGCTCAAAAGCACCCACTCTCGTCATCGGCCTGCTTAAGAAAACCCAAAATGAGAGGCCTGGACAACACGTGATTCGGCCGGGGCACTGGCACGCTATAAATACCTCACGTCGCCGGTCGCCCTTCAGACCGAAAGCGATCTGAAGAAGAGAGCCAACGCGGAGACTTCTTCGATCACCGGCGATGGCTATGAGTACGTCGAATCGCGCTGATCCTTCCAGACGAGTAGCCGGAAGATCCTCCTCTTGGCCTGCCGGAGCATCGGTTACTAGGTCCCCTCTTTGCGCCTGCTTCTTAACTTTCCCCTTTTATGTTTGATTGGTTCCGGTGATTTTGGTGTGGTTTGCAATTCGTACCTCACCAGCAGGCTAGGGTTTTTGTTGAGTTGTAACTTCCTCATTTCGATTGCCCGTTGGTTGATTTTTGTTGTCATTATAGTCTTCTCGGAATGGAGAATCACGAACAAGATAATTGGACTGATCTTCTGTGTGAGAAAACTGTATCATTTGAGTCTCATGGCAACACCACCACAACTGGTTTCCCAAAGAAGCTACTAACATTACAATGAGAACACTTGAAAAGCAAACCATCTTAATGTGTCATGGAGACTGTCTGAGGCATCAATTGACTTGTTAAGATGTGTTACTCATTGGAATGTAAGAGGTCATCAATTTTCCTTTTGGTTCTTGTGGAAGTAACATCCGTTCCTCCCAAATATCCTCAATTGCATGATAATTTAGATTCCCATTCCGGCCAATCTTCCAATTGTATGATCCAAAATGAACCTATCTTCATGCTGTCTTTTAATTTCTACTTATTCCTGTTTATTTGTGAGTGAGAAAAATCTTTTCTTTTTGAAATTTTTTCCAATCGATAAAAATTTACTCGCATGAACCCCGTGCAAGGCAACCTCAAGTGAGGTCTTCGTAGGCAGGGTCATCTGCCCGCGTGTAAGCCGCACGAGAAGTGTTACGTTTTCTTTTTTCCTTTACTTTTCCCTAAGATTTTTTTCTGGTTCTTTGATTGTCTTTCAGAGCAAAGGAGGGTTAGTGGCCGCGACCCAACAATTTATAGTGTGGTTTATTCAAAGAAAATGTTCATTTTCATGTATATCATTTGAGAAATTTCAATTCTAGAGGAATTCCTTTTCATTCCTCTTACAAAAATTGTCACTGGCTTAAAATGATAGACACTTATTAAAGATGTTATTATATTATTCATGCATTATTAAATGAATAGTTTTAGTTATGTTCATAATATATTAAATTATAAGAAAAAATTATTCTAATTAGATTATAGGACTTAAGATCCTATGTTTGATGCTACAATCCAAACGTATTGATCTTTCTCTTTGTTAGATAGATAGGATCTTGATCTCTATAACCTTGCTCAAATTGATAAATGAATGGATCATCATCATGCTTATTGTTGTTTCAAAATGAAACTGGTAGAAGAATTTTTTTATTTTGCACATGAGTAAGTATTTCATTGGAGCTTCATAAAAATATATATATTTAACAAAGGTAGTGTGCTAATTAGAGAGGTTACTGGTCAACTTATAGTCTGGTTTACAAAAACTTTAACAAACTATGCAAAAATGATCATCTACCAATTATGTCTCACCAGTTAGCACACAAAAAATTATAGCCTTAAAGTGAATTGAATCTAAGACCAATAGTGCATTGGTTAATAAGGATTCCAGCCAAGATCATACCACACTACTTCCTGCTAAAGACTTCCAAATCTCTGAGCACTCTTCTTCCTCACCCTTAGACTTGTTCCTCCCAGAAACCTCAAAAGAGCTAGGCATCTGCATAAGGTCAAGTGTCAAGTGACTCCTGGCTATCTCTGGCAATCGACTGCAGCCACCTGCAAAACATGGTGCTGCTGCTTCTTGTATTGCTTGCTGCTGTTGGTGCAGCCACAGGGAGGAGCTAGAGTGGTGGCATTCCCTGTGATCTAAGAATAGTTGCCGGGCGAGAAGGGTTGCACGGTTCTCTGCGATGAGCTCATTGAGGGCGGCACTTGATCTGGAGGAGAAGTCCGAGGATGAGCAGATCCAAGGAGAAGCCTTGGATGACAGAAGAGAGAGAGCACAACCCGGTGAAGCTGATAAGTACGGGATCATGCCTCTGTTCATTGCTCTTTCTGCAACACAATGAGAGGATGATCATGATACCTACTTCAACCTAATTATTTAGTTAACCACAGATCATTGCTAATCGATAACAATGTGAGTTCACTTTTTTAATGTGTTCTAACACAATAAATACTTGTCCTGTGTTTTGCAGTAGTTAGTAGATGATTAGTAAGTTAACTATAAAAGATTATTTCTAGGATGAATATTTCAAATGCACTATCTTTGTGATCTTTTAGTCACTATCTTTTCTTGCTATATACAGTATCTACATCTATGTCAATAACAATTTTTTTTCCTGATCTTTATGAATTCTGCTTTATAGATATCCTTAGTGACTTAATTGTAGAAGTGAGCACTGTTTGATATAGGATTTCAAACTTAAACCAAAAAAAGTTTCGGTTCAGTTTGGTTCGTCGTAAACTGAAAATAAATATCTATCTATCTATTTATAGAAAACTCAATCAAAATTAGTCTTCAAATAAGATTTTGTTTATTGTGATTTAGTATACTTAACAAAAAAAAAAACATACTAATTGACAAAAATAATTATCTATTAATACATACATACACATAAATTGAAATTTATACAGGCTCAAATTGAAACTGATAAATTGCCTTACATTGAATACTTGCTGGAATTTGGAAGTCTGATGATGAGCAGTTTAAATTTTATAAACTTACTTTTGTTATATGTTTGAACTCGTAAATTAATCTCACTGAAACTAGGTTATAGCCTTGGTTTTGTCAAAGATGTTGGCCTAATTAATTATCATTTTCTCTTCCTAATATGAGATTGCTTTCATCACCAAACCTAATGATTGCCTAATTTGACATTATTACACAGTGTTTTGCTTTTTCTCAGATCTGATAAAGACCTGCGACCATTGTTTCATCATATTCTGGCAAAACCACTATTTGCTCGGAGAACCAGTCCAGTGGAAAACAGGCTAAGCACGAGGTGACCAACTCCATTCGAACAAATTCAGTTACCATCAACACAAAGCCAGGTAACTCCATCAACTTTCGCTATAGGTATTTTGTTGGTCGTGTCCCCCGAAACATGAAACGATCAATGAAACAAAGCCAACACCTTCAAAGCCAACAGAGCTTGTGATGATGATTCACCAACCAACAGGCAGGCCACCAATTGAAAAGTCAAATCCCACAAAAAGAGACTGGTAGAGGCAGTAACCCACCCCATGCTGACATTTAAACACTGCTACTGATTTGACAGTGTTGACAAAAACCACTCACCTCCCTGCCTTTCTCTCCCAACTTGTCTTCCAAACCCTAACCCTACCTCTAGATCTGTTCCCTACCCTAAAGGGAGCTCTCTACTGCACACATAGCTTGTCCACTCAATATCACTTCACTTTTAAAATTCCTGCACACTTTATGTTCCATCCCTCTCTCTCTCTCTCTCCTGATTTCCTCTTCTTTTTTTTTTTAACTTCTTAGTTTCTTAATTTTTAAGCTTTTGCATCAAGGTTATGTTTTGTTTTTTTTTATTAAAAGGAAATTAAATTGTGGCATTTCGAGTCAAGGACTCAAAGTTGCCTTTGGTTTAGCACTATTTCACGTTGACAGTGAAGTTTCCTATAGTTTAAGGCATCGAGTATGGTTTGGAAAAAAAGAGGAAAATTTAAACCATCCAAAACTCTTGGCTTGTACTGGCATGCTAACTAGCAATGGCGAGGTTTGGAAAAATTTGCAGGCCTGGAAATTTTCTAGAACATGGAGCGAAAAGGAAAGAACACAGGGGAGTAGAGATGGGAAGCAGAGTTACCTAAAGCAGGGGCTCTGGCGACGGACTCCGCCGCGTTGTTGCCCTTCCTCCGCCTCTCGTTGTGCCCGGCCAGCCGCCGGCGGCAGCTCCTCTTGGCCTCGTCGAACTCGGATATCGCGTGAAACCTGAGACTTCATTTGTGAGCTCTCGAGTTCCTGATGGCGGCGGCGATGAGGAGTTTAACGGCGATCGATATAAAATGGCCCACCTGCTACATTGCTGGCAGAAGCGCTGGTCGAGGCCGAGGACGACGACCTTGGCGGCCTTGGAGTGCGGCTCGCACACCTTGTGCCGCTTGTGGTAGTCCTTCTCCTCCACTAGCACCTTGCTGCACCCGTCCACCTGGCATCTCGGCGCCGCGGACGCCGGCCGCTTTCCGGCGGTGGAGCCGGTCTCCTCGCTGCCGTGGTGGTGCCGCTTGCCGAGCTTGAGGCAAGTGAGGTGGTGGCGGTGCTGGTGTTGGAAATTCGGGACCCAGCTGCTGCTCCCGGCGATCGCTGGCTGGAGATGGTGGTCGTGGCTGAAGGAAGAGGGAGGAGGCGGAGCGTAGGAAGCGGAGGAGATGACGTGAGACGAAGAGGGCCAGTTACCGACCTCCCACACGTCCCACGCCGACCCTCCGCCGCTCCTGATGCCCGCCGCCGCTGCTGGCTCGCCGCCGTTGGCGTCCATCGCCGGCGAACGATGGCTAGTCAAAACGTAGAGTTCGGTGGGTGGATTTGCGCGGTCGCTGCTCGACTCGGTGAGCCTCTATCCATCTATATGCGTGGCTGGGAGAGATCGTGGGGCCCAGACACGCGGAGAAAGGTGATTGACGGGTCGGTAAAAGGGGTCAAGCGCGGGCTGGCAACGATTCAGCTGGTGGGCCCTAAAAAAAGTGGAGATGGGCCACCACCTCTTCGCTTCTATACCTGTTGCCTTGTCCGCGTGGGTAGATATCGATCTCATGACGGCAGAAATTAGGAGAATTAATAGTTTCAGTATCAAACTTCAAAGACAATTAAGATCCTAATTAATACTAAAAACCTAAAACTAATTGCAGATAAAACAAGTTAATTTGAATAATCACCAACCGCCGCCGATGATCCTGGGATGCAAGGTTCTAGAATCTTTGGCCGTGGCTACTATTCGACACGAAAGTTAAAATCGTTTCTCTTTCTTCTTATTACTTTTTTATTTGGCATCCATTATTTATAATTATATTTTTTTTCCCAAATCTAAATTATTTAAATAAAACTATATAATAAAAAAAATTAACAAATTAAATACCAAAGAAAAAAATAATAAGATATTAAAAATAATTTAATCGAATATTCGAATTGAATATGACTAAAATTGGATGAGATCTGTCTCCATGGTCAAATTTAAAAATTCTCATATCAAATTATTTAATCGGATTTTAAAAAGTCCTCCATGTCCTTTTTTTTTTTTTTTAATTCGAATCGGATATTGAATTCTATATAGGAGAAGGAAATTGTTATCCCTAAGTTCAATTAATTTTGTAGGCAATCCGTTCAATTCTATGAAAATTTTTCAATGATTATCAAATAAATTAGAAAATCTTCCCAATGGATGATTAATCAATTGACATTTTAAAATTTATCATCTCATTAAAAATATATATATAATGCATCACAATTAAAAATTAAATTAAAGATATTTTAAAGACCACATGAGTATTTTGTCGTTGTAGTAGTCTCGGAGACGGATAATTTTTGTCTTTACGGGAATGACATGGTGATTAAGATATGGTGGTATTTGCAGAAGTGATATGGGTCGATTTCGAATAAGATCTAAAGTCTTTTTTTTAATTCAAATGATCTTCATATGCTTGACCATCATATCGCCCATAGAATCCTTCGAAATTGACCATAAGATAGATCGATGAATGTCATTAAATTGACAATTCTAATCTTGTATAGGAGATAAATCTTATTAAATTGTATCATATAGCTTTAGCATTTTTGGCTCAGAATTATAATTAACATATTTTTTAGTTTATCTGGTTTCGTTCATTTTGGATGAACAGATCGTGTAGCCAGATTACAGTTATAATTTTTTTTTTGCATGACCAATTGTTGCTGACGTTGTCGGAGTAAGTGTATCCATTTTTATTTCATACGGTATTCCTTCGGTGGAAGAGAAGCTTTCACATAATAGCAAAATTATTACCATCTGATCTAAAAATTATACATTTATATCTTAAATAATAAAATCTCTTATAATACAAAATAAAATTGTGTATAATAGATTTTTTTAATTTCGTATGGATAAAAATTGTTACGAATTTTATTGTCAGAGATAAGAGGAAAAAATTTGAATTTTTGAATAAAATACAAATTTATATAATTTTTTTACGGTTGTTGAGTTCTTTGACCTCCAAGTGGGGAAGCAGTAGTCCGGCCATCGAGTAGGAAGATGGTTGAACGAGTCTGGAAGGAATGTTGAGCATCGAGCACGATTCGGGAAGCAAGTCGAGCATCACACGAGTCGAGAAGCGATCGAACATCGAGAAAGGAGGTGCTCGAGAAATAATCGAGTATTGAACATTGAGAAATTAAGTGCTCAGGAAGCAGTCGAACAGAAATATTCTCAAAAAACAAATGACTCGGAAAGTAGCGAGACAAGAGATGAAGCATTACAGAGCATATTGAGCATCGAGCAATTAGTCAGGGAGCAGACCAAGCATTGAGAAGAGTGATGAGGTGAGGAGCGGGTCGAGAGGTGCTTGGGAATCAGGCAATTTGAATTGCCGAGTGAGATGTCGAGATCTGTGTTCGATACGATTTTCTTAAAATAAATTCATCCCCTCAATTATGCTTTCGAGGGTCGATGGACTTCTATTTTTCGGGATAAAATGAAGAAATTATAATCTCCATCAAACACTGATAGTCGTGGAGAATTGAAATGCACCTGAGTGCTATCATCAGAGTTCTATCGAGCGAAAGAAGTGTTCATCATAGAGAAAGAAAGAAAGAGGAAACACAAGTGGAATCTTTGATATTTTTGTTGCTCAAAGATCGTAGCTCCTTTTATAGGAGTGTTTTATTAGCTGACTGAATAAAAACTATTAATTGATTTTATTCGTCATGGTGAAACATTAGCTAAATCAATTTGAATGATAAAGGGTAAATTTTATCTCGATCGATTCGACAATTAGAGCTCTAGATTTATATCCTCCTGCGAGAGAAAGTTTTTCTATATATATTTTGTTCATAATCTATATGTTTATGAAAAAATATAAATTAATCATGATATTTTAAAATTTTTAATATGGATTTAGTCCCATATAAAACGAAGTTTTCTTCGTCCCTTCTATCACTTTTCCATTCATATTTTTTCCAACAAAAATTTTCATACATGGAGGTGCCCTTTTAAGGTATTCCTTCGGTTGTGAATTCAAGCTTAGAAAATCATCTCATGTTCTTTGTTAACTAAATTATCTCATAACATTTTGTATAGAGTACTGATACAAAAGATGATAACGTTCGCCTCTAATACTCTCACAATTGATCCCATAGTTAATGTGAGAGGGGATAAATTATGGATAATCTTTGGATGCAATACCAATTAGTTAGTACAATAGAGAGCGAGACATCCTGACTGGTATTTTCACTCGACATCGAGAATTGATCTTTGTTCATTGATACAAATCTACACTGTACTAATCAATGCGACATCCCTACATTTTGGATTGAACACTTTGCAAAAGATTGGAACCGACAACTTAGCGACCCCCATTGATTTGTCCCACAGTCATTATGTGGGAGGTAAATCGTGAAGAGCTTTGATACGATTGGTCAGGATAGAAGAGGATTATTTGAGCTCAAAGAGAGATTTTAAATCCTCCTTTAAAATTGATCCATGCTCATTTTGCAAGTGTCGTCCTATCTCAATCAACGCATCATCTCCGTAGAGACAAAGGATTGAACACTCGTAAAAGGTTGGAATCCGTCAAGCTAGCGATCCCCACCGATCTATTTCACGATCATTATAAGAGAGGTAAATCACGGAGGATCTTATGAGCTTTGACGTGGTAACCAAGACACATGGGATCATCTGAATTCAGGAAAGGACTTTGGATCTTCTTCATAATCGATCTTTATTTTATTCGTAAATTCCGTCGTGTTTTAGCCACCGTATTATCCCGTGGGGACGACGGAGGATTGAACACGAAGTGACTAACAGTGGGCGCCGTGCAATCTAATCCAGCTGAAACTTTATTTGATTTTCGACTAAAACTATAGTAACCCTATTGAAGGAAGATTAACTCTCGATTAGAACTTGCTGTGCACGCAAAGTTCAGTTAAATTAGGTTAGGTTAAACGTCGTTTTTTGATGAATTTTAGCTATTTATTTACTAGTTCTTTAGGAAAAACTTGTTTATCTTGCAAAAAAAAAAACGATCCGAGGGTTTACCGATCCTTTTCAGAGAATTATGTGGCGTCTAATTGGAAGGTGAGAATAAGAATGAGAATGGATTTGATAGTAGACGGGAATGAGAATGAGTTTTGTCATTCCAATAATATTGTTTGGTTTATAAGTTGGGAATGAGAGCAATCGACGGTGGCCGACGATCGGCGACGACGGTCGACGGCCGGCGATCAATGGCCGACGGCGACCGGCGGCGACCGGCTATCGGCGATCGACGGCGGCCGACAATCGGCGGCCGGCGATCGATGGCGGCCAGCAATCGACGACGGTCAACGATCGTCGAGCGAGCAACGGGCGATGACGAACGGGAATAAAACCCAAACCTCCCATATGAGATGAGTTTTGTTGATTCCCAATTATTTAGAATTGATTCTCAAACCCTTCTTCATAAAATTATTGACCAAACACTCTATATGATTCTTATTCTCATTCTCTCATTCCAAATCCACCAACCAAACGCCACATAATCTTCCTGAATAAGCCTTTTATTTGATACTATAAACTCAGAAGAAAAGAAGAGAACAAAATTTTCTCTCTTACATATAAAAAATCAATTATTTTTTTAAAATCAGTATTACAACACTATGACAATATTAATGTGTTGCGATGTTGATTTTTTTAAAAAATAATATATTTGAATTCCGAACCACTATAGAATTTAGAATGGATTCGATCGAATTTTTTAAAATTCATCGATAAATTTAATTGAAACTCATGGATAGATTTAGAAATTTTAGATTTTTAAAAAAGTAAGTAATATTTAATAAAAGAGGATAATATAATTAAGGTATTTATAATGTTTCTATATTAAATTATGTGTATATGTTAATTATCTTATAATCATATACTTTAAAAAAAAATTGATTATTGTTTTCTAACACGTATTTTAGAAATTTATAATATTTGAAATGAATCTGATAGGATATTTCGAAATCCATTAATAAATTTTGAACGAAATTTAAAGGATTTAAAAGGTTTGATTTTTTTTTTTTAAAAAAAAATAACAATTGAGATAAGAAAATGATACAATTAAAATAAAATATTTATAATATTCATATTTAATTTGGACGTCCCTACAATGAGTGATCGTATAATAGTTCTTTATAATATAAAATAAAATTACGTACGATACTTCGTTCTTTAAAATTTTATATTGACAAAAATTGTATACATCAATTTGTTTTTGTTTTTTTTTTTTGTAAATAATGGTCGAATTGGTGCATTGCCAAACCTGGCCCCTTTGCCACTGCTGTAGATATGGATCTTTTGAGAATATGCCTCACCGACAACCAACGGTTTAACAGTGCCTCTGATGACTGGTTTTTGTTGGAATAGGCCATAGGGTAATAATGCAATTTCTGTTTTAGGGGGAAAAAAAACAGTTCGATTATGTAAACTCATGTGGCAAATAGAAAAAGATTGATCTATAGTTTAAAATTATGATTTTTTCATGAATTAATATCTGTTATTTTAAAATTATTTTTTTTATTTATCAATTGAATTAGGACGGAGAGTTTACAAAAAAATTTTAAAAAATTATTATACATATCTTCCCTTGTTTTATAAGAAATTATTTTTAAAATTAAGTTCTCTTCTTAAAAAATGATAAAAAAAAAATCAACAAGCATATCAAATGAGAAATAAATATTTAATTGTCCCTACGGGGATGGCGCGATGGTAAGGCAGGGGGTTGTTTATAGAATGGACAGGAGTCGATTCCGGATGAGAGATCTAAAATTTCCCCTGACTTCAGATAGCTCCCCCTCTGCCTTGCCACTGTATCAAGGGACCTCGTCCTCTCCGTGATTTACCTCCCTCTCGTCGTAGCCCTAGGACTAGGAGTGTAAACGAATCGAGTCGGTTTGCGAGCTTTTCGAGCCTGCTCGAATAATATTCGGTTCGAATTCGAAATTATCGAATTCGAGCCGAACTCGAATATGTGCAAGTATTTTTCGAATCGAATTCGAGCGGAAATAATACTGTTCGCGAGCTGAACGCGAACTTTAATTTTTTTTAAAAAAATCGAATATTAAATTGAGTATCATTTTTCGAATATCAAACCGAGCATCATTCTAATATTAAATCGATCCTCAATTTCGAATAGTAATCAAACCGTTCGAATTAATATTCAAAATTTTCGAATCGAATCCGAACCCGAACTTTGATTCGAATCGAATTCGAGCCCAAAATTATTAAATTTTCGAACTTCGAATCGAATTCGAATATGTCAATTCGAACTTCGAATCGAACTCGAATACTAAATTTTTTTAAAAATTCGATTCGATTCGGTTCGTTTACACCCCTATCGAGGACAGATAGCAGGGAACTGTTAGTTGAACAAATTCTCAACTTTAGCAGAGAAATAAATATTTAAGTTTCCACAAGAAAATTAAGGAAATATTTGATTAGTAAAAAAAATTTCATTTTTTATTTTCTTTTTTTCCAAAAAATAAAAAATAATTTTTTTTATATATTTTTCATTTTTTTTTCAAAAAAAAACACTCCTTTATTTTTTAAAAAACGAAAATGAAAATAAAAAATAATTTTTTTATATTTTTCAATTTTTTAAAAACGATCTTTTATTTTCTAAAAAACTAAAATGAAAATTATCAATCAAATATCATTTTCTGTAATTTTCTCATTTTCTTAAAAATTAAAATAAAAAATAATTTTTTTTTTTACGAATCAAATGCTCCCTAAGTGATCAAACACAAACGATAAAATTCTTCTAAAAAAATAAAAATCAATTTTCAAAAAATATAAAACTTTCGTATTTCGGTAAAATATTTTTTATAATTTATCTTTCTTTATCTAACGTTAAAGATTAAAGACCGACGACGAAAAACAGTTTGATCATTTTTTTTTGCCTCAGAGAAATAAATATTTACACTACCCCAATACTCCATCAGTGGGGCAATTCGAAATCTCTACTGCTACTGCCTACTACTACTATATACATCAAATGTCTGATTTGGTTAAGTTAGAAGAATTCACAGGCCAGCGAGATAATCCGGGGATCGAATCGTTTGCTCTCGAGGCAAACTGCTGCAATGTCTGCAATGCCACAGTCGACAGACAGACTCGACAGCACGGCACAAAATAAAATAGAAAAAAAACCTTCTCTTTTTTTTTTTTTTTTCTTTTTTCTTTTTTCTTTTTCTTTTTCCAAGCTGAAATAATTAACCACGAGGCGCCGGCATCTGTTGTTTCCTGACCCTTTCTCCAGGCTGCACCATGCTGAACAACCACAACATTTTCATTAGTACAAGCGGTACAGAAAATCATAACAATAAATACTTTTTGCGAATTCGATTCGGATGATTAGTTCATAGATCAGATTATTTATGTTATTCTCAAAGTTCCTTTAGAAGATTTTACCAATAAAATGACGAATGAATATGTTATGTTATTAAATTATAATTCAAACATATGAAAATTAAAAACAGATGCCGGATATAAAAGAAAGAGAAAAAAAAAATTAACAATAATAAAATAAAATTTATTTAAATATAAATGTGATATAATAAAGAATAGAACTCAAATAAAATTTAATTGTTATTGTTATTTATCTTAAATAAAAAATAAGAATTTATAAGAATTCGAAAGTGACTAATTTCATGGACGACATAACTTGAGCTGTCCATCTTTAAAAAAAAAATAGCAACTTTTCAGAACTAAGGTTCAGATGGCTAGTTTCATAGACCAGATCACTTTTACTAATCTTTAAAAAAAAAAAAAAAACTTTTTAAGAACTCGACTCAGGTGGCTAATTTTATAGACCAGATTATTTATGCTGCTCATCTTAAACAAAAAAAATAGCAATTTCTGAAAGAAAAAAATGAACCACTATGTTAATGCCCTCCTCAATTGCCCCTACCAAGAGGAGAAATAAATCGGACCGGTACTAACGTAAACTACCTCAGCAAATCCAACATTTTAAGAGATCGATTTTCATTTGAAAAAAAAAAAAAACTCCTAGAGATCTACATATACACCTTACCACTACATTATAATCAGGGAGCTTAAAAATAACAATTTTTGAGAATTCGGCTCGGGTGGCTAATTTCATAGACCAAATTACTTATGCTACTCATCTTAAACAAAAAAAAAAACAGCAATTTTTTAGAACTCGCTTAGGTAGCTAATTTCATTGATCAGATTACTTATGCTATTCATCTTAAACAAACAAAAAAAAAAAGAAGCTTTGAGTACTTGGCTCAGATGCCTAATTCCATAGACCAGATTACTTATGCTGCTCGTCTTAAACAAAAAAAAAAAAAACAGTAATTTTTTAGAACTCGGCGCAGATGACTAATTTCATAGATTAGATTACTTATGCTACTCAAATAAAAAACTGCAATTTTTGAGAACTCGGTTCAGGCGGCTAATTTCATAGACCAGATTACTTATGCTACTCATCTTGAACAAAAACCAGCAAGTTTTAAGAACTCTGCTCAGGTGGCTAATTTCATAAACTAGATTACTTATGCTACTTTATGCTGCTCATCTTAAACAAAAAAAAAAAAACAGTAATTTTTGAAAATTCGGCTCAAATGTCGAATTTCGTAGACCAGATTACTTATGCTGCTACTAATCTAAGTGCAAGATAATGCGTATGGGCATCACCAAGGATGATTCAGTGTGCCTAAATACCTTTTTATCTTAAAGACACATCTTGAAACAAGGTTGTTACCTGATGTCATGGGGAGTGATGAATATCCACTGGGAGCCATGACTCGCAGCAAAATCTACTAGAGTTTCTAAGCTGATCTTGCGGCTCATCGCATCCTAAAAATACAACATTTATCAGTCAATGTCAATTACGGATGCCCACGCAAGAATGGAATGAGCTGGTCGACAACCCACCATGAACACATCAAACTCATCCATGGCACGAAAAGGAGCTTCTGTCATTTCATGAAGAGCTAATGCAAAACAAAGTGTGGAAAAGGAACGCTCGCCGCCTACAAAATATAATGTGTATCAGTTGAACCATCTTGTTTTCTGAAGAGAAGTAGATAACAGAGAAAATTCGACAGTTAAAATGTCAAACAAATTAGCAAGTCAATTTTTTTTTTAAAAAAAGAAAGAAATTATCAGCAACAGCATTGGTGCAGATTTTTATACGTAGAGATAATTGAATGGCAGAGGGAGAGGATGAATTGGAGAAGTATGAGTAAACTACTCTTAAATTCAAAAGGTACAAGAAATATTATTAGGTCACAATCTCACATATACACCGTCTCGATTGTTTGTCAAATTTATTTGACAATACTCTATGGGACAGATGACTTGCTGAAGCTTTGCATAATTATATAACCTAGTCAGCAATTTGTTAGGTCCTAAGGTTTGCCATAAATTTAATTTGTTGAAGTGATCAAAACATGCAATCTCCGTAATAATAGTTCATAAGAAATGGGCAATAATTCCACAAGAGGGAAGAGGTGAACAAGACCTGAGAGTCCTCTAGTATCACGAACTGCATTCCCAGATGCATCTTGAGGCATCTTCACCTACAAAAAAATAATGCCAATTGCATTTCAGAACCTAAGGGATTAATTCAAAAAATTATGCTCAATATTAGATATCAGAAATGAAAATATACTTTAGCCATGAACAAACAAGTAACGAGCAAGTACCTCGACAGACAAGACCTTCTTTTCATAATCTACCTTGACATGCCCACTAATGCCTTTCTTCCTCAAGTGTCCATTAAACCTGAACAAACAATCAAATTATGTGACAAATGCTATTAAAGAACTGGAGCATTTCATCATAAATGATTGAATTAAATGCTTGCAAAATTGCATATTATCTTTGCATAATCAAGGGTGTGCTATTAAAGATGAAGTACCACAAGAACTCAAGAAGTAAGACATTTCTTTTTCTTCTTGAGAAAATATATCGCAAAAAGATATTAAAAAAAATGTTCATTCTGCTGGTTATTAAATCAACTGAATGTAAACATGGCAATGGAAACAAAAATATAATGCACATACTGCCAAGTCAGTTGCCGTTTAAGAAGAGTTGCGTTTCTATGAAATTTGCTCAAGCGCAGATCAAGTGCCTTCTGGCATGCCTAGTAAACGAAGGCAACGAAATTAAAGGTGTCAAGGTGCATTAGCAATAAGATAAAAAGAGCATTGGGCATCAAAAGAAATTAAATTCGAGACGAGACATAATCCTCTAAAGATCAAGAAAAGAAAGATTTTCAGAGGTAGCAGTTATCATGAATTCATCCAGAGCTAACTAACCAAGGATAAAATAGAAAGACTTGAAGTTTATGAAAAAAACTACAAACATGAAAAAAACTAGCACAAAGAATAAGATTATCCTATTACAAAATGGAATAGAATATAAAATTACTAGCAGCAAAACAATCAAAATTATTATACTGGTACAACAAAGGATAAAAGCAATCCGGTCTCCCGCCATACGGGGTCCCGGGCCATACGGAGTCTCGGAGAAGGATCTATTGTACGCAACTTTACCTTACTTTTTGCAAGAGACTGTTTCCAGGATTCGTACCCGTGACCTCTTGGTCACAAGGCAGCAACCTTACCATAGCTAATAACAAAGGATCAGGAATTAAATAAATAGTAACAGCCTGAAATTCAAATATCACTGCAGCAAATCTCAATTGCTGATATTAAGCTGAATTCTAATTTTACAATTCATTTATCCCTAAATTTTTAGTCTAGTTTGAGAAATATTGGACATTAAACTGATATAACGGATATTAAAAGTAGCGAAAATGAGAAACATAATGTATGTCTTTCTCCTTTACCTACAAAGTTATGATAGTATTTCCTTTCCACTTCCTTTTCCATTTGTATCATATCCTTTTTGCCTAATTCTTCAGCTCTAACAAAAAATCCAACAAAAAGAAAAGATATATTGTTGGGCAACAATCAAATATGGCTCCAATAGATGACGAAATAAGGGCAAATTTTCCGAAGGGTGCACCAAAAGTTGAGAATCTCCAAAAGGCAAACCTGGTTTCAGAAAGTAACGAAGGCATGGACACACCTTCTCTCATATACTCATTACTCCACAAATCCCCTAAAGTCATTAAGGTGACTTGGTCAAATCATCTTGAAACTCGCACAGGGGTTTGCAGGCAACAATGACTAGTGGAGAACTGGTGTAAGGAAGCAACTTGATGTCTGCTCATGGGAAGTCTTGAGATTGAGCCACCATGAAGTTGTGTGTGCCATACAGAGACACTTGTTCCAAAGTTACTGGGAGACTACGTCATGGGTTACAGGAAGCCATGCAATTTCCTTTGTCAGTTGATCCTTGTGCATGGCGGAAGACAACAATAGAGAAAGATAGATCAAAGAGGCTTTCCTAACCCTACATCAGAGCATTGATACCATGTAGAGTATAATCATATGTTTATGTGGCATTATCGAGTATAATCATATGTTTTCAAAGATTCAACCTAAAATACTCATGTGAGATTAAACTCATTTGACTTTGATGTTTATATTTTTTAGTCTAAAAGAGAGAGAGAGAGAGAGAGAGAGTAACACATTTTGTATTATGTTTACCAGACTTAAAACATACATTTAACTTCTCACGGATCACTGAGTAAGTTTGGCGCTTCTTTGCAATTTTTCGCTCTTTTTTGTGATATAATGTTCTCAGATCATCAATAGATTCACTATGCCTGCAGAACAACCAATTAACCCATTAGTACTTCCCTAAGATATGAGAAAAAAGTTCCAAAGAAAATGGTGCATCATATGAAACCTTTGGCTCTCATGCTGAAGTCTTTGTTTCAATCTGCTTAACTGAGCACTTAGTTGCTCAGGATTAGATCCACTTAAGCCCCCTAAAGCTTCAATTTCACACTCTGGACAAATAATGGAAGCCTTCTTAAAATTCTCCTGGTGATTCACAAATAACATTAGTTCAACAATAATAGTATTAACACCTAGGACAACTCTGCAGTTCAAATAATAAACAAGAAATATCAAGCCATCGACAGTTCTAGCAATTCTTTACTATCTTCCAGTTTATCTTACATTAGAAAGAAAAAATAACTATATGAGCATATCTTCAAAGGCCACCTTTGCTTCAGCTTTAATCGTTGTTTATACCAGACACAATAAGCCAAATTCAACGCATATATCTAAGGAGGTTAAATGGCTCCACAATTGAAAAAAAACAGGTGACACTTCAACCCAAGGATAGAATGAACAGGCGAATGGATTGATTCATTGTTATTAAATACGGACTAAACCAGCCGGTCCCACTGGAGGAAAAGGGAACCAAGTCCCAGTCTGGTTCTATGATTGGATAGGAACTGCAGTCAAACCATAAAAAATCAGATTCAACCGGTGTGACAAAAACCAACCTAGTTTTGTCCAGGCTATATGGCTTTGACAATGAAGGAGTAAAATTATCTTTTGATAACTAAAATCATGATGGAAGTTGAAGCAATGCCCTTTTCCTAAACCCACCCTTCGTATTTTGATCTCTCGCTGCATGCTAGCGCCAACCCTCATTTTCCTCTGCATCTCATCCTCTTCATCTCTCGTTCTCACTCACAATGTCGCACCAACAAGGATGTCATCAACTGCATACTTCTTAATCCATTCATCCAACACCATCAACACGTCCATTTCGGTTGTTCATCCAGCCATCTGCTGTGGTATTTCTCCCTAAAATTTTTTAGGGTTTTCTTTTACATAAATTTAATTAATTAATTAATATTAAGGATTCAGATGTTCTTGAAAAGAATTGATAATTCCACAGGAAGACATAGATTCAAAGATTCAATAACATCTCTTGGTTCTGCATGTTATGGTCAGGAATTCTACCAGGTGAGTATTTTTCATTTATATATATTAATTTTAATATTTTTATTTCATATTTAGCAAGAGGCAAAGTTGGAGGAATTAATTCACTAGGAAATCAGAAGTTATAATTGTAAGCCACTGGCCGCAACATTTATATGTTCATTCAACTAACTTAAAGTTTTTCCAATTTTCATCCTTTAATTTTTATTTCTCATTGAAGGGAAGTCTTGATTTACTGCTACGTGACCTAGAAGTTACAAATCCGAGTCTCGAAAATAACCTCTTACAATACAGGATAAGACTATATACAATAGATCTTTCCCGGAACCCCACATTGAGGGAAGCTTTGTGCAATAGGCTGCCTTTTAATTTTTCTTTCTCATTCATACATTCATTCTATATTATGAAAATCAATATCTAATTGTTATTTTTCTATATAATTATTAGTTATGGCAATGGCAACCACATTGACACCATCAACAACAACATCATAGAGGAAAATTTGACATTGCAAGAGGGTTCAAGTTCTAAAAATTTGATATTATTTATATTCTACACCCAGTTTCTAGTTCTTAGTTAGCTTGTATATGTCAGTTCTTGGCTGAATATACAATTCGACCAATTGACCCACTACTTCAAATAGTGAACCAATGACGTGGAGCTTTTCCAATTCAGTTCTACTTGCTATGGATCAATTTTATTGTCATCAACAACACTAGGTTGATTGTAAATTGACACTTGCAGATCCTTGCAACATTATGATTCTTTAAACCTTATGCAGAACCGTTTAATTAATGCAGCATGTGACATATTTCTTGATAAATTCTCACGATCAATTTTCCCTTTAACAGAACTACAAAATTAATGCTAACTGATAGGTTGCCATATCACAAAACTAAACTTCATGTAGGACACTTGAATGAACCAATATACATCATTGATCAAGTAAAAAGAATAGCAGAAAAATTTAGAGATTCAAGCTTGAGCATGATGAGATGTGGATAGGATCTTTATCTTTAAGTTGTTAAGGTTGCGTTTGGTAGGACGTAATATAATTCAAGTTGTAATGGAATGTAATGTAATATTGATTGCATTACTATGTTTGAATAAAAATTGTATGTAATCTCGGATTACAAAGGTCATTATATTCTTTTGTTTGGTGTCCATTACAAAGACGATAGGAATGGATCGACGACGATGACGAAGACAATGACAACGATGACGATGGCGATCGACCGGCGGCCGACCGTTGTCAACCGCCGGCCGTCGTCGGTCGCAGGCGGCCGGGCGCCGTCGTCGGTCGCCAACGACCGACCGATCGATCTATGGCGACAACGGTCGGCAACGATCGACTTCGATTGTTGAGCATCTAATATTTTTCAGATTACGACTTGTAATGTAATCTGGATTACATAGGTTTTGCTTTGTAATCTAGATTACAAAACTTTAGTGTCTTTTGTAATTCAGATTACATTACATTACAATGTTAAGACAGTAACAAACAAAGGAATTTACCTTGTAATGTAATCTGGATTACATTACAAGGCAGATTACGGCATACCAAATGCAGCCTAAAATAATGATTCATAAAAAGCAGATTATTAAATACCAATATACTTAAATGCTAATCAGTTCGCTCATATATTGTAAACAACATCATGGCCAATTTAGTAAAGAGCAATTTAAACACCACAATTATGATGAAGAAAATAACCTGCCGCTTGTGTTGAAGATGTTCATGCTCTGCCTCTGCTTCTTTAATATCAGGTAGAACTTTCCTATGCATGACCCCTTCATAATGAACTTTCTCCTGAGATAAGAATATCAGCCAATGCTAAAGTATTTGTTGTTGTTGTATGTAACTCAAGATAAAGAGAACATACTGTTTCTGCAGACTGAAGCTGTTCTTCTCTGAGCAACAGTTCATGCTCTGCTTTTTCAATGGCATCAATATCTTCTTTCGTTGAATCTGCAAAATACATTGGGAAAGTGCATTCAACGAACAAAAACAAAGCATGAAGAACAATGATTTCCATGATTAAAAAAGTCAACAGAAGTAGAAAAAATTAATCAAATATGTTACATATTTCAGTGTAAAAATGGAAACCATATATATTAATATTTTGAATCTTATTTAGGTCACTTTGCAATGCATGTGGGTGCTTCATATCCAAGGAACACAAGATCAAAGGGATTGGAAGATGAAGAGTATTATTGTGCATACCACACCACTCCTTTAAGGAAATTTTGAGACTATTGACTTTTTCATCTGCAGTGGCTATCTTAACTTGGATTTTCTCTAGTAACATTTCCTTCCTCTGTGTGCTGTCTTCCAGTTGCTAAGGGAAAAGAAAAATAAAATAAAAGGAGGATTCAACAAGTGAGAACAGCAAATATAACCAGAGAACTATTTCTCCATTGGTAAAAGAGTAACTTGAAACTTACTGAAATTTCACTGGTGAGCTCCTCGGCGTTTGGTTCAGATGAAGCATTCTTTTCAGCAGCGTAAGAATCCTTCATTGCACTCAATGCTATTTGCTTAGAAGTCACTTTTCTTTCTTCACTTACCCTTAGTTTCTGTGCAGACAAACTGAATCTGTATGAGCAAGCATAACATTGTGAAATTGAGAATGAAATATTTACCTTTGCAATATGCAATTTGCCTTCAAGATCACGGAGTCCTTCCTCAGAAAGCCTTTTCTTGCCTTTGCACTCTCCAACATATTCTTTGATCTTAGAAACTTCATTCTGAAAAGAATATATTTGATCATCGACCCCACTGCATAGACGACCAGTTGTACCCCTTCTGTATGGAGGGAGTGTAGTCTGGACAGAACCTCGGTAGAACCTATTTACCAAAGAAAAAACAAGTGCCATAATAATCTGCACTATAATTAGGAGAAAGCCATCTTAACAATGAAAATATCAATGACAATTTGACTATTACAATTGCCAATATTTGCAGAAAAAGTAATTCCAAGATGTTTAGTCGGTATTATACAAATCTATATAAACAATTTTACCAGAACTAACTCCATATGTGGTACTAATTTTCCGAAGTTGTTCACAGCATAAAGCATTAAAGCAAGTAAAAGTAACAAATTTGTCGAAAAATATAAACTTACATCCTATAACCATCAGAAGTGTATACTTCCTTCAAATTTCGGATTCTCTGTTCGAACGCAACATATTTTCCAACTTCATAATCTTGCACAAGAACTTGCCTCTCCGCACCACCCTGCATCCGGAAGAAACAGTGATCAGATTGCAGTAGAATACATTTTCAGGCATATGCAAAAGTAAAACTATGAATGACCATTGCAAAATATATTTGAAATTACCAAGCTCAATTTTGCTTGCAAAGCAATCAAAGGAAAGAAATATGGATATATTAATACAAATTGAAGCGTTTATTGGCAATTATTATGAATTAATTGGAATTTGTTAGTTGTTGTTACTATTCATGTATGGTTAATATTGAACAAAAGGAAAACAATGTCACATCAAGCCATGTTTGTCTCTATTAGTGATCAGCTAAAGGAAAACAGTATCTCTGCAAATATTAGAGAGCAGCAAGTTCTCCTCATGGATGGACATACTCGCACTGTCACACAAGTGAATGAACTAGCTATATACAGATCATAAACACAAAATCCAATTCAACTAGTGTCATTCATTTCTGAATGTGTCCACCATCACAAAATGAAACAACAATATAAGTTGAGGTGAATCTAGAAAATATTTCCCTGAAGGTATCAGATAAGAAAACCATAAAACAATCAAAACAGGAGAACAAAAACGTCCAAGCTAACTCAAGAAAAACTCTTTCAAGCCAATTTGTCTTCCTGATTATTATCGGTGTTGCCTGTGGAATTTGTTTCAAATAAGATTCGAGGATGAGGTACATTAATGTTTTAACCTATTAGTATCTACAAGGTCCGTCCTGTGTAATTGGACCAGAACTTTTGCACTTATATGAAAAAATGCATACTTAAACTATTCAGTTTCATTTCATAAAATATTGTCAGACCTTAAGCACACAAAGTATACCTGAAGCATCAAAGTGACATTAAACGAACTGCTGACAATATTTTTATCATTCAATACTCCCAACAGATACATCTATAGTAATTCAGTGATTGTTCTCAACAAAGAAAGTAGTTTACAAACAGATATAGAAGTTTTTTCACAATAAACAATTGCACCTGTTTACAGCAGTTTTTAGCAGTTTGATATTGACCATCCAACAGAAAGTGTGTCTTAATAAAAGGGATCTTCTTTAAAATAACTTAAGAATTCTATTCAGAAAATAAACTGTGAAACATGGCCAAATGCAGCAAAATAATTTGTTTAAATCAAACTTCATGTGACAGTACCGAAGGCTCTAAAAGTTTAGGAAAAATATTACACAAAATCAAAACACTGTATCTAAAATCCTAATGTTTTACTAACCATATCTACCAGCACATTGAACACAATGGAATTCTCAATTTGCAGAAGCGATAGAGTAGTAGGATGATGTGTTGGAGGAAGCTTGTCATTTGGGATATGCAGCCTGCATATAATAACCAAATGGGAAAAATTCCTTGCATAATAAAGCTGACAGTAAATGAAACATAAATAAAAGAAGAAAGAGATACCTTGGTACTGAAAAGTCATAAATGATAATCTGAATATTCCTGTAGTTTGCTTCTCGAGAACAATCTCGTAAAACAAGTGAATCCTTATGATTGGTGACAATAAAAGCATCTAACAACTTCCCAATGGCAGAGTCAACTGCTAAGGCCCATAAATCACTGTTTTCCAACTTCTGTTGCATAAAATCCATGAAGATTCAATTTTAATTTTAAGCTATTTTATATATCGGATACAAAGAGAATATGAACAAACACATTCACGTAAAATAAGCCACTAAGAACATAATAGTAATAGATTTTCACATACAACGTGTGCTCCAATTGGACCAATAGGAGGGCTTTTGAATTTTTTATGATGCCTTTCAATAGATTGTAAAAGGCTCAGAACCCTTTCCCCACCAAATGCCGTTACCTGGAAACATGGAATGATTAATCAAGCAACGAAGGCACTTGTAATCAATCAGTGATAATGATAGATACGTAATACCTTGTTTCTTTGGCGTTGTTGAAGTTCATGTATTTGTGAACACAACTCCCTACATTGTCTTTCATTTTCCTCAATCTGCAGATATCAGCTCAATTATACAGGAAAAACATGATCAACAAAGAAATCAACCAGTGAATTAAGATAAACCCAGAAATGATGCTCAATGCAAGAAGGTAAAACAAGAAAGAGATCTCTTGGATTGGTCTGGGCAAAGCTCAAGAATGAGAAAATTGAGTTTAAGTGCTAACAACTACACACACACACACACACACACACACATATATATATAATTTATGCACCACCCAAGGCCAATCTACTGACCAGCGGATAACATCCAGACACAAGCAATTACTACCACACGGTATCAGGGCCTCATTCTGTGCATAGTAAGGTGTTCTGATAAAAATGTCAAGTAGAACAGTTGAACCACCATTGAACCTCACATAACAGCAGTGAAGGAAGATTTTGTGCTATGAGTTGGATTTTAGAACTCAATGGAGCTGGTAATTTTTACAATATCTTTGATATACTTTTATTACCTCAAAGGGTCAAGATATACCTATTGCTCATAAAGTCCAGTTCACAATATACCAAGAAGAGATGTATCTATAACAATATACCAAGTTCACAAAAAGATGATTAAAATCATAGGGGGCTGAACATTTAATCAAATGTATAAAAGGCAAAGTAAATTCATCTTGAAGTTCGATAATTTGAGAATTACAATGCATAATTAGCAAGGAAGACGAATACAACCTGAAGCATTTAACTCCAACATGATGAATCCACAGTGACTAACAGGGAAAAAAAAGTGCTAGAAACTATGAAGCAAGGAAATAGAGGATCTTCAGAAAAAGCATACTTCTTTAGAGATCTCAGAAACAGCATTTCTGGCAACTGACAACCTTTCTGCTGCAACGGATTCTTCCTCCTGTACCCTGGCATGGACAACATACAAGTTAAAACAAAAAAATTATTTCCATTTTGAAGTCGTCAGTCCAAATGTCAAGAAGCAATTTATAAGAGGCTTAAACCTTGTAAAATTGTCATGAGCCACATTAATCTCATTTTGCAGTTTCTCAATTTGCTCCTCTATCTTGGATGCTTCAGCCTTGCAATGAAAAATATATTAGGTGCACATTTTATATTCATGCAATTGCCAAGCTAGGAAGAGCAATGACATTTTAATGAATAACTTCAAGACATTTAAACTAGAAACAAACACATCATGCTTTTATCTTTAACATATCTCTGTGTGAAACCTTTTTCATATTGGTATTATTATAAATAGCTAAATAAGTTAATATTATTTTGATTAATACATACAATCAAATTCAATTGCGGATTAATTATTTCAAATTAGTGCTATATTGAATTCAATCTACCTCTATTAGAATCTAATTATATATAGTAAGTTCTGCTTGGGTGCGGATTCAGATTGCAGAACTAGATCATAGTTGGACCGAAGCTAGCTTCAATTGAATAGGACTCATTATGAATGAATCAAGATCATTTAGTACTTAGTAGTCTAATTTTATCAATAGTTTTACTAATATCAAAGGAATCGTGTATCCCATTCCATTAACATCCTTCATCTTCAATTCTCCCTCGTGCAGGACCTTCCTCTTTGCAACATGTGTTGCAATGGTATCATTAGTGATGTCAACGGCAGATGGTTAAAGATTGGATCTGTCAGGATGAGTTTGAGAATATTCCTTCAGTAGTTATCATGTAAAACAGTTTTTCAACATTGGGCTGCAACAGCTAAAGGTGCAATAATATGTTGTTTGCTTGACGTATCCAAAATTGAAACTCGATAGATTTGTGTCTTTGACAATGGACTATATCTATCTTCCTCATCAATAAGATCTTTAATTGATAGATCTTTAATTGCCTTGTTTGAACAGACATTTCATTGGATTAAGTTTTCATCCTTGGTTGTGATTCATTATATAGATGTGTTTGGTAAAGTGAATATGTGATCTATCAAAAGGTAACTTAGTTTACCACTTATAGCAGCTTCAACAACTTTGATCCACGAGGCAAAAGAACCATTTAGGTATTCTCCAGTCAAGGACTCAAACTTGGAAGCCTTGGAAATGTCCATTCAAGTCAAGTCATATTACAATATATTGACATACAAATTTCATACGAACAAAAAGGTCCATACTCAAGAATAGATCCAGTTCATTTTATCATTAAAGATAAGAAGTGTCAGCTTGAGTATGATAGAAGCATCCAAAGAAGCAAATATCATGAAGCCAAAACTGAAGGGGAAAATAATGATAACTATACTGACCCACAGGATGCAAATGCATAGGTCCACATGAAACAATGACTCAAAGAGGGAGGGAAGAAAAGGAATTACAGTTACAAAGGACAAATAGGAAAGTTAATTTTATTTTATATATACCCATCAACTTTGGATGGCATGGTCAGAAAAGCAACAGAATCTCTGTCCTATAAATGATGGCTGAAGGAACAATAAACATTATGCGGGATTGCACTTCAAATATAGGCTAAGAGCATTGTTAGACATGGTGTAACTTTTCACTAGAATAAAACACTTTGTATTTCTGAAAAAGTAGTTAATTTCCCATAAGTATGAATAGTGTAACAATACATGTGCACTACAAATTCTTGAATGCAACCAAAAGAGCAAGAAGACTACACTTGATCTACCTTTCAAGAATCATACCATGAAAGAAAATGCAGGACAATATTCACATAATATATAATCCTGAAATTAGCAAAAGCACACAAGTATATGTACAACAGAACCTAGAAAGCAAACCTGTGAATTTCTAGAATACTGCTCCTGTATATCATGAATTTGCTGCTCAAGCAACTTCTTTCGAGCTGTCAATTTCCTAGCTATGTTTGTTTCACGAGAATGCTCCTCCCCAAGCTCAAGCCTCTCTTTTGTAGCCTAAGATATCAAAACCAATTAGTCAAGACTGCAGTCAGCTAATAATAAAATTTGCGCAAAGCTACATTTCCTTGTTTCAACGACCCAATTCATAAACCAGCAATATATTAAAGTAGGATAAAAGGAGACCATGAAGGACCCATCAATATGGCATTGTTGCCTCAAACAACAAAGCAAAGTAGGTAAGCTGGATAAGCCATAAAAAACTAGGGAAGGTTTCTCCTTAACAACATACATGTAGACAACAAGTCCAATAAGAATGCTAACCAACATAATTACCACAAAACCATTTCTGCAGAACTAAGTTTCCTTGGCTCACCACATTCGTAAACATGCACCATATTATAGAGCTGAAACCCAAGAGAGACTCACGAATAGAACCATTGTTGCCTCAGGCAGCAATGCATATATGAGATGAGTAAACCATAAGCAAGTAGGGAAATAGTTTTTTTTTCCCCCAACAGAAATGGCAATTGCAATTTAGAATGCCAACATTATATGATAGAAATAATTAACCAAAAGACATATCCAAGTTAAATCACTCAAAACTACAGTTTAACAGTGGTAGAAGTTACAAAAACTACTTTAATCTTCCTCAGCTAAGCTTTTGGCATACTTAGAGATTGAAAACACAATATAAACTCTAAATTCAAGTCATTCTAATAAAGTGGAATAATTAGAGGAATATGCAAACATGGTATTGGGAAAAAACTTGTGACCACTTCAGACATAAAAATTTAAATAGACATGAGTATAATTATCCTAAAGGCAAACTTCAAAGCCCACAATATAGATAAAGAGACCAACCAGATATAAAAAAGTGAAAAGGATTCTATTGAACTAATTCAGAAAATAATAAAAATGTGTGCATGGGATTTATAGAGGAAAGGGATTACTGCAACTGTATGCAGTAAGTTTTTGACAATAACCCTTCCTAGACCCTTTTTCTACAAAAGTCCTATGCAAAAATTAAGATAAAAACCTTGATACTCTTGCATAAGAAGAATTGCACAGAAAGGTCAAGAATCATAGGGTATAAATCCCACAGCCAGCCACCAGAGCAAGAAAGAGAATAAGAGAGATACATGGCCTTGCCCACAACTGCCTCAGAAAAAAAAAAGACTACAACTCAGTAGAAAATAGGTCGCATACCTCTGACAGGCTCTGCTGCAAATTTTCTTTCATTCTTCTTGCTTCAGAAGTCTTTTCCATCAAGTGTGCAATTTTAGCTTTCTGAGTCGTAAGCAATTCCTTAATATCATCGACAATAGTCTAACAAGAAGCAATAAACAATAAGATCACAAAAAATAAATAATTCTTCAAAGAAAAAGTATCAAAATCAAAACAAAAGTTCATCTGAATTAATGTCATGCACTAAAAGTTAGCAATGTATTGTGACTAGTTAAAATGGAAAGATGTAACTAGAACCAAAACTTGATTGTCTCTTTTCAACAAGCTGAATTTAGCAACACTAGCTTCAGATATTATCATCTAAGACAGTCATGTTTTTCATAATTGTGGCCATAAAAAATAATTAGAGAGAAAAGTAGAGGTAATAATCGATTCCAGCATGAACCTCCTTTTCCCTATGTTAAAATTTTCAATTGTCTCTCCAATTACCACTACAATGATTTACTATTTTCTAATTACTTCTTCCTTGTTCTTTGCCAAGCTTTTCCATACAATTATTGGATTCTCATTAAATTCAGCTTTTGGTTTGGTAAACAACCAATTCATGTTTTTGACATCTATCAAGTCTTACATAATACTAATATAGTTGTAGGTTGAATCAACTTGGCAATTGCATAAATGCTGAGAAAACATTAAATAGAAGAATTATTATACTTTGAGCTCGCTGGTGTAGTCTGTAGATTCAAATGTAACTAAAGTTCACTAACGTTGGACTAGCTGGGATTCCATGCACATCACCCCCAACATGCTGATATAGTATGGAAGAGTATGGTATCAGACTGAAAACTGACCAGTATTTGTACCACTCTAGTATTTAAATCAAAACCCTATGGCAATTAGAATTTCCAGAAATTTATATGTGAAAAGATAACACTAAAAGAAGACACTGCAAGAAACTTTAGGAAACATTAAAAATCATTCATAAGATGTCATATTTGAGTAACAACTCATTGAACTTGAACCAAAAAGGACCAAAAACATTTGACAACATTTTATCAGCATACCAATATGCTTTAAGGATAAAATACTGGCATAAACAACCTATAAACTAACAGAATTATCTGAATATAGAGATATTTAGGAAAAAGGTTTTATTTCAATAGTGCATGCATACTAAGTAACAACAGGCAAAGGGAGGGAAAAAAACCTGTCATCTTAACCAGTAATATAGCGAGGATCAGATAAACTTATTATTCAATAAAGTATCAGGTGCAATATTTGTTCCAGACAATATAAGGAAAGCCAAATTAATGTATAAGCATGAGGTGAAGGTTAACCCCTGGTGTGTATGATCTTACTGTATATTTATCAATTCTGGCTTGACATGTAGGGATTCTGTCTTTGAGAATTTTAATTTTTTCACTTTGTTCCTGAATTTCTCTGTCAACATCATACACCCATGACCATGCCAATTTCTTTTTCAAAAGTTGTACTTCTTGAGCAATTTCCTCCACATGCTCCATGCTCTTAATCTTGTTACGCAGCTCGTCAAGTTCCTTGATTATGGGCCTAATTGATGACTCAAGTTCATCGACAATTGCATTAGCAGCATCAAGCTCAGTCCTGATATTTTGTAGAAGCTCGCTAACTTGCTGAAGAAGTGTAGCTTTAAAGAAGAACTGCACGCATATAACTTATTTCAGGTTAAAGGATCGTAGCAAGTATTATTTGTGTTACAACACTATAATGCTAAATATAGAAGGAAAATTCAACTTCTTCTCATGAGAAGCAATATAGCATCTTTTAAACTCATCTCTTAGGGTTCATTTACACAGATAGAAAGCCAAGAGAGAGAGAGAGATGCACCAAAAAAAAAAAACATATGACGCTCCTTCATCTATGTAGATGTTTTGTCACTTTTCCTCCTCTCCCTCATATCTTCCATCCAGGTAAAAAGGCCCTTAAAGTAGAGCAGGAGCAAAAATTCACAATAGAATACCCACCTTAAACTTATCCTTATCATTACCAGAATGCAAAAATTCTCTGCTTTTGTCCTGACTCATTATAACACACGGATTTTCAACATCAATCTGCAAGAATTGTAAACAAAACATGTCAATAATTATAATACAATAACCTTCATTAAGAAATTTAATAAATGGAATTTTGGAACATATCACCAAAGTAGACAATGATCAAATGTCTTGAATGAATACTTCAAGATGCAGAATACAAAATCCCTTTGCACAAATACAAGGTTCGACATCGGTTAGTGAGAGGCAAAATCAAAGGCCATATACAGTCTTTCACAGCATCAGTTAAGATAAGGTACCGTGTTCAGTTAAGATACTGTACTATGTTAAGTGTAGCATAATTCACTATTTCACTGCACATATCCAGAAACAAAGGCTATAAAAAAATCATAGAAGGACAAGACATATGGATATATATACTTTGTTATTTTTAAGGGTATATCCCATAAAAAAGTGATAGCAAATTAAAACAAGTTCAATTACCCAAGATGTACTGTTGCTCAGGACCAATGTTTTACCTACGTGGACAACTGCAAATAGAATGAAGATAAGCAGAAAATACACACGCACATGTATATATTGGGATACACTTAATTACAGAAACTCCAAAATGTCCTCCAAATTTTAACCTCAGCATTGCTTCAAAATTTTTAGACTTGAGATGCCAGACGGATTTAGGAGTACATAATTGCTTCATTGTCATTGATTTGGGTGCATCCTCTCACATCCCATCAAACTATGTACCATTCCATGAGTACATACAAAATAATCCCACGTAGATAGCCAATTCGGGTACATTAAAGTGCCTAAAATCAGCAGCAATAGTTGCAATAACACAGAATGAACCAAATGGGAGTTTAGAACTCACATTGAAGTGCTCCACTAGCTCACGTAGATCATCTTTCCGATTAGAAACCCTCTTTCCTGTATGAAACCAGAAAACTAAAAGATGAATAAAGCCAGCAAAATGGATGGTAAGCAATCATCCCTTAATTTTAACACCAATACTAGGAGAAAAACAATAATTTGATATCTTTTAACAGTTAAATTTCTCCAGTGATTTTGTACATACACAAAGAATTAAGTGGTGAAGTAAGTCAAAAATAACCAACTTTTAATGTATTGTGTTTTATAGCAAAGATAACATAAAATTATTTACCATGTTGATCCTTCAAGGCTATTGAGGTTGAAGACTCAGTAATCCTCCGTTCTATCATAATGATGCTGCCATAGCTTTCAGGCTTGAAAGCTTCTTCTCCGCGGTTTTTGATTTCAACAAGAACAAAAGCATAACTGCATGAATATAAAAAGTTAAGTCAACACTCTGCTATAAAACAGTGTTTATTAGCTGTGTTTGAAGAATCTTACATAACCAAAAAAATTGGCAGAAGGATAAATTTTGTGAACACCAAACCAACAAAAATGATATTCAACTGTCTAACAGATATAAGATGAATGTCCGTTCAAACTTTAAAGCTAAATAACATGTAGCCAAGGCAAAATACAATTAAAATATGCATGCAACAGTGATTCCATAAAGTGCAAACTAAAATACTTATAAGCGTTAAGCATTTCACTCCAAAATATAATAAATAATTAAATATAGAAGTGATAACACTAACTTTACAAGCATACCACAGTTAAATATAAAATTCGACTCCGAAGAATTAACAGCTACCATGAGAATGTAATGATAAAATAGATCCTATGTATTTGTCTAATTGAGTTTTCCCATGAACACATCAACAAAGATGGAGGTGGGGTGGAGGGAGGAGTGTGGAGGATTATACCAGAATGGCATTTTTAAAGTGGATAACATGCATGGGAAGAAAGAACCCTAGGCTTAGGAGGGAGTAAAAAATTAAAGTTGAGATGTAAAGACAAAAGGGAGGGGGCAATACAAAGCTTAATAAGGGCAATACAAATGTGGGCTACATAGCTATAATTATAAAATTCATAGAACCAATAATATGATTATCATAAAGTTATGATTAGGAACATGAATGTATGTCACATGTTCTCACATTTCCAAGTGTTAAAACATTAATGCCTACAAAGTTAAAACTATATAACAAGAGCATCTTGAAATGGATAAATACCAATATTCAGACAACATCATTAAATTATCAAGCAACAGTAAATATAAGTTTACAGGAATCGATACAAAATAAATTGATCTAGCATTGTCTTTCATTTGTAATTTGCATAGAGTTTCAACAACAATAGTTTAGAAATTTTCTAAGTTCTAGACTTTCTCATGAAAAGTCCAATAGGCAAATATCACAAGTTGTCAAACATGTGGCAATTGGATATGGTATGAGAAATCATGGATGTGCAATTAATAATTTATTTGAGAAATTATAGAGAAAACTAATTTTTAAGAGATTTGAGAGTAATATTGTTTGGAGAGTCGAAAGACCATCTCCATAGAAATGTACCGACTATAATTTCATTAAGAAAACGCCGGTCAGCCAAATGTACCAATCCGAACCATGCCTTAGCACACTAAACGACCAAAAAGTACATTCTCCTCCACGAATGTCTTGGAGATAATGCATACTATTGACTGATAAAGAGGAGGTAGGTCCTATATGTATCGAAGCTGGCAAAATGTCCATAGAGACTGGAAATCTTGCGTAAAATGAAAAGGAGAGAAAAAGCATTCCTGTCATACACATGCAATCGACAACATTACAAAAAAAACAAAAGAAAAGGAAAGAAAAGTTGAAAATGAAGGAAATTTGGAAGATACCTGCATCCCGTTTTTACGAAATCTTTCAGGGAGGAAGCCCTCTGCGTGCCCTTCGCTCGGGACCCAAAAGCGACGCAAAGCGCCGTAAGTATCGCACTTTTCCCGCCTGCTCAGTACATCTCAAATTGCAAGCAGGAATCCAAAAAAAAAAAAAAAAAGACATAAATAAGTCGTAATCGACGCATACTCCCATTTTGGCCGGTGATGAAGTTAACCCAGTCACCGAACTCGATCTCAAGGCTGCTGTGGCACATGAAGTTCTCCAGGCGGATCCTCGAGATGATCCCGGCACCGGGTCTTGCCGGATTCCCTCGCGCCTCCGCGAAAACCCTAGAATCTGTCATCCCTCCCTCAGTAGCCCTGGCAAAGGGGGAGGAGAGGGACGAAGATGCGAGAGGAACGCCGGAGCGGCGGAGACAGCGCGCGAAGAGCCGAGTGGAAAAATATCCAGTTCGACGCAGAGGCGGCCGAGCCCAAACTGGTCGACCGGGCTTTTCAAGGTTTTTTGGGAGGCCGAGTCCGGCCCGTCGTATTATTGGCCGTCGCTGAGTGTGAACACGACCGGTCTGATCCGAGCAAAGCAGACCCGGTCCAACCAATCTTTAATTTGAAATGTAAAAAAACATTTTAAAAAAAAATGTACTTTTTTGTAAAGTTTGGGAGTGAACTGAAGAAGAATCAGACAGACAGCTCAGTGGACAGCAGCAATCAATTTGAAGGCGACACGTTAAGGTGCCTTTCAAAGTGCACCTACTTTTTGTTTTTAAAAACACACACTAAGTTTTGAATATCGTGAAAATGTGTTCCCTTTCCTTATAGTTTCATTTCAAAATGTTTCCATTGCTTGTAGTTTTTTTTTTATTGCATCAGAGTATTTAATCAAAGATCTGATTAATTCATAAGAGTTATCGTCTCTCCTCCATGGATGTTAGAAATGTCTAACTAATAATTAAGTTTGATAAAATCATAATTCACAGTTGTATCATTTTTGAATGACGATCCAATATCAAAATCATACTTCGTTCATCGAATAAACTCTTAGATATCAGAATCATCCGAATAGATTTTTGTCGTTACACTTGTGCTCATGGGACAATAATTTTTCTTTTTCGATTTCTTTCCAACACAGTGCCTATATTGACCATCATCTCCTCTTGCGCCTCCTTTTAAGAGTGCATTTGGTGGGTTTTTTTGTTTGATTTAAGTTATGAACAATTATCTGATAATTGTTCATTAATTAATTATAAAAAAAATAATCTTTTTAGGAGAATTGGAACACCTTGGGGAAGCAAAGTTTTTGTTGATTCTCGGATCAGTTAAGAATTTTTTTTTTCAATATTAACTCTAGCAATGTATTAAATGTAATTTGTCAAAACTCAATTGATTAGTCACTCGTCGTCGATCGCCGCCACCGCCCGTCGTCGTCGTCCTCCGTCGTCATTGCTCGTCGTCGATCAACCATCGTCGAATTGATTGAGAAAAAACAAAGGATAATTTAATAAAATGTTAAACTAAATTATATATTAAAATTTAAAACCAAACAACTTTATTCCAAAATTATGTACATGCTAAATGATCTAGAATTAAGATGTTCAATTCAATCTTTAAATATTCATTCACAGTTTAATTTTTTTATCATAGTGTATTTATGAAGTTTTTTTCAATTAAAATGATACATTAAGAACAAATTATTTATACCAATATTTTTTATTTATTCCAATGATCAACGTAATATATCTCGTCAAGACCGCAGTAGAGTATGAATAATTGTAGAATCGATTATTATCAAAAACAATCAGTTCGAAATTCTGAATAATTAATATTAATTTAAAAAATTAAAAGTTAAGTACACACTAAATGATAGAAGAGTCGCGATAGGATCAAAGTCACAAAATTAAAAAATAATAAAAATAAAAATAAATAAATAAATGTCACATGGCAGATGCCCGATGGATCCGACCGATCTGGAATCCGCAGTCTGTCCCACGATAATTCAAAGCCTTCAATTGACAACTAAGCTCACATGCTCCTCCCATAATAATATATATTTTTTCCCTTAAAAAAAGTTTATTTTTGGGTTGTGTTTAGTTATTTCTGCAGTATAAATAAATTAAAATATTTATAATAAATTGTCTCCGATGAAGTGCTCTCTTTTCTAATATACCTTTTTTTTCAAAATAAAAAATGTATTTGTTTTTTTTTTAATAAATGGAAAGTGAGTTTGTAAATGCTTCTGCGGAGCAGGCGCTGCTAAAGATATATTTGATTCGGCGTCCGCATCAATTTCCATTGACGGAGATCGGAAATACGCGTCGCGAGCTGTAGGCATCTCAGATTTATTTATCTACGGTTCACTTCCCTGAGTGCCAAAACGTCCGTCGGTCGCCGCCTTTCTCCTCCGTCGTCCGCCTCCAGGTCCGCTGCTCTCCCCCTCTCCCGAGCAAATCTCTCTTAAAGTTTGCTTTTTGATGGAGTTTTTCCGGGTTTTTTTTTTCTAGCTGACTGCTTGATTTTTGAGGGCCTTGTCTTAGTTCTATCTCGCTGAAAGTTTGATTTTGGATGGGGTTTCTCAGTTTACTGTGTGCGTTTATGGATCGCTGTTACTGTTTTGTTAGGGTTTCTGAGGTCTGCTGTTGTTTCTAGTATCAGCGCCTTTGCTTGTAGCTTTGATTTCTTCTTCTTCAAACTGTTCTTCTTTACCTTGTTCGTTTAGCAAATCTAGTGTCTTATCCGCTGTAGTTAGAAGTATTTTTTTTATCTTTTACCTCTGCTCTTGTGTACTTTTTTCCCGGTTTATCTTCTATTATTGTCACAATCCTCGCACTAAGCAGTTGAGTTTTGTGAACCACAAAGCATAAGTAGGCTCAGCTATTTAAGGATCACTGTACACCTGGTTGATCCACTATGGTTTTTTTCATTTAATGTCAATTGTCTTTTACTGGTCTGTGACTAACTTATTTTGCTGCTGATTAACCACAGCAGTGCATTGATATGCAGCATACTCACAAGATCCTTATTATTAATACTTTTTATTTACCGTTTTGTAAAGAAGAATGCCTTTTTTCTATAACTTACTCTTTGATTACTTTTCTCCCCATTCTGCATGTTGAATGGCAAGCTGGTTGTCATACACTGATCTGTAACGTGTGGAGTTTTACTGGTTTGTCTCATGATACGAACACTATTTTGTTTGACTGAAAGAAAACTATTTAAAAATTCAGGAAATGTTTTAACAGATCTGTCGAGCCAATTGCGTATAGAATTTTATGGGATAGTTTACTGGAATCTATATTGGCAGCGCATGTTTCTCTGTCATAGAAATATGCAATTAGTGCAGTTACTGAATGATTTTGTTGCCTCGACCTGAGTTTTGGGTGTATTGTATTTAACATGCTCTAACATTTAACATGATTGTCGATTACATTTGACTGAGAGAATCTTGATACATGATGTTCTATAATTGTGAAACGTCTTTAGAGTCTAGTCGAGTGTTTTTAAGTAACCGGTAAGAGGTTCGACAACCATTTGGTTTACTATATTTTTTTGCTTGTAGTGAAATTTTTGCTTGGTTTTGGAATTTGAAACACATGAACTCTGTTGACCAAAATCCAATTTTTTTCATTCTCTATTATTTATATGATTGAAACTTTCTATTTCTATGTTACAGTTTGGGGACTTTCATTAGGCGCACTATTGTGGATTTTCAGTCGAGCATCTGCTTTTAGTACTCTGTTTGCGTCAATTTGATTTGGAAAATTATTATCTGAAAAAGTGATTATGTGAGATCGCAAGTATTCTTCAGACATATTTAATCTACCTGATTTCTCACTTATTAGATGCTTGAGTGTTTCTTCATTCCCACAAGCGGGCATTCTGAATGTTGTCGTATATGGTATCTGATTGTAGATTTATTTAATGTCAGTGAGAAAATAAGTCGAAGAGCTTGTTAATGGACTTTCTCTTTGTCGAAATGCAGGTGCAAAACATGTCTGATCTGCAACAACCGCTTGTACGGCCCAAGCGAAAGAAAGTCTTCGTGGACTATCTGGTCCAGTTCAGATGGATACTTGTCATCTTTGTTGTGCTGCCAATTTCTTACTTAATCTACTTCGGATTGTATCTTGGTGATGTGAAATCTGCTATGAAATCAGAAAAGCGTCGCCAGAAAGAACACGAAGAAGATGTAAAGAAAGTTGTTAATCGGCTCAAGCAGAGAGATCCCAAGAAAGATGGTCTCGTGTGCACAGCAAGGAAACCATACATTGCTGTCGGGATGCGTAATGTTGACTACAAACGCGCAAGGCATTTTGAAGTCGATCTCTCCGCTTTTAGAAATATACTTGAGATTGATAAAGAGCGGATGGTTGCTAAGGTGGAGCCTCTGGTTAACATGGGCCAGATCACTCGATATACAGTTCCTATGAACCTTGCACTGGCAGTGGTCGCTGAGCTTGACGATCTCACAGTAGGAGGACTCATCAATGGTTACGGAATTGAGGGGAGCTCACACATATATGGTCTCTTTTCCGACACAATTGTTGCCATGGAAGTTGTACTTGCCAATGGCCAAGTTGTGAGGTGCACGAAGGACAATGAGTACTCTGATCTTTTCTACGGGATCCCTTGGTCTCAAGGAACCTTGGGCTTCTTAGTTTCTGCAGAGATAAAATTGATACCCATCAAGGAATATATGAGGCTTACCTACACTCCTTTTAGGGGAAACCTAAAGGAAATTGCTCAGGCCTATGCTGATTCGTTTGCGCCCGGAGATGGGGATCCAGCAAAGGTTCCTGACTTCGTCGAGGGGATGGTCTATACTGCAACTGAGTCTGTGCTCATGACCGGGAAGTATGCATCGACAGAAGAAGCTAAAAAGAAGGGCAATGTGATTAACAGCATAGGTTGGTGGTTCAAACCTTGGTTCTATCAGCATGCACAGACGGCTCTCAAGAGGGGTGAGTTTGTCGAGTATATTCCCACTAGACAGTATTACCACCGGCACACGAGATGTCTGTATTGGGAAGGTAAGCTCATCTTGCCATTCGCCGACCAGTGGTGGTTCAGATTGCTGTTGGGCTGGATGATGCCGCCCAAGGTTTCTTTGCTCAAGGCCACCCAAGGTGAAGCTATTCGAAACTACTACCACAATCATCATGTGATCCAGGATCTCTTGGTTCCTCTGTACAAAGTCGGAGATGCTCTCGAGTATGTTCACCGTGAAATGGAGGTATCTATGCTTCACTTGCTGAGCATTGAAAGGAAATTTGCTGATTTGTTTCTGCTTAAGTTGGAATTTACTCTTGCACAAATCTTTATCATAATCTATACTTCATCGAAGGATTCAAACATTCAAGCGCCTTCAAACACTTCATTTCGCAATTGCGAATGAAAACGCTCGGGTTACTAAGTTCTTGTTTGTTTATACTACTACAACAACAACAACAAAGCCTTATCCCACTAGGTGGGGTCGGCTATATGGATCCTTCTACGCCATTGGACTCTATCCCTTACTATATCATCATTTATATTTAAATAAATTTTATCTTGTTTTATTGTTGCTAACCAAGTCTTTTTTGGTCTTCCTCTTCCTCGTTTGATGTGTATATTTGGTATAGTTTCACATCGCCTAACTGGAGCATTTATTGGCCGTCTAAGTACATGTTCGTACCATCTTAAATGTGTCTTTCGGAGCTTTGCTTTAATAGATGCAACACCAACTTTTTCTCTAATGCTCTCATTTCTTATTCTGTCCATCCTTGTATGTTCACACGTCCACCTTCTTGTTTGTTTATACAAACTTTTATAATTTTCAGTTTGTGAAACAATGCCTAATTATCTGTTGGAGTTGAACATCCTTATTAGGAATTGATCTTCACTTGTTTTTTTTTACTTTACAGGTTTATCCGATATGGCTGTGTCCTCATCGATTGTTCAAGCTTCCGGTGAGAACGATGGTGTACCCGGAGCCAGGCTTTGACCATCATCGCCGACAGGGAGACACTAGCTACGCGCAGATGTTCACCGACATCGGTGTTTATTATGCCCCAGGTCCAGTGCTCAGGGGCGAAGTGTTTGATGGCGCGGAAGCAGTCCGCAATCTCGAAGAGTGGCTAATTCAGAACCACAGTTTCCAGCCTCAGTATGCAGTGTCTGAGCTCACCGAGAAGAACTTTTGGCGGATGTTCGATGGCTCCCACTACGAGCACTGCCGCCGTAAGTATGGAGCCGTGGGGACATTCATGAGTGTGTACTACAAGTCCAAGAAAGGAAAGAAGACCGAGAAGGAGGTGCAGGAGGCGGAGTCTGAAATCCTCGAACCGGCTTATGCCGACGAAGCTTAGCCCGACTAATCTTGATGTAGTAGTAGAATCAGCCATGTGCTTCAGTTTCCATTTAGATTTGTTGTTGTAATGCACCAAGTCTATGAGTTGTCGTCGCTTGCTTACTGAGTTTCTTGTAGTTCGTCTGGGGACAACTAATCTTATTGTGTCTTGAATAAGCAAATGCTACCATTTGAGAGTATGAATGCCCTTCGAGTAACTTCTTCGCCATGGGATGGTTAGAAATTTGAATGGAAACAAAAAAGAAAGGTGGAATAGATTTTAGTCTTACATTTTGAAAATTTTAAGATTTAACAATTGATTTATATTTTTTTCATAAGTATGTATATTGTGACTAAATATATAGGGAGAGATTCTCTGTAAAATATTGGAACCGTCAATCTAGCAGTCTTCATCGTTTTGTCCCATGGTCATTGTGAATAAAGTAAATCACGGAGGGCCTTATGAGTTTTGACGTGAAGGTCATCTAAATTCAGAAAAAGATTTTAGACCTTCTCCGGAATCGACTTATGTCACTTCTGTAAGTATCGTCGTGCTTTAACTACCATGTAATCTCTGTGGAAACGAAAGATTCTCTCTCGTGTAGGTGTGCAAATTCAGGATTCGGATTTATTAATGTAATTAATGAAAATTCTTATCACGTATAATGTCTTAATCATTCAAAGCTGCTGGTTAAGTTTTTGCTGACGAATAAAAGCAATTAAGGATTTTTATTTGGCTAGTCTTGAGGGAGGGCTCCTATAAAAAGAGAAGCAATGAGCAATTAAAGACTTCCTCTCTTTCTTTATATCGAGTATTTCTTCTACTCGTCAGAGCTCTTGTGATAGCACTCGAGTGTATTTTAGTTCGTTGGGACCATCAGTGCTCGATGAAGATTACGATTTCATCATTGCATCATGAGAAATAGTCGATCCATTACAACTTCGAAGCACCTCGAAGATGGAATGAATCTATTTTAAGAAATCTGCATTGAATGTATATCTGACTCTTCGGTACTCGAGAGACTCAACACTCAACCATTTGGATCTCGATCTTGGTGATTCGACGATCAAGTCATTCAACATTTGGACTCGTCCACTCGACAATTCGCCCACTTAACACTCAGTCTTAGTAAATCAGCTTAGTCTTTTTAGATAACGTGAGATAATCAGTTCAAGTCATTCGATAAATAAATTTAAATTGATTTATAATTTCAAATTTAGACTATTATTCTTGTATCTTCGGACACAATTATTCCAATTGAGATTCAGAGAAGCAACCCGACTTCGTAACTAAACTTCGTTCTTGCAATTCGACAATGTGAAACATGAACACGAGATCAAGAGAGTCGAATCTAAGCATCAAATATTGTTCCTTAGAGACCGTAAAATTAAAAAGATCATCTTATTCAGTTAATTAATAGTGTTCTTAAAGTTGATCTGAACAAAATGGTGACTCTTTTCTGCAAAAGTTGAGAATTTGTCCAATTAGTAGCTCTTTGTTACTCGTCCCAAGGCACTGACGAGAGGGAGGTAAATCACGGGGAGGACAAAGTCCCTTGACACAATGGCAAGACAGAAAGGAGTCAATCTGAAACCAGAAGATATTTTAGATCCTTCATCCGAAATCGAACTCTGCCCATTCTAAAAACAACACTCTGTCTTATCAGTGCACCATCCCATGGGGACAATGCAATATGGAAATAGATCTCCAATGAAAGGGACGATTCATTTGCAACTCTGTCCGATCCATCATTTTAAATTTTATTCATTTATATATAATTTTATTGTAAAATATACAAAAATATTTTTGATCTTCCTTTTAGTAGCTCCTACCTTTGATCCGATCTTGCACGTTGGAGCCATGTGTCACGGGAAAAGATTACGTTAATTAATTATGATTATGCCCACAGCTGCAAACCAATTAAATGACTAATAAGTGACAAATTAAGTACAACTAATCGGCGCATTATTCTTTGATTAATTGTCATATGCAATAATTTATTTTTTTTAAGTAAAAGTATTCGTCAATTTTTAATTAAAAAAATTTATTGAGAAAATTTAAAATGCCCCTTTATTTTTATCATCACAGAGTTTGGTATTTTGAGCGCTATCGTTTTCTGTGCGACTAGTGTGCGACGATTTCTTCGTCATCCGATCAATCATGATTGCACAGTAAATAAGAAATATATAGTGTTTCTTCCGCCGCCAGTGATTGGTTAGATTCCGACCGTGATATGGTCAGCATTTGAGTCCGATTGGATCATGGCCGCCAATGCCACGACCACTAGCGGTCGCAATTGCGCATTTTCGATCGCGTGCACGCATCGCACAAAATGGGTGCTCAAAGCGCAGGAGGTTAGATTCCAGCCGCGGTTCTCGATCAAATTGATCGTGATATGGTCGGCACTAGAGTCCGACCGGATCGCGGCCAGATTTCGACTGGATTACGTTCGAAAATGGATGCAATTGCGGGCGGACTCCGGTGCCGATTGCAATCGCGGTCATTTCCAATCAGAAACTGACCGTGATCCGGGCGGACTTCGACAGGATCACGGTTAGATTTCAGTCGGAATCCGACCAAGCCGTCGACGAATTCGAGCTATGGCAGGTGAAATCGCAGCGGAGGAAGCACTGTGCATTTCTCATTTATTGTTCAATCGCGATCGATCGGACAATGCGAACAACGAAAATACTGTACATGTGAATAGTGAAATCATGAGGAGAGCTCAAACTGAACGTTCATTTTGAGCGTCCAACGTAACAAGTCACTATATATATATATAGTTTTTTTCTCCTGCGCGACCATTTCGTCCGCGCCCGTCCGCACCACACGCGAGCCGCACGCATTGTCGTCGTCGCCGTCCGGTCACCGTCGACCATCGGACTGGGCGCGATCGACGCGCGACTCATCGACGGTCCGACGGGGCTCGAATTCCGACCGGTTAGCGCCCGAAATCCGACGTAAACCGGCCGAAAATGACCCCACGCGGCTTACCGATTCGGCCGCCGATCGGCCGACCGAATCGCCGCTAGAATCGGGCGGTCGCGCCGATTTCGGCGGGCGATCGGCTCGATTCGACCGAATTGCCGGAATCCGACGGCGACGAACCGACAGACGCCATCATATTGGCGATCGTGGAATCCGGCCGGCGGAACCGGCTGGTTTGCCCCGATTCCGTGCGCTAACCGCTTGAATCCGATCCCCGCTTGATCACGGCGAAGTCGCTTGCGTCGATCGTGTCGGCCCGGCCACAGGATCGGACAAAGGCGGCGGCGTTGAGCGGATGGGCACAGAGTCGGCGTGGAGCGGACGAGCACGGATAATTTCATCGCACGGTAGAAAATTTATATATATAGCAAATATTGTTTTAATTTGATCGAGAGTTGCTGAAAATAAGCGATTGAGAGCAAAAAATTGTTCCGTGCATAATTAAATCAATAAGAAAAAATCAATTTTTTGCCCCAGGGCAATGGCGCGTCGGTAAGAGCTTGGAGGGTCCCTGGAGCAAGCCATGGTTCGATCTCTGCCGGCTGCAGCTTGCGGAGGGAATTCCGCCGTTTTCCACTCGCCATGTTATGAGGCGGGTTCCCGCTATCAATGGGTTGGTGTAAGTGCGACCGATTGGCGTTAAACCTCACGTACGACTTGGTGGCGCTCTTCTGATTTACCAGTGGCCGGTGGAGACTCTTCGGAGGCGTCGGGTCGGTTCACTAAATGGACTTGGGCGGCTTGATACCACTTGTAAATCAAAAAAAAAAAAAAAAAAAAATCAATTTTCGTTAAATGTAAAATGCACACATTGATAAAATAAATATCTATTTTAATTAATCTTCTTCATGTTAATTATAGAATCAATTGACAAGAATGGTGACGCAACGTCATGTGAAATAATAATTCAGCGAATAACGTGCACACATTAAATACATTGCACTATTGCAGGCCAACTCATATTCTTTTTTTATCTTATTTAAAGAGGAATATGATGACCCAACAATCTTTAGATAGGATCGGAAGACATTTTATTTCTCAAAAAAAAAAAAATCAATTCTATTCTAGATCGATTTTTTTCTATTGTAATAATTTCATCATCCAAGAAGTACTAAATCTACTCCCGAAGGCATTGAAGTTAGTACGATAATAAAATTGTACTATAAATAATGATTAATCTTCGAAGATTATAAATTTTTTAGAATGTCTGTCATTCTACCGTGCTAGTCCTAAGTTAGATAATATGAGCTCTGTAATTTATCTCATTCGTATTGATTATGAAATTGACTAACAATGAATTGTCTTTTACATCAACTTATATTATTTTAATTAATTATTTTTATTAAAATAAATCGTAGCAAAAATAAATTTATTGAGTACATAGGCTTCGAGGAACTTTTGTTTTTAATGATAATTGAGAAGAATATTTAATATTTAATTATTACTTTTGGACATAATTATCACGCATAAAAACAAGATCTAAGCGTTGTAATGTTGGTGGATCTTGATGTTTTTAAAGCACATGGTCACGTTAACTTGATTCAATTTTTACATATTTTTTTTATCGAATTAGAATCTTGTAAATAATTGCTTAAGTCAGACGATGTTATTGGAGATTTTATGATGAAATAATTGAGCAGAATTAAGTCTAAAATGAACTAAATCGCTGGAATTGCTATTCGACTTTAATTTGTTTTTTTTTTCGGGTTGAATTTAGTTCATTTAGATGGTATGAAACTCTCAATTTGATTTTTTTTTTATTATTTAAATTTTTTATATTTTTTAAATGTAATTGATTGATTAGTAAATTTAATATTATAAATTGTTATTCATTTTAAGGATTACTTTTTATTAATTTATAAATTTGATAAGAAATATAAACTTTATTTTGGAAATTTACCGAATCGATCAAACTTATTTACTATTTATTTATTTGATCATGAATAAATATAAATAAATTTGTACTCTTCGTTGCTTGTGTACGTGACGTTCGATTCACTCGTGAAACCAAATTGTCCGTTGAAATTTATTTATATTATTTATGAAGTCGATCATTTTTAAAATTAATTAAATCGAAAGTTTAAATATTTATATTATCAAAAATAAATAAGTTCTTATTAGATAAAACATCTGATCATAAATATTTAATTCATTTAGAGTTTTATTACTTAATTCTCTTAGAGATTTAACGAGTCAATAATTAAGGTATCGTAAAGTTGTCTTTATGGGGATGACGTGGTGATTAAGATACGATGATATTTATAAAAGTTACATGAATCGATTTTTGAAAGAGTTTAAAGTTTTTTTTTTAGATTTAAATGATTTCTACACATTTTGATCATCATGTCAAAGTCTATAAAATCTTCTTTGATTTATCTCTCTCATTATAAAATAGACCAATAAAAATCACTAGATTGACGATTCAATTTTAATAGAAGGTATGTAGAGTTTACGGTTAAAGTTAATGGTAAACTAACTAGTTCGCCATCATCGATAATCTTTTTTTTTTTCATCCAAAGAAAAATATTAATTAAACGATTTATTTTATTTAATTTGCCAGCTAAAAATCTCGTTCCACTTGTCTTTCCCTTTGTCGATCGATTCGTCCTCTTCCTTCTCTTTCCCTTCTATAAATACTCCCTTCCCTCTTCCACATCACACAGTCATAATTAGTGCAATTAATCTCCCACTAATCGACCCCTTAATCCTAATTAGCTGCTTAATCGAACTCCATGGCATCAAATAAGCCCGCCGGCGCCACCGTAGCCGCCCTGTTCCTTCTCTTCAACCTCCTCTGCTCCGCCGCGGCCTGCGGCACGAGCAGCTGCCCCACCCCGTCGCCGCCGAGGCCGAGGCCGTCTCCAGCCGGGAAGTGCCCGGTGGACACGCTGAAGCTGGCGGCGTGCGCCAACGTGCTCAACGGCCTCCTCACCCTCGGCGTCGGCAAGTTCCCCAAGCAGCCCTGCGAGTGCTGCACGCTCCTCGACGGGATCCTCGACCTCGAGGCCGCCGTCTGCCTCTGCACCGCCCTCAGGGCTAACGTCCTCGGCATCCACCTCAACGTCCCGATCGACCTCAGCCTCGTCCTCAACTACTGCGGCAAGAAGGCCCCCAAAGCCTTCCAATGCCCTTAACTCCGCCATCAATCACCATCATCTTCTTCTACTTTATCGTCGTCGTCGATCGTCGTAGATTCTTCTCGTCGGATTCACATCAGTTTGATCTTTCTTTCTATAATTCTATGCATTGAAGGTCATGGAGTGTGCGAGTGTTTGATTTGGTTTTGTTTAATCAGTGTTGTTGTTGCACTTGTTTCCTTCACATGTTTATTAATTAAGTGAATTTTAATATTGTGGTAAAAAAACATTTGAATTATTATTCAAGTGGAAAAATAATTTATGAATCCTAAAATATTTATTAGGGAAGGAAGAGGTTGATTAGATCTTAATTGTGTGTGAATTAATTAAGGATATTAGTGATCACGGGTTAATTAATAGTTTGTAGGACAGTTTGTTTTGTCAGCTTAATTAATGATTAGGTAGATAATTGAGGATTGAAGATTAACCCTAATGAATATTAAATTTTTTAGTTTAATTAGTTAATTAGAACAATGGACAAATCAATATTTAGAATAATAATATTATAACATATGGACTTCTTTTTTTATTCTAAAAGGTTATATTTTCTAAATCCTAACGGGCATGTTTAAACTAAATTTATATAATATTTTTGAACAAGTTCCATTTTTTTTTAGAAAAATAAAAATATTAAAATATACATTTAAAAAAAATGATGGAGAGCAAAGTGATATAAATATAAATTTTATAACAATTTTAGTCAAAATCATTACGGTGATAAAATGAATATATTGAAAAGTCCAACTAATAAAATTACTAAAAAAAATTATAATTATGTATTAATTCTTTTGCATAAAATTAAAATTTGAACATTTAGACAGCGCTTTGAGATTATTACAATTATATTTTTCAAATTGATTAAATAATTCAAAATAATTATATGACATATTTTTTTAATTAAAATTTGAATCTAATTAACTATATAAATGCACTTTAATAGACCATTATAGTCTAATTATATTTTCAAAATGACTAAATGACTTAAAACTAATCATATAATATAATTAATTTTGATCAAGAAAATTGTTAGAAATAATAGTTTTGACTATTATGTAAGTCATTTTGTTCACTTCTAAAAAACCATTTAATTAACTCTAATGTCATCTTAAAGAAATCTATAAATTTAAATTTATTTTTAAGTATAAAATAAAATTATTTTATCAGTACTGGTCACTTTTAAAAATCAGCTGGTGGAACTCTGGTGTTCTTTTAAATGCTTTTAATCCAAATTTTTAGCAAAAAAAAAAAAATTCACAAACCAGTTTTGAAATATTTAAAATGAAATGCCATAAATTATGGATTCATTCAGACGCAGAGCATGCTGCGGAGAATTATTATTCTACTTTATTCCATCATTACTGCTTAATTAATTAGCAGGTGTGCGGATGGGAGAGTTGGATGCTGCAGTAATTAAGGAGGAGGTTGGCAGTGGCGACGACGGCAACGATGACGATGACGAATCGAATAGAAAGATGGCGGAAAGAATGAAAGAGATTTTATTGAATATTTTTATTGTATATGTTACTTTAATTTCATATGGAACATTTTAAGAGATCGTAATTGATTTATATTGATTCATAAATATGTATATATGTTGTGAATAAATGTATAGAAAGAAACTATCTTTTATGCACGTAAGTACGCACACAGAGAGTAGTGTAGATTCAAGACTTGAATTGTACTAATTAATTTAGATAACTCGTGTGCGAGTGAGATTGGTAAGTATCGAGGCTAGCAATTAATCATTCCTATGGAGATGATGTGGTGGCTAAAATACGACGGTATTTATAGAAATGACGTGAGTCGATTTCGGAGGAGGTTTAAATTAAAATATTTTCTGGATTCAGATGACTTTTACGTGTCTTGATCATTACATCAAGATTCATAAAATTCTAGACGAAGACTATTAAGTTGACGGTTCTAGAAAAATTGGTCACCTGCGTGATTACAAACTTGCTTTGTCATGAAGCATAATCAATTTTTTGTTTGCGTATATGAAGGATTTCTTCAAGTTGATAATCTCGGTAATTAGGCAGCTTTGTTATCTGCTGTTTTGTCTCTGATATATACAGAAATTGTTTGCTAACATTACATGTGGTGTTCTAATAATACAAATGATTGATGTTAATGATTTTTGTTTATTAATCTGATAATCATTTATATTTGACTTAAACCAATATAATGGTTTGAAATTGTGATGGAATAGATATTGAGATGCTGATTCCAAATCACTCCGGTAAATTTATTTATTTTTGTAATTTGTGGATCAATTTTAGGATAAAAGAGATTATATTTTTACTCATATTCATGGTCTGAGCTCAAATGACATTGTGGATCAATATGTAGTATCAGAATTTTGAAATTTAGTGACGAATTTTAAATTTCGTCGCTAAAATTTGAACATATCAATTGAGTCGTCAATTGACTCAGTCCCCTGTTATAGACTACTAATGACAAATTTTATAAAATTCGTCGCAAAAGAGTCGTCAGTCGAGGATCTTCGAATTTTGTGGATGGTCAAAAAATATACTGTTGACTAATTTTTTTCGTCATTCGACTAATATTTAGCGACGAATATGATATATTTCATCGTCAATATCAGTGATTTTTCTCTTTTCGATATTCTAAATTTTGGGACGAAATTGTTATTTTTAACGATGTTTTTTATTTCGTCGCTACTATTTCTGACGAAAACGTGTTAATTCGTCACTAATGTCTCTTAGCGATAAGTTTATTACGACGATTCTAGTGACGAAATATATTTGTCAATAATAATATTTAACGGTGAATTTTTAGTTTTAGAGACGAAAAAATTTCGTCGCTATTTTCTCTTTTTGTTGTTGTGGTTGTAGTGTGACATTGGTATTCAAAAAATATTTAGAATATTTTTAATAAATATGATTTTATATTTAATGCAAACTTATTTATATAACACGATATACATTAATGCAAACTTAATCAACAAAAGACACACACAAATACAACACTCAGAACCATCAAGCAACCTGCTATCTCCCCATAGTAAACACGAGCACACCACGAAATATACACTACAGCAGTATCTTATCGGTTATCGCACATATATATATATATAGAGAGAGAGAGAGAAAGAGCGGATCGATCGATGTATCAGTGATTAGCACTGGTAGCCGGTGGAGTTCCGGCCGCAGTAGTTGAGGAGCAAACTGACGCCGCCGGTGGCATTCAGGGCGTAAGCTCCGCCGAAGACGTTGGCGTGGAAGGCGGTGCAGAGGCACGTCTCGGCGTCGAAGTCGGCGAGGCCGGCGATGAGCGTACAGCACGTCGACGGCGGAGCCACCGTCCTTGGCAGGTTCCCGAAGCTGACGTTGACGAGGCCGCCGAGGAGGGTGGAGCAGACGCTGAAGCCGAGCGCGTTGACGGGGCAGCGGCGGGAGGGCAGGAAGAGGCCCGCCGCGCCGCCGGTGAACAGGGGGGAGACGAGCAAGGTGAGGAAGAGGAAACCGGCGGCGGCGGCGGATCTGGACGATGCCATGTTGTTGCTCGAGGAAATGCCACTTCGAGCTTGAATTTTAGTTGATGGAAAAGATGGCGAGAAACGATGTGAATATATAGAGCAGCTAGCGTAATAATGCCGGAAATTAAGCGATGGATCCATGCATTTAATTAACTAATCGTAATTAGTCTCCATTAACAACGTTTTTAAGTTTGTGTGAGACACATAAACGAAGACAAAACAATACAAAAATTCTTATTTTTCTAAACACGTCGACTTGTTAATAGTAAATAAAGTACCCTTTCGTTCTAGTTCCCGTACATTGTCCGACGTTAATTAATTGTTCGAGAATATGGTTGTCTAAGTTGTTCGAGAATATGGTTGTCTAATTTGATTATATTAGTATGTTTAAATAAAAATTATATGTAATTTTGAATTATAAAAGTAATTATATTCTTTTATTTAGTGTTCATTACAAATACGATAGTAATGGCGATCACCGGCCGATCGTCCGAGCGATCACCGCTTCTATTGTCTGGCCATTACCATACCGGTCGATCACCGGTCAATCGTTGGTCGGTGGTCAGTCGTCCGTCGATTGCCGATCGATCATCGATCGACGCCCGATGGGCGATAATCGACCGACCGACGAGCAGTCGACGGGCGGCAATCGATGGCCGACCGATCGGTGGCGATAACGGATGTCAACGATCGACTTCGATTGTTGAGCATCCAACACTTTTCATATTACGACTTATAATGTAATATGGATTAGATAAATTTTGCTTTGTAATTTAGATTATAAAATTTTAGTACCTTTTGTAATCCAGATTGCATTACATTAAAATTTTAAGACAGTAATAAATAAAAAAATTTACCTTGTAATACAATCAGGATTACATTATAAGACAGATTACGACATACAAACGCAACCATTTATTATGCAGTATTAATTAATTGAAAAATTAATTATAAAATGGGATCAATGTTTAATGTTTTTGTAAGGTTTTAGCGTCGAGAGTGAGATTAATTATTTTCCCATCAAAATCTAAGATTTAAGAATTATGTCGACAAAATTATCACCCCTGACTTTGTTGCCTCTAGCATAATTATAATATAAATACTTGGAGTTCCGCGTAATTATAATATTTCAAAAAATGAGAATAATAAAATTAATGTTCTGTTCACATAGAAGAGAGGGAAATAACAAATTGTAATTTATTTTTGAAAAATAAAAATTATTTTTTTAATTTAATGGACGAAAGAATTTAAAATAAAAAATCAAATTTTTTTATTTCTCTTCTCTTTTCTCAATTTTCTTATTTTCTCGAAAATTATTTTTCCTTCTTCTACAATTTTTTTTTTCCATTTCCCTTCTCTTCTCCTAGGAATTTTTTTCGTTTGAAATTTCTTTTAAATATGGGATAAAAGACGGTGTGAAGTCAAAATAAAATTAGAAATGCAAGCACATGTATCATTTATTTCTTTTATATTTATAGATTCTAAAATAATTATTGAGGAACAGAGAGAGAGAGAGAGAGAGAGAGAGAGGTTGATTAAGGGTTAATTAATTTCACATAGATATTTAAGCCAGTACTATTCCAAATTGCAAATTAATTAAAAGGAAATTAAGCCACACAAGGTCGATTTTTTATTCGAATGCAAAGCATGCCACGTAGAATTTATATATTGTTCTACTTTATTCCATCATTATTGCTTAATTAATTAATTAGTCCGTATTAATTAGCAGGTGCACGGAACGGGGACTTGGATGCTGCAGAAGCCTAGGAGCAGGTCGACGGCGACGGCGAACCCGAAGACGTTGGTCCTGATGTCGGCGCAGACGCGCACGCGGCAGCCTCGGCCCGGCCGGCGAGGTCGTCGAGCACGGTGCAGCACTCGTTCTCCTGCCACGGGTAGTTGACGCCGAAGGTGATGAGGTCGTCGAGCCCTGAGGTGGGTACGTAGCTGGGGAGGGCGGATGCGGCAGAGAGGCTGATAATGTTATAACGCGACTAAGGGAACAGAGAAAGAAAAAAAAAAAATGAAGAATTATGATCAAGGACAGGATTAGACGAATAAAATTAGTTCCGTAGTCCGAGATATACAGTCGAGTCAGATAGAACTTAGTTCGAAAAATTGAGCCGAGTTAAGAGGATTATAGCTCGGAGAGCAGAGCTGAACTAAAAGTATATCGATCGGTTTGATTATTAGAATGAAGTCGAGTAATAATTTGAGGAAGTGCATGAGCCGAACTAGAGAAATAACGACTCAGAAGAAGAATTGAATTGAGAGAGTAGCAGGAAAGATTGATCGAAGAAATGACGTAGGAGTAGAATAAAGGAAATGAAAGAACCAACAATATATTCTCGTAGGAGTTTGTTATATATCGATCGCAACCAACCAAGTCACATCATATGTCTCACAGAAGATTTCTAATAGTGCATACTCGTTAACGACATAACAATATGATTCTTCGAACCCGTGTGACCCTCCACGCGGACGATAATTTGAATGGTTTGTTACACAATAGTTGACTCTGGAAGTTGCTAATATAAAAAGAAAGGAAGGAAGAGAAAGAAAGGGGATGAAAGAATTTATTCTCATTTTATGTATATTCTCGTTTCTTTTTTCTCATATAATCTTTAACTTAAGCATCGGAGCGTCGTCGCCGAAGAGACCCATAGTGGTTTAACACACGGTAACTTTCTCAGGATCTTTACTACAATGGGCGAAGAAGGATCATCCTTTATTATATAAGATAGAGGAAGAACCATTTATATATTATTTCTTTTACTCGGTATAAATTCTTATTTATAAAAAATTTCTTCATCTCTGAAAATACTTTCGAGAAGGAAAAATTATAATGAATATGTCTAACGTCAGAGCTCGCTCTAGCTAAAACTCATTTGTAAAGTAGAAATTTAAGTTTCGATTCACATTAAATTTTTTATCCTCAAATTATTTATTGATTCGAGGATCACTCGATGACATCAAGTCGAAAAGGTAAGAAAAATTTAAACCGTATCAGTGGCATCGGAGACAGGCGAAGCAGAGGAGACGAACGGCGAGAAAGACATCAGAGCACACCGCTGGGGACGCTGCCATCTTAATTAATTAGCTGATTAACTAAGACTAATGACGCTGGGATTAAGCACTTAATTGCAGGATTAGAAGGGTGATGGTGACTGATGTGGAGAGAATATAGAGATATACGTGATATAGGCTTGACTTAATCAGTAACAGTGACGTATTTTAACTTTTTTATATAAGAATAAGAGAGACGTAAAAATTTATATAATTTATAGAATATTAAACTAATAAATCATACCATAAAATTTTAGAAAATAATAATAAAAAATGATTAAGGAGACCACGATTATTAATATTTGAAAGGTCGACATGAAGAAGTCATATATTTTCTTAAACAACTAATTGAAAAGTATCAAAAGTAAGAATAAAATCTATACATGATATTCATTAACATAAAAAAAAAAACTTATGATAGTTAGAGTTCAAAAAAATTATACGAAGAATTCTATAAAAAAGAAGTGTTACTGTATCATATATCGAATTAATTAATGTTATGTATGAGAAAGTAACGATCAGAGTGAATATTTCAGACATATTAACTGAAACATTTTCAATAAAGATAGAGTTATATCAATGATCAACTCTAAGCTAAGTATCTATCTTTTTATAATAATCATGAACAAATTAACTGGATACATTCAAGATGCAGTATTGTTGTACATATTATTTGCAAATGATATTGTAATTAAGTTTAGTGTCATTAGACATAATGAGACAAATGTTAAAGTAGTAGATGACGAGTTGTCTAGAATCGAGAGCTTTAAGTATTTAAAATTATTTTTGCGAGACGATTGAGGGATTGAGAGAGATGTTTTATATAGAATAGAAGCATGATAGTTGAAATGGAGGAGAGAATCGAAGTTTTATGTGATAGTAAATACCTTTAAACTTAAAAGAAAAGTTCTACAAAGCGATGGTTAGATCTGTTATGTTATATGATGTTGAATATTGAGCTATGACTCGAATATATGAAAAGAAGATGAGAGTTGCAGAGATAAGGATGTTAAGATAAATTTATTAATATACGAGGATGAACAAAATAATAAATGAGAGCATTAGAAAGAAAGTCTAAGTTGTATCTATTGAGAAAAAATTTCGAGAGATACATTTAAGGTGGTATGTATATGTACTTAGACGACCAATAAACACTTCAATTAGACGATGTGAAACGATAATAAATACACAATCAAACGAGCAAGAAAAAGAAAAAGACTTGGTTAATAATAATAAAATAAGATGAAATTTTTTTAAGTATAAATGATAATATAATAGAGGATAGAGCCTAATGACATATAAGGATCTATATAGTAGGTTGGGAAGATTGTTTGTGCAATTATCCTCAGGTCAAGATTGATAAAGTTCGAATAAGACTCGAGTAGAGTTTTGATGTTTGACAATATAATTGACAATATCCATTGTGATATAGAGTTGTTGACTGAGAAGTCAAGTAGATTAAGATTGACCAAAGACTTGATGGGGAAAGTCCAAATATAAATACTTGACAAGGAAAAGTCCAAGTTACCAAGACTTGGCAAAGGGAAAATCCAAATATGGAGACTTGACAATGAAAATTTCGGAGGCACTGTCTCTTAGCAAAGGAAGATTCATTAGTATGATGAAATTGAAAGAAGTGTTGGAAAAATTCAACGTTTGGACTTACATATGTTAAAATTAAATGTGTGTGGCTGTCTTTTGGTAGTCCAATTAAAGTGATCTACTAAGATTTAAAGTTTGGACTAAAATAGGATATTAAATTATCATGGAATTGATGTATAGATACCATAAAGTAATTTTTAATTTGTTGAGGGACCAAATTGAAAATAAAATATTTATTTTATTAAATAGGGTTATGATCCCCAAACGACGGTTCTATTCGAGGCTTTCTGTATTCTCTCTACAAAACGAAGAAAGACAAAAGAGGAGAGAACCGAACGTTTGGAAAATCATATACCAGGTGATTCAGATTCAATTTATGGATTCAGGTACGCTTCCGTATTTTAGTTTTCTTTTCGATTCTCGATTTATCATGCTAGAGATATAATTGGATTCAAATTATGAAGTTCTTGAGGATTAAAAGCATGTGTTTTTTTGTGATTTTGAATCCCGACAGGAAGCACTTAAAGGTTAGCGCAAAGGGTGAGGAGTGGTGGACTCAACTTGAGAGCGTGAGACTGATGGAAGTAGTTTGAAAGTTTAAGTCTAGGCTATGAGTAAGTATCTTGTATGAGAGGATTATACTTGATGATTTAAACTTCAGTTTTGAGGTGTACCAATCAACTGGTGGACTTGACCAGTCGACTGGTCGAGTGATTGGGCGAGTGAGGAATTCGCGACACTTAGGATAGTGCTCAAGCGATCGACTAGTGGTTTGGACTAGTTGATTGGTCGACACTCGGGCACTCAGGAAAGAGTGCTCGGGAGCTTAGGCAACAACTGAGTGAGAAAACAGTGCTCGAGAGTACTATGACTTGGCAGTTAACTGGCCGAAGGAGTCGAGTGAATATTGAGAAACATTGCTCAACACTATGAGTGCTTGGGTTATGCGCAAGAGGTGCTCAGTATGGGAAATGAGGTGCTTTGGCAAATTCCGACGAAGTAGTTGACTACCTTCAGTGGTCAGGTGCATAGAACTTTGTGGAATCGGTTGACCAGTTGATTGGTGGCTCAAGCAGTTAACTGATGACTATGAGCATCGACTGCTAGACTATTTCTGATGTGGACCGAGCCATTGTGAGATAACGATCGAGTGACCAATCGACTGGGGGTAAGATCAGTCGATTGATGGGCAGAAGTCAGTCGACGCAAAAGCCTATAAAAGGAGGACTCAATCGACATTTCAATAAGTCGATTTCTGAGGGTTTTGAAGGAAAAACAATACTGCTGTGATTCTAGAATTTCAAGGCATTCCAAAGCAACAAAATGCAATCAAGTGCTCAAACATTCTTGCTTAATGTGTTTATTACTGTATTTCATTTTTATTTTTTACACTTGTATTTTATATTTGATTGTATTAAGTTCTAGGTTGTAAGAAGATTTCCTCCACTATGATGTTCACCCAAAGGAGAAAATAGTGAAATTTTACAAGAAGAGCAATCTGCCTTAGTTAAGAATTGTTATGGAATATGAGTGAATCTCCGAACCACGTTAAAGCACCAGTATAGTACTTTGTGCTTTGTATTTGTATTTATTTATGTTGTTTGCTTTTATTTTCATTGCACACTAATGATTTGTAGACGAGCATACAATTGAAAATGAAATCGAAAAAACATTATTCACCTCCTTCTAGCGAACATCAAGATCTCAACATAGCCGACTTCATCTGGCCTAGTAGAATAAAATTTAATTGTTGTTATTATTGGTTGTTGTTGTTATTATATCTTTTTACATATATTTATTTAGTGTAAACGGTGATGTCCAAATATTTCTCATCGTCGATTCTACAATTAGATGAGAAGAAATAAATCTTGCATGATCGATCTTTGATCGTATCAATACTTAGCACAGTGAAAGATATACACCTCTATAAATATAGAGGATTGATCCTTACTCAAAATTTAATTATTCTCCATCTTATTTTAATTATTTGATACCTCCTCATTTTGCACGCCTTGGCAACTTATATGCCTTTTTATTTCGCCTCTTGATTCAATTGCCTTTCCTTTTTTTTTTATATATATTTTTTATTTAAGATGATATTGTTCATGTTAAATACTCTTTAAAATTGATTTTATGAAAGAAGGTAAATTATGATCGATTTATAATTATATTGATATTTGATACAGTAAAAGATAGATATTTTATTTTTAACAGAGATTAATTTATATTTGTCCTTTATATATTTTACTAGGACTTTAAACATATTTTAACACTTAGAATTAAGCAATGACAGAGAGGGAAGTGAGTAAATTAATTAAGCAGCAGGAAATGAAAGAAATTAATTTTTAAAAAAATGTAAATTGTGAGGTATTATATATTTAAATTTATCTAGTTGCACGCTTATATTATTATACGCATTAATTTATATAGCGACGGAGGATTTGATCTGTTGTTTTATATAATATTTTCATTAGTCGACTAATTAATTAATTGTTAAGTAATCAAGACGCTCTGTTTTCGGAGAACTGATCAGTGAACTTGTAGGTCTTCCTTAAACAACCAATTAATTTAAGTATCCTAAGTTCTTAAATATCATTTGAAGATCCAAAATATGTACAATTAAAAGTTGCGTTATACATATGACCTTTACTTAATTATGATCTTGTGATCAGATTAGTGGATGAAAATTTTTTGACCAACTGAGTATAAATCAGATCGATTTTCGACGTGTCGACTAATCGTATCGATATTTTTAAGAACATATATGTAACTTCGAAAGGTCGGATCTCCATTCTTGATTAACCCTCGGAATAGGAAGTACCAAGAAGACTTGAAAATGAATGAAAAGGAGAGTTGAGGGATATCTCGGCAAAGTTCATCTGATGCTCAAATCAAAAAGTAAAAAAATATGTAAAATTAAAAAAGAATAGAAAATTAGAGAATATTTGATCCCCTCATTCCTTAATTTCCTCTTAACTTTATATAGAAAGAGACGTGATGTGGAGTCGTGATTTCCTGGAGGAGATTGTGGGCACGTATCTTAGAGATGTGACTTTCTGAAGGGGATCGTTTAGACATGACTTTCTAGAGGGGTTCGTGGAAATGTGATTTCTTACAAGGGGTTGTGGAGACATATCGATCTAACTGTCAATACGTCTCCATGTTCTACAGTTGAAATGTGGAAACGTGATTTCTTAGAGGGGATTGTGGAAACATGATTTTCTAGAGGGGATCGTAGAGATGTGGCTCGGGAGCTAATGGATCGAAAATGCATCAATCTAATCAGGCGAATTGAGCTCGAGTGCGTCTCAAATGAACTTGATTTGACGCATTTAATTTATTTTGATCGGATTCGAATTTGAGTTCCACGTCAACTTGATTATTGATTTAACTCTATCATTCAGCGAGGAGTATTTCATTAGAATAATCAAGTAAACTCTATAATTCACAAAATAAAATTCAAATATATAAGATTATATATATTTATCTTATACTTCGATGTTTAGATCTTATTTGAGGAGTGATAAGTTAATTAATACTAATATAGAGTGATTAGGTATAATTGTTGAGTGTAATTACATATTAATTTCTCTTTTGACGGATGAAATTAATTAAAGTGCAGGCTAGCTAGGTATGTCTCTATATTTCATACATCATTATTTACATTTATGATTAAGGTCAGTGTTAATTATTTCAGTACTTAAGGCTAATCGGTTCTTCGAAAATAGAGCATCTTGATTGTTTAACAATTAATTAATTAATTAGTCGACTAATGAAGATATTATATAAAACAACAGATCAAATCCTCCGTCGCTATATAAATTAATGCGCATAATAAATAATATATACCTCACAAATTGCATTTTTAAAATTAATTTATTTGCTTAATTTCCCTCTATATATACGCATCGCTTGTCTGATCTCTGTCACCATCACCGCTTTAATTCTGAGATTAAGTGCTTAATCCCAGAGTCATTAGTCTTAGTTAAGCAGTTAATTAATTAAGACGATGGCGGCGACCGGAGTGGTGTCCTCTGCTTTCTTGGCCGTCTTCCTCGCCGTCAACCTCCTCTGCCTCACCGTCTCCAATGCCACTCCGCCCTCCCCCGACAGCTGCCCACCGCTGACGGTTTGCGGCTCCGTGCTCAACGGCCTCATCACCTTCGGCGTCAACTACCAGTGGCAGGATAACGAGTGCTGCCCCGTGCTCAAGGGCCTCGCCGCGGCCCAGGCCGCCGCGTGCGTCTGCGCCGCCATCAGGACCAACGTGTTCGGGTTCGCCGTAGCCGACGCCACCGCCGGCGTCGACCTGCTCCTAGACTACTGCAGCATCCCAGTCCCCGTTCCGTACACCTGCAGCTAATTAGAATAATAAATTCTACGTGGCATGCTTTGCGTTCGAATAAAAAATCGACCATGTGTGGATTAATTTCCTTTTAATTAATTTGCAATTTGGATTACTGGCTTAAATATTAATTAATGTTTCTGCACGTTGTTCTTTTCGTCGCTATAATTATCCTTAATCTATGTAAAATTAATTAACTCTTAATCAACCTCTCTCTCTCTTCCTCAATAATTATTTTAGAATTATCTTCGTAAGATGACGTGGTGATTAAGACACAGTGATATTTATAGAAGTGACATGAATCAATTTCACAGAAGGTCTAAAACTCTTTTCTGGATTCAGATAATCCTCACGTGTTTTGACCATCACATATCATAGGATCCTCCGTAATTTATCTTATTTACAATGACCGTGGAACAAACCAGTAGAAGTTACTAGATTGACAGTTCTAACTTTTTACGGAATAATTATTTTAGAATCTATAAATATAAAAGAAATAAATGATACATGTGTTTGCATTTCTAATTCTATTTTGACTTGCACCGTCATTTTGAAAGGAAAAAAAATTTCAAACTAAAAAAAAATCTCTATGAAAAAGAAAGAAAAATTAAGGGAAAAAATTCTCTAAAGTAGAGAAAAAAAATCTCTATAAAATAAGAAAATGAGGGAAGGGGAAGAAGAGAACTAAAAAATTTAAAAAAATATATATTCACCTGCAGTTGCTTTGCTCATGGTGATCGATCGTTCCTCGTTGTCAATCGATCAGCGATCAATAATCAAAGATGGTGATGAGTTACTAGCGATGACCAATAGCATAACCAACTCTGGAGAGGGCTACCAAAATTTAGTCTTAAAAAAAATACATACGAAAGAGTTCAATTTTTATAAAAATAAAATTTTCATCGTTAAAAATGATCTCTTTTTATTATTTCGATTATGATCCATTAAAATTTTCATCATTTCAAAATCATCTCTGTCCAAACTATGACGAATGACAAATGATCATAAAAATAAAATTTTTATCAGCACAAATAAAATTCAAGAGGAAGATAAAAATTTTCTATTCAGTTTGAATCGAAAACAATATAATTAAATGAAAAAAAATTAATCCGTAAATCTTAAATATATCCGTCTATTAAATAAATAAAAGTTTTCAAAGTAACGAGGAAGAATTCACAATTTATATTTTTTTCCTCCACAGTAAATATAATTACGTGGTATTCCAAGTATTTATATTATAATTATGCGAGAGGCCACGTGCATAATTTTATCGACATAATCGTCAAATCTTAGGTTTTGAAGGGAAAATAATTAATATCACTCTCGACGCTAAAATATTAAAAAACATTAAAAATCGATCCCACCTTATAAATAATTTATCAAATAATTAATATTGGTAATTAATGTAAAAGTGTAGACTTGTATTCTACACCAATTAACGTTGGACAATGGGAACTACAACCGTGAGTACTTTATTTACTATTAACAAGTTGACGTGTTTGCAAAATTAATGAAGAATTTTTTATTTTTAATTTTTATTTTTATTTAGAAAATAGAAAATGATTTTTTTTATTTTTCAAAAAATGATCTTTTATTTTTTAAAAAACGAAAATAAAAATAAAAAATGATTATTTCTTATGTTTTTCAATTTTACAGAAAATACTTCTTTATTTTCTAAAAAATGACGGTGAAAATTTCAATCAAATATATTTTCTTATTTTTTTATAAAAAATAAAAATAAAAAACGAAGAAGAAAAGAGACATCAAACGCCTCATAGGAAATTTTATATCGTTTTGTCTTCGTTTACGTGTCTCACACGAACTTAAAAACTCTGTTAATGGAGACTAATTACGATTAGTTAATTGAATGCATGGGTCCATCGCTTAATTTCCGGCATTATTACGCTAGCTGCTCTATATATTCACATCGCTTCTCGCCATCCTTTCCATCCACTAAAATCAAGCTCGAAGTGGCATTTCGTCGAGCAACAACATGGCATCGTCCAGATCCGCCGCCGGCGCCGCCGCCGGTTTCCTCTTCCTCGCCTTGCTCTTCTCCGCCCTGTTTACCGACGGCGCGGCGGCCCTCTTCCTGCCCAACGCGGCGCCCTCCGGCCGCTGCCCCGTCAACGCGCTCGGATTCAGCGTCTGCTCCACCCTACTCGGCGGCCTCGTCAACGTCAGCTTCGGGAACCTGCCAAGGACGTCGACTTCGTGCTGCGCACTCATCGGCGGCCTGGCCGCCTTCGACGCCGAGACGTGCCTCTGCACCGCCTTCGACGCCAACGTCTTCGGCGGCGCTTACGCCCTGAATGCCACCGGCGGCGTCAGTTTGCTCCTCAACTACTGCGGCCGGAACTCCACCGGCTACCAGTGCTAATCACTGATACATCGATCGATCCTCTCTCTCTCTATATATATATGCGATAAGATACTGCTCTCTCTCTATATATATATATATGCGATAAGATACTGCTGTAGTATATATTTCGCGGTGTGTTCGTGTTTACTATTGGGAGCTTGCTTGATGGCTCTGAGTATTGTATTTGTGTGTCTTTTGTTGATTAAGTTTGCATTAATATATATCATGTAATATAAATAAGTTTGCATTAAATATAAAATCATATTTATTAAAAATATTATAAATATTTTTTTGAACACCAATGTCAAGGCAACCCCACACCACACCACACCATGTCATTTCAGCTCAGACCATGAAATATATATGATCTCTTTTATCCTAAAATTGATCCATCCAAATTACCAAAAAAACAAAAAGCAAAAAAGGTTTAAATTTAATTAGTGGAGTGATTTGGAATCAGCATCTCATCATGATTCCATCACAATGGCAAACCATCGGTTTAAGTCAAATATAAATGATTGTTAGATCAATAAACAAAAATCATTAACGTAAATAAATAAATAAATAAATAAATAAATAAATAAATAAATAAATATATATATATATATATATATATACACACGGAGATAATGTGATAATTAAAATATGACGATATTTACAGAAGTGGTATGGATCGATTCTAGAGGAGATATAAAACTTTTTTCTGGATTTAGATGATCCTCATATGTCTTGATACTACGTTAAAACTCATAGGATCCTCCATAATTTTCCTCCCTTGTAATGACCGTGAGACAGATCGATAGGGGCTACTAAATTGACGATTTCAACCTTTACATGCAGATTAGAACACCATATAATGTTAGCATCTGTATATATCAAAAACAAAACAGTAGAAAACAAGGAGCATAAACAAGAATAGCTGCCTAATTAACAAGATCAACTTGAAGAAATCCTTCATACACGCACAAAAAAAAATTGATTCTGTTTCATGACAAAGCAAGTTGTAATTAAGCAGGTGACCAATTTTCCAGAGAGATTTTGTTTACAAAATATGAAGTGCACCTACAAATCTCTCCTATATTATAAGATGAAAGTGAATAAAGAATAATGGAGAAGTCATGTTTGGCTCTTTATATGAAAGATCATATAGTTGTTGAAGGTAACTTCAGAAGAAAAAACAAATAAAGAAAGATACAGCCATCAGACTCATTCCTTGATAATTCTATTTCATCATATAGACAAAGCTGTATGGCTTTAGGCCCAAATTTTCTAGAGCTAAAAGCTTTTCTTCATATGTCAAGTAGTAGACTACATCAATCTAACTCTTCTATGTAAAATATGAGCTAGTCTAATGTTGTCAAACTTCTTCACTTTCATTCCAGCAAATCAACATCATGATGCATCGCCGGAGGATGTAGAACCTTGCCTTACGCTCGCTTACTAGCAGCCGGCACTGGTAGGTGAAAGATGAGGGTTGCAGCTTCTTTTCCCTTTTTGCCATTGCCAGCAGCTCTTGTCTCTTTCTAAGCTCAAACTGATGCAGAAGAATGAAAGGAAAGACCTGGTGGTGCTTCAATATAATTAAGCTCCTGCTGGTGGTTGGCTCTTTTTGGATTTGAGATCTCATTTAAGCCTTGATGGCTATGGACTGAGAGCTTTATAGCTAGCAATAGACAGAAGGGGAAGTCGCCTGCACTTAGGTGACAGTGTCTGAGATTGGTGGGGGCCAAGGGCACAGAGGTGTGGGGGCAGATGAGATTATGGTAATTAGGTTTTGGCCCCCCTCCTTGACATGATTTAGAATTGAAATGAATAGGCTTCATAATGGCAATCAACTCGTCACTGGCTGAAACCAAGAAGAGAGACTGAGCTGCTATTCCTTTTCTGATGAAGAATTGGACTCCACCTATTTTCTTTCTCAAAAAAAAAAAAAAAAAAAAAAAAAGTGTTGCTAGTAAAGTAACCAAACTTGTGCTTATCCCAGCATTTGTATTCAAGCACAACAATTAGTAGCACTAGCTATTCAGAATCCACATGAATCTAATCACATCATTGCACTAATCATGCCTAAATCATATTTCAATGAGAAATGATGGCATAATGACAAAGCAACATTCAATTAAAGTTCCTATGCACAACTTTTTTGACATAATTTATGCAACTCTCCATCCTTTTCACAACATAGATGGTGCTGGGGTTGGATACGAGCAGAAGAGCTAATGTATTATTCTTTTGGGTAAAAAACAGATACTAGAATCCTGCAAAGATCAAAATCCACATGTATATCATTGTCATATTTGCCTAATGTGGATAGTGCAAACAAGTATTTGTAATGAGATACAAGACAAGAAAAGAAAAATACAGTGTTGCTGAAAATAACAATGAAAGGTCCCACTCACTTTGTTGTATTGTCCGTGAAAAGCAAATAATTAATTTAGGAACAAAAGCTGAAAAAACTGAAGAATGAGAGTTGTATACAAAGCATTGCAGGCTGAAGCTACATAATTGTCTCACTAGGATTCTATCCTCAAACTCCACAAACACATGGGTAGAATGCTGTCTGGCTCGACTAGATAAGGTTTGGTTTTGTCTATAGCCGAGCACGCAAAAATTACGCATTGTGATGGCAAAGGCCAACCTAACATGCACACGAGGAACATAATGCAAACTAAAAATAAAGGAGATAAAAAAGATGTTTTGCATGAAGGATGAAATGACAACACTGGAAAAAAAAAATCTTGCATTCAGAATATTTGATCCAGACTTAGATAAAATGAGTTTAACAGACGGGATATGCAACTGAAAAGCGGGGATTTACTTATCAAATGCTAACAATCAAAGGCACCAGCTCTCCTGAATATTGACTGAATAGCCATAGATGAATAAGAATTCAGCATTCACGATCACCTTCTCCGAACCGGCTTATAAAGAACAACAGTAACATATTTAGATAAGAAACGATGGGTTATCCCAAGAGCAACAGCAGATCTGGAGACATCTCGATTTTCAATGTAGAGGTGGTTAAGAATCACATTTTGAGGCACAGAAAGACTACTTGGATCATCTTGGCTGGGTAGATAGTTCAGCAAGGTATGCTGCAGATGCGGAGGGACAAGCGGGGGGTCTCGAGCTTCATCCTCAATTCCTGGTATGGGATTGTTGTAGCTTGAATCAGGCGATGTGGGAACTTCAAAACCCACGACACTGACTCCTTCCTACAGCATGAATTTCCTCTTCAGGATACAAAAGGGCTGACTGAAGTAATGCTGAGCAAAAATTTATCGCTTACATGGTCATCTCCATTTGATCGATCCATGGTTTAGTTAAACTGATCTAGTTTCAGTAATAAGCCTGTAGGGAAAACAAATACTGTGCTTATCAAGGTAAACAATACACATAAAGAACCCAACAAATACACTAAAAAACCTTACATGACAACAAAGAAAACATCCAATTTCTTATATATAGACATAAATATATCGAAACCAAAACAAATATTTTATTGGAACGAAAATGAATTTTTGGCCACAACTAAAGCATGAAAACACAAGTTTGAAATTATTCTCCTTTGCCTATAAACTCCACATGACCAAGATATTATGATCATCAATCCTAATCAAATACATTTTTTAGAAATCAACACAGATCTTTTTGGCACCTAATCCTCCATATTATGTTTCACGAACTCATCACCAAGACTTAACTAAGATCAACCTTAAAGACTCATGTGAACCTTGAGTTTAATGGAGACATTGGCTACAATCTTACTTTCCTCTTTCTAGTGGTAAGACGCTATTAAGAGTCATTTGGTGGAAATTATATATTACATAATAATGTGGATTATTGTACAGGTAAATTGACAATCATAAAATCATTCATAACCTCGTATTATAATGTTCACTACCTGCAATGATATCATCGTAAAATTACTAGAAATCTTACATTGACATGCTTGATAAAATAAAGATTACCAGAAATTATAATTCAATTTCCATAAACACCCCATGAAGCCAACAGTTTCCTGAACTCTACTAAAAAATCATAACATTAAGCACCCTTTCAAATTTACAAACTCTCAAAGGATTAAGATACACGTTATTCTAACTCATACAGCTAGTTTGAGACGTTTGAGCACTCGAAAGAAAGAAAAGAATTTTAATTCCTCTAAAGAAGTTAACTCTCAAGAAACGCTTACAGTTGTGCTTTACATTAATGTTGAGATCTTATATATAGTGCAAGTTAACAAATTAATAAATCGTGGACATAATAAGAAATAACAAGAAAATGAACGGGAATTGCAAATTTCAATACAGAAATCCGGAGTTACTGAAGTGTTGGAATTCACATTCCCAAACAAACAAAAGGAATTCATTGAAAACCATAGCAAGATATTGGAAACCGAGTATTGTCAAGGATTTTCCAAGTCCAAATTAAGCAGTGATGTACGACTTATTGTGAACAGAACTCTGATAGTTCAATCACTCCTTGTTGAAATAAAGTTGGAATTTTAAACCAGAATTAAAAATTTAGACTGACGATCTACTGCTAGAAGATACCACGAGAAATTAAAACAAGGATAAATGTATAGAATAACAATGCTAATAAATAAATTAAGCAGTGATGTACGAAATATTGGAAACCGAGCATTGTCAAGGATTTTCCAAGTCCAAATTAAGCAGTGGTGTACGACTTATTGTGGACAGAACTCTGAGAGTTCAATCAATCCTTGTTGAAATAAAGTTGGAATTTTAAACCAAAATTAAAAAATTAGACTGACGATCTACTGCTAGAAGATACCACAAGAAATCAAAACAAGGATAAGTATATAGAATCACAATGCCAATAAATAAATACAAGGTTGCTTATTGCGCCGATGGTTTACTGTTTCAGCAAGGAAAAGTTAATGGGAATCTACCCCATGATCTGGAAAACGAAGAACGAGAACAAGAAGGAGAGGAAAACAGGACAACTTCGGTCGAATATGGAACGAAATCCCTAGTCGCCTCACCGCTATTAAGGTCTCCGGTGGCCGGCGATGGCTGAGGAAGAGCACCCCTTCTTCGCCTTTCGTTTCCTTCGTCGGTTAGGGCCAAAGTCGGGGAACGAAGAAATTATTACAAGTAGTAAAATTTTCATTTCGCACCCGTCCAATCTTTATTTTTTATCAATGTGACCCCGATAATCAAATGCGTAGAAGTTTAACGCCCTCAAATATAAATTACAATTTAACAACAATTAAAATATTAATAAATGATCAAAAACTTTAAATCCAAAATATATATATAGAAATATTATTCTATGGAACTCATCCGTGAACATCCATAAACACCTTGATTATTCATCGTCCGATCGAATGAGTACAATAACTCAATCCTTAAATCCGAAGATATCGAATGATGAATAATGAAAATGCTAATGGATGTTCACGGATAAATTATATAGTATAAAATTTCTATAAAAATATTACGCTACACAATTCATCCATGAATACCTCTATTATCCATTGTCCAATTGAATATACATTATAGTTCAATCCTTAAATCTTAAAAGATCGGACGGTAAATAATAGAGATACTCATGAATATATATATATACAATTCATCCGCGAACACTTTTATTATCCATCGTCTAATCGAGTGAATATTATAATTCAATTTTTGAACCATAGGAGATTGAACAATGGATAATGGAAATGCCCATGGATAAATTGTTTAAAACTATATGAATAAATTACAAAGAAGAAACATATAAGTGAATATATTCAAAAGTACAATCTTCCAAACAAACTTCACCAAAATTTCACCTGATTATCTGAAGACGATCTTCCTCCTACTTTATTCATCAGATAAATTCGAAACACAATTTACAGTAACATGAAATCTTCTGTGAAACTATTTAGGTGATCAAATCCAACACACTAGATGATATTTGATTTATTTAATCAATACCCCATCTCCACCCCCTTGGCTAGGGCCATCATCTCCATTGCCACTTCCAATGTGATTATTATACCGATCTCTTGGCATGCTGTGATGGTTGCTGATATCACTCCTTGCAGAGTAGCCATGAAGGGCAGCCTTAACTTCATTCGTAGGACTCATCATCTCCCTTGTCAAACTGTATGTCATCATCACCACGGTGCAAACAAGGAGAAGAAGAAGCAGATGGTGATGATGAGGGATTGAATACTTCATCTCAATTAATTTCCGATCAATCTGCTGCATGCTTTGCAAAGAATGGAGACAACAAGTAATTAATGATTGAGATTATGTTTTTAAGCGAGAAGGGAAAAAAAAAATAACTTATTACCTCTGTGTAGGAAGAAGAGTTGGAGAGATCGCTGGGGAATTATTAGTTAAAGGAAGCGGCAGCATTTTATAGTGAGAAGTCAAGTGAGAATCACAGAAAGTGGAATTGTACCGACAAGGTGAAGTGGATGGGCCCATATTTCCTCGAATAATGCATGTCGATTGATTTTAATTGAGTGAAAAGTTGATTCATGATATTTGATGGCACGATGTCAAAGACTATTCTACCTACTTGATTTTACTGTGCTTGGTGAATGGTGATGTAAGAAGTTGCTCTGAATAATTAGAGGCAGAATCTAAAAATGATATGCCATACAACCTAAATCCTGATACTAATTAGCTTGTTTAAAAAATTATTAATAACTTTTATATGATGTTACTTAGTTTTATAAATTGTGATCTCAAAGTGTATAATTATTCTAACCCAAGGCCTAATTCAGATCCACCACCAGTGTGCATGAAGTTAGGTTCTAAAATTTTTCTATATGATGAAAATTTTAAGAGTGATTCACCACCAAGCCAATGATGAATTTAAGAGTGATTCACTATCATAAAGAGCATAAAACTTGGGTAGGTTTCAGGCAAACTAACCTCCATGGAAGTCGGTATATGAAGCATCAAACGGGTTTTTGGAACTTTCCATGAACCCAAACCCTCTGCATCGTCTTTCCTTTCTGTCGATTCACGGATGTTATGCAACAATATGTGAGCTCCACCTACACGTACCACAGGAGAAAAACTTCGCATTAATGAATACATATGCATAATGATTTATTGTGGCTAACACAAACACCAGATTGAAAATATGCTATCAAATTCAACAAGTAAATGGATGAGATACTAGTCTATCGAAATAGAAGGATTCTAATCACTAAAGATTTCATGCAGTAATAGCAGGAAAAGAAACATAACCAATCAAAATTGCAATAGGGTATCTGTTACCTCAATGAATCCAGCACTAAGGAAGAGATTTCTTGCAGTATCCAGTGAGAAGAAGTATGAAAAAGTGCCATCAGATCGCATGTATTCACAGAATCCCACTCTTTGCTCTGGCAAAAATCGAAGCATGGTCATATCATATAGACCTGCAACCAGCAAAAAAAATAAAAATAAAAATCTTTAGTAAAACATCACAAAATTTCAAGCTAAAAAGTTGGAGGATATGGGTAATAATTATGATCAATTAGAAGAGAGTACCGTAGTCTCTGAATAAAAGCAAGCCTCCAGGTCCCAAAACAGAAAGACATTTCTCAATAACTGAGGGCATTCTTTGGAAAGGTATTGCTGAGAGTGTAAATATCTGTAAAACAACATCACCATGTAATACCCGATTTGTATAGTTGAAAATAATATTGACATATTAATACTATCAAGTTTTGAAATTTATCTTTCATTTAAAAGAATTAACAGATTCAGAAAGAAAAAAAACCGTGCCACTATTTCTTTTTACTGGCTTCTAAAAAATAAAGATAAATAACTGAAAACATGTTGCCTGGTAGAAAAACAAATCAGATATATGGATAATGGATTCCTAATAATTTACAAATGAACTGAATCAGTAGATGAACTAATGTGATCAAGGCTCTCATCATTATTCGGCCAAAAGCAAATGCAGAAAAGACCCCCAGTGCTCTAAATCAGTATTATCATGTTTAAAGTGATGGAGGCAATCTATCGATCTCAGAAATTGTTGGTATTCGACAAAAGCGAATCTCAGATATTGTTGGTAGCCGATTTGTTTCTGCTAAGGATAAAAAAAATGACATCAGAATAAGAGTAAAGGAAGTAAGCATTAGTCATTTAATATAGAAAGGGACATGCACAGAGATTAAAAAGATAAAAAAAATGTGTATAAATAATTGACTGTTTTAACATTACAACTGGAAATCTAAGACCAGCTTACCATTGTTATGAAATCAACTCCACCAATGCAACACTGATCTTCTCTTAAGAAGGTTGACATGCGCGAAATTTCCAAGTCTTCTCCTCTAGAATCTAAAATGAAGGAAAATGAAATCCTACATAAGAAGATGAGGATGAGATTAAGGTCCCATGCTACAAGTTGAAATCTAAGACCAACCTGAAGAGAAATTAGCTGGCTCTGGACATGAATTCCTTTGACAAGAGGTGCAGAACAACCAATCAGGGAAATTGTTTACAGAGAAATCAAGCAAGAAAGTGTAGAACCTAGGCTCCGGAGAAATAGCACTTTCAGTGGCTATAATCTCTTCTGCCTTTCTAAGGACCTCTTCACTACAATCGCAAGCATAGACTGTGATATTCTGCTTGGCACTGAACAACAACATTATTATTGGTAGAACTTCATAAACTCAAACAAATAGAAAGGACACTAAAGTTAAATGCCACAGATAATGATTACTATGCCAATGATTCAAAGTCATGCGTGCAAATTAGATTATGGACTTTCATCAATGGTTCTTAACTGGGATAATGCTATCTATTGATAGAGAACAAAAAACACATGACAAAAACACTGCAAATAAAAAATTCAAAAGTGAACATGAAATATTTATTAAATATGTGGTGCCAAGCACAGAATTTACATTCTCATAATTGAGAATAGATAGTGATATTTAAAGTTTGAGGACCCATTAGCATCACATGAAATGGCATAATACAACTAACTCATTCCAGAAACATGTCATAAATAGAAGAAGCTGATCGAGCCATTTATAATGCACCATAACTTGTGTTTTGTCATCATAAAAAAGAAGGTAGACATGTTTATGACAAAAAAAAAATGAACCCAATTCAACATGTTAATTTTTGTAGGGCCCAAAGCAAACCAAGACAGAAAAGGACTAAAATCTCTAAGGTTGCCTACCATGATAGCTTTGACTACATAACTTTAGAATGTCTAGCTTAGAAGAAAAAGTAGACACAAGGAACTGTGGTGAATTTAATGACAGTGTGAAAGTAAATGGATGCCTAAAAATGTTGAACTCTTCCCAAACAATATGCCCACTTCTTGCAAGTACATTAGTGGGATGGTGCACGACTGAATGTTATATATAGTATAAATGACCTAATTGAGTGAAATTTTAGACTCGTAGATATTTAGCTGCATTGCTAAGATTGTCTACCAATTACTAAAGACAGTCAAGATTGAAGTCATTTGAACTATGACTTAGCATAAATACTGTGCATCATGTAAATTAAGGCTGAGATCATGTCATTCAGCTACTAGACCATTCCTCAGGCTAGTACTGGCTTTCCCTATTTTGGAATTGAGGTCCAAATCCGCAAAGAATGCTTACATCTGCTGTTATATTAACCAAGAAATAGAGGGGAAGAAGGGGGATGTTTTAGGTCTACCTTTCTATGTGGATGTGAAGCACCATATCACACAATTCATGAGGCACACTAAAATGTTCAAGGCTCTATATATGGAGAATTCTTTCAAAAATGATCTCCACATTTTCTTGGTATTTAATAGCGAAAAAGGTTTTGGCCAATGGATAACTATTAACTACTACCCACTAGAATCAGAAAAAACAACCTCAATTTGGAGAAAATGTTTCCTTCTTTTGGAAAAAAGACAATCATTTTCCTAAACCAAAAGGTTCCATTCTTGTTTAATATAATCTGCACCATTTTCCTGAAGCAGTTTAGCTCGGCATGGTTCCCATCTAAATTCAAGACCAAACTCTAGTCCAACCTGAGTTCAGGAGTCAAACATTTCAATCCTTTTTCCCATTTTGGTTTTATTTCTATTTTTCTAAAAGACATAAAAGAAACCCAATTTGCAAAGAAAAAGATGATAAAAACAAAGAACCGTCACCGTAAGATAGGAAGGGCAGTGCTCCCATTTCCACATCCCACCTCAAGGACCTTGATGGAATCGCTTGTGCGAATAAGCTCCGGAAATTCTTTCAGCAAATACCTTCTTTCCTTAAATCGCAAACAAAGAACATACAAATAATTCAAACACAAAATGTCAGCCTCGTTCGGCACCATTTATTTTCAGCAGCACATGAGTTTCTAAGTCATCTTCATCAACAGATACAATTCAACAATGCCCCGAGCTAAAGAACATTAACGTCTCAATCAACATTTCCCTTGAGAGGAACCAAGGATACGGCACCATAAAACCCTTGGTCATTTCAGTGGTGAAAACGTCGTCGAACAAAAAAACTTCAATTTTTTTTTATGACCTAGAGCAGAATTAACAATCAAAACCTTGAAGAACTTCCCGGCGGAATGTCGACGATGGAAGCTACGCCAGGCGTCTGCCTCCACAGCAGGAGCAGCACAGGACGAAGAAGACACGAAAGGGGTGAGATGGTAGCGGAGCGAGGGATCGTTCTCCACCTCGCGACGTAGATCCTCCCATTCGAAGTCCTTCGAGTGGTACTCCGCCTCAGCCTCTTCCGCCATCCGCCCTAGTCGTTACCGTCGTGGCCGTCGCCGCCGCCGCCGCCGCCTGGTGGCCACTTGCACGCTTAAATACTATCAAAGTTAGCGGACCCATATTTATAGGGAGCCCATTGTGGCCCATATTAGGCCCAACAGATTTTAAAATTAGACGGAAAATAATTTCTTTGGTCATTTTTTAATGAAAAAAATTAAGAAAAAATAATAAAAATGAGATGACTTTTTTTTATATATATTGTTTCAGTTCGAAGGAAATAAAATAAAATAAAAACTAATTTGTTGATTATATCAAAAGGAATAATAATAATAATATATGCATTGAAATGCTCACGTTGAACTCCACAAGCTACGTCTTAATAGTCTAGACAAACCGTGCTTGTCAATGAAATATAAATAAAAATTTCTAAGTAGTTTTACTGTATTTCCCACTAACTTATCTTTATACAACAAATACATGACGATGGCATTTACAAAATAAAATGTCCCTTTTTGTAAAGGATAGGGGCAAAATACAAAATAAATCCACAAAGTTTCTCTAGATGAAACAAAGAAATAAAGGAAGAGAAAGAGAAATCTCACCTACTAGATAATCACATAACCTTCTTTTCAAGATTATATAAACTCAATGCATTTATTGTTATTAATTAATTATTGGTTATTTTAAATATACATAAATCAATAGAAGTAGTTCCTATTAATATGTAATTTTATTTGATTTTAATGTATTTGGTTGTCCAACAAAGCAAATATTTAAATTACTATTATTTTTCCATATAAAAAGGAGGTTGTTGATTTGTTGATGCCTTTAAATGGAACGTAATTTGTTAACTAAGGAATAAATTAGAATTTTAAAATAAATCTATAGGGGTATTTTAAAAAAAATAATAAATTAAATTTATCTAAACTCGTGGTCCATATGGGAAAAAAGTGTAAATGTTGGGGCTAAATGCCAAACGCGCACGCTTCGCTGCGCGTCTCGCGTCCGAGAAGCTTCATCGTGACTAAAGCCGCGACTTGAATTTTCCGTTTGATCTCGCTTGGCCGCCTCCATGGACTGCATCGAGAGGCGGATCATTCCACGTCGCTGTTTCAGATACCTCAGTGTTCCTCCCTTTCCCGGCACCCGTCGCGAATCCATCGCAGCGAGGTTCTCATTCTTCTCTTTCGAATCTGTGTGTTTCATCCGCATCCGAGGCCAAAAGTAGAAGAAAAGGAGAGATAAAAAAGCCATTTTTTTCCTCTCTCTTTTCTTCTCCCATTTTCGTTACTTTTCTCGGATGGCTGCTTCGGGTCGTGGTCTCCTCCTTCTGTGGCTCCTTTGCTTGTGGGTTCTGACAATGGCCGGCTTGTCGTCGTCCCAGCAGCCTTCCGTTATCTCCAGCTTCAGACGTCCCAGGATCTGGCTTGGTCCCTACGACTGGACGTACTTGAGAGGTACGATTGTTCCTCTTGCGTCAACGAGGAGGATATGTTGTTTGCGTCGACCTTTCTATTGGGTTTCAATTGTTTGCAGTGGAAGTTGCGATTTTGTTTGCTTTCGGGTGTGTTCTATTGGAATCGATAATCGGGAGAGCTTGGGACTGATGCATAGAATGAAAAAAGTTATACTTGTGGTAAAAAGTGCGTTTCGGAGGTATTTGGTCGGGGTTTTATGAAGGATTTCCTTTTTTAGGAAGGCGTATCGTTTTGCTTGTTGGAGTTTTGTCGTCTGTTGATCACACTTGTTTTTTTTTCCCATAAAAGTCGAAATTTGAGAGGATATTTTAGCTGCTATTCAGTTGGCAATTCATTTGTTCCTATCAGCGACCTTTCTTTAATAAATCTCAAGCCCCAACCATGAAGGCTTAAACTTAGTGAGAATTAAATTATGCCTTGCGATGCCGATCATGATCGTCTATCCCACAATAAAGTTGGATCCTGGCGATTTTTTTTTTTTTTAACATTTTGAAGTTTCTGAAATGATTATTCTACAGGTCTAGTGACGGACATTACTTGCTCAAACCAGTTTAGTAGGTTGTAAAGTATAATTTTCATTTATTTCATTTACTCATCTTTCTACAGTCAATCTTCTTTTGTTTGCTGAATTTTGCTACTATTTTGACAAACAAGGAAGACAGATGGTTTAGAGGGTCATTTAGCATCCTTTATTAGCTTACATTTTGTGCATTTTCTGATGATTTTTACAACTTAAACTTGTGTAGTTGGGGGGCAAATGCATGGAGGAATTCTGAATCATATTGTTTGTTTATATACAACACAAATAGGTTGGAAGGTACATGAATTTACTGACAAATGAACCAAGTTATTTATCTGTTGTATTCCCATGGACACTGATTCAAGTGTCCAATAAAAGTACCAACCTAATGACTTACACGTGATCAATGGGAGTGTCAACTTCATTATCATCCAACTCGATGCCAGTGTCAAAAGTACAGAGAAGTAGATGTACAAATGAATCAGTTGATTTTCTGCAAGTTTGTCCAGATACTTGTGTATTAGTTATGCTCCAAATCATGCTTAAGGATAGGGATACTATAGTCCAACTTTGAATGTCTTCTAAGAGGGATATTTCATCTTTGTATATCAATTGTATATGTGTCTTACACACATTCCTCATTGCAGTCGAGCTACCACCTTGGTTCTCATTGGTTGCCATCAATTTTGTTTCTGATGTTGACATTGTGAGTTTCTTTCTTTCATTGTTTTGTTTGATTATTTTTTCATCTTTTAAATATTCTGTTTAAATTCTTGCGTTATTCTATGCCTCCATAAAATCAATGAAGATCCTCAAAGTAACATCTCACAAATTCTTTACATCAAGAATATATTGGTGTGGATTAAACTATTTACTAATATAGCTTAAACTCTTGGGATATCTGGTTGCCATATCAAATTTATGATTGTGTCACATGTCTTTTTTGACAAATCATGCTAGTGTAAATAATTGAAGAAATGCACTCAGGAAATGAACACAACAATCAAATTCTTTTTGGGTGGGGTTTATTATGTGATAGACTAGGATGACAATAATTTAAAGAGTTCAGAACCCTCCAAAAATCAATTTATACATAGGGATGACAATTACTTAATTGATGAAAAAGTAAAGCCACTTGATTGCTCACTTGTGTGAATTCCGAAACATTATGGCTCTTTGTTATCTCTATGCTTGAGTTCTATGGCATCTTTCAGTCTATTTACATTTGAAGATAATACTAGTTTGTGCATGCAGTAAAGAGAAAAGTTGAATGAGCAAACTCAAAGTTCTAGAATACACCTTACTTGACTAAAACTTCATAAAAGAACTAGGCAGTCATTCATATAGGGGAACTTTGCAATGAAGATTGCAACGGAAAAACAATTCTTAAGTACGAACAAGGTTAGAATGTTCCAGCAAGCACTGGGATAGTGTCCATATTCCATAAAGTTTTGTTACCTTTCAGAAGATATGGAATGCAAGGAATACTTAAATTATGGAGGGAATTTTCATAGTGGAGAATAATCTTCTGAGGAACTACATCTCAAGGGAAATGAAAAATGACAATTAATTATGAAAACAGTTTCTCATAGGTCAAGTTACACAATAAGTATTAGGATTCTCTAAATTAAAATGCCATTCTCCTTCTGTTCTATTTCTTTACTTAGTTTCTTGTTTCCTTTTATTTATAATATTCCAAATTTCACAAACTAAGATTACAGTCTATGCCTTCGGCGATATCATACAACTGAAGAATTTGTTACTAGAAAGATTACATTGACTATGGCCAAACAAGATAGACACAAGTCTGTTCATTTGTGTTTTGTATAGATGATTCATGAATTTTCTTCACTTCATACTGCCTGATGACCCCATACCTGAACTACTTCTTATTATTATACGTATTGTCTTTCTGATGTCTGAGTTTTTACAATCATGCCAAGGGCAATAAACACTCTAAGCTATAAGATTTTATCTTTGTCATTGTATATTGTATAACTCCAAGATCTGACTTCGAATCATACAGGATAAAGCACAAGCAAAACATCTACCAAAGAGTAATCTTCCTCTGGTATGCTTTAGAGGTGGCAGTCCTCCTATTCCAGATGTATCAGAAATGTACTTGGATAACTCGTGTATGGACACTTATTTTCGCTACCATTTCGGTTATGACTGATGAGTTTTTCTCTCTCTATTATTAGAGTCCACCAGAATTCCTAGAGTAATTGCAATAAAACATCTTAAAATGTTTAGAGGATATGCTTGTCTCTTTTACAGAGTCATTAGTTTCAAGTGAATGATTTTTTTCTTAACAAGTTCTTAAGTTTGCTGCCTTTGTGCAAATCATTTGATAGAAATAAGATATTTCAATGGCTTAGCTCCCCTTAGTAATGCTTGAATTATCAAATATTATGTTCAATAGACACATTTCCCTTGCAGTGTCAATGGCTGCATCAAATGAATCTTTCGGAGGTTCACAGTTTGTTTATGATGACCAATGCATTCCATTTCAGAGAAACCTGTCGATAACTTTGACAAATGAGCAGGTATGAAATGGAAGCAATAGCTTAGTTTTGTGCTCTAGTAGTTATTACTGTTCTTTGTTTGTTCTGAACTTCATCTAGGAGCATCTCCTTTGGAAACAAACCTGCCATCTACTGTAAATACCAAATCCTTTTATGGGTCTAGACTTATTGTATATGCCTTTTGAAAGAAAATAAACAGTTCTAGCTACTGATCTGTTATTGTGTGTCACTAAGCTTTGATCTGCAATGTACTTGTCCAGTTCATCTCATAGGTGATGTTTTTGCTATCATAAATGCAATATCTAATGATGGTGATATATATTAAATAAATTCCAACACAAGCTTACGTGAATTGTTAAATCTCTGGTCAACTATCTTGTTATCTTGTTAAGAACTTTCTTGATTCACTGGTCTGGGAGCTTCTTCTGAAGTCTGAAACCCATGAATCTTTGTGTCATATGCATCCATTTCTATAGATTTCTTCTTTTGATGACTATCTTATACATAATAGCATTATATATATAATAACAGAACATTAACTTTAACAGAAAATTGTGTTGTAATGTCTACTTGAGCGCTCAATGTTCATTAGGATTAAAGTATTATTCTACGACGGATTTCAGTCTTCATCTGGAACTGTGCAGTAAGCGGGCTTCGCTTGAAGCATAATGAGAAAAATCAAGATGTGTTTTACTCCTTTATCCTTTTCACTCGATTTATTTAATTCTAAAAATCAAACAATAGTAATTAGATCATACTGTGCCAACATTCGACGTACTTCAACATGTATCAAAGAGTTCATTGGTGAATTCAAATGAATTTTAGTCTTTAAATCTGCTTTAACTTACCTTTTTTATTCCTGAATGGAATAATTCAATTAGATAGTCAATTGAGTTAAACATTTATCAAACCATGCTGTGTTAACACTCAATGTGCTTCAAAATGTGCCAAAATGAATTCAAATGTTATTACTCTTTTTTTTTTTTCACTTAACTTGTTTTCTTCTACAAAATAAACTATGGCAATAAGATAATTGAAAATTAAAATTTAGAAGGACAAAGTTACGAAAATATAATAAGTGTCTCAACCAACAAAGATTGGTTGAGATATCTTTAGTTGAATTATTTTGAATTCATGGTTGGTACTCATTGGCATGGGCAATATAGAGATCACCTATGCTCTTGGCTTTATATTTATTGGAATGATAAATTTTTGCCTTTGGGCAATGCAACACAAAATTTCAAACCACGGATATGACTTCGGATTGGTGATAAACAAGAAACTTTGCCCATCTTAATCCGAGACATTCAAGGCATACTTTGTATTTTTATGAGAGAAGGGTAACTCGTGTCTATAGGGAAGGGGACTAGGTAGCTGACTCGGCTGCCCATTTTGCTTATAGCTCAAAACAAGACTTTAGATAGTCTAATGATCGTCCTGGTCAATTGCAGAACATTTTGTCTCCTTCATTCTAGCAGAATGGGTTCTTAATCATTTAATTTCAATAATATATTATTATTTTATGGAAAAGAGATATGAATCTGGGTTATACATACAATTTCTTGATTCTTGAGAATTGGAAGATTAATATTTAGACTCTAAGAAGAGTGATTGACAAAGTATTAAATTCCTACCAGGTTCTCTTCTGTATACTTCATGTAAAAAAATTATACCAATTTGTCAGATGTTTGAATCCTACTTTCACTTTCTAAGTTATGTATATTGGAATACTGATCTTAATGTTGAATATTTAGAGCTCTATTTGGCATGCTAGTCTTCAGCTATCAATATCTTTTGAAAACACTTGGCTATTTCCGTCCTTATTTCTGTTGTTGAAAAAAAAATCTGAATAACATACTCCGAAGTACTTTGTCCAGATATCTCCAGGAATTTGGTACTTTGGATTCTTCAATGGACTTGGACCTGCTCGCACACAATCAAAAATGGTAGGCTCTTCCAAATGCATAGGTTGTGGGCTTCATGCAACATTGGAAAGTAAATTTTAGATTAATGTTTCTCTATTAAAATACACCTGTAAATCTGCTCATCTTATTGCAGATTAATCGGGGTAAAGCATACTTGTTCAGCATCAGCATCATTGTTGAAGGCTGCTCCACCATGGGTATATTTGGCCCTTATTGTAACCAGTCAGTTAACATGATTTTTTGTGCTCAATCTTCCATAAACAAGTATTCTAGGAATCTACTGGATTCGACAAACATTACGGCTCAAGCCAGAGAAAATAAGGAAACCAATAATAATTCGTCATCTGAAAGGATGGCTTCTGAATATAGACTTGGAGATATGAATGCAAGTGTCTTCATTACAGCTGACAATTTTATCACATGCAACAACTCAATTGAGTCTTCATGTCTTGCAAATGGAGATTGGAGTATCTATGCTATGGAATTAGTGTCAGTAACATCCCAGTTTGTCATTTCTCTTACTGACTTAAGTTTCAACCAAACTCCTTCGACTGGAAATTCAGGAAATTCTAGTGGAATTATGCTGATGTCTTATGTTCGCTACAATGCTATGCCACTGAAGTCTTTGCATGATTATTCTTCTGACTTAAGTGTGGCCTCTCTAATTGTCAAGTCACCAAAAATTGGACGGTGGTTTATTGCTTTTCAAGCTGTTAACCAGACAGAATCAAATGGAGTAATGCATGAAACATTTTTTGGTGGAACTATGTGCTTCTCTTTTTTGTTACAAGTGCCTGAGTGCAATTCTGGGAAGGCTGGGTTGAACTGCTCATGGGAAGCACACACACTTCAGGTAACTACTATAAAATTAGTTTTTTCTTCCATCTGAAATTTGAACAGTTTGAAAGTTCTAATGGAAAATTTCTCTCTGATTCATGGCACAAGTTTCTTTCATTCATTGTAAAATTGCCGGACTGCAAATTTAGGATGACCTTGGAATTTGATAAGGTTACCAAGGAAAGAATTATATTTCTGGTAAAATAATGCATTATAAACTTCTTGAAAGAAAAACTGGAAAATACAAAAGACAATTTGAAGCTATTACTTGCATTGGTTCCCTACAGTTGGGTGCATGGAAAACTTTGCAGAAACTTTCAAAGCGTTGGGCATATCTCTTGATACAATAGCTGTACTTATTAATGCAATACTTGAAGCAGTTTTTTGGGTCCCTCAGGATAGACAACTGAAATGTCTGTGATGATGGAAAAAAGTTTGACACTTGCGTTGAAATGGTTGTCTTTTCTGTGGACCTTTTTTAGCTAATATATCTTTAATTTGAATAATCTATTTAGATGGAGTTCATTGTTTGCTATTTTAGTATTTCTTTTTCAACTACTTTCTGAGTAAGCAAGAAAACTAATTCATATGCCTCTACGAGTGTGGTGCATTGGTAAAGCACTCAGGGGAACAAATAAGAGAACCATACTTCGAATCCCACTAGAGATGAATATTTTGGAGGTTGGTCTCTGAGTGTGCATAAGTTGCGCTCTGGATGTATCCGATAGACAAACTAGGAGGGAAGGCCGTCTATCTCCAAGATTAGTCGATGAAGCTTGGACACATGGATTATCAAAAAAAGAAAACTAATTCATATTCTATAACAAGAGTTATTTTCTTGTATTAATGCTATATCACATGCAATTCTAGATTGTGAGCCAGTTACAACTAGCTTCCACATCATATCTTTAGGTGAGGGCCATAGACAATTCATGAGTCTGAATTATAATCTACTAATATATTGTACTATCAGGGGAGGAAAATCATTAGCATTAGATATATATGGTGGCAAGGTTATTTCTCGAACAATTACTAATTGTGGCATCTATGCGATTGTGAAGTTTTATGAACCCGCTGAAAATGGTTTTCTGCAGAGAGCTTCAAAGAATTCGGCTGTTCCTTTCACATCTTATTATCACCCAGATGGTGAACTTGGGTCCACAGATACTGATTTTTCGATTGGTCAGCTCTTAAGCAACTCTTCAGTTGAGCAGATTGCATGGACTTACTTCCTTTTGGATATTCCTACTGGTGCAGCAGGAGCTAATATTCATGTTCGATTATCTTCGGATTCAATATTGAATTATAGGGTATACACACAGTTTGGTGGCTTACCTTCCATTCATACCTCGGACTATTCTGCAGATAGTACAAGCAGTACAAATGGATCCATGTTTTTGGCATCGAATGATTCAAGTGCAAAAAATATAGATTTTTATGTTTTGTCTGCACGGGAAGGAACTTGGTGCATTGGAATAATGCATCCTCCAAGAAACAATAACAGTGACCAGACCACTATGTCTATTTGGCTTGAGGGATGCCCTAGTCATTGCAACCATCATGGAACTTGTCGAAATTCTATTGATGAAACTGGGTTGACATTTTACAGGTCATCTCATTTGCTAATTTTTTATTCACATGAATTGAATGTAGTGTGACAGTGATAGTTTCTCTGGAGAGATTATCTTAGTTGACTGTAGATGAATCTCTGATGGAAGTAGAATTATTATTTTTTTATTGCAGCTACTGTGCATGTGATCGTGATCATGGAGGTTTTGATTGCAGCAATGAACTTGTTTCGCATCAAGGTAACTACTTTATTTCAATGTTTTGATATACTGTGGCCTTTGGATAGTGAATGGGCTACAGGTCAAGCACACATCAGCTATTAAAATGAGCTAACATTATTAAAAGCATAGTCTAGTGACAAATTTGAAAGACTAGAGAGCTCTTGATCCAGACTGCAGGGGGATTGAGCGAGTAGAGAGGTCGAGTAGAGAGGTCCGGTGGAAGAAATTAAGGATCCTTTGCACTTCAAGGAAACAATGACACAAGTAATTGTGATAAACATTCACCTTCCTTTCTTTGAGCTGGGGAATTACAAACAGGGTGGTTTGAACTGTTTGGCTTACTAACTTTTGCATAGCATCCCAGGTTGTAGGAGCAGAGGATTGGTTGAATGGGTAACTGATAGTTGGTTTCGTATGTTTGGTTTGTTTGTGTAATCATGTTATATAGATATTGAATGGAACAGTGCAGTCCAAAATGAACCTGAATTCATCTTTGTTCTTAATTATAAGATTCTTCATTGTTAATTTTAATTGGATTCCATCAGCTGTGAACACTAGAAAACTTCCATGCCCAATTTTCTTGATGTGTCAAATTTTCTAGTATAGCTGCTTCAATTAAGTAAAATTACATTCTTCGTGTTCATGCTGTTTTCTCCTTCTAAAACTTTTTTACTATAAATGCAGACAGTTATTCTTGGTCTTGATAGATCTCCTTAACCTAAAGCTAAAAAATATGGACGCTACCTGTCAAAACTGTTATTGCTATCAATCTGAATTAGAGTCTATACTTGAATAGTTCAATATGCTCAGCCATGGTTCCAGTATCTCTCGTATGCATCATAGTGATACTATATGACATTCCTTTTGATGCTTACAATGTAATCCATCTGATGGACAGCTTTCTATTTTGAAGGGCATATTTGGCAAACAATCTTTCTCGTCGCTTCTAATGGAGCAGCTATCTTACCTGCATACTGGGCACTGAGACAAAAAGTATGCTGAAATTCTGAAAGACCACATCTTCTTTATAACATTCGTAAAGTTGTCTTTAACTCATTAACTACTGAGATTTTCACCTCATAATTTAATTCCATACATATGCTTCAACTATATGATCACAGTTGAAGATTCCTTTGCCCCCAAATTTGTATCACTATATAGTTGGCTAATTAGCTCATCACAAAACATGCTAACTTTATATCATGATACCGAATATATATATGTGTGTATATCTCGATCCTTTTTTCTCCTTCGTTTTTTTTTTCTTTTTTCAGCTTTTCCTCTCTAATTTATCACATTACACATGATGATGCTGAATTGTATTATCCTTTAAAACCCGAGATACGTTGCCTCGTTGAATACCCTTTTTACTGCTTGTTTTCCTTTTTTACTCTTCCTTTGCGGTTGAGAGAGTCGGTGTGGGTGTGGTTTTGTCTTTGGTTCCGTTTGAGTGGTTTGCGTTACTCTTTTTTGTACCGTCTTTCCTTGTTTTCTTTTCTTGTTGATTGTATGGGTTTCATGCTTGTTGACAATAAAGATGCCTAGCTCAACACACATACTCCCCAAGAAAAAAAATTGCAAAAGAGCGGACAATGCCAAACTCTAATGTATGATAAAAATGTGAAAAGTAGGTTGAGATGGCATTGTCTTAATTATACAAAAGCGGAGAATAGTTTTTATAATTTGACAGGTTGAATCGATAAGGGGAGTTTTAGCGCAACGGTAAAGTTGTTGCCTTGTGATCTAGAGGTCACGAGTTCGAATCTTGAAAACAATCTCTTGCAAAGCAAGGTAAGGCTGCGTACAATGGATTCTTCTCTGGGACTCCGCATGGCGAGAACTTCGTGCACCAGGCTGCTCTTTTACAGGTTGAATCGACGAGTAAAATGTGAAGCACAACGAGAGACCAAAGAAGACTAGTTAATGCAAGCAAAATTGATTATGGCAATTTACCCCTTTACAGAGGTCAATTAAGGGATAGGATTCATGTATTTGACCTGAAATAGTTGGAACACATATTGACTATGATGGCTTCTTTTCGTTATGCCATGGACACAAATAGGAGAAGTAGACTTAGTTTCGTACTTGTATTTTCGAAAGATTGGTTAGGCCTAGAGGCTATATATACATGGCTTGGATATCCTTTGGGAGCGATGACAAGTACGCAGACACAAACACATCGTAAAGCTCCTAAGAGTATAAATTTGCAATTCTCTGTGCTGAATGAATAGGTGCTTGTGGTCGTTATCGGCTGAAACTGTTCCTTTGGTGTTTTCGATCATTTTTGCAGTCGATGGTATGGGATTACCCACTCAATTTGTTATGATGTAACTATGGAAATATGATAAGTGCTTCGATGTGGCAATTTGCATAATGTTTTTCTTTGCAAACAATAATAGCTTCATGTTAACTGCCTAGTTTCTTTAATCAGGCATTTGCTGAATGGGTGCTCTATACTGCTAGTGGAATTTCGAGCGGTTTGTATCATGCATGCGACAGAGGCACTTGGTGTGTACTATCGTTTCATGCATTACAGGTTAGACCTTTTCTTAAATATTATTAAAAGCATCTAGTATTGATAATTAATATTTTTATTTTAAAATTGTCATGTCGAGCTCAGCTCATGGGCTATGCTTGGCCCGATCTCGTGTTGGGACAAGCACGACTAGTTTCAAATTGTGACCCTTATGCTCGACTTGGACCCCATCTGGCTTGTTCCATTTGCTTACGGTCGTGTCAAATAGGACTCGTAGAATACCTTGTCGGGCCACGGGATGTTTCATTTTGAAGAATGAAGTGGAAGTGTGTATTTTTCTTTCGAGAAAGTATAGTGAGTAGTCGATTAGCTCCAGAAGAAAAATAAGAGAAAGGTAAGGAATAGCTGTAAGGTTTAGGCAACCCAACCAAGGGAAATTATGATCGAAATGAATTCGAAATCCATCTCGGAGTTTCGAGCACAGAAAGTTAAGTGAAATGCATAGAAATTATGTGCCGGCTTGTGAGATCAATTTACCAATTTACCGTAAGTTTGAAACATTCTATCTCATTTGTCCACCTTAATATCCTCTCGCTACGAAGTCAGAAAGTGCTCGAGAAGCAGTTTCAGCGTCGAGGACATGCTTTTTCACATAATTCTTGTTTTGTATAGTTTCTGGACTTCTGGCTTTCTTTTATGGCCGTGGTGAGCACTTTTGTATACATGGCAACTATCGACGATGCTTCAAAAAGAGCAATCCATACAAGCGTATCAATTTTCACTGCCCTGTTGGCCGAGACTGGTGCGACAAGGTGAGTGTTTTCCGCAAATAATTCGTATTTCCTTATCAACTCTATCAAGAGCATTGTATCATGGATACTGTCGCGATTTCAGATCAGAGAATATTGCTATAGTTGTAGCGATCGGAACTGCTGGTCTCCTCTTGGGATGGTTTTTGGAGTTCTCCACCATGCGCAGAGCCATTCACTGTCGGCCTCGGTTCGACTTGAATATGCCCGAAAGGTATTATTAGTCCTTTCTGTCGTCGACACACAGTCTCAGATTTTTCTTGTGTCCTTAGTTAGCATTGCTGCAGATGGCAAAATATCAGAAGTTGGTTCCAGAATCTTATCCGAACATTGCGGAAAAGATTCGATTGGCGATTTCTAATCTTAGGCTTCATTACGCTGGCTATGGCAGCTACTTGCTGGACACTCGAATCCAACAAGGACTACTGGATTTGGCATAGGTATGCACATGGATTCGATGTAGTCGATTCAATCAGTATCCCCATGTTCTTGAGACTATCTGAAAGATTTTTCTTCTGCCAAACGAGTTCTTTTCTTTCGGTTTTTTGTGTTCTTTTCTTCGATCGATAACTACAGAAATCCAAGTGATAGAATCTTCATTCAAATGAAAAAGATTCTTTCTTTCTTCTTTCATTTTGTCATCAAGCTTGTGGTTAAACCAACCAGAGTGTTTCATTTTGCAGCCTATGGCACATTACGATATATACGTCGTCGTTCTTCTTCATTTACTCAACCTGCACAATGGAAAGCAATGAGCAACAGGAGCCCGCCTACGAGCTGACTCGGCAGAACTCGTTGCCGAGGGCCGAGTCGGACGCCCAGTGCGACTGACTTAGTCGGCAAAATGGCTGAGGATGTTTTTGCCACCTTACTTGTTCTTCTTCACTGGTTCTCTAAAAGGAAACGACATGATCGATTGATTATAAAGAATTCTTCTCCAAGTTGTAGTATAGTTTTTGTTGTTGTAATTTTCCCCCATTTATTTGAAATATACAGAAATCAGTAGCAACTGTAAATGGATAGTTATCAAATGTAAAATAGCATATGAAAAAAAATGATCAATGCCATGGAAGATGATGTTGGGATTTCATTTTTTTTTTATTGTGTTGTTTACAAAAATAAGATGACAATCTTTCCGATCGAATTTTTGTTCTTCTTATACTCGAGAGACTTCGATGAATCTTCAAGTATCTACTCGAGTTCAAAAAAGATAATTTCAATGAAAAAAATTGGGTCAGTAGCTGTAAAAGAAGGCGATGACGATTGAAATATTATTTCGATATGTGCAACAAAGGATTTTTTTTTTGTTTTTTTGTTTTTTGTTGTCAAATTTAATAAACCTCGTTATTCAATATACTGAAGAAATCCTTCACTAATATGTATGTTACCTTACCTTGTGATAAGAATTCAAAGATTATAGTCTCCGCGAAAGGATAAATCGTTATTACAGATGGTAGAATTATCTCAAAGAGTAAGAATAATCTTTGGGAATTATAAAATTTTTTGGGATGTTTATTCTCTTTCCAAGCTAGTTCCAATTAAAAATGTCTTTCATGATTTACCTTTTTTTCATCTGGTCATGAGACTAACGATGAGAGGCGTTTAAGCACATCACCTTATTGCCTTAAAAAAGAGGCTCCATAGGAATGGTGCACTAACAAAAGTGAAAAGACATTCCATGAGAAAACACAGCTTGATCTTCTATTGAGATAATATTCGACGATAAATTTCAGAAAAATCCATGGGACGGATAGAGTAAGGCTTCAACGACCGTCTTTTAGGGATAACACGATTGTAAAATTCAAACTAGATCGTCAAACTGGGGGTGCTTCCCCGATGTATCTAAGTGATTGGCGAAGATCCGTAAGAATTCCGATCTCTTTCAGTTCAGCTGTTGAAGAGGCATCCCTATAGGACGTGGGGTCGGACTAGGCGTGTTTATCAGTTCTTCGATTCCGATTTTGGTTCGGTTCTAATCGGTTCCGAATCTATCGACGTTGGAACCGGTTCAAAATCGATTCCGAACCAATTCCGGCTCCAAAGTTTTAACTTTGAAACCAATTCAATCCGGACTGGTTCCGAATCGGTTCTGAACCGGTTTTGAATTGATTCCAAAACGGTTCCGGATCATCTTCCTCGAACTTGAGTTTCCAAATTCATCTATCGCGTTGGTAATCTTATTCTTTTTTTTCTGTCGTAAAATAATCTTGTAGACATATTAGCATGCTAAGAATTTTCACCTTTAAATTAGCAACCGAAACCAAATCCAAATCGGAATCGGAATCGATTCCGAACCGATTCCGAAATCGATTGAGACCAAACCGAACCAAATCGGAACAGTCTAGAATTGGTTCATCTGAATCAGTTCTGATTTCAAATTTAACAAATTAGTTCTAACTCGATTCCGGATCGAATCGATCGAGTTTAGATTGGATTGATCATCGGATGAAAGGTTTAGATAATCCGATGCTAATCAAATAACGGTGAAGGGAAAAAAATCGTTAAAGAGTAACAATGGAATAGGAATGCAAATAAGTAGAAAATAAAATTGGACGTAAAAAAAAAAGAAGAAGAAAAGAGTGATGGAATCCAATCAACTGTTAAAAGAAAAAAAAATTGTCGTTTTTTCCAATTCCTTTCTTATTAATCCACCTTTCTCTCTTTGCTATCTCGCGGCGGAAGAGAAAGGCAAGAGTTTTTAGAGCGCCGCCTGCCCAACTCCGCCCTCATCCCTCTCCGTCTCCGCCGGAGCCGGCCAAGGAAGCGCGATCGAGATGTCTTCTCCGAGCAAGCGTCGCGAGATGGACCTCATGAAACTGTAGATTGCTGGCGGAAAAAAAAAATCCCTACTTCGTTACCAAAATCTTATTTTATTTATCTTCTTACTGAAAAAAAAAAATCTCCTTTTTCTTGTTGCTTACAGGATGATGAGTGACTACAAGGTGGAGATGCTGAACGATGGGATGCAAGAGTTCTTCGTGGACTTCCATGGCCCAAACGACAGTACGCCATCTGCCACTGATAAGGCTTTGTTCTTGTTTTCCTTTTGTTTGTTTCTCTAAGATGCTCATGTGTTCTTGCTTATCAGATTTAGTTTCCATTTCTCATCTTTTCTTCTTCGTTTAGAAGAGAGGCCTTTGGCATGTTTGATCTTCGATACAGACTTCCAAAATCTGTGAAGGGATAAGATCCATTTAGCCGACATCTAATAGAACCATAACTACTAGTTTTCTTTAGTTTGTTCCACCTTAGATGAACATTCCCAATTGATGTGTGAATTTTAATTTTTGGATTATGTGCTGGAAAAAAAAAATGCTACACATGAGGATGAACAGTATAAGAAACGAGAACACCAGAGAGAAAGTGGAGATTATGTCTTTTAAAGGAAAATTATGGGAGACAAGTACGCGACTAATAAATATCTTACTTAGGCAATGTAAGAACACGACAACACATTAATATAGAAATATAGAGATTCATTTAAATATGGTTGATGATATAGTAAGGGATTGAACTCAATGATATAGGAGGATTTATATAGTCGACTTCACTTAGTGGATAAGAGTTTCGTTGTTATTGTTGGTATGTTGAAAAAAATGGCTGTTTTGGCTTTGCAAAGCTTGATCACTTCTGATAGAATGTTTCTGTAATGAATTTTAAAAGTTTACGATGATTTGGTACTTGTTGATTTGTGTATCTCATATTGGCTCATTTGTCGTTAATTGATACTATTTTCTGTTTCATTGTTGTTCATGGAAGGTCTGTATCAAGGAGGAGTGTGGAGAATAAGAGTAGAATTGCCGGATGCTTATCCTTACAAATCTCCCTCAATTGGCTTTGTTAATAAGATATATCATCCTAACGTCGATGAAATGTGAGTCTTTTTTACTTCTTCACATTGTTAGTCCATAATCCTCAACGACGATTTCTGCCTTTCTAGCTGTCCATTATTTGGTTCAATCTAAAGATCCAAATCTCACCAAATTCAACTTTTGATTTAGTTTGGTTCGTTTCATGAATTTGTTCTGTAGTTTGTTTTTTTTCTTCTCCAAAATTGAACATTAGATTTTTTTTTTGTTTTTCGCTCACATTATTTTCCTTTGTCTCAGGTCTGGTTCAGTTTGTTTGGATGTTATCAACCAAACTTGGAGTCCTATGTTTGGTATCGAACTTTCCTTGAATAATTTTATCGACGAACTTTTATGGTGGCATAATTTTCGGTTCAAGTATTTATTTCATTTTGTGTTGCAGATCTTGTCAATGTGTTTGAAGTTTTTCTCCCACAACTTCTTCTATATCCGAACCCTTCGGACCCATTGAATGGGGAGGCTGCAGCACTTATGATGCGCGATAAACCTGCTTATGAACAAAAAGTGAAAGGTGATAGATTGTCTACCTGAATTATGTTTCGAAAGTTACAAGCTCGAATTGTCTCTCGTTTATCTGATTTCTTAGATTTAGGGACTTATTTTTTATAGTCAAGTTCATGATTCTTTGCGAAGGCTTTCGTCCACCACTGAGTGTTGTTTACCGATTGAAACAAGCATATTTCTTTTGCTACCTTACATGAAAAATGAGAAAAGCCTTCAAAATGCTCAAAGGGCCCTATAAATGTTATAGTGGAAGAGGTGAATCTTTTTTTAGCTGAAGGCGTTAGGAATAGAAGCAAACTAAAAAACCATTCCTCGATGTCATAAAAAAATAATTCAATTAATTTGAATACTACTAGTGAAGAGGAGTTTTGTCGCAATGGTAAAGTTACTGTCATGTGATCTAGAGGTTACGGATTCGAATCATGGAAAAAGTCTCTTGCAAAGCAAGATTAGACTGTATACAATAGATTTTTCTCTAAGACGATAGGGAAATGAGATTCAAATATTTAACCTTAAATGGTGAGAACACAGACAATCGATGATTCTCAGCATAAAGTAGTTTCTTATTGCAACAACTAGTGCATATCTAAAACTGAAATGAGATGCAGCTTTCATGTACTGAATCATGAAGGGGGCGTTTGGTATCTGTTTTCTTCTCCATTTTTCATTTTCATTTTCTGTGAAAACGAGAAAACGCGTTTGGTTCGCGTTTTCCATCTCCATTTTCTAGAAAATAAAGGAGCGTTTTCTGGAAAACTAGAAAACGAGAAATAATCATTTTCTGTTTTCATTTTCGTTTTCCAAAAAATAAAAGAGTATTTTCTGGAAAACTAGAAAACAAAAAAAACTCGTTTTCTGTTTTCTAAAAAACGAGAGAATGAAAACAGAAAATAAAAAATTCTCTACCAACCAAACGCCCCCGAAGTTTCTTATATTCTCTCAAGAAGTCTTATCTTGCAAAGCAAAATAAAACTGTGTACAATAGACTCTTCTATCAGACGATAGAGAAATGAAATTTACGTAGTTGACCTTAAATGGTGGGAACACAGACAATCAATGATTCTCAACATAAAGTAGTTTCTTATTGCAACAACTAGTGCATATCTAAAACTGAAATGAGATGCAGTTTTCATGTACTGAATCATGAAATTTCTTATATTCTCTCAAGAAGTTTTATCTTGCAAAGCAGAATAAGATTGTGTACAATCGACTCTTCTATCAGACGATAGAGAAATAAGATTTACGTATTTAACCTTAAATGGTGGGAAAACAGACAATCAATGATTCTCAACATAAAGTAGTTTCTTATTGCAACAATCAGTGCATATCTAAAACTGAAATGAGACGTAGCTTTCATGAACTGAATCATGAAATTTCTTATATTCTCTCAAGAAGTCTTATCTTGCAAAACAAAATAAGATTGTGTACAATAGACTCTTCTATCAAACAGAGAAATAAAATTTACGTATTTAACCTTAAATGGTGGGAAAACAGACAATCAATGATTCTCAACATAAAGTAGTTCTTATTGCAACAACTAGTGCATATTTGAAACTGAAATGAGATCCAACTTTTATGAACTGAATCATGAAATTTCTTATATTCTCTCAAGAAGTCTTATCTTGCAAAACAGGATAAAACTGTTTACAATAGACTCTTCTATCAGACGATAGAGAAATGAGATTTACGTAGTTAACCTTAAATGGTGGGAACACAGACAATCAATGATTCTCGACATATAGTAGTTTCTTATTGCAATAACTAGTGCATATCTAAAACTGAAATGAGATGCAGTTTTTCACGTACTGAATCATGAAATTTCTTATATTCTCTCAAGAAGACTGTGTATAATAGACTCTTCTATCAGACGATAGAGAGATTTGCGTAGTTAACCTTAAATGGTGGGAACACAGACAATCAATGATTCTTAACATAAAGTAGTTTCTTATTGCAACAGCTAGTGCATATCTAAAACTGAAATGAGATGCAGCTTTCGGCCTTTCATGAACTGAATCATGAAATTTCTTATATTCTCTCAGGAAGTTTGATTTTTTTTTTCTGTGCCATGTTACGCGATTCAGACGTATAAGTACCCAATGCGCTTGGGGATTCAAGTGTGCAACACAACTATTTCGAACTCCTTATCATTTTATATCGATCGAGTTTTTTTTATTCATTATCGTTAAATTTTGACTTATTTAGTTTCTCATCCTTTTGTTTTCGGCTATTTCCAGAATACTGCCAGAGATATGCAAAGCCTGAAGATGTGGGAAATGATACAGATGGCAAATCTAGTGATGAAGAACTGAGTGAAGACAATGAGTATGATTCCAGTGATGAACAAGTGGTGGGAAAACCTGATCCTTGACTAGGGTGTCATGTAAATTTTTGTTTCGACTACTTGTAAAAAGAAGTATTAAAAAAAAAAAAGAAGAAATCAAAACTTTTTTTGCTTTCATTCGTCATTGTAAATCATGAAGTTATTTCATGGGATTTGCAGTGGTTGATTTGTGCAAACAGGTGAATGGAGTGCCATAAATCAGATGATTGAATTGAGGTGTGTTCTTGTTGAGCTTTGAAATCTCATCCTGAGCCAGGGATTTTGGCCTTCGGCTGGACTATGAATGCAAACAAATTAACCCTGTTCACAAATTTTTCGAAAACTATTTGATTCATATTGGACGTTATAGAATTCAAACAAAAATAAAGAGACTTTGACAAAATAACAAAAAAAATAAAAAATAAAAAGGTGTTTGTAATTTGAACTGATATATTCCAGTAAACTCATCTAAATGCATCAATTTAATTTAAAAAAAAAACACAATTTCAAATATAATAGTTTACAATGAAGCCTAACACTTTAAATATTTTTCATTCATAGACTTATGAATAATTCACTAAATTTATCTTGACCCAATGAATAGAGATCGATTCACAATGCATAATTTAAAATTCTCATTCGGATTCAGAAATCTTTCGTTGTTCTAATTAATAGATCACGAGGTAAACTCTCCCATAATTTCTCTTTTTATCATCACCGAACAATCGATAATGAAAAATACTGAAGGTGAACATCACAATGCATAATTTAAAATTCTCATTCGGATTCAGAAATCTTTCGTTGTTCTAATTAATAGATCACGAGGTAAACTCTCCCATAATTTCTCTTTTTATCATCACCGAACAATCGATAATGAAAAATACTGAAGGTGAACATAACTGTCTTTTGCTACGGGCTAAACTTATTCAAATATATCAATTTAATTATAAAAAAAATCAAATATAATAGTTTACAATTAAGCCTACGGAACACTTTAAATATTTTTCATTCATAAACTTATGAATAGTTCACTAAACTTATTTAAATATATCAATTTAATTCTAAAAAAACACATTTTCAAATATAATAGTTTACAATGAAGCCTAAGGAACACTTTAAATATTTTTCATTCATAAACTTATGAATAATTAGGCGATGTAAATTGATAACAAATATACACATCAAATAAAACTTGATTAGCAATAATAAAATAAGATAAAATTTATTTAAATATAAATACTGATATAATAGAAGATAAAATCCATTGACGTAGAAAGATCTATATAGTCGATCCCACCTAATAAAATAAAATTGTTATTATTGTTGTTGAAACTTATGAATAGTTCACTAAACTTATCTAAATATATCAATTTAATTCTAAAAAACACAATTTCAAATATAATAATTTACAACGAAGCCTAAGGAACACTTTAAACATTTTTCATTCGTATACTTGTGAATAGTTCAGGAGTTAAAAATTGATGGTATTTTAGGAAAGAGGAGAGGCAAAACAAATAAAATAAAATAAAAGGGCTAAAAGTGAAATGTCTAGAATTAAAAAAAAAAATCTAAGAGGCACTTCAAAACTTTTGAGAGGCTTGTAAACATTTAAATCATGGAAAAGACAATCAAATTTCTATCTACAAGAAACATTTTATCAAAACAAACCTTCCAGTTAAAATTAATGAATATACACCATTAATTTACAGAATAAACAAATTAAATTGGTATGAGACATTACCAAGCAACTATTTCTATACATCACATGGACACAAGTGATATTATACAAAAAAAAAAAAAAAAAAAAAAAACTCTTGACTAGTTATTGAACTGAGTAAACTGTAGAATCTGAAAACTGCCATGGAGATTTTTGGCTTTCTTTACCTTCGTCACTTCAGTGGGATGTGAAATCTAGCAGCTTATTCAAAAATATTACTTCTACTAGAGTCAGCTCGGTCGAATTGTTGAGTTGCAGAGGCGAATGGGTTGAAAGCCTTTATCAAAATACCCAGTGCAAAAGAGCATGATGCTCGGACGGTTGCATCTGTCGATTTACTCATCTTGTTCACTAATACCGCAAATGCCTGGTAGAAACAAAATGTCATTCAGTCTCTTTAATACAAACAACTATGACGACATAGTCGGGATTCCTTCACTAAACCTGTGAACAGTATGGAGCCAACGAACGCTGATCTTCCGCAAGTGACAGCAAGCAACTAGAGAAGTACACTGCATTTGCTTGTATCACTGGCCAAGGTGAATCGAATGCCTGCACGACGAAATTATGGAATTAGGAATGTTCAATTCAATTAAAGTGAATGTGAGAAGTTTACTAGCATTAATACCTGGATCAACGATGCCAAATAACTATTGACTCTAGGAGACAGGAGTTGATAAGCATGCCTTGAAAAATCTCTTATGAAATCCTCATAATCACTTCTGTAGCATCAAAGGAATAGGCTTGCCTGTTGTTACTTCAACCATATGCTTATAAATCAAAAACGTAATATGTTACCTCCTTTCGGAACTGAAAACTTGTTTATTGAAAAGGTTAGAGAAGCCATCGACTTCGATCAAGGGTGCAAGTTGTCGAAGGGTAACCTAAGCAGGTTAAGAAAAGGATGCAGTCAGCTTTACCAAAAATTTTTTAAAAAAAAATCAAGACATAAAAACCATTGCAGAATTTATACCCTGCATGCCTGACGAACATTGAGATCATCATCATGAAGATGGAGAATGAGGCGAGGGATGGTGGCATGAACCTGAAACGAGAGCAAAACAATGAGACTGTTGAATTGCAACAGATCAAGAGAATACAAAAAAGCTGGATCTACAGATACAAGCGCTTAACCTTTTCCAATAATTAAATGTCTGAGCGTGTAGTTGGGAAAGCATTTCTAAATAGAAGATGATGCAGTTGCACATACGTGGCATTGCAAACTAGGAAAATAAAAATTTCCTAGTAACAAACCTAAAAATTATCACAAACATGGAAACAACTCCAAACAGTTAACTAATTTAATTAAACATGAGAAAGTTTGCAACTCAGTTCCTCGACAAATTCCTGATCCATACTTCTATTCAAATTTAAAATTCATGGTATTCATTGAAACAATATTGCTTTAGAAATTTCGACAAAGATCAAAATTTTAAAACTTAGTTCGTTGGTAGGTATATGAGAGATGAAACAAACTTTTATGCGTTAATTCATATCTAATGACCAGAAAGAAACTAATACCAACTTCATCCAACATAAGCTTTCTCCATTGTGCGGAAATCTAGGGTTGTAGGCAGATACCAACTTAAGCGTTTTTTTGTTTTTTTTTCAAAATACATAATACATGAGTCAAACTATAAATAAAAGTATTATTTCAATCACACAGTATTCAAGAACTTTTTAGATGAGTCATTTTTGAAGAATATGGCATTAGCATTAATAAATATAACTGGCAAAGAACCAAGTCACTGCCTCTACTTGATTATCAATAATTCCAATCACAAACATTATCTAGAGATACTTTATCCATGCCATCAATAAAAGAAAATATTTGCAACTTATCCCCTGCAGTGAGGGATATTTTCAACTCTGCAAATCCAAGGGTGAAAAGCAACTAGGTACAAAGACCTATACAAGAAAGCACATAAAATGAAATTTGTATGACAGTAAAGCACCGAACCAACAATCCAAGTATTTTGTTTTATGTTTGTTAATTTGATCTGTTTAGCAACTGTAAAATTTATTATTGAGATTTCTATCCCGGAACTGACAGTAGTCAATCAAAACCAAATTGACAAAACATAGCCCAAAAAGGATGTGAATTGTGATTATTTCAAAATTGCAACAGTGCTAGACATCATAGTGGGAAGATATCGAATAATATTTACCATTGATATAGCATATCGTACCTGCTCCACAAAAGCCTGGTGCTGCGAACCCTTTGCATACTTGCTCAGTGCTCCGTAGGCAGCAAAAGCCTTGGAACGCATTTTTTCATTCATGCAGATCTAATCATGAAAGCAATACGATATACTATGAGAAAAAGCTTTATCAGTTGTGTTGGAAACAAAATTTCAGCCCATGTATATGCATAAATATATTGATATAATAGAAATTCAACATTTGCATTGTGATTAGCATATGATAGTGAAATGGGCATGCCATTTTGCTTTCTGCTAGTATCGTGCTATAGCAGCTGGATGTGGGGTCAGTATGACAAGCTAGGCAGCCGAGTGATGGAAATACCAAGGTAAATGGTATACAGATACTGTAGAATTTGGGGATAGAAACCTGGGACATGTAGTACAAACAGTAGAAAATAGGGAGAAGATGGCTTGGCTGCTGGTGATGATGGTGTCAAAAATAGCCACCCTTAGGGGATATAGCTTTTGAGAAAACCACAACTCTAATGACATAATTACGTTTAAAAGGTTGTTTAGATTTAGTTGGAAGTTTGTTAAAAAATTTCAAAAGGTTAACTAGATATTTTAAGAGTTTGTTTAGATTTTTAAAAAGGTTATTTAAATTTATTTGAGAACTTATTAAAGTTTTTAGGTAACTAAGTAGAACATTTTTTTATACAGAGAATAGGTCTTATACTTATATTGATCTGTATCTATAAAGTTGCAATCCCTCATATTTGATTATTTTTTAAATTAATAATACTTTTCCTACTTCAATAAGTTGAGCTGTTCCTCCTGCTATATAAATTGGTATCAGAAATTTGTTTCTTAATCCTCTCCCTCCCTTGAATACACCACCAATTGTACTAGCTACACCATTCCATCCAACTCCACTGCAAACCATCAACAAAAGGGGAAGTTGTGCACGCCTCCCCATGAAACAAAGTATATATATATATATAGGATTATTTCATAACTCTAATTCTAAAAAAGCAACATATGCCCAAAACCACCACAGTGATAACCTATTAATACTCATAATCTTAATGCTTAGGGATGTATAAGATAAAAGATCTAAAAAAGGAAAAACATTTTTAGTGTCAGTGTCTTTCAGACGATGGAAGCATAAATCCTTTGCATAAATTTGGTTGCTCATATTTACAACTAATTTGGTGCATCTGAAAATTAAAAAAAAAATCTAATCAAGGAGGCACCTGTAGATTGCGCAGCCGGACAGACAGATTTACTAAAATGTGATCCACAGCCTCTTCAGGTGCTGTGTTGAGAACCTACAGTCCCAGTTAATTAATACATATAAATGAAAACATAGGTTTAAAAAATGATCGAAAAATAAAAGTCCCCAAATATGTAGTATCCTACACTAAGCAGGCATTGCACTGCTGTCAATTGAACAGATTCTTCAGGGTCTTCAAGTAAAGCTACAATAACTCCAAGAACTTGTGCAATATAGTTATACATGTGACTCTCTGGTATCTGGAACAAGGAAAGCAATTGAAAACAGGTGGTAATTAGTCTAGTTGTCTAGAATAATGAAAAAGAATTTCCATTAGAAGAAAGAAGAGAAGTATGATCCAAATCAAATGCAAAAACTATTTATTTAAAAACACGTGCAATAAAAGTCACATCATAACAATCATAATACTCCAATGGCCATTAAAAACGCCTTTCACCAAGTTAAATAGTTACATAAATAATTTTCCTGTTACAATTGGTATAGTTATAAAAGAGGAGAATCAACAAAAAAACTCAATCAAAATGACAACTTAAAATTTCAACATAAGAAATCATCCTAAAAGCCCAAGTAGTTAGAAAAGGTACAAATTCATAATCTAATGTTCTTATCCATCCTTCACCTTCAAAGCTTTGAACAATGGAGTAATGGACAAAACTGAATGAGAGTGAAAGTCAGAGACATGAGCTTTATGTGAATGGATTAATAGTGTGATTATCATGTATGATTGACTGAAGAACAATAGAGAGGGTGGGTCATGATAAGTCATGAATTCACTCCTATATGAAGTTAAAGATTTATCAACCACTTAACAAATGTACTCCAAATACAGGCAATACACCTGGTATTTGGTCCATTTAAATGGTAAACCTAACATTTGTGAAAAACCATCCAATCCCGGTATGGTGATTGTCTCCCATGTAAATTATGCATTGGGCATATTGCATGGTATTATACAACTCCTTAATCCATGATTAAGTTAGTCAATGGAAATACTTGACTAAGGAAAAGAGAGAATATGTTTATGAAAAAGTGATGGGGAATTCTTGGAAAGCATATCAAATGAATAAAGAACCAATACTTGATTCGACCCAGCCAAATTCATAGCCAGATTCATAGATTAACTGTTGAATCTTTGTTTGCTTTCCTTGCTTAGCTTACTTTGAGAACTGGCTACTTATTTTTCTTGGCAACTTCTAGTAGAGCTCCTGCTCTAAGTGGGAGCACAGTTCACCCTCCACCACTAAAGAAGGGGTATGCAGAGTGCAAGGCGTGTTGTTTCTCAGATTATTTTTCTGGTATTTAAACTCTTATTCTTGCATCTGCAGCAGCAGCTTATATAGGTGAATCCATGTTAGGCACTTATTAACTAGCTTTTCAAAGAATTTTATAAGCAAGCTTATTCCAGTTCATGAACGAATCAAGATGATCCAATTGACGAAGATTAGCCTATGATTATAGAATCAAGAGTTGTAGAAAAGAGATACAAATTTCAATCGAATATGAGAAAAAAAGGAATTTGGGAGGTTACATTATATATATAGTATGGATATATAATGCCTAGAATGGAGGTGACAGAAGTTAATAGTAGCAGTGACAGCCAGAGCAAAGGGGGTAGGCATTCTATCGTTTCCAGAAGTCTAGGTGGATTTGGAAAATGCTCAAAAGTATGCGAGGTATTTTAAAATTTTCCCTAAAAAATTTCAAATGCCTTAAATTGTAGAAGAAAAGTATGGATACCCTAGAATCAGATCCTCAGTTTTAACGGGTATGAACATAGAAGGCTTGCTCAGTCAGTTTGGTTTGGTGGAGTTAAAGTGAAAGGTCAGAAAAAAGGATATCAAGAGAGTCCTGTCACTTAGTCGTGGCTGGATCCACCTTCCATGAATGCTACCGAAAATCTGATATTTCTCCATGCTCTTGTTCTGAATACCCTAGGAAACTTCTACTCAATTACTTGCCCCTGTCATACAAGGCCATGCACCCTCCATTTGCTTGTCACCAAAGATGAAGGCTTTCATTTGGAAGCAACCTTGCTTCTTGCAGCAAATGGCACATCGTAGAGTCTTTTGGTCATGTGCTTGTTCATGCTATATTAACTAACTAAGACCTCTGACCTCATGGCAGACTTTCTGCTCACAAACAATCCACAAGTGAAGGACAATCCTTTAATGGCAGTACTCTTGTGAGATTGGTACTTAGAGGTTCCTGAGCAATACATAAACTAAGGTTTTCCATCATTTGGTAGAGAGCTGATATGGTCGCACACTTATCAAACAAAAGACTAGTATCAACTTCTGGCTAATATCTTAAACCATCAAAATAAATTATAATAAGGAAAATGACAGGATTACATAAAATGTCACTTTTATACAATTGAATAAAAATATTAAGTATCTGAAAAATTAACCTGAACAAGTCCACACAAACAAAGGCTTCTCACAACTGGTGATTCATCGGAAACATGCAAGCACATCACTTCTACAATGTGTTCCAACAAAGAAGACAATCCATCACTGCATGGATCAATTTTTATGTCAATCAAATTGCAGCATCACTAGACACTAATCATTTTGCACAAAAGGACATAGGTATTGTTATTTCATAAAAAAGAGATACTTTTATTACATGGAAGAAGCCCTATTTATATACAAAGTTAGGGCCTATTCAAAGGAATAAATCAAACTCTATCCTAGGAATAAATCAAACTCTATCCTAAGAAATAATTATCCCTAACGATATTTTGGGATAACAAATTATCCCTAGTCATATCTACAATATTCTAACAGGTATGAAACAACATAGTGTTAGTGAAATATGAAGTATTTGAAAAAAAAAACTTAGTACTTGTGTATGTGCATTTGAATCTTCAAGCAGAACAGAATAATATGAAGACGACCTGACCTGAGTAGCACAGATATTTGGTTTGGTTGTTGCATTCATGATGTGTAAGGTTCATTGCTGATAATGTCAATGCTACATCTAATCGCCAGTTCTTATGTACCTATGCTCATATTCTAGTTGTCAAATTTACCATATATGTCACCACTCCTTGTTTGGTTGGTTAGCTATGCTAGTTTTCATGGATGTTCTTGTTGCCTCTAAGTTCCGCCCTAACACTCTTAGACTGCGTTTGGTATGTCGTAATCTGCCTTGTAATGTAATCTAGATTACATTACAAGGTAGATTCCTTTGTTTGTTACTGTCTTAAAATTGTAATGTAATGTAATCTGGATTACAAAATACACTAAAGTTTTGTAATCTGGATTACAAAGCAAAATCTATGTAATCCAGATTACATTACAAGCTTAAATCCCATTTGCATGCAATAAATCCCATTTGCATGATGCAAATGTGATTTATAACCGACGATCGACCGGCGACCGGCGGTGATCACGGTGGATCGACCGACGATCGACAGCTGCCGTCACGGCGGCGATTGGTAAAGGATCGCGACGATCGGCACACCATCATCGGTCACGGCGCACGGTCATTCGCTATCGCGTTCACATCATCGCCGTCGATCCATTCTTATCGTCTTTGTAATGGACACCAAACAAAAGAATGTAATGACCTTTATAATCCAAGATTACATACAATTTTTATTCAAAAATAGTAATGTAATCAAGATTACATTGCATTCCATTACAACTTCGATTACATTACCTCCTACCAAACGCAGCCTTAGTTGAAGTCCTCTCCAGAGTTTAAAATCATGTGATATGTCAGAATTTCTGCCTCCAACCAGAATGGTACAATTTTAGTGTAGCATCATGCTAACATTCGACATGCATTCACATGTGCAACAGCTTATCATGATCAATTCAAATAAATATTAATCATATAATCGTTATCCAAATAACTTGTTTACTTTCAAATGCAAGTTTACAAAAATTTAAAATCATTTAAGTTAAAATTTTAGAAAATTAAGTTATAAAATGTTACAAGCATCTCAATTATAAATCAAGTGTCGTGCATTGAATGTGAGCCGGTTTAAGATATGTTTTGTGCTAGAGTTGAAGTTCTCAGATTTTACTTATTTAATCATTCTTTATTTAAATTTCTAGTATTAATAAAAATATGCCAATTAGATAGTTGAATAAAAAATGAGTGGTTTCAACGTGTGTCAAGATAAATTAATATAAATTTTATTCCAATATAATTCTTCCACTAGCTTATTTACTTCTAAAGACAAAAAATATAACAATTAGATAACAAGAAATAAAAAAAAACATTTCTTGAGTTCATTTCACAGGTCAAAATAGATCAAAGCATGACAAGTGTTAGCACAATACAATAGTCATGTCATTAGTACAAGTAGCATATGAGAGATTACTCGTATCAATGACTATCAAGTTTCATTAATTTATCATAAGAGTAATTTCAACTGTCACATTTGGCATGGCATGTTTCAAAGCATGATTGTTTCATCAAGATTACACACATCCAGGTGCTATAGACCCTTTGGTAGATTGACCCTAGGTGGAACATCACAAATGCTATCACAATTTTCCAAGAACCTCATTGTCAACGTAGAAAAATGATAAAAGAGATAAGTTAATTAACAAAGTACCTATGATGGATAAATTCTGATAAAGCGGCAGCAGCAGCTTCCCTTTGAAACCTTTGATGCCTATTTAATGCTTTGCTCAAGATCATGCTTATTGGTGAAACCTGCCAAACACAAATATTGAAGAATTCACAATAAAGATACAAAATGGATTAAAATGTAGATAGCATGCAACTTATTTACTAATCTTTGCATAACTAAGAAGTACAGGTGAAGGGTGTTCATATATTTCTGCAAGGAAGAATGCAAGCATCACACATAAACTACCCAGCTTTAGGCCCTAGCAAAACTTAACCGGTGTACTTTGTCATAATAGTACAAATACACGCACGAATAAGTTAGAAGGCAGAGAAAGATTAAATAAAAAAAAAACTCAACATAGTGGAGGTTAAGCGAGGGCATTCTATTCTTAGACAATGTTATCAATTTTAACTAGTCAAGCATGAGGGCATTTTATAAAACATACACATGACATTATGCCATTAGCATTATTCTTTTCAAGACAGAAGGTATGTGCAGTCCATCCATTCACAATGTCTAGAGAGAAGAAAAGAGATGCCAATGCAATTTGAAACATAAGAAGAGCAAAAGAGTTAGCATTATCCTTAGCCAAGAAAAAAGAAGGTTGCAACTGTTTCAGATTGGAAAGATGATCATTCCAAATCTCATTCAGTAGTCAGTACGGCTACAGATTAAACAGGATCAGTTATTATATTTATCAATATTGGGACAAAAGAAATAAGGGGGCAGGGGTAGTAACTGTCAGGTGTTTTTATCAAATCAGTTCAATCTGGATTGTTAAAATTTTCGTTTAGTTCATTGTACTCAGAACAACATTGGAAACAAATTTTATTCTTTTGAATAATTAAAAATGGCAATGAGATTCATTTTGAGTCACCCAAGATTCCATGTTATGCAAAAAGTCCATAATATAACAAATAAATTAAGTTTGTTTTCCACTTAGTTTACATGATAATTCAGTTCAATTTATATAAAAAATCAATATACAAAAAGTTGAATTAATGTAATTTGTTTGATTCAAACAGGTTCAATTTCTATTGAATAGGCACCCCAACCTCTTCCCCACTCTTATGCATTGTCATCACGTCTCCTTCCAGCTTCTCACAGTTGAAGCATTGCCAACATTCTCTGTCATTGAGATGCATCCGCTATCAACCTCTGTGGCTCACACCACATGCAGTGGTAGGCTGCACATAGCTTCCCTGTGCATCACATATGATTGCAATTCTCACCTTTAGCTTTTTCTCCAGTGTACATCCTCATGCACTTATCACCCACAAATATAGTAGCAATTCAAGTGGTTTGTGTGTATTGAGGGGTTTAGGTCGTGGTCTATTTGAATGCTAGTCCATTTGGAATTGTTAACTGTTAAGTGAAAAAAAAAAGGAGGATTGTGAAATTCAAGGGTCAGAGTTTTTAAGTATAGGATCCAACAACCCTTGTTTCCTTCTTTTACATTAGTTTTCATTCATGGCTCATCCATGCATAATGTCCTGGACAACATAACAAGTGCAGATCAAAGATACTTGTGGGTGATATATTCACTCTTAGACATTATTTAACAGTCACTTCCATTGTTCACCTAGATTTTCTATAGTAAATATGTTGCACAAGTATAATATTAGATAAGAAGACAAACATGTTGGAAACACTAATTCTAGTCATACTAGAATGTAATGATGTTTAAGAACACATACATAAAAACTTTCAAAATATTTACAACAAACTACCTCTTTAGGCCTTTTCATGGAGGTACATGAAACAACCTCCTGAATCAAATCAATCAACTTCTCTTTGTCCTTGCTTTCTCCATCTCTAGCCAATATCTACAGATTAAAAGTTTTTTTCTTCAATTCTTCATATAGAATTGAAGTTATAGATCGTATATAACAGGAATTCCACCTTGCCCATCTCAATGTCTCCAGCACAATCACAGAATGACTGAAATGCTAATAGCAACAATCTCCAAAGTAATATAAATAATATCAAGAGTCAGTGCATTGATTAACTAACACATATTAAGTAAAATGAGCTTTTGAGAAAAAAATTTACTGCAACGGTTCAAGTTGGCCAAGACCAGCAAGCCCATGGCAACTTCCAAGCTGCAGGGTAAGCACAGAGAAGACAATTGAATAACTTTGCTCAACTGCCCTTTTTCCAGTTTTACCACCTCCTCTGCCAGACATTTTCAAATTCCAAAATAAGTTTGGAACCAATAGAAATGATATTGCAAAAATAGAGGAACGCCAAAATAATTTATATCCTAAAGAACACACCTGAAAAATGCAGTGATAGCAAGAATAGCTGCTTGCTGAAACTGGTAATCATTTTGAGCTTCAATAGAGTGATTAGAATGCTCTCCTTTATCTATATCAGTCTTAGGAAGAGGTGTATCAAGAACAGAAACAAGATACTCCAGAAATGAATATGAAAGGACAGGATGCTGGGAGAATGCCTATCAAGAGAAAGACAACATAGAAACCAGAAGTAAGCCAAAAGAGCAAGAGCTAGAGATAAGGTTCAGTTAGAAAACAAAAGTTAATTGTGGAGGTTCTCGAGTTTTAACTACAAACAACTCTAGTAAGAACCAAGGTGCAGTAAATTGCAAGTTGATTTGAGCCAGAATGTTTATCCAATTAGATCCCACATTTCAGCCGTCTATCATCATGTTTATCAATTCTATTTTTTTTTTCCCCTACAAAGGATTATTTTAACATTTTATCTAATCTTATTGTAACTCTAGAATTTCCTCAGTTTGGTATATCGACCATCATATAATGTAGTCATATCCCTCTAACTAACTTCTATCAGACATACAACTAGAAATATTTTGAGAAAAAAATAGTTTAAATAGTTTTCCCCAGACAAAAGCAATTATGTATCTCCAAATCTGCTTTCTTTGCAATTGAGATAGATGCTATATGGTTCATCCAGAATGAGAGAGAGAGAGAGAGAGAGAGGTGTTTGAGGTGAGTAATTTGGGTCTGAATCCACTCGTCATATGCATTACATAGTAAACAGAAATCACATGATAAGATACCCACAACAAATGCATCCTGCATTGGCCATCCACCACGAATCCTGGAAACGTCCTTGGTAACTATGTCCCTTCCAGCAGCAGCCAAGATTTCATTGAAGACGGTGCTTGAGTTAGTACTCTCCGCCAAGCATGATATCTTGTGGAGTCATGGGAAAAAGAATGCCTGAAAATAGAGTAAGCACTTCTTCTAGTCTAGTAAACGTACATCAACCAATAAGGATACAGCATTCAGCACTTCCTGACGCGTATGTTTATCACTTGTGGCAACAACTGCTGAAAGCAAAGATTGTGTTGTCCTAAAATGATAAATACAATTAGATTAGGATGTGCAACATTTGAAATGCAAACTGATAGATAATACAAACCCAAACCTTGAAATATCCAGTTCATGTAATTCATTGCCTCGCTTAGTGATGAAATCAGTGACAGCCTGAATAGCACCATCTGCTGATTGCTTGATCTTGTCACAAATAGCCGATGTGCATGTGTGCAATGAGATAACTAGCTGCTCAAAATATCAGTGCAGAATGAAATAGTGCAATAAGAAACTAGAATGAATGATCAGTAAGAAAGTATATTATGTCACCTCATCTCTCATTAGCAGAACACAAACAGATGAAATAACCCTATTGAAAGTTTCAGACTGATCTATAGATGCATCCTGAAAAAAAAAAGAGAAAATGATTGTGAAATGAATATTACCTGAATAAACCAATATATTAAACAGTATAATTCCTACCCTTCTTAAAATGGAAATAACATCTTCAAGAGAGGACAAAGCACCATATGAAACTTCAATATCAGTATAATTGACAGATGCTGCCAGTTTTGGAAGTGATAATGCAATGCTGAATAATAGACCAAGAATCTACAAAAGCAACAAAATTGACTTAACGGTCTATAGAATTTTTAGAACCCAAATCTAAGTTTGTACCTGAGCTGCTAATTTTCGAACTTCAGAGCTTGTATCTGCACATCGTGGAAGATAAGTTATTACTCTTTCACCCAGGCTTAGATTGTCCCGACTCGGCAATACAAATGCAGCTGAAAATATGCAAAGAGACTGAATAAGAGAAAGGCATACAAAATCTATGAAGTAAATTGTCATTACATGGTAAATTGGAAAAATTTCTTTGTGTCACTCTCTCAATCTGTTTACTGTGAGTACAACTTGAATGGCAGCCTAGACCACAAACTCCTCCAGAAAAAAGGTTTCGGAATTTTAGAAGCAGCTCGTACACAGCAGCACAACCTCTTCTTCTTTGGTGCTCCACAGAAGATGAAACAAATGAATCTACCTGTCTAAGAATATGCAGCAACTGATCTGCTCGACTCCGCCCATCTTCACCACTGATCAAGCATGAGTTTAAAGACATCTCAAACAGTGATAAAAGAACAAGTTAAAATCAACAAGTTTCAATTCATAAGAAGGATCTTGGAAGCTAACTATAAATACACACACAAATAGATAGATAGATAGATGCAGATAGATAGTTGCTTGGCAGGAATTCCCAAAAAAATGGCAGACCATAATATGTACAACCCAACATGACATAAATACCTCAATTTCAAATAAGTAAAGTAAAATAATAAGAGAACTTAGAAATCAAATATTGAGAGAGATGAAATATAGAAATTATTATTGTAGAGATACAACACATGTTCTTATATCACTTAAGCATACCTCACTCTATATAAAATTAAGGCATAAGATTATGTATGCCTTAGACTAGGTTACATCTCATAATTTTTAACACTCCCCTTAAGCTGAAACACATATGTTATCTATCTTAAGCTAGTAAAGTAGAAAATATCTAAAAAAAAAAAGGATAAAATTAAGACAACGAAGACAAAAACACAATAATACCACAACTACATGAAGATGCAAGGTTCTATCTTGATCTTTTAAGAGCTGACAACTAAGGTATCTGAAAGGTATGTTGTGATGATCTTCAAAGTACTTGATAATAATCCTATTTAACAAACACCTCAAACTACATAATTTGCAAGAGGTTGTCAAATCAATAGATAGGTTAAGGTTTCAACACCAACTTTTGAAGCAAAGAGTTAACATCAATTGACATGATAAAACATCCAGCTAAAGAAAACTTCAACTCAATCTCAATCCTGACACTACCTATGCAACAAGGAAATTGAAACAAATGACGTGTTAAAACCAGTTCACAATTACAAACCACCCAATAAAACAGTGGAAAACACTACAACTTCACATGTAAAAGACCAAACAAGAAAAATTCAGATCCATCATCTAAGATTTGACCAGAACAAGTCAATAGACTAACATCCAAGAGAAACTACAAAAAATCAGAGCAAAATAGACCTGCTCAGATATTAGTAAATTGTCATGCCCCAAGTGGGTCTTCATGGTCATAGGCATGGAATGACACACTTAATGACCAAACAACAATTTCTTTGACATCTGCTAGGTAAAAATCAAATATGCCACAAAAAAGAACTGAAGAATTTCAAACTGATTTTTTTCATAACTTCCATTTTCAAAAACTAAGCAAGCTGTAAAAAGAAACCAGACAAAATCCAAGTTTCATAGTCAATCAAAAAGTTTACATCACTAGCAACAAATTAAAAGAAGCACAAACAAGCAAGTGAAGTAAAAGATACACGAAGAAACATGATACATAAAATCCCAACTACTAGATAGAAACAAGAACACGGAATTTTGAGAAATACATACAAAAGAGTGATAAATTAATATAAGAATTTCAACAAGGTTAGGTGCTCTGAGACACGATCAACCCATCCTCATGAATCTTCCAAATTCCATGAAAAACAGAAAAGAACTCACCTCCAACATGCTGTGATTACTGAAATTAATGTCAAATAGGCTACTAAAGATTGGAGAATAAGGCTTCCTTACTGCTACAAAATGTCCCCGTTCACTCAGGGCTGATGAAGAATATGGACAAGAAGGGAGTGTTACTATTTCCATAAATAGAAAAAGTTCATACAACCGCAATGAAAGTGAATAGACAACATGTTTCTCTCTGGTCCTCTCTCTCCCATTTCCCATATTCAACCCTTTTAACCACCTTGACTGCAAATACCACTATGCACTCACTTGAAACTGTAAAAAAAAATTTTTGGCCACTCCGCTTAAATTATAGGGAGTAAACAGTTTTATCAAAATTGGAATTTTCAGTATCTCTTTAGGTGGATCAAAGTTCACACTGCATATCAGCTTTTTTTCTTGGAACCTTGCTCAACTAATATCACAGTCATATTCAATATGTTATGTTTGTAAAGTGTATTTGCAACAAAACTAGCTTTGTTTGCATAAACAATGTTTGGTTTTGGTTTTCTCCTTTGTTTACTGATGAACATTAACACTGCATACAAAATACAAGCGTGTGATTTTGTATTGCTTCTTTGTTCTCTACAAGAAACTCAAGTCATAGTAGTTTCCTGCTCTACGGCACACTTGGTTAGTTGTAAGTACACTAGAAATAGATAATCTACTTATGTCTTATGGGAAAGTCTGATCGTCTGTAGTGGTTCCACTAGTAACAAATCCACTTAGAATCAAGGTTATACTTTTGGATTTAATACCAGGACAGAAATTACAGCTTATTCATGCATATGGGAATTTGTGAGGAAATTGTAATATAGAAAAAAAAACAGCCACTGAAAGAAGAATTAAGCAATTATCAAAATGAAAAAAATAGCAGCATTTCCAAGTGATAGGGTTTCACCTGGTCGAAAGAATAGCACACAACAAAGAAATTAAATTGTCAACGAGCGGACTGATAATATCTGAAGGATCACTTGATAAAGCAAAGAAACCTAAAGTTGCCTGTAAGATGTTATCATAAATTCAGAACAACAAACTTAGATAAGGACAAGGTCAAAGGACTGGTGGAAATAAAACACCTCTTAAGCAAGCTACCTTCAGAACACGGTTTCTGGCTTCAACTGGTAATCTTGGCTCCACTAAGACTAAAGTCTTACATGCACTCAAAGCAAGAGTCTGCAAAAGAATTGACTCAAAAATCTCCACATAAAGGGGGTCAAAGACATCTTCATTATCCCTACAATGGAAACTCATGTCTGATGAGAGAAAAAAGCATCCACCTGAGTATGAAGATGCTCAGTACTTGAATCAACCAACTCCTCATTCTCATCTCTTCCCATCAATGTCAGGACATAATCAAGCATTTGATCTCTCCGTTTCAAAGGGAATGAAATACCCATTTCAGCAGCATTGATGACAGCATGACCTGCCCAGGAAGTGATAAAGTCATATAATATTTTATAATGTACAAACAAGTTTTACTGATAACAAGAAGAAAAAAGTTGAAAATGTCCAGACTGAGCATATGAACTTCTCTACCAAAGAGTAAACAAAAAATAAAATCTGCACAGGGAAAGAGAAGGAAATATTTGGCAACAGTGTGGATGAAGGGAAAAAAAACAACAGCAAATTTTCACATTAACTGATCTAGGATAAGTTCGGATGAACTTTTGTAGTTCTTGACCTAGGAACATGTGTTGGAAATGTTTTCAACTGGCCAACTCATCATTCGTTTACACATATTAATCAGACTTATAAGCATATAAATAAAACGGCAAGCTAAATAGTGGTCCCTGGAGGGATTCTCATATTTGAGACCTAAATCTTCAAACTGATTCAGGCATAACCTAACCCAAAGAAATCCAGAATCTACTTTAGTAAAATTCACTCTAGTGCTGACAAACCTGGTTTTCAGGAGACACAAGTACATGAATTACTAGGCTCTCTTAGCTCATCTGTCATCACATATAGCTATTCTTCCTTACAGATGAACCTATTAATAAATTTTTTTAATGCAATTTTCTTAAAGTGCTAGGCATAGAAAGTCTAGCTTTTACCAAATGACCAATGCTTTGAATATTTAAAAAAAAAATGAACATTCAAGATCTCACACCACCAAATTCTGGCATTTACATTGATAGAATCCATTTTAGCTAGTTAAAGACTAAAGTAGTTCATTAGGCTCATCTTACCACTACGCATAATAGATGTTTGACCTGTTTCAGAATCTCAAGATCCCTCAGAAATCAATTATACACCTAGCTGCTTACATGATTTTCATGCCATAGCAACGTAAATTTCAAATTTGACCTATGAATAAATGAATAATGGTTAAACAAACACTTGGTGGAGAAACCCTCGTCAAACTTGAGGTTAAAACTGAACTCAACTTCAAACAAGTAGATTCGAACAAATCATGTCATTGTTTTGTAGCCAGAGTTATCCAAACTTCTGTGATCAAAGAAGATTCTTGCTATTTCTTAGAATCCAAGTCTCTGATAGATTTGAATATAAGTTATAGTGACTTGATATGTTCTCTGTTAATTAAGTCCAATTATCAATGCGAACAAAAAAAATGAATGCCCCAATCACTTGTTTTCTTGGTTCAGAAGGCAAATATGGATCATATCATTAGAAATAATAGGAATAGGACACTTAGATCCACAGAAATTGTTTTGATCAATTAGTTAGACATATAGGCTATATATGCATGGGTTTTAATTGTCTTTATACAACTCACCTATGTTGCTTGTCACCAAATACACTTCCAAGTTATCAAGTATCAACCACCCTTCTTCCAAGACCTAACGTGTTCTTATTGAGAAATAAAAGAAATCAATGGTTTATTTGAAGTTGGATGACTTCTCATTCGAATCTTGTTTTTCCCAATGATTCCAGCCGATAGCGGTTGAGGAGAAGAAATCAAAGAGATATATGAGAAAGAGAAGAACTATAGAAGTATAAGATAGTTGCATTCCACTTTGCTGTGATTGCTTGCAGAAACCCTGACTACGTGAGGTGCTAGCAATTCCCTCAATGTCATTTGTATGTGTCCAGGAGGGAGAAGAAATCCTCTTTGTGAGGGGGCCAAGGAGTAGATTCACAAGTTGTCTTTTCCAGTCCAAAGGATAATAAAATATTTTTCCCCTCATTGATGAAAAGGATTAATTTATTAATTTGTTTCAAAACATAAAGTGTCCTAGGCTGTAATTTAAATTGAATAAGGTAATAAGTACAATTGTTAATAAATAATAAGATATGTTTTAATGGTAAGTATAATTGTTAATAAATAATAAGGTAGAATTTAATGGCAAATATAATGTTAATAAATAAAATGCTAGGGTTTAATGGAATGATACCATACTAGTCATTAAGTAACATGCAATAACTGTGTTATCATTATTAATAGTAAAAGATAAAAAATTTAATGATTTGTAATACGTGATGAACATTTGACAATGACAACAATAATTATCAACAAGGTTTTAAATGCCGAGCCGTTTCGGATGAAATTGCCGAAAAATTTCGTTAACAACCAAACCGAACACGTGCGATCGGAAGGAAGGGCGGCGGCGACGATCTAGGCGATCGCGCAGATCGGAAGGCGATCACATTCCGATCGCGATCGCGACGGACAAATACGATCACAAAGACGATCGACGGACAAATAGCGATCACGACGATCGAGAAGGCGATCGCGGTGAAATTTCTAAATATATAAATTATAATTAAAATTATATATATATATTGAACTGTAAAATTTAATTAAATAAATTATTAATTAATTTATATATTAAATAAAAATTAAAAAATAAAAGATATTTTAATTAAAATTCTAAATTCGAATTTATAATTTAGGTAAAATTAAATCTTAATTTTTTTAAAAAAAATTAAATCTTAATTTTTTTAAAAAAAATTAACTAAATTTAAAAAAAAATCAAATAATTAATATTAATGTTTTAAAAAAAATACCGAAATAGTATCGGCACGGATGATACGGTACCGAAACCGTATCGTTCCGATCGCAGACCGAAATCCCGATACGAGTCGAGATTTCAAACCTTGATTATCAATAGTTATATTACTAATTTTGATTAATGTTCTAAATTGTAATATCATCATTAACATTTGTAGGGGATCGATATGGCCGGCTAGAGGGGGGTGAATAGCCCTCGTACGTTGGACGTCGTAAATTGTTCGTCTACAAAAGATTAGCGCAAGCGGAATATACAAATACAAAGCAAAAGACAAACAATAAAAGAAACGCTAACACGATGGTATAACGTGGTTCACGGCTACGCCGCTAATCCACGGTCCGATTCGTCCACGGTGAATCACTCCGCCAAAACCAATCACTATCGGTCTCTCCTTTGCACAAAGCTAGGTGGAGGTAACCTTTACAACCAAGATCACTCTTCTTACAATAGGATTGAAGTAAAGACAAGTAAGAAGAGTTTAGAGCTTGTGGGGCACTAGGAAGATTGTTTGGAACTTAAGCATTAGCCTCTCAAAGGCTCACACCCTCTCTTTTTATAGAGAGGGCTAACTTCTTCCCGTTTGCCGCCATCAGTCGACTGCCGCCCTTGGCGATCGCCGTTACTACGGCCTCCGAACACGCCGATCCCGGATCCGGCCGAGAGTCCAATTAACGGAACTCTTGGCGATCGGACCGATGGACCTCATCACGATCGATGCTCGTGAGTCGATCGCCTCGGCCGCCCGATCTTCTGAGCAACCCTATCGACCGAACCGCCGATTGACGATCAGCGCCATGGATCGGTGATCTTCGATCGGCCCGACGTATGGCGGCGCCATAAATCCGGTCGATCGATACGGTCGAACTCACTCGATTAGCGATCCGCCATACATGGCGATCGGCCGTGTCGAAAACTCATCACACTTGGCCAAATGGCCAAGTTTCACCTAAGAGCTACCCTTCCCCGGGTTACAATCGCTCACTCTCATTTCTCGGAGTCCCTCGCCTTCGAAGTTCTCTTCGTTCTCGGCCACGTCCCTCGGCAGCATCAGGCGCACGGCTCTGCAATGCTCCTTCGCGTCTCTTGCCTCGAAGTCTACTTCCTCCGGCTTCACTCCAAGCTTCTCGTCCGGCGGTCCCTCGGATGCTCCAAGCGCACGGCTTCCGCAAAGCTATCCTTCACCGACTCAAGGCACGAGTCATGAGATGTGAAACTCGCCACGGCTCCATGTGCGAATTACTAAGTCCTGCACGACTTCAACGCACATATCACATCAACATATCAAACTAACTTAAACCCTTTGCCACACCATCAAAACCATATCACGGCAAGAGATTGCCCTAACAACATTTAAATAATCATAAACAATAATAAGAAAATTAATATTACTTGGAAGAATACACAAATAATAATTCTTTAACAATTAATATTTAATTATTATTCATATAAACAATTATTACATCAATCAAATTCTATTTGATTACTGCTAGAAATAAGAAAATTATTGTTCAATTATGTAATCTGTTGTAAGATTGATTATTTAATATAGTTTATTTTTATTTTAAGACATCATCAATTTGTTTTGCTCTTCTAATTTTCTTTAGTTTTTTATCTTCTAATTATTTTTTCACCGATTCCAATCTCATTGATCCTACCAATCAAATATGGTCAATACCTAAGTTTTTGAAACTTCTGTAACAAAATCACTTTTAAAAAAATGGAGAACAGGTAGAAATTCTATGTCGACCCCAATATCACCTAATAGATCAATTGCAGTTATAACAGCTTGCTTTGCAGTAGGATGCTGAACATGAAGGAGACGTGAAAGCATATTGGTTCCCTGTAACAAAACAGAAAATAGATATCTATTAGTTGAAACAATAAAAGAAGTGCATTGTCAAATACGGATAAAACCACTTCATTGATGGGGTTTTAAGACATCACCTCCAACTCATTTTCATGTTAGGAGTGAAATAAAATGAAAATAAAAATTTAGGAAAACCACATTACTATTATCAAGGAGTAAGCAGAGGAGAAAGAAGAGTAATGCTCTGTTGGTTGCTCATAAGAGGCGGAGGATGAGAAAGAAGAGGAAGAACGATGTGCCCGTTGCTAAAAGGAGGAGAGAGATGAAGAAAAAGAACATTGTGTTGGTTGCTCAAAGGAGGAGAATGAAGAAAAGGAAGAAATGGAGAAGCTAGGAGAAGGAAAAGGAAGAGGACAAGTGAAGGAGAAGGTTACCTCGAGGTTAGGTAGAATCAATTGTTTACGGAAACAGAAACTCATCAAGTGAGCAACAGTGTATTTACTTAGAAAAATTCAAGAAGAATGGAAACTTGAACAGAGAAAATGGGAGATATAATGGTTCCCTATGAGCAATGGAGCACAATGAGGGAAAAGTCCTAATGACCATCAGCCAATTTGCAAATCACCTTACAAAGTCACAATCCCAAATTTATACAAAACTAATGTGTTAAAATCACTTTAATGAGAATCTTAAAAGGAAGGAACTCAAGTATCTAATATTTGGTTAGAAGTCATGTTACAAGTCAATTTAAGGCTTCCATTTGAATTTTTGGAGGGAACTTGAAAACTGATCATTAAATCATAATCTAGAGAGAAAAAAACTATGACTAGGGGAAGGTTTGGTAAAAGAAAATTGTTGAGATGTGATATGGTTAAAAAACAAATAAGGTGAGTGATTGCTAAAGTGAACATACATTCATCTTTGATGCTATCTGTTATTTCGTAACTCTTGATTCCCTATTACATGAAAGAGGCCCTATTTATATACAAGATTAGGGCTTATTCAAAAGAATAAATCAAACCCTATCTTAAGAATAAATCAAAATTCTTATCCTAAGAAATAATTATTCCTAATGATATTTAGGGATAACAATTATTTCTAATCATATCTACAATATTCTAACACTCCCCCTCAAGCGGGAGCATATAAATTATATGCACCCAGTTTGTTACATATGTAGTCAATTCGGGGACCTCTCAGAGACTTAGTAAACATATCTGCTAGTTGATCATGCGAGTTAACAAAACTAGTAGATATTTCTCCAGATATGACTTTCTCCGTGTGCGATGACTTCAATATGCTTTGTCCTCCAGTGAAAAATCTGGATTGACGCGATATGCATGGCAAACTGTTATCACATACGAGTGACATTTGTGTAACATCTCCAAACTCGAGCTCCAAGCAATTGTTTGAGCCATATAAGCTCGATCAAGCTATGGCCATAGCTCGATACTGCCTCCGTGACTGGATCTTGCTACAACATTCTGCTTTTTTCTTTTCCAAGAAACAAGGTTACCTCCAACAAATATACAAAAACGAGAGGTGGATCTCCTATCAATGGGAGATCCCCGCCTAACTGCATCGTAATACCCTATGACTGAGTACGCCCTTTGTTTTGAACAAAAGACCTTTTCCTGAGCGCCTTTGATATATCGAACAATGCGAATCACAACATCCCAATGTTCTTTACACGAGAGTCGAAACTGACTTACTACACTTACGAAACGGTATATCCGACGAGAATGTAGCTTAGTCTCCCTACTAATCGCCTATATCGTCGGGATCCGCAGAGGCTCCCCGATTCGGGCAGAGCTTAACATTAGGATCCATAGGGTTGTCCACCGCCTTTGAGTTTAACATTCCTGCTTCTTCTGTAATATCCATCGATACTTCCTTCGGGGATATAATGATCCCATTTTGACCGCTACTTCTATCCCCAAGAAATATTTGAGTTCACGAGATCTTTTGTCTCAAAATGTTTGAAAAGATGTTTCACTTGCGAAATCCCAAGATGATCATCACCGTGATAAATATCATCAACATAAACTAGATAGATCTGCAACCAGTAGATGAGTGATGATAAAAGATGAATGGTCACCTCGCTCGAGTCACGCCGAATGAATTACAATATCAATCTACCAACTACGCTCGGCGATCGCTTGAGACCATATAAAGATTTTCGCATGCGCATACAAGACTGGAAGACTCTCGAGCAACAAAACACGGAGGTTCGCTCCCACGAGACTTCTTCGAGCAGTCACCATGTAAGAACACATTTGATGTCTAATCGATAAAGAGGTCGTGTTGAATCGCAAAGAATGAATACGAATGTCGATCAAGACATCTTAGCAACAGGGAAAAGTATCCCCATAATCCAATCCAAAGATTTAAGTATAGCCTTTAGCAACAAGACGAGCCTTAAGTCTTTCAACCGTTCCGTCTGAACCAACCTTCACCGTATATACCCATCGACAGCCAACAACTGATTTTCCTGGTGGTAGAAGGACGAGGTCCCAAGTCCCACGTAAGGCACTCATTTTCGGCCCAAAGATAGCCTTGTTTCCATCCTGGATGGGCAATGCATCTCCGCAGCTTTCGGAAGAGAAACTACGACAAGGAGGAAAGCGCAAGAATAATAGGAAGAAGAAAGGCGATGATAACTCAAAGACACATAATGTAGAAGAATTACGAGTTGAACGTATACCTCTGAATGGGAATATCGATTCGTAAGATTGTACGGAAGAAGGCGGAGGATCCGCTCGGACATGATTCCACGAGAATCCGTGTTGGCGCGATAGAGTCAAGACGACGCCGATAAACTGCAACGGAGAAATCGCTAGGGGTGATAAGGTCCTCCGAGGATAAAAGACCGTCGTAGGTACGTGAGGAAACTCGACGACTCTGAAGGTACAAAGAAAGGAACAGAATCAAAGAACGTGACATCAGCAGAGATGAAATATCGACGGAGAGTAGGAGAATAACACTTGGACCCTTTTTGAGACGGTGGGTATCCAAGAAAAACACATTTATGCGACCGAGGAGAGAGTTTATCAATGTCAGGATCAAGAGTACGAGCAAAACATGTAGAACCAAAGACCTTAGGTGGTAAAGAATGAAGGCGATCGATTTGGATAAAGTATACGATGAGTAAGATTTGACCGTAAAATAGAGAAAGGTACGCGATTGATAAAATAACATGCAAGAAGTACTGACTTCTCCCCAAAAACGAAGAGGAATGAGAGTGATGAAGAAAAGTCCGGCGGTCTCGAGAAGATGTCGATTCTTGCGCTCGCAACGCCATTCGGGAGTATGAGGACAAGACGTTCGATGTAATACGCCACGAGACGCTAAGAAGGTCCAAACGGAGTAGATAGATACTCACGCATCATTACTTGCAAGGATCGAAAGGGATACCAAATTGTGTTTTCATTATAAAAAGATTGAAAATAGAAAATAATTACGAGCGATCCTTCATCGATATAACCCGCAACTGAAAAATCGTCATGAAGGTAATAAAATATCGTGATCCGAATGTAGAAGAAACACGACTTCCCAAATATCGGAATGAACCAAAGCAAAAGGAGACGAAATGACTTATAATGCGAGGAGAAAATGAACTACGAACATGCGCACTTAATCGATGGATTCACAAGATAAAGACTTTAAGTGAGAAAGACTAGGATGTAATTGTTTTAACTTATCAAGACTAGGATGTCCCAACCGAGCATGAATAACAAGTGGAGAAGCCGCCACAACCAACAAAAGAGGCTGGTGAAATCGGTATAGGCATGAGACTCATATCCGAGCCAATCATCCTCCCGTACTCTGGCCTAGAATGACGTAAGATTTAGTAAATGAGACGACGCAATCAAGAGACCGAGTAAGTGACTTATTGATATAAATTAAAGGGGGCTCGGATCATAAAGAACATTATGAATGGAAAGAGATGGAGAAGGATTGAACAATACCAATACTTTGAGATCGATTCGAGAACCATTTGCCATGGTGACAAATGGTAAATAACCTAAGTAGATAGTGAAGAAAAAGAGATTTATTACGGTGATATGATCGGTGGCCCAGTCAAGTATCGCTCGCAGAGCGAGATATACCAATAAAGGAAATACCAACTGTGTAATAAAAGAAGGGAATTAGAATCGTCATCCAGGCTCTCGATATTCCCAGATTCTAGCGTATTGAGTTGTTAAATCACAAGCGCCACTACCAATAAAGGAAAGATGGCAGAGAAGGAGAAGAGGACCGAAACGAGGACCGGAAAATCTTTGACCTTGGCGGCGAAGCGAGCGAGAGACCGCTCTCGCCTAATCTATGATAAATCTCCGAATCCGCTCGACGGCCGAGGAATAAGAGGGAAGCGAGGCAGAGGCAAAGATCCCCCGACGACGATAGATGAAGGAGGACTCACGCTATCGGGACGCGACGCCAACGCACCGGAGGCAGGAAGGAGGCGCAGGGGTACTCTGCGTGAGCGCCACCTCGGGTGGTAGACTTGCAGCGCCGGGAAGGAGGCGCAGGGGTTTGGCAGCGAGATGGATGTCGATGCAAGGGAAGGAGGCGCAGCTTCCTCGGTGAATGGTCGCCTTTCCTTCTCCGGCGCCTCCGTGAGATGTTACTCCGGACCGAGGTCGATGGCGATGAAGAGAAGGGAGGTGAAGCGCAACACTCGCGTACGGAGGTAGGAGATGGTCGCGGCGCGTGCCGAGCTCACAGCGAACGCGAGAGGGCGACGAAGCAATCGATCGGCCGCGGGAAGGAGAGGGTGGCGGTTGTCGCTCGCGACGGAGAGGGCGGGGGTCGTTGCGTCGCGCGAGCAGGAGGGGAAGGCGGTCGGCTGTCGCTCGCGACGGGAGGGCGAGGGATCGTTGCGTCGAGAGATCGGAGAGTGAAGGCGCGAAGAAGCCGAGAGCCGGGCCGGGCCGCGAGGCCGCGGGGTGGCGATCGCGAGGCACGATCTCGCGGTGCGCTCGGGAAAAGAACGCGCAAGAAGGAACGCGAGCAGCAGCGGGAAGAAAAAAAAAACTGCAAACGGCAGAAACCTAACGCTCTGATACCATGTTATTTCGTAACTCTTGATTCCCTATTACATGAAAGAGGTCCTATTTATATACAAGATTAGGGCTTATTCAAAAGAATAAATCAAACCCTATCCTAGGAATAAATCAAAATTCTTATCCTAAGAAATAATTATTCCTAATGATATTTAGGGATAACAATTATTTCTAATCATATCTACAATATTCTAACACTATCAATCACAGTATATATTTTAACTGGACGTAAAAGGTTGCACATGCATATGATCAATTGCAACTAGCCATAGATCAGCCTAGATCAATAATGACTAATAAACCAATCATGAGGAATATTGCCTGGCTCAGTCATGATGAATAAACAAATCATGAGGAATATTCCAAAACATTGACAGTTGCATAGACCTCAAAAAGAATGCCCTTATCTAAAGCAACTCATCCTATTTTGTAGGAAATCCAAAATAATTGGGACTCATGGCTTATTGTTGCATGATAATTAACTCAGGTACTTAATAGTGTTTCATTTTCTTGAGCGCTTCATTGCTAGTTAACACTTTCTTGCTCATGCTGGAAAGTGAAATGTGGATTTTGTGGTACAGTGTGCAGGAACATGTTAGATTAATTTGTTGATAGTGCAGAACAAGGTCGATCCATCCTTTTATCATACAACTTATAGTTACACTAATCAATACCTTGATCCAGTTGCCATACGAATGCTAATTTTCTCTTATCTGTAAAATCAATTGAATAAAGATTCTAGAAGATCTAGATCCCTGAATATGCCAAAAATTTATTTGTTTAGGAATTATTGCTGGTTATCAGTGCATGATTTTTAGAGTATATGTTGAATGAATTATACAATATTGAAGTCATGAGTTACATTCATGACATGAAAAAGCTCTGAAACAATAGTCAGGGGCTCAAACCATCAATTGAAGTTGTTAGAGTGAGGTGATGCGGAAGCTTGGAATTGTTAGAGGGGGAGGGTGTGAATAGTGAACGTGCAATTTAAACAAATCTATCTTTCTCTTGCTAATTTTTTAGAAAGGACACACACATTAACAAAGAAAACACAAATAATCAAACACAAGCACACCAAGATGACACCGGAATTTATTTAGTTTATAACCCTCAGGTTACTATATTCAAGGCCTATGCACATAGCAATGTCCACTATTTTTCTCCTTTTCCATAAAGGGCTGGCGATGGGGAAACCTTTTATACAACATAGCATTATAAGAAATTAAGAGAATAAAGAGGCACCAATTCAAAGCTTGTTTTTTTGTGTTGTGTATCGATCATTAGCCTCTGGTCCTCATTTTATAGCCTCCACTTCGAGCTTATCACTGTGTTGACGTGGCACGTTCGGTCGACCAAAAAAACTTATCCAATCAATAGAAATTGTTGACTCGGCTTCTTGGCCTCATCCACGAACAAGTCATCTTTATCAATTTTGCTAACGTGACAACTTTCCGATTGATTAGATCCCTTTTCGATTGCTTGATTCACAGTCAAATCGGATCTCCAAGTTGGATCATTTTCCATCTAGCTTTTTGGTTAACTGTACACCTTTTCAAGTTGCCTAATCCCGCAAATAACCTCTTCAAATAGATGAGAGAAGTTTACTATGCTTCGATCAATCGAACGTGTTTTTTGATTGGACAAGTAGCAAGCAAACTTAGCAACGCGGAACCAATGGTGGGATAATTCTAGTTCAGTGCTTGGGGTGAGTGAGGAAAGCTATTATATCTACTCTACGTATGAAGCTCAAATTGGAACGATGACAAGGCTCAGCTAATGAAGAGGGTCGATTCATTCTGGTTAGCCGATATGGTGCTCGGAGCAGCTTCGTTGAGCTATTGAGTTGAGCGGCTTAGCTCATTCAGGAAATGGTTTACCCGGCTTCGGAAAGCCGACTTGGGGAAGCTACCTTGAGAAGAAAGAATAGGACAAGGAAGGAGGCACGAGCTCACTCGCATGCCAGCTTCTTCGTTCGTTAGGACCACTCCTACTCCTATCCTATAGTTTGATAGTTCAAGTACTCGTAACCAGAAGTTCCAGTTGACTGGAACCATGCTTCTGGTTGTCTAGAACTCCTAACTCAAGTCGGCCACAATCGAGTCCATCTATGTTGAGTCTACTCTTCGTCCCGATTATAATTTCACTCAACTTGGCTCATCATAGCTTACCTTGAACAGTTTTCCTCCCAGCTTCTTGTCCCTCGGCTACATCGAACTTTCAGAGTCACTCCCCCTGCATTCTCCGAGTCCACCAATACTCTTTTCATGCCATCTTTCTCACTTGTGTCTTCTACTCCAAGTTCAACTATCTCCAATACTCATTGTCCTTCTGGTCCCTTAGGTGTCACATACAACTTTTCATTGTACTTCAATAGATCCTGAATCATCGAGTAGTTTTGTATGTTTGCCTAAGTCCCTACACACTTATACACACACATCGAATACAATAGCAAACCTACCTTAAACTCATTTGACCAGACATCAAAACTATGGTCCCCGCCACTTGGGGCACCAGTGATTTTCCCCTCAAACGTTAGGGATATTAATAGAAGTGTCTCATCATGCAAATTGGCATGTGAGAAGATTCTGAAACTAACACCGAACTCTCCTCACTTTATGAGCAGCAACAATCAAACATGGTGGAAATAGAGAGCCAAGAGAGAAAGATGAGGAAAGAGATTGAGGAAGAGAGAAGGGTTGTTGGATGAGATGGGGAAGAGGATTGAAGCTTACTGGAGAATGGCACATGAAGTAGACAGTGGGCGACTAGCAAGGAATCAAGGGGGATTCAGGAGAGTACATGAAGATAGAGGGAAGAAATATATATAATTCTTCATATCCAAAAATTCAACTAACCAAATTAACCAAGATTGAACGAAGCATTGAATTGAATTGTCTTACATAGAAACTTAGTGCAAGTGTGCACTAAATTAAAGTTTTTTTACACTAACCTATGCAATTCAATTAGAAGGTTTAAATTTTCAAATTTAGATTTGATTTTATTAAAAAAAATTTGAATGCAAAATTTTCAAATTTGATTTTCTTTTTTTATTTCTTTAAATATATTTCATAACAATTCATACCTCAACACGAAGTCAAATCACGTTTCAATCAAGTGAGAGAACCAAACCCCACTCCTATATATGGTTAATCATAACATCAAAATCAGTTTTCAAACAAGCAACAATCAGAGATCATACCACTAATGCATTTATCCTAGCCTCAATGACTGTTGAAGGAGCATATCTAGCAGCATATCCATACATTAGTGCTAAAGCTGCATATGTATCATCTGCATCCCCCAAAACTTTACCAAAAATGTAGGACAAAAACCTACAAAATTTTTAGAGAAATGAGATTATTGCTCGGATACTCCTGGAATAATTATTAGAAAACTAAACAAAAATTGCAAATAACACAAAATTAACCACAAACAGTTGAGGCTAATTTTGGTTTGTTGATGTTGAGGTTGAAAAAAAATATACATAAATATTTAGACTTGCAAAAAAACAATAATTAGAATCATGGTCTTCACTATTTCTGACACAAACATTGGTTGGGCAGGGACCAAGATAGTACTAATATAACAGGTAGAATTCTAAGCCATATTGCAGAGTATAAACGTATGACGGGTGCAAGCAGTACTAGTCCTTAATGAAATCATATCTATCAGGCAGTAACTGAGGTATATAATTTAGAATTTATAAAATTACCTAAACAATTTACAATATGAACCACAACTTGATAACCTTGCTTCGTGCAAACAGATGAAACACATCAAAAACACAATACATGTACCTTTGGAATCTGTTATGTCCAACATTGTCTAAAATAAGCTTTAACTTTTCCAAAACAGTATCGAGATGAGAAGCAGCAATCTGCAAGAACCTAAATCTTGAGATCATAGAATAATTCGCATCAATAAAATAATACAATTTTGCTTAATTAACATACCAGTCCCATCCCTTTAGCAAGCCCAAGCCTATTTACAGGAACAGAGATGTTTGCACGATCATACATCCACTCTATCTTGCCATGAACATATATCCTATCATCGACTTTTTGAAGAAGCATTCCAAGACATCTGTCAAATAAAAGGATCACTAAATTATTGAGTATCATAACTAACTTTTACTAGATAACTTGAACTGGAGATCTAAACAGTTCGGAAGTCCCAAATGTACTCATGAACATTCTCAACTTTGAAGGACATCCATCCCATCAATGTTTGTAGCCATATAGTCCTAACAGTTTATTGTAGATAAAACTGAAGTGGCGAATGATGGAATCCTCTAGATTTGTACCTATGAAGGAGAGCCAGATGTTCGTCGTCATCATCATAAAGGGCATACTGTCTTGCAAAAGCATTGCCCAAAGAAATGACCCATTCATTGTCTTGGACAACATCCAAAGATACAGCTAAAAACTGCAAAAACACAATCTCAGCCAAAGTTGAAGAAGTAATATGAAAATGAAAATAAAAAATCAAATGATTAATATGAGACTACCACTTAAATTCTTGACATTGCATAGGGTACTTGATTAAGAAAAGAAATATGTTCATACAAAAACCAATTGGAGATAAAATCCAAGGCCATAAACAAAAGAAAAGGTTGGAAGTACAACATATCACCAAAAACAATGATCTACAAGCAGAAAAGCTTCCAAATTGACACTTACATTGACTATCATGTCGTCCCAAGTCTCTTGATAAGACAAATCCTGCCTCAGATCATCAAGATCACTTATATATGCCTTCATTTTTGGAACCTAGTACTTGCCAAAAGAAAGACTTCATAAGATGCTTCCCAGCACCAATCTCCAACAAGGTAATGATAAGAACACTAAAAAGTTTGTGAGGAAAATTTTCCCAAATTTTTTCTCAAAAGAAAAAAAAAGCAGTTTCTGAAAATGTGAATGAATTCGTTCCCATTTCTAGAGAATGACTGTTTTCCCTTTGTATAAAGTAGTGATAATAAAACTTTCTCTTTTAACTTATCTTTTAATTTCCAGATTCAAATTTTTTTCCTTAGCAAATAAAGACTGAAAAGGAAAATAGAAAAAGGAAACAAAAACTTGAGATGTTAAAATTGTGAAAAAAAACCAAACTAAAAATTTGCCAATATACACATTTTGAACACGAAATCTTAAAGAAGATAAAGTATAACCACTTGGAGTCTACATGGAATCTTAAGCTTTTGCACAGACCATAAAAATATATGTTTAAAGTTTAAACACATGTTTCCAAAATCTGGATAGACTAGTTAAGAATATATAAGTATTGATGGCAGTGAATCGCTGAAATCCTATATGAATATTTTAAAATGAAAAATGAAATCAAATATTACACATGGCATTATAAAAGATTTTTCAAAAATTCGTTCAATATAGGTTATATCTATCAGCTAATTCAACATTATGAGAATGTTATACACGTTTCTGCTAGCTAGCACTGTATCTCTTTTATTTTTATATATGATCTCATCTTTCAGTACAAGATGCTTGTTCTCTATTTTTCATGTCTATTGCTTTTGCTGCAAATTTGTATTTTTCCTCTTTGTTCTCTCTTTTGTTCTATCTCCACAGTCAAACATTAAAACCTCTATGGAATTAGTAGATTAAGAATGCCCAAAAGGGCATGAACAGCATTTCCGACAATTACTAGATTCAATTATATATAGGCAAATTCAACACTAAGAGCAAGCAGTTAATATTGACATGAGATTGCCACCAAAAGTACGTGTTACCTTTCTAAGACAACAACTTCCAAAAATGAAATCTTATGAAAAGCTTTGTCATGCTGTTTGTCAATATATTGGGTATATGGAACAAAATTACACCGAAAAAAATCTTCCATAACCAAACTTGTTCCAATTTCCCACATATATTATATTTGTATGATCATTTCTATGGCATTTTCAAGTAATAACAGTGATAAGTGGTACATTACACTCATCACGCAAAATGTTAAATCAAATTGGATAGAACAGGCAAAAAAGACTATCTTCTTGAATGCTCGTATCTAATTATCTATGACTAGGAAGCTAGTCTTCTTGCCTAAATATTACAGGCCAATTCAACAATAATCGACCGAAGATAACCTTAACAAAAGGTAAATCATAATAGAAACCACAACCAATAACAATCAGAAAATGATGATGACTGTAAAACCCATTTAAAGAATACCTTACAAGTTCTATACCTCATCATGCCAAAGAACACTCAGGTTCTTGGGGAACAAAGGTCCTAAATAGCACAAGACCTGCAAACAATACAAGTGTAGATAAGCTTAGTGACCACACTATATAGACAATATAACTGCTCTACAGATATTGCATTTTTTGTCATACACAATCAAAACAATGCCAGAACCCATGTTTTTGTCAATAAATAAGACCTCAGAACAATTCACAAGATAAATATGTTATTGATCTTGTATATCAAACTTGACACATGCCATAAACAGGGTAGGTAGTCTAGAACTCTTTCATTTAAAAAAATATATATAAAGACCTGTAAGATGGTTCTTACACCTGCAACCTTGATCAGCTAAGAACAATGATGGGGGCAAACAACAAAAATCAATGGCTTTTTGCATAATTATAATTTGAAAATATGCTGTATTTACTTAACAATCTTACCTTGATAGCCAGCCTCATCAACCAGAAGAAAAAAAAGTGATAGGTTGATTCATATTCAAAAAAGTGCCAGCCAAATTAAGGTTTTTATAAACAAGTTGATGGTGCATGTGTTAGGTTGCAAGTGCTAAAGAATTACTAAATAAGATGTGAAATTTACAAATGGAATGGATATGTGATATGTTGAAAAATCAAAGAATCATCACTTTCAAGTAATCATGTATTTATTAATAGTTTCATTCATTCGGCGTGCATAAACACTGGATAATAGCTACTTTGATATAGGAGGCCTGTTCCAACTGTTTGTTATAATCCATAGTAAATCAGTTGCCAGGTGCACAAAGTAGTAGTAGAAACTGACCGTCAGGATTTGAGTCGCCAGTTGCTCCCTTGCAAAAGGATCATGCATAAGCACCATTAAACGAGCAAATAGATCCTGCACAGAACAATAGTGCAACAGAAAATAAGGATTACAAGGTAATATGGATATGTTTAGCAACTAGCTTTACCTCAGAGCTAGGAATATCATTTGAAGTGTTGAATTCACAAGACAATAGACTTGTCTGGAATGATCTGTGTCTACCCAATTCAGTTATGCACTTGCAAACCTGCAAGGTCATCAATGTAAGATAATAGAGCATTGTGTTGCCAAATCCGTAATTAACTAGCAAACAAGTAGGTGTAATCTAACACCATGACTGAAAACTCCAAGGAACTGCATTGAAAAAAAAAAAAGACAAGTGCTGTAGCATCAGAAATTCTACAAGTCAAAAAATTGATCGCTTACAGTTGCAACTGCGCCTGTATACTTTTTAGGCAAAAGCATCCTCAAGATGAAAGGCCAAAGTACATGCTGTAGAACATTGTACACAATGGATCATCAGAAATAAAAATGAAAAAAATGTAGGGACCTCAAAGGAGTCAAACCATAATAAAAGAATGATATTTATTTAGAAAAAATAGTTCACATCCAAGTGAAAAGGGATCAAGAAATACTAATCCTCTTATACCTCCATCTCAGGAATGGTGATAGCTAGTAAAAGGAGACCTTTTTCACAGATAGCCCTTAATTCAGATGGACTAACTGGATCAATCATTGCCTGAAAATTTTGGAAGATGCTCAAACACCAGTGATAATTAAAAAAAGAAGCAAGTGGTATTAAATTACAATACAAGCATAGCTCAAATAAAACCTTAACATTCTTATTCTGAAATGCCTGGAATGGGATGCTTTTAGAAGACGTTTCCTCAGAAGCCTTGTGCATTCTTATTTCATGATCTGTTATAGCACAATGGCGTACAAGATACTCCACAAAAAGTTGGGCCGGAGGTCCACTCAAGTAACAGTGTGAAGCCATGACCACAATTAACTGACAGAACAACAATTTGCATGATGAATATTTGAATAAGCAGAATTAAAATCCAAGTAAAGCATTAAATTTAATTTGGTACCTCTGTAAGTGCTTTTCTAACACCTAAACTTTGCTCATCTACCAACAATTTGACGACTTCAATAAGTGATGACCTTTTTCCATGCCAAGCTTCCAACAACCTGGATGGTTTAAAATTGTCAAAAAAATGTGTTATTGAATTCCAGTCTTGAAACCAAAAAGTAAAGTCATTCCAATCCAATGTCTTCCCAACATAAAATTTTTCGAAATGGCCATTTACTATTACTATAATATAACATCCAGGTCACAGTTTGCCATAAGGGAAAGGGATCATAAATTCATAATAACTTCAGAGAACCTAGATAAAGAATGTTATTTTCACATGGAAATAGATTGAACTGGTGAATTGCAAAAATACTATTGTATAAAAAATTAACTATAGAAGTATGATTAAAATAGACCTGGGTAGTAGATGCTTTATTGCACAGAGTGCTCCAATAGTTGGTAGTTCATCATTTGATTGACATTTCTGAAATACAAGGAAAAGGAAAGCTGATTAGAGACTAAGAAACTATATTACTTCCAGTGGCTGAGGGTAATGATGAGGGATTTTTGCATGATATGCATTCTAATACTAATTTAACTTCAAGAAAGGTCAGACTTAGGATTGAGTACGTTGAATTTGATTATTTAACTATTTGTCCCAAAAGCTCGATCTATTAGGAAAGAGTATTTGCACCAAAAATACTCCCTTTCATGTGTGAGTAGATATAGTTCCTTGACTGGGCTTACCCCTACATGTGCACAGATGAGAAAATATATTTTGGCACAAGTAGCTCTGGACCCTAGACTTCTTGCTTTGATACACTGTTTTTGGCTAAATACAAAGTTGTTAGGAAAAGAACTAATATACTTAAATCCGGTATAACATTCCCTTCACTATCCGAAAGTTGTTCCTTTTAATCCAGGTCAAATATATTTTTGAGTAGAAGATAGTCAAAAATACTTGAAGCAGCCTTGAGATGGATCATTTTCAAGAGCTATTTTGTAATTAAGCTTTCCTATTGACAATTACATCAAGTATGTTTTAGAAATTCAAGTATTTCAGAAGTTTTATCTTCCCAAAATTGCAATACTAAACTTATTTTACAAGTATAAGGAGAATTGGAATTCAAAGGCTATGTTTTTTGGATGTCACATAATACAAGAATTGAATCATGAGAATATTTGTTTTTATTGTCATATAAGTTTCATATCTCACAACTCTAATGTTCATAATAATATCTTCTACAACCATGTTTCGAAGCATTGCCTCAGAAAATACATTTGCAATTTGCACAAGTAGGTTCCTTTATGCACTAACAACCTCAAGTAAGAATAGGCATGTCACCAATTGAGGTGAGAAACCCATAAACCAGAATATTTCTGTAATTGCTTTCTGGTTCACAGTGAAACTAAAAACGAGCACTGTTGCATTAAAAGAAGGCATGGTGACTGTATTTTTGTTCAACACTATCAACTTTCAAAAAATGCCGTCACTTGCCAGATTAATTGAAGCCCTAGTGATAATAATTCTACTTTATTGCCTTTTTAATTTTATCACATTGAAAGAAAATAGTGTTCTGATTTAGATTATGTTACATGTTAGACAATTCCATAAGGTTCTTCCCTTGATCTGTAATGGGGTTGAATAATGTATGAAGACCGAAGCTCATAAGTTTCACTGTACAAACCAGTTTCATCCATGAGTTAAGTTTGGGAGGTGTTTCGTGGAATGTCAATTATCCAAAAAAGGTACAGTTATTTAGATCTAACGGCAAAAGAAATGATACGGAAACTATCTATTTTTAATGTTAGCCAACAGTAAAGAGAATTCTAATTTAAAATTGGACTCACATTCAGAAGGAAGGCACAGAGATCATCAGGGTATACCAAGCCAATCACAAGAAAACAATGTTGAATTTCATTATATGTCTGAAAATGAAAATATACTGATTAACTTCCAAGCTCAAATATAAAAGGTTCCGTGTTAAATAAATAAGACAAAAAAAGGGAATTGAATAAGAAAAGCTGTACTCCCTCAAGAGAACTTAACAAATTTATTAGCAATCATGAGAAGCAAGAAAGCTGCATTTTCATAGAATTCTGAGCGTTGAATCATGCAGGCATGTGATTAGTCAAGAAATGGCATGTAGCAGAAATTCCACATTGGCTACATCGAGTTTTATTCCTTCATCGAGCTTTATCAAACACAATATCATAAGTAATATTCAAACTAATTAAATATTTTTTACATTAACAAATATTCTTTTTGCTCCCCCTCTACCTGTTAAACAAACATTCCACTTGTAAATTCAACTCTTACAACTATAATTGGTTATCTTTAAATATCTTCGTGTTATCAAGGTTTACAATCTCAAACTATACTAAAATTTTAGTTATACTCCTTCCTAGTTTGTTGCCTTATATGGGAATGCCACATGCTTCAACTATTGCTATCCCTCCCACGTGTTATCACATGCTTCAACTAGTGTAAGATTGATATGCCCCTATGGTCCAACCACAACCAGATCCTACTGCTAGAGTGGATCATGGGAGTGGTGAAGGTCCATAGTAGCTGTTAGGAGCAATGAGGTCGTCAGATATGTTGCAATTGTGCTTTTAAAGGAAAACATATTAGTGAGCAACTTAACAAGTCATTCTTTTGAATATTTGATACGACATAAAGCAAATACCTAAAACAAGTTATAAAATCCAAAAACCGAAAGATAATCGTAGTCATCTCTGTGATGGACTCACATAGCTAGCTGACATTTCAAATCACCACAATACACGAGAAATTTCATTAGTCCATGTTTTATAGCATGAAAAAAAACATTGAAAAATACTCGTGGGACTTCAGAAAATCCACTAGGATCCAAACTACAATATGCTTGGTTATATGAGAATTGTAAAGTGTCAAAGACAACCACAATGACTCCTGCTACCATACTACAATGAGAGGCTCTTGAAGTTGAACAGGATAGAACCTGTCTAACAGGCTCATGTTCTTAATCGAATTTATCAGGGAAGAAAAGGAATAGAACAAATTAGCTTGCTAAAAATCCATCCCACAGGACGAGTTCATATTTCCATACTTTCAAGAAAACAAAATGGAGACAAAATTGGAATAGTAACTTCAGTAATATAGAAATAATACAATATTAAGATTGCAAATTTCACTCCCAGGCATGATTATGCATCACTAATCAGGCATCAAAAACATACCTTTAGTCCCATTGAAAAATTTGAACTATGAGTTTGGTTGTTGATGCAAGAAATTGGAAGAAGACTGCATAAGATCACAGTGAGTTCCTGCAGGAAAAGCCAAAAGAACTAACCTTCAATTATGAAAACTAGGGCAAGGAAAGTAGATTCAGAATTTTTAGTATTGCAATAAACCCTAATATGCATATCATAAAATATCCTACTCTATAACAGAAACAAAAAGAAACACCAGTGAACTCTCAACTATTTGAAGTCGTATTAAGTCACTGCTAACTATATTGAGCACAAAGTGGGGAAAAAGAGAAAGAAATGGGAGCTCTTAGGAATGAGGCGGAGGACAAGGTGGCTAGTGGGAGGAAGGGGAAGTGAGAAGAAATGGATAAGTGAGAGGGTTTGTCCAAGTGTAAGGGAGGAGCAGGTGGTGGGTGATGGATTATAGGAGAAGAAGACGTGAAGAATGAAGAGGGATGAGAGCTATATGCATAAATGGGCTCTGCCCATGTCATGGCAGAATGACTGGCCAATTCAGAGAGGGTTGTTTGATACATGCACATCATGGACTGCCACATTAAGACTAGAGGCATGGAGCATTTTAATCAAAGAGGAGAATCCCTGTTAGAAGGGTCAGTTTTGCTAATAATTATAAATACTATGTTAAAACTGAATGTCCACACATACGATAAATATAAAGAGAAAAATCAAGCTTAGTTTTACTCTATGGACTAGTGGCATAAGGTCTTGCAAAACCATCATGAATCCTTAGATAAGCAGTACCTCAAAATCAAGTAGAGGAGGGCCATTTTCAGATAGGAGACAAGCAGTGAGAAGATTGTGCAAACTCTGTGTAGCAAGAAAAGCAATCTCTTGATCTTTTCTGTATCTGTGCAAAACAAACATATAATCATATTTTATGTTGTTGGCTCAACACCGGAAACAACAAAAAGAGAACAATCACATAAATACACATTACACACAAGTCCAAGATTGTAGGGATAAGCCTAGGCAACCCCGCCTTCAACTGTGAACGGGTAATAAGACCAACCATCTGCCCTAAAGCATCTACTGCAGAAAGTCGTACCTGTGCCAGCAGATTCACAGATTATACTCCCAAAAAATAAAGAATGCTGCTGTAAATGCACTGCCCGTGTTCGTTTGAAGTGTAAGCTTTTGAATATTAATATCAATGTACAAATTTGAACACTTAGAATTTGGATATTATATTCAACAGATACCTTTAGGTCTCGTGAATTAGCCCAGACTCTCAACAGTAATTCAAAAACAGAGTTCATAAATGACCTGAGGTACATTAAAATGTGAGGCTGAAAAATGCATCTGATGACAGAAAAAAAGATAAAGAAATAATAACATACATGACATCAGTATCAAGAAGTGGATCAGAAGGAAAATCTCCAACATATTGCCAAGCAGCCTGACACCAACATTTGAATGCTAAAATCAAAAAAGAAAGAACCATCAGCCAACCATAAAGCCATTGAGATTGATCAGTTACGTCAAGAAACACATTTTAGTATGCATGATCGAAAAAAGAATTTAACAATTAGATACCATTTGCAAAAACTGGTCTTTGGGCATCCCGCACACTTCCAAGAATAGGTAATACACGCAGAAAAACATCTTTCAAATGTGGAGCAAATTTCAGAGCTTCCCATGTGAGGAAAAAAACAGAAAGAACAATAAGTTGAAAATATATAACCACCTAATAAATTTAAAAGAAAAAAAATGAAGCACAAAGAAGATAGATTCAACACCTTCAGTTGTAGCAAAGTCTGCAAGTATCTGAACCATGGACTGCAAAGCTAAGTTAGGTCCAGATAAATGAAGAAAAACTTCTTCCATCATCTAAAATACAAAATCACGATTTGAATAATAAGCAAGCACAAACAATTAAAATAAATGAACAAATGTCAGTACACTTCTATTTACAAAATAAAACTCAAACTACAAAGTTTGAATAACAAAACATATCAGCCTCATTCTACAAACCCAGAGATAACCTTAGTTCAATGCAACTACGATTAACAACCAAAATCCACATGTATACCTACAAGACTAACTATGTCGTCAAGCAATGGGCGGAGCCAGACCGGGGTTAATCCCCGGGCTAATCATCTATTAGTTTTTTTACCCCGGGCTAAATCCTAACTAAAATATATTAAAAAAAAAATTACACTGTGATTCAGTGTAAAAAAAAAATTTTCCCCCGGGCTAACGCCCGGGTAAGCTTCCACTTGGCTCCGCCCGTGTCGTCAAGTACTGGGAAGATGCTTGTGTATCAATCTTTCATGGTTCAAATACTACTCAACCCAAAAAGTCTGGCCACCTCTACAAGCCCAATGAAGCAAAGGAAAGGGCTTGTCCCACCACCACTAGTCAGGGCAAGTAACTAAACTATGTCTAGCCATTTAATTAAGACTTCCTATCTCCAAAATCTCATCCCTTCTAGTTAAGACTATTAAATATCATATGCTCTCTTACAAGTCTTGGAACAAAGGGAAAGGTGCAATTGGTTGATTATCAACCAAACAGATACCTTATTATTGCTTCATCCACCTTTTCTAAATGATACTGAGCCGTATGTAAATTTGATCACTCAGTAGCACTGTGTAAGGCATATCAATAATACGCAGGTAACCCAGATATTTCAATTTTTTTCTCTAATCTCCCTTAAAATTCACACCTTTAATTAATTCTACTGGTCTAGAATCTATCAGTTATCTTCGAATATATCTATATTATCCAAGTTATGCACTTGCATTTAATTATATATTGTGACTACAGTGTATTGTAAGTTGATATCACTTTTTACTTCCATTTCTTTTCAATATTCTCATGGTTGTTATATTAGCTTTTCGCTCTCTTTAACTATGGCTATAGTGTGGTATTTTATAACTTTTCATTCTGCACAAAGGAGCTTAAGGACACAGGATGCCATTTTCTATCCTAATCGCTTGACCTTATCTAAAATTCCAATATATAATATAAATAAACTCGATTTATTATTGAATAATAGATAGATTACTAGGATCTCTCACCCATCCTGTTCAAGCAAGGTTGTAAAAATGATGCAGTCAACCCAGTGCATAGTCATATATGGTATGCAACTACATACATATGTGTGTGTGGATAATGCTTATCAGTAATAATTCCATATAAAATTTTGTGTGTGTGTGTGCGTGTCAAACAAACATTACAAAACACATGATATTGTAATATAGGTTATTATTTTGGTTTACTGCGCCCCAAACTATTTGAACACACCAGAATCTCAATTTTATGGATCTCTGCACATGAAAACCACATATGGCGCATATGTGAGTCACATAGACTGTCTGAGCCCACCTAATAAAGCCAACTGCATATGGGGGACAAAATATGCTATATGCATTGTATTCCCATTCACCTTATGTATATGCAGCCACCTGACCATTTTTCTTAAAACATTGTGTTTTAAGTGTACCTTTAATGTTTCTTTTAGAGTAGTGTAGTTTTGGTCTAGCAATCATAAAATACCTAACAAAAAATTAACAAAACCCTATACTCAACAGAGTATGGAGCCACAAACATTTCCTTTAGATATCCAAAACCTAACAGATAAAGAAAGCTTCAAACAGTAGATGCGCAGTCCATCATAGTATAGAAATGACCAAAGTTGGCTAATTTGAAGCATAAGAAGAACAATGAAACATACATACTAACCAATTAACATGTTCAGCTGAACCACTTTGCTCAATGTTAGCCATTTAAATTTATAAAACATTTTATTAGCCACAACTCTCCGTCAGGGACTAAACTAGGTGTCATAAAACAGAATTACAATAAGTTTTCAATAAGCACTATGAATAGACAAAACAGAGTAAAGCAGTCTATTAAATACTCGGTCTCATTAAAAAGTTACCAATTCAGGCGCATGGGATCCAATTGAAACAAGTAGAGCAGCTGCCGCCCTTTGCCAATCGGCATTAAAATCCTATAATTAAGCATAAGAAAATGAAAGAATAAATTAACCAGAAGTACGAAAAACCATGATACAACTTCAATTTGCTTCTTCAATTATCATCTTTTCAACTAGAAAAAAGATTTTTCACACTGTTGAAATCATGCATAGAAAGGAAAAAATTATTCTGATTCACTTGAATTTCAAGCAATTAGAATGTTTCCAATCTGTTATCCTATAGTATTGCGTTTGTAATGGAGGAGTGAGGAGATTGAATGGTGAATTATATGAGTAAGAGAAATTGTGTCATATAGAAAATTCATGTGAGAGATAGTGCCACCAAGTCTTGAGGAAAGATGAGAAGCAATTAGTAGTTTAGGGTTTTAACTTAAGGGAAGTGTATTAGGCTTGATGTATGTTATGTATAATTTTGTAGGGAATGGCAATTGGTCTCTGATTATGTTAGGGATGAAATTTATTCAGAGTTTAGTTTTGTGGAGTTTCATCCAAATTTATAGGCTCTACTTGTTGGCTTCTAGTTCATGGTTCATAGTTGCATTTTTCTTGTGTATTAGGTCAAAAAGCAGAAATTCACAAGGAGCTGATTTGCATGTGTTATTTGCATCTATTGATTTAGAGTTGTGGTTTCCCACTTCTTTTTTGTCAAAATTTAGCAACCTTTTCATGTGTAATTGTGATTAATGTTGTCGATGCACTTGTTATTAGTTGTGAGGTAACATTAGTTTTGTTGTCGTAGCACCTGTGGTGGATTGGTTGTTGTATTCATGTTGATATAGTTTTTAATGCAATTCAACTGATGCTCACACCTTCTTACATTCCAACTTTGTATTATTTCGCTAATTCCTTATGTTACCTCCAATCTCAATGAATGTGGTGTTGGTTGCCTATATTTTCAAGGATTGATGTGATTTCACAAAAGAAAAAATTATCATGATTTGATGTAACAATGATTTGGCACTTAATCGTTTGATTACATGTGCATATGCAATAATATCTACCAGTCAGTTAAACCCATGTGGCGCCTAATAGTAACTTAAGAGTTATAACATTCAAAAACTACTGTGCTAGAGAGAACAATCAAAGAAAATAAACCCATTAGCTTTGGGGCATCCATACCTTAGAGGTGATCATCTCTGAGGTAGCTATCTTTGCAAGTTTGACCATATATGTAGAATCAACATCCTTCGATTCCATTGCCCGAACAGCGCACGCCATTACAAGGAACACTCCAGCCATATTACCAAAACGCTAACCATCAAACAACAAATATTAATTTTCGAACCAATTCAATGCCCGTGATAAAAACAATGGTATATCATTGTTAAAAAACGAGGGACACATACCCGGCGCCCTCCTTTTGAGATTGCGACACAGCAATCGATCACTAAAATAGGATTCCTGGACAGCAATCCTCATCAGATTCGAAAAACAACACGCACATGAAGAAGGATCTTACGGTAAAACAAACGAGGGAGGTCGAGTTATTACAAAGTGGCGATTTCTTTTAGAGATGCCAGAGATGATTCTCTTACGACCGGCGATTCGTCGGCCAAGGACGAAACCAGCACCTGCACTGCCTCTGTCGCGAAACGTACGAAAGAGGTCCACCGAACAGTCAAACGTGAGAGGGGGAAACTAGTGGATTGACGACGAGGAACATCTTACCGAGCCCAGGTAGAGAGGCAGGGGAGGACGACATGGCCGTGGCGGAGGAGCTGGCGAAGCGATCGGAGTCGGAGAAGGACGACGAGCACAGGAAATAAATATGAATTTAATAAAATAAAAACCAAAATCGGGAATAATCAAGAAATCGAAGGCGGTTCCTTGGACAAACCATTTCTTAAAAATAGATAAATAAATAAATAAACATCTAGATGATCCTGACCGTCGCCTTCCACTGTGGGATCAAGCTCGACCGATCATTTTATTTGATGTCGCCTCGATGCCCAGTTCATTCCGACAGTCAGATGAGGTTGTACGAAAATCGGAATCATATGCTTCATTTACTTTGAAAGGAAAGACCAATTTCCTTCCTCCGATATCAGATCCGGCCGGCCAACAAATACCTTCTTCTTTCGTCCTGTGTTTCCTCCGGTGCCAAATCCGACGAACCAACTTCCTTCCGCGTTAGCCGGTTCAATAGCCCGCGCGATCCGCGAGCTCATCGGGCAAGCTTGCGGTGGCGGCGGGGCAGCTGTGAGTGGCGGTCGCTGCCAGGCCGTTTCGAACTCACGGCCGAGGTTAGATCCCCCGTGAGCCGGCGGCTGCGGTCAGGCCGCTGCTAGCTCGTGGCAATGCCGGCCGCGAGTTTCCCCCTCCCTTTTTTTACCCTTTTCGTCCTTCGTTCTTCCTGTTTTTTTTTTTTTTCAGCAACAGCACGAACCGACTAGTTCTAACTTCTAACTTAGATTGATTCGGCTCTACCGATCTCTTTCGCTTATAATTTTTCTAAGTGAAATATATGGTGATCATCCAAATGAATCCAAAAGCATTCGATTTGACTTTCATCTAGCAGCTCTGGTCGATTTGGAAGTAAATGATGATATAAAAGATTTGGAAGTAAATCATGAATTTTGATGTAGTTAAAGATAATCTGAATTTAAAAAAAAAAATTAAATTTCTTTCCAAATCAATTCATATCACGTATGATCGTATCTTAACTACTACGTTATCATCAGATATCATTCATACTGTCATCTTATAAGATCGAGGATGATAAATAAGATAAATCAAATTAAATTTTATAGTATTTAAATTTATTTAAAAAATAATTAAATTGAATCAAATCAAATTTATAATTAACTAAGCTATTAAAAATTTTATTTTGATTTTTTTTATACAGTGAATTTGAATTGAATTTGACAATTGAATTTCTAATAAGCTCAATTCAAATTTATTTAAATGTTATCAAACGAGCTCGTTCGTTTGTTTATAATTTTAATATTTTAATTCCTATCTATAAATGAGTTTAAATAAATTTATAAATAATTTTTAAATGAGTCGAATTATAATCACGAACATTTTTCACAAACATTAACAAATCGAATATATATTTGCTCAAATGTATTTATTTAATTTATCAAATTATTCCAGTTTAATGTATATTGAATGAATATAAATAAACTCTTATCGAATCAAATATTAAATTTGTTCATTTGGTTCATTTACATCTTTATATCTAACGTCGAAATCCTACTTTATTTAGGAAGATAAATTTCTACGACCATGATCGTCCATATAAATTTTTTAAAATTTATCATCAAACATATCCGAACAAAAAAACTAACTATGATTCCATATAAAATCTCTTTCCATTTTATCGTTGCCCGATGTCTCAAGGGCCTTCCTATCTTTTAAAGCTTTTAAGACGAAGCTGAGTTTGATTTTTTTTTCTCCCTTTTTTTTTTACATAAAGCATGGTTTATGTTTTGCTAAGTAATATCGTGCACTTATTTTGAATTTATTTCTATATTTTTAAATTTATTTAGTCGATTAATTTGATATTATAAAAGTATCTAATCATTTTTTTTTTGTTTGTTCATAAGTTTAATAAAAATATCGTTGATAAATATGAATAACAAGTTTTCATTTATGGATATTATTAATGAAGATAATTCAAGAACAATTTGTATTTTCTATTAAAATAAATATTAATTAAATTTAATTAGTTATTTTTATCATCTTGAATACTTAATTGATTTATAACCCCATCTCTCCAATTCCCACGCGAAATATCTTTTTCAGGTAAAAAAAAAATGGATTAATTACAGAGAGTCAACATAGTCTTTTTCATTATTTAAAATAATTTTGAATTTGGTTTTGTATAAGAACAAAATTTTCCTAAGCCAATGACCAACGATTTTATTTCAACTCCAATTAACTGAAAAGGATTTCGGTTGACTAAAATAATATGAGTTGAGTCAATTAAATTTGAAAAAAAAACCATTTAATTAGATCCTATCCACTTAAGTCAATTCAAATAAATATAAATTGACTCTCTCATATTTATTTGATACTCAATTAGCTATTTTCTATTTTTATTAAAAAGTCATTTCTATATATTTTTTTTCAAATGTCCTTTTAAGCTCTATAAATTCTGCGTCAAAATTAATAACTCTCCATTAATACGGACAGAAATTCCTCTTCATTAATAGGAATAGAAAATTAGAAATATTAGAGCATCTACTTCACTTCCATTACCTTAGAAAATTAACTCTGATTAATAAAAAACAATTTATTAATTATGATATATTTCATGACTAAATTTATAAGAAAGAATGAGACTCTTTGGATTTTTTTTTTTATAGTGAAAAGATCAATCGGATTTTTATTTTTTATTTTTTATTTTTAGAGATCATAAAAATCTCTCCACCAATTTTTATAATTGTGATGCTCTTAGATATTTTAAATGTTTTTTATGATTGTAAAATCAAATTAAAATTAGTAGGGTTGTATCGATAAGTTTGTCTATATTTTTATTTTTAATTTATAAATATTTTTAAATTATTAATTAGTCCTAGTAAAAGTATGGGGAAGTTAGAGTAAAATCCCTCTGCTTTTGTTTATATTTGGATTCAGTCCTTATATAATTTTTTTTAGGATTTGATACCCGACAACCATCCAATCTTAGTTTTAACTCCCTATAAGGCTGAATTTCCGTTTTTACCCTTATTATTTACATAGATTAATTTTTTCATTCATCTTCTCCCACCGATTCATCTTGCAACAACCCATCTTCTTCCCTTCCCCTTAACAGAAACTCTCGGTCCCGACCAAATCATTTACTTGCGCCCTGAAAACTATCGACTCTCCTACCTTGACCACTAGCGACTTGAGGCAGCAAATGTGATAGCAGCAATTTTCTTCCCAACAAGTCATCGTCTTCCCTCCCCCAACGGTAACCCTAAACACTTGATTCATCCCTCACTTGACCAAACCGTTTGCTCGCCCCATTGAAAACCATTTTGTCTCCCTTATACTAGCGACCCACGGCATCAAACAAATGCGATAGGAGTGAGCAAGGAGACTAACGAGCAAGTGCGTAAAAAAGATTAAACAAGGTAAATATGCTTAATTAGATACAATTTTGGATAATTTTTTTATGATAATTACATAATTTTTTTTATTGATACAAAGAGTATATAATTTGAGTCAATATGTATTTGATTTTGTGTTTGAAATATTCTGATTTGATTTTTTGGGATGTAAAAAAAGTATACTTTGAAGTTAATAATAATGGTTTTTGTTTGATGTTCGTGAAGTAAAAATATGATATATAAATTGTTATAAAAGATTTTGTACCTAATGTGAGTCAATAGATACTTATTTTAGCTCATTAAATATCCTGATTCAATTATTAGTTGTGTTATTCATAAAATAAAATAATGATACCGAAATTTATAGAAAAAGTACTTAATGTTAGTCAATCGATACTTGTTTTGACTATTTAAATACCAAAATTTGATTATTTGAGAATGTCAAAAAAATTATTTAAAAGTTAATATTAAGTGACTTATGTTTGTAGCCTTCGTCAATCGGTTCTTATTGTGGTACTGATTATACATACAATTTTGGGTAAATTTTTTGTGAAACTTACCCATTTTTTTTATTGGTACAAAGAGCATCTAATTTGAGTCAATAGATATTTGATTTTGTGCCTGAAATATTCTGAATCAAATTTTGGTGTTATAAATATAAATTATACTTTGAAGTTAATAATATTGACTTTTGTTTGACGTTCATGACATAAAAATATGATACCTAAATTGCTACAAAAGATTTTATATCTAATGTGAGTCAATAGGTACTTATTTTGGCTCATTAAATACCCTGATTCGATTATTGTTTGTGTTATTCATGAAATAAAACAATGATACCTAAATTGGTAGAAAAAGTACTTAATGTTAGTCAATCGATACTTGTTTTGACCATTTAAATACCAAAATTCGATTATCTGAGGATGTCAAAAAAATTATTTAAAAGTTAATATTAAGTGACATGTGTTTGTGGCTTTCGTCAATCGATACTTATTGTGATACTGATTTTGCCCTATATTGCTTAATGCATTATCTAGATTAATATGTCATGTTGTGTTTCTTATTGACTTATTTTATGGAAATATTTATTGAAATTATTGCTAATTAAGCTTTTTGTGAATTAGAAATGACAAGGACTAAAAAACACACGGATGATAATGATGGAGATGTTGAACCAAGTGGAAAAGAAAGTTATTCAAGGTGTTCTCCAACAAAATTTATGTCAGTCATGGAACAATTGGTTCCCAAACTAGGTGAACTACAATTAAAGAAGATCAAGGCTTCACCTCTTGCACCTTGGTTGAAGATTCAAAAGCTTTCTATAAGCACCTCAAGAGTTTATGCAATGCTTAAACGCTTTGAAGTAGAGACATGCAGCTTTTGTTTTGGAAATAATATCATGGTGTCATTCACTTCTAAGGAGTTCTCAATCGTTATTGGTTTACCTAGCGTTGGTCAACCGGTTAATATCAATTTGAAATTGGGTTCTAACTTCTTGGCGACATTTGAGGATGAAATGTGTTAAGAGAAATGTCATCGTAGAGAAGTTATTTGTGTTGGCAGATAAAGAATTAGAAATTGATGATTTTTTTAGGTTTTTTATTTTGCTACTTTTTAATTGTATTATATTTTCTATTAGCAATTTTGGTACACCTAGTTTTATTTTCCCATACTTAGACAATTTGGAAACATTTTTTGAGTATGGTTGGGGAGATGCAGCTTTTAGATTTTTGCGTCAAATCAAGACCATCTTGGATACTCCAAAGTGGACAAAAAAGAGAAAACATATATGGGAGGTTGCATAGTTTGACTGATGGTATTATTTTCAGCATATATGTGTTATTTGTTGAGTGAGTAAATGTTAATCATTGTATTTGTATAGGGTTGGGTTTATGAAAGAGTTCCTATGTTTGGTAAACCTCGTGTTTTACATTGCTTTCCTCGATTATTCAAGTGGGGAGAGAGCAAAATTCCTGTGAATCCTAAAGGTGCAGAGGCTGCATTAATGGCGGTGAGGTCAAATAAGGGTGGTGCAATTTATTCTTTATCATTGTATAATTTGGTTTAAATGTGTTATTGAACTAAAATTTTATCTTTTTTACTTTTAGATTGTGCCAATCAAGCCATTCCAAGAGGAAAAAGTACTTGTTGATGATATAGAAAGGTTTGGTGAGGTAACAATTTTTAATCCAATATAACAAATTTATTAAGAGTCTATTATTCAACCAATTAGCATGCTTAATTAACATTTCTATTTCCAGGTTGATTCTCAACTCAGTGATTCAGAATTGTTGGATGACATAAAAAGGCTTAAAAATGAGATTAAAGTGTTGAAGGAAAAAAATAAAGTGGTTGAAGAGGATACAACCAATATGACTTTAAGGATTCCCCACATATGCATGATGAAGGTCATACCGAGAAAGATGTAGCTGTGGATACTGATCCCTTGAGCACAGACGACAAAGTTATTGACGACAAAGTGCCAATAAACACAGACGACAAAGGTAAGTCGAAGAGTTTTTTCAAAGTGGTTATAGATGAAGTGCAAATGAACACAAATGCTAGAGATAATGATAATGTAGGTAGCAATAGCGAAAAAGGAAAAGAGATGATTGTTTATAATCCAAAATCATCTATTGTGAACACAAATGCTGGAAATCTTCTATTTCCAGGTTGATTCTCAACTCGGTGATTCAGAATTGTTGGATGACATAAAAAGGCTTAAAAATGAGATTAAAGTGTTGAAGGAAAAAAATAAAGTGGTTGAAGAGGATACAACCAATATGACTTTAAGGATTCCCCACATATGCATGATGAAGGTCATACCGAGAAAGATGTAGCTGTGGATACTGATCCCTTGAGCACAGACGACAAAGTTATTGACGACAAAGTGCCAATAAACACAGACGACAAAGGTAAGTCGGAGAGTTTTTTCAAAGTGGTTATAGATGAAGTGCAAATGAACACAAATGCTAGAGATAATGATAATGTAGGTAGCAATAGCGAAAAAGGAAAAGAGATGATTGTTTATAATCCAAAATCATCTATTGTGAAGACTGTTCAGAGAAGAACAGATAGATTGAAAAAAAAGAAACATCCGGACTACATGACACCCCCTAGTACTGTCCCAAAGCGAAAGAGTAAACGACATTTGACCCAAGTCGTGGATGAGGTAGTTTCAGTAAATATTTTTTACAATGTCTGCATATATTTTATATATTTGACGAGTATTGTAGTGTTTAATTTTTTGATTGAATTTTGTATTTCTATATTGTGTTGTTTCTATATAGAATGATATGAGTATAGATATTCAAAATATTGCTGATAGTCTTTGCATGTGAATCTCTACAGGAGTTCCGAGGAAGATTAGACTTTCATGGGCATGATAAAATATCAACTAAGAAAAAATATTATTGAGAAGTACATCTGCGGAGATATTTTGGGGTAAAAATATCTTATATTACTTTAATGTTTCTGAAATCTTATTTTTCTATTTTATTTTTTTAGTTGCTAAGTTTGGTATTTTGGCTTTGTAGTGGTGTAGTCTGGCAAGATGATGATGTATTATTGTATGGGTATGAGTTATTGCAGTGTTTGTTTGGCACCGAACTACAATCTGACCTCATTCATGCCTATTTCAATGTTTTGAGCAACAAAAAAAATAACTATGGGCATGAAATATATTGCATGTCTCCTAATGTCCCGGTACATACTCTTAATAGTATTTGATTTATATTATCATCATAGTGATAGTTAATGATTATTTTTAAATTTTTTATAGAATGATGCGATTACTATGCTCGAAAATACCAAGAAGAAGAGGATTACTGATAACAATTTTTCAGTATTTTTATCAAAGTTGACCAAGAGTTCATTGGTCAAGCTGTCAGAGCTAAAGAAAGAGCTCCTAGAATACTGTAAACACATACTTTTTCCTATGTATTATAAAGCACATTGGTTCTTGCTCGTGTATACTCCAAGCGAAAAATCTTTCACGCTGAAAAATTCTATTAGCAGCCCTATTTACAAAGGTGCAGCGAAGAAATTTGTAAGTTGGATAAAAAAAATAAGTTATTTTTATTTTTTAAAAATTGGTACACATCTTTTATGATTGATTTGATAAATATGTTTGTTTGAATTGGTTGTGTAGGCAAAATTTTTGGCGAGATATCTTTGGAATGTGGAACAATGTGATATTGGCATAGGTGAAGTAATTGTTGTAAAGAGTCGACAACAAGGAAATGATTTGAATTGTGGTGTTTATATTTGTCTATGGGGTGAATGCTTTGCCCGAGATAATCTAACATTTTGGAAATAAGAATGGGACACATCAATCGAAGGGTATAGAGCTCGGATTGCTTCGGCCATTTTGTCTGATAAACGAGGCTTGTTCAAAGGATTGAAATGACTTATCATTGCGTTGTCAGTGTTTCGACGATCTTGTCTGATAGTTGTTATGTATTGGTGATGATGGAGATATAATTATGTTTTAAATTGGTGTCCTGATATTATGAATTTGTAGAATAGTATTTTGGTGGGATGATAATTTCATGTTTGATGTATGAATTGACCTTTGAGTGTTGGATTTATGGTATTAGTCTCGCCCTTTTCTTCTTCTACTTTTATAGTGATGATATGTTATTCGTGCGTTAAGATCATGCCAAATTTTTTAATATTTAAGAGGTCAAAATAAGTACCAATTGATTAATATTAAGTACTTCTTATACCTATTTAGGTATTATATTTTTATTTCACGAATCACACACACAATAATCGAATCAGGGTATTTAATGGGATCAAATAAGTATCCATTAACTAAAATTAGGTATCATTTTTAACAATTTATATATCATATTTTTACTTCATGATTGTCAAACAAAAGTCACTAATATTAACTTCAATGTATATTTAAGGGGTCAAAACAAGTATTGGTTGACTAATATTTAGGTTTATTTCATGAATCCCACAAACAAATTAAAGTCATTCAATAATTGAACCAGAGTATTTAATAAGCCAAAATAAGTATCCATTGACTAAATTTTAGTATTTTTAAAAATAATTTAGGTATTATATTTTGTTTATTTCATTGTCTGGAACATTTGTACTCATCACTCCCAAATTTGATTCTCTCGTACTCAGATCTTGGGTTTCCATACTCGGTCAGATGCTTCTATAGGCATCCCACCAATTTCCCGAGTACGAGGAACCTTGGTCGAGTACCATTGTCCAGCAAACATACTGCTTTCTCCGACTAATTGAGTACCCAACATTACTTGTGCTTTTGTACTCGACACTCCTAATTTGGAGTTTCTTGTACTCGATTCTTCCAAATACAATACTCCATACTTGAGCATGAGCCTTTCTCATACTCTTTCCCGAGAATAAATCACTTCATAAAGTATCTCTTAGTTGTAATTACATAACAAACATCCAACTTTTAACCACATAAATGGATCATTAAAGTCTTATATATAAGTTACAAAATTTTATACCAACACTAATTTTGTTTAATACAAATCACAAAATATCACTAGATCTTGTAGATATTTTTTAAAAATCTTCAAAATTGCTTCCTCGGTTTAGCAATTGCTTATGCCTGCAAGAAATTAAAACAAAAAAAAAAAAAGATGTTAGTTTGACATTTTGAAAATAAATAACAAACAACACGACATAATTAGTTTAATTATATGAAACGATATAGTATTAAGGTCTATGTGACTCATACCAATTATGACACTGGTTCTTTGCATGTTCGTCTATTATGCCCTCGCCCATGACATCTCCCACACGTTGTCACACGTTGTTCAACTTGAGAAGGTATCCGCTTAGTCCTTCTACGTCCTGGTTGGCTACGAGTTGTAGGAGCGTAAATGGTATCTCCATCATCGAGATAGCTCTCGTACATGTCAAATGTTGGAATGAGATTAATAATTCCTTTGTAAGCTTGGCAGTACATGTCTATCTTAAAATATCCATCACAGAATTGATAAACCGACATGGATTTTGATTCTATGCAAGAGCAAGCATGCTTGCATGGTAGTCTATAGATTTGCCAAACTCGACAAGAACAATGCCATGAATTCAAATCCACTGCAAAACTTTTGTCCCCATCTATGACTTCAAATCGAACTCCACAAGACTTGTGCACCTTTAATGTTCGAGATTTACTATATGCAACTGACATTTCCTTCTCCTTTTTTGGACTTAGTTCTTGTGTCATCTCCAATATTTTTGCACGCCTTTGGTGCACATTGGTCATAATTTGAATGCGTATATTATCTACCATAGCCACAATAGGTAGATAGCGAGCAGGTTTTATCCAATTGTTCCAGCTTTCAACAATATTATTATTAATGACACCCCATCGATCACCCATAAACAGAGCATTGACCCAATTTTCAGGGAATGAGTTCACAAGAAACTCCTGGGCAAGTGACATCGAATTTGTTATACTTAACATATGTTGAGTGAACTCATATCTTGATGGGGTGTATGCAGCTTTCTTCAAAACAGAAGACCAATGTTTTTTGTTATGGAGAGGGTATTTACGCAATACCTACAAGAATAAAATTTAAAATATATATATATATATATAATAACCAGTTGATGGAAAATAAAAAAAAAATAAATGGCTAACATATTGGAAAAACAACATACGACGCACCTGCTTGACAAAGTTATCGACCAGATGTCTCAGACAATAAGCATGGTGACTACCAGGGAACACAAATTGAATAGCCTTGATCAATCCAGGATGTCGGTCAGAGAAAAAAGTATAGTTACGGAATACCATGATGTATTGGGAAGCCAAGACATGTTTTAACTTGTAACATCCCAAATTTTAATTCTTATATTTTATTAGAGGAAAATGGAAATAAGAATAGAAATAATAAAAATAGGAATAGAATAATAATAATAATAATAATAATAATAAAAGAAATAATTGGTTCGTTAGCCGAGGCTCGAACCATGAACCGTTGATTTAAAGGAAATAAAAGAAAAGATAAAAGAAAAGAAAACCGGACAAGAAGGGGTGAGTCACCAAAAATCCAATAAAAAAATTTATATGATTAGGGAGAAGTCATGAATTTAATTGAAGAAGGAATTAATTCTGTTAAAGAGAGAAATTTAAGGAAAATTTATAAGGGAATAAAAATTTTATATGATTAGGGAGAAGTCACGAATTTAATTGAAGAAGGAATTAATTCTGTTAAAGAGAGAGATTTAAGGAAATTTATAAGGGAATAAAAATTTTATATGATTAGGGAGAAGTCACAAATTTAATTGAAGAAGGAATTAATTCTGTTAAAAAGAGAAATTTTAGAAAATTTATAAGGGAATAGGTTAAGCCTTGATGGTTATAAATTTAACCTCCCTAATACCCTAGAGGACACCTCTCTACACTCTCTTGGTCCCTCCACCGCCGAATCACACATCAAGGAGAATTTTCTCCTAGGGTTGTCTTCTCCGAATCCAAGGAAATGTGGGATTCAAGAGACCTTAGAGGGCAGCTGCTAGGGCGGGATAGAAGGTTGCATCTCATTAGATTTTACAAATATAAGTTAAAGCAATCGAAGGTAAGTATTGCTCACCTGCAGTATAAGTAGTTATCGTATGTCATTGATATGTTTTTTCTGTTCTTGTTATTTCCAGTTACATGGTTGAGCAGTTTATATGCATATTATTTCCAGTTATGCATGATGTTTTCGATTCTAATTTTGTTATATTATGGGTAATTGATCATGTTGAGATCCAAGATAAGAATGTGATTTATGATCATGCATGTTGTAGATGAGTTGTAGCTTACAATTATATGCATGATGTAGAGTAAGATGTAAAAATATTTCCTTTATAAAGAAAATTTAAAGATGCTCCCCGTTCGAATTGGGGATTAAGAGCTGTGATCTTGATATGCTCCCATTTGATTTTGGGTCAAGAGCATAATGATCTTTATGGTGCTCCCATTTGTGATTTAGGGATTAAGAGCATTTCCTTGATATGTATAAAAATATAAGTATAAAGGAAGTATTTTACTTTTTGACAGGCATGCAGGGCATCAGTTTACTGCCGGTAGAGGCCCTGATTTGATTACCTAGTAGGTTCGGTGGTTGGCCACCCCGACTATTAGGAATCCAGGTTGATTATTATTTTAAAGTATCAGTATAAGTATAAGTAAAAGTTTTCAAAGTTAATCATTCCAGTTCAGATACACTGTTTACAAGTTTTAAAACACTTAAGAGCATGATTTTATACAAGAGACAAGTAATCAGAGTTATGATTTCCAGTTATGTTTGCATGTGTATCAATGTATCCAGGGCAAGAGAACTAGTTGCATGATTTCATACAGTGCATGTTTTTGTGAGCATAGAAAGTACTTACTAAGCGTTATTGCTTATAGTTTGCATTTCCTTATACTGCAGATAAAGGTAAAGAAAAGCTTCGGTAAGGTGGCATGGCGGATGAAGTGCTGGGTGTGTGTGGCGACGGAACAGTGGAAGTAAAAGATCCTAAGTTCAGATGTCTAAATTAGATTTTTAGTTTCTTATGTCATGTTTGATATTGTTTAAGTGATCTAAAGGTCATTATGATTATTTTAGTTGTTAGCATATTGCATTAGTATATTGCATGAATTAAAGATAAAGACAGTAAAGTAGTGACATCTCCCTTGGCAAGAGTGGAAAGACTAGGGGGGTGTTACAAGATGGTATCAGAGCGGGTTCCGCCCTTCCGTCACACACACATCGAGCATCAGTCCTGCCGCCTCCAAGTAAGCAAGTATTTATCTGCTTTATTTATTTTATGAGTAGTAAGGAATGCTACTTTTAAGTTAAACATGCTCACCTAGAATGTTTTCTTTGAGTTAAACATGCTTGCATATATATATATATATATAAAGATGATGGACAGTAAGTAATAGAACACATCTAGATATGTATGTGAAGATGATAAAAAGTAGTGATAATAGCCTTATAGTGGTTTCACTTGATCATCTTATGATGAGTTCACGGAGTTCCTACAAGGGAATTTATCAGTAGACAAAGCGGTAAAGAGATTCAATAGGTTGACTTGCCTATGTCATCCGTAGTCAGTTAGGTTGATGCTAAAGATGTTGAGACCGGAGATAGCTCTGAATGTATTTGGTAGAATTAATAGACCACGCAGACCACTAAAGAGCTAATCGTGATGCACTAATCACGAGCATTACATGAATAGTATCAAGAACCAAAAGCTAGCCTCGGTAGAAAGCAAAAGCCAGGGAAGTTCAGGAGGTCAGAAATCTCAGAGAGGTAATTTGAATTGGAAGCGAAACAACAATGGCAAGAGGAAGCAATGGAATAATGCAAAGGGAGGTTCAGTCAGTAAGCAGCTTACATATCCTACATTTTCTAAGTGTGGGAGGAAGCATCTAGGAGTTTGCCGCCAGAGCGTGAGCAGGTGTTATATATGTGGTGTCGAGGACACTTACCAAACAAAGTGCCCCCACAAAGACCGGGGAGCACTGGAGGGTCCTTACATCAGCCAAGGAAGATTAGAGGCTCCATCAGTTACACCTAATGGTCGGATCTTCTCCCTCACCAAGGAAGAGGTAGTAAATGCTTCTACAGTGGTTACAGGTCAGATACCTATCCTTAGTCAGCATACTACCATATTGTTTGATACTGGGGCAACCCATTCTTTCATGTCTATGACATTTGTTAAGAAGATAGATATAACTCCGGATATCTTAGATATTCAATTTTTAACGACCCTACCTTCGGGTGAAACAATGACATCTACACATTTGGTTGCATGTAGTAAATTGAATTTTAGTGATTTGATCTTGTTGGACATGCATGACTATGATGTCATCTTTGGAATGGACTTTCTTAGCAAGTACGGTGCTTCCATTGAGTGTCGTAAGCGAAGGGTAGTATTCCAACCCGAGACCGAGGCCAAATTTGAGTTTATTGGAGAACTAAGGAAAAAGACTAAGAAGTTCTTGTCTGCTATGGAAGCTCGGAAGATGCTAGCTAGTGGATGCACGGGGTATTTAGCACATATAGTTGATACTAAGCAAGCAAGAAGCCAAAAGCTAGAAGAAGTCCCAATCGTATGTGACTACCCGGAAGTATTTCCTGACGAACTACCAGGACTAGCACCTAGAAGGGAAGTTGAGTTTGAGATTGAACTTATTCCTGGTACCAACCCAATCTCAAAAGCACCCTATCGTATGGCTCCAGCTGAATTGAAAGAGCTTCAGGAACAATTACGGGAGTTATTAGACAAGGGATTCATCCTCTAGTCATCGTTCCCCATGGGAGCTCCGTGTTGTTCGTGAAAAGAAAGATGGATCTATGAGGATGTGCATAGACTACGAGCCTTAAATCAAGTGGACGATCAAGAATGATATCCTCCGCCAAGGATAGAGGATTTATTTGATCGATTGAGGAGCCACAGTTTTCTCAAGATTGACTTGCGGTTAGGTTATCATCAAGTAAGAGTTAAAGAGGATGATATACGAAAATAGCCTTCCGAGCGAGGTATGGACACTATGAGTTCGTGGTCATGCCCTTTGGGTGACAAATGCACCCGCTATGTTTATGGACTTGATGAATCGGATATTTAAGGAGTATCTTGACAATTTTGTGGTCGTTTTCATTGACGACATCCTTATCTACTCGAGAACCCAGGAAGAACATGTCGAACACTTGAAGACAGTCTTGCAGACCCTTCAAAGAAAGACAGCTTATATGCAAAGTTATCCAAGTGTGAGTTTTGGCTTGATCGAATATCATTTACGGGTCATGTTATTTCATGGAGTTATGGTAGACCGAAAAGATAGAAGCGATCGATGGTGGGAATTGACCAAAGAATGCCGATGAAGTTAGAAGTTTCCTCGGATTAGCGAGTACTATCGAAAGTTTGTGGAAAACTTCTCAAGGATAGCTTCACAGATTGACGGTTCGTACTAGAAAGAATAAGAAGTTGAATGGATAGAAGATTGTGAAAAGAGCTTCCTTGAATTAAAGAGAGACTCACAAGTGCTCCAAAGGCTTACCCTTCCGTAAAGTAATGAGGATTTCGACCTATATAGTGATGCATCCAAGATGGGACTCGAGCGATTTACTTATGCAGAAGGGTAAAGTCATTGCTTATGCATCTAGACAACTCAAGGACTATGAAAAGAATTACCCCACTCATGACCTTGAGTTGGCGCAAAGATGGTCTTTGCTCCGAAAGTTGGAGACATTACTTATATGGAGTTCAATGCAAGATTTACACAGATCACCAGTCCAAGTACTTCTTCACTCGTAAGGATTTGAATATGCGACACGTAGATGGCTTGAGCTAGTAAAGGACTATGAGAAATCCACTACCATCCCGGAAAGGCAATAAAGTAGCAGACGCTACGAGTAGAAAATCATGCGCCACCTTGATGTCCCTAGCAACACTATCCCAACCACCGGAGAAAGAGATAATGAATTTTGGAGTTGAGATCATTTGGACAGCTCTCGCCTTGACCATAGTACCTACACTATTTGAGGATATATTAACGAGACAGACAAAGATCCTAGCATCCAAAGGATCAAGCAAGAGATCCAAGAAGGGAAGGATGAAGGATTCCTGTGTCTCGATAGTGGGGTATTATATTTGGGTAACGCCTATGTATCCCCAACGACCCGGACTTAAGAAAGAAGATCCTAGAAGAAGCTCATGGGACCCATATTCGATGCATCCCGATCCACCAAGATGTATCAAGATATGAAAGGAAATTCGTGGCTTGGTATGAAAAGGGCGTGGCTAAGTATGTTAGCACTTGCACGACATGTCGAGAGTGAAAGCCGAACACCGGAGACCGGGAGGAGTTCTACAACCTATCCAGATTCCGAGAATGGAAGTGGGAGGAACTAGCCATGGATTTCATAGTAGGATTACCCAAAACAACCAATGGCTACGATTCTATTTGGGTAGTTGTCGATAGATTGACAAAGTCGCTCACGTACGCCTATCGAATATCATACTCCATGGAGCGATTAGCCCGATTATACGTCAAGGAAGTGATTAGACGCATGGAGTACCTAAAACCATTATCTCGATAGAGGCTTCACTTCACACTTCGGGAGTGTGTTGAAAGCCCTCAGTACTAAGTTACGATTCAAGACTGCATTTCATCCTCAGACGGATGGGCAAAAGTAAAGAGTGAATCAGTTTTGGAGGACATGCTCGAGCTTGTGCCTTGGATTTTAAAGGAAGCTGGTGTAAATATTTGTGTTTGGCAGAGTTTGCCTATAATAATAGTTATCAAACCACAATTGGAATGGCACCTTATGAAGCCTTGTATGGAAGGAGATGCAGATCGCCTATCTGTTGGTATGAGGGTGGCGAGAAGAAAGAAATGGGACTCAAGACTGATTTTATAGATGACGCCACCAAAGCTATAAAGAACATACGTCAAAGGATAGATCGCCCAAAGTCGGCAGAAGAGTTACGCCGATGTCCGACACAGACCCCTAGAGTTCCAAGTCGGAGATTCAGTTTTCATTAAGGTAGCTCCTATGAAAGGGGTAATGAGATTTGGGAAGAAAGGCAAGTTAAGTCCCAGATATGTAGGCCCCTACCTGATCACCAAGAGAGTTGGTAAGGTAGCTTATGAGCTAGAGCTACCACAAGAAATGTCAGCTATCCACAATGTATTTCATGTTTCAATGCTTAAGAAGCACGTCCCAGACACCAACCAAGTGATTGAGCCACAGACGGTACAGATTCAGACAGATCTAAGTTATGAAAGTCGACCTATTCAGATAATAGATCGAACAGTCAGGAAACTAAGAAACAAAGAAATACCATTAGTAAAAGTCTTATGGCAAAGTCAAAGGGTTGAAGAAGCAACCTGGGAACGTGAGGATGACATGAAGCAAAAGTACCCTGAGCTTTTCTAAGTTTCGAGGACGAAACTTTTTTAAGGTATAAGGGATTGTAACATCCCAAATTTTAATTCTTATATTTTATTAGAGGAAAATGGAAATAAGAATAGAAATAATAAAAATAGGAATAGAATAATAATAATAATAATAATAATAAAAGAAATAATTGGTTCGTTAGCCGAGGCTCGAACCATGAACCGTTGATTTAAAGGAAATAAAAGAAAAGATAAAAGAAAAGAAAACCGGACAAGAAGGGGTGAGTCACCAAAAATCCAATAAAAAAATTTATATGATTAGGGAGAAGTCATGAATTTAATTGAAGAAGGAATTAATTCTGTTAAAGAGAGAAATTTAAGGAAAATTTATAAGGGAATAAAAATTTTATATGATTAGGGAGAAGTCACGAATTTAATTGAAGAAGGAATTAATTCTGTTAAAGAGAGAGATTTAAGGAAATTTATAAGGGAATAAAAATTTTATATGATTAGGGAGAAGTCACAAATTTAATTGAAGAAGGAATTAATTCTGTTAAAAAGAGAAATTTTAGGAAATTTATAAGGGAATAGGTTAAGCCTTGATGGTTATAAATTTAACCTCCCTAATACCCTAGAGGACACCTCTCTACACTCTCTTGGTCCCTCCACCGCCGAACCACACATCAAGGAGAATTTTCTCCTAGGGTTGTCTTCTCCGCCGAATCCAAGGAAATGTGGGATTCAAGAGACCTTAGAGGGCAGCTGCTAGGGCGGGATAGAAGGTTGCATCTCATTAGATTTTACAAATATAAGTTAAAGCAATCGAAGGTAAGTATTGCTCACCTGCAGTATAAGTAGTTATCGTATGTCATTGATATGTTTTTTACATTCTTGTTATTTCCGATTACATGGTTGAGCGGTTTATATGCATATTATTTCGATTATGCATGATGTTTTTTGATTCTGCGATTTTCTGGTTATATTATGGGTAATTCAGCATCATGTTGAGATCCAAGATAAGAATGTGATTTATGATCATGCATGTTGTAGATGAGTTGTAGCTTACAATTATATGCATGATGTAGAGTAAGATGTAAAAATATTTCCTTTATAAAGAAAATTTAAAGATGCTCCCCGTTCGAATTGGGGATTAAGAGCACAACGATCTTCAGTATGCTCCCCATTTGTTTTGAAATTGAGAGCATAATGATCTTTATGGTGCTCCCCATTTGTGATTTAGGGATTAAGAGCATTTCCTTGAGATGTATAAAAATATAAGTATAAAGGAAGTATTTTACTTTTTGTGGGCATGCATCAGGGCATCGATTTACCTGCCGAGGCCCTCGATTTGATTACCTAGTAGGTTCTGGTTGGCCACCCCGACCTATTAGGAATCGCGCATTAGTACTATCGCCCATATCCAGGATGATTATTATTTTAAAGTATCAGTATAAGTATAAGTAAAAGTTTTCAAAGTTAATCATTCCAGTTCAGATACACTGTTTACAAGTTTTAAAACACTTAAGAGCATGATTTTATACAAGAGACAAGTAATCAGAGTTATGATTTCCAGTTATGTTTGCATGTGTATCAATGTATCCAGGGCAAGAGAACTAGTTGCATGATTTCATACAGTGCATGTTTTTGTGAGCATAGAAAGTACTTACTAAGCGTTATTGCTTATAGTTTGCATTTCCTTATACTGCAGATAAAGGTAAAGAAAAGCTTCGGTAAGGTGGCATGGCGGATGAAGTGCTGGGTGTGTGTGACGACGGAACAGTGGAAGTAAAAGATCCTAAGTTCAGATGTCTAAATCAGATTTTTAGTTTCTTATGTCATGTTTGATATTGTTTAAGTGATCTAAAGGTCATTATGATTATTTTAGTTGTTAGCATATTGCATTAGTATATTGCATGAATTAAAGATAAAGACAGTAAAGTAGTGACATCTCCCTTGGCAAGAGTGGAAAGACTAGGGGGGTGTTACATAACTGGTAGCAAAACCATTCCCAATTAGAATCATTTTCTGCATCTACAACTGCATACGCCAGTGTAAAAATATCATCATTCGCATCCTTAGCCACAGCGACTAATAGACATCCTTTGTACTTGTTCTTAATGTGAGTTCCATCCAAAAAAATTAATGGACGACAACCACTAATAAAATCAATAAGATATGCATGAAAACATATGAACAATCGTCTAAATTTATTTGTCATCGGATCAATTTCACATTCAGCATAACTACCTGGATTTGTTTCTTTGACAACATGACAATACCATCGCAACTTATCATATGACCCCTTATCAGTCCTATGAATATCATGCATTGCCATTTCTTTGCCCGCCCAAACTGTATGATACTCAAGTTCTACTCCATAATCTCGTTGAATGTCCTTCATCATTGTACATGGACGATATGATGGCTCTCCCCTTAACTTCTCCTTCACCACATTAGCTACCCAAGTTGAATCAGCTTTAGGGTGACCTCTAGTCCTCAAATTATCATCCCCACAACTATGGATTAAGTTGCATTTTCTTATGCCGAATAAATTGTCTGATTTATATTTGGAGGCATAAATTCTCCACTCACAATTTTCTTTGTTGCAAACAACTATGATCTTATCACTATCATTTTTCTTGTAAGAAAATGATTGTCTAGTAGCAATAGCATAATTTTTAAGACAAATTCTGAACTCTATAGCATCTTTAAATGTTTGGCTTTCATAGGATATGCAATGCATCCAAGAATCAATAGAATTACTTATAGTGCAAACTTCAAGCTCATTGCCTCCGTTCGAACAAACTTCATCATCAAAATCAAACCTTACCATTTTAATACAAATCAAAACAATACATTAGCAACCAACTCAATTTTCAATTAATGACAATTTAACTTGCAATATAAATTATATTAGATGTTTTAAAATTATTAACTAACTAATATACACAATCAATAATGAAAAATAATAGTCATGTGCTGCAAAAAAAAACTAGTGCAAAAAAATATATGAACATTGCAAATTCTGAATCTTGCACTCAAACCAAAACAACATTACAAATAAAAATTACTTTTCAATATTTATGTTAACCTGACTCTGATGATCTTTTGGAGTTCCTCTTAATTTGATTATATTCAATTTCAGACAACTATGAAGATTTATCATATTTCAGACATCATCATCGTCGTTCAATGTTACTGCAATCTTCTCATGTGGTGCTATGTATTGCAATATCGTTAACTCGGGATTAATAACATCACATTTTCGCTTTAGACTCTGGAATATCTCTATTAGAGTTGCACCATTAGGAATTGAAATCAAATAAAGATCATTAACATAACGACAACTTCCAATAAATGAAAAATTAGCACTTCCAGATCCGACTTCCATCAATACAATGACCGTGGAATATCTGAAAAATTAAAAAATTTATCATGCTTTCTACAACATCATCTTCAACAAACAAACATCGAACTTTAAATAATCATAATCAAATTTTTTATATGCTAATTTAACCAATTTAAATGGAATAGGTTGCCATTAAAATTCAAAACATTAGAATTTGAAAGGGAAAGTTAAGAAAGACTATGAAAATTAATGAAATTTCTAGTGACATACCCATGAAATTACTATTGGTAAAATTTAGGTATATATACCAATTCACAAATTATATTACATAGGGGTTGAATTTTAAGTAAAATAATTTGGAGCCAAAATAAGTACTTATTAACTCACATTAGGTATCATATTTTTATTTCATGAACGTCAAACAAAAGTCACTATTATTAACTTCAAGATATAATTTCTTTACATACCCAAAAATCAAATCCGATTATTTTAGGCACAAAATCAAATACATATTGACTTTTGTATCAATAAAAAAAATTATGTAATTATGATAAAAAATTTATCTAAAATTATATGTAATTAAACATATTTACCTTGTTTAATCTTTTTTACGCACTTGTTCATTGCTCTCCTTGCTCACTCCTATCGCATTTTCTTGATGTCGTGGGTCGCTAGTGGTTGAAATAAGAGAGACAAAATGATTTTTAAGGGGGCGAACAAACAGTTTGGTCAAGTGAGGGATGAATCAAGTGTTTAGGGTTACCGTTGGGGGAGGGAAGACGATGACTTGTTGGGAAGAAAATTGCTGCTATCACATTTGCTGCCTCAAGTCGCTAGTGGTCAAGGTAGGAGAGTTGATGGTTTTCAAGGGCGGAAGCAAATGATTTGGTCGGGATCAACCGAGAGTTTCTGTTAGGGGGAAGGGAAGAAGATGAGTTATTGTAAGATGAATCGGTGGGAGAAGATGAATGAAAAAATTAATCAATATATGTAAATAATAAGGGTAAAAACGGAAATTTAGCCTTATAAGGAGTTAAAACTAAGATTTGGGTGATTGTCAGATACTAAATCCTAAAAAAATTTATATAGGGACTGAATTCAAATATAAACATGGGCAAAAGGATTTTAGTCTAATTTACCGTAAAAGTATCTGATAATCTTAAAATATTTAAAAAAAAAAATATAAATACACCTGGAGAATCATTTGACGTGTAATATAATTTAAAGGCATATATTTTTCTAATTTAATTCCATTAAATTGTGTTTAATTTAAAAAGATACATTTCGTGTTTTTTTTTTTTTTTACCTGCGTTTTGGGCGGTGGAGTCGGCGTTGCAAGTGTCACGTGTCTTTCCACGAGCAGACTGTAACCGGCAGCAGATGACCCGTGCACGGTAACGATCGCTGCTGGTCCCGAGATCCCTCTCTTCGCCCTGCGCAGAGGCAGATCCGTTCGTGTCTCCCTCGGCTCCTCAGCCGCCTGGTGTATCGGGCAAGGATGGCGGAGAATGGAACCAGCATGGAGGAGAGCAACGGGAAAAGCGTCAGATTCACCACCTCCCCCGCCGGTAATTATCCCGGCCTTTTGCTTCCTACTTGTAATATGCTTTGGATTCTGGCCGCCGCCTGCGTATCGGCTTCCCCACCGCCTTTTCCCGTCGTTTGGGTTGGGCAGGTGTTTTTACGAGTAGTATTTTGGAGATCTAGTGAGTTGGGTGTGTGCGGTGCTTCTATTGGTAGGTATTTCTGTTTTTTTCGTGCGAGAAAGGGAACTTTTAATTTGGGAATAACGATGCTATAATCGAGTGGATTCGGAAGAATCGTTGTTTGTGACACGGTTGCGTTGCATTGATCATCGGGCAGGTTATTGAATGGATTTGGTCTCAGAAGGAGGCATACAGTGATTCTCGGAGATTGACTCTCGTGAATCCTGTCAGTTCTACTATTTTTTAGTAGCGATGTAGCTGGATTTTTCTTGGTGATGTTGGTGTTTGATTCATAAGTTAGTCTAAAATGTTGCTCCTACTACTTTCTCAAGGTGGCTGCTTGTTCATCAATCTACCCCCCATCGGGAGTGCAACTTATTAAGCAGATGATAGCGAAATAGTTATTCAATGCCTTTGATGTCATGTCCCTTTTCCTAGTTAGAAGTGATTAACTTGTGAAGCAGGTGATATCGGACTAGTTATTCAATGGCCACTTTGTTGTCATGCGCTTTTTGAAGTCAGAATGATTTGTTATCAGTGCTGCTGCTTCGTTGTTGTTCCCTTTTTATTGATTTGTTCAAGTAGTTGCTCCAATAGTCATGTTATGAAAAGGATTGAAATATTTCCATGGCTGCTATGCTTATGTGTATTGACACTTTAAACACCTTCGGCTTTTGGTTGTTTGAAATTTTGTTCCCTTTTTAGCTATGATAATTATTTCCATTTCTGAGTATGCCTACTAGTTGTTGTACATTATACTTGTTATGGAAATTTTATTTTGAACTGATTGACCCTGGACAAACTAAATAAGCCTGTCATGTGATGGAAGGTGAAAGTTTAAGTGCTAATAATGAACCAATATGTTATATGAATGATCTGTCTGCTAATAATATTGTGAAATGTTACTGCTACATGTGGGATCACTGTGATCTTATGTGATAACCAAGTTTCTGGAAGTTAATTATGAGATGTTTGTATACATATAGGAAATGAAGATGGAAATGCAGAGGAGAGAGGGAATTAACACCTTTTGCATTTAGCTAATTATGAGATTGATATTGAATGCTATGTACAATTTAGTTACTCTTAGCATTTGGTTCTCATTGGTCATCACAGGGTACACATTTGCTTTTCATGGATGATGTTGATTGGAATAACACATGAAAATTTTATTTTCTTGAGATGTAACATATTTTTTCTGTTAAGCTATTTTTCCTGGTGTTATCACTTTGACGATGCTCGTTGTGGTCAGTTAAAACAGATGCTGAATTACTATTGATTGATAGGGCATTGTAATTAGGGAACTCCACAAGTTGGAAGCTCAAATATCTGTTTGTTTTTTTAAGTCAAACACTTGCTGTGTTACAATAAGGCACCAATATTCTTCTGTTGTTTCAGTTGATAGAGGACTTCCTAGGTCAAATACTATGCCTGGTGGAAGAACAGAGTGTGCAGAAAGATCAGAAGCACATTTAGGAAAAGAAAACCTAAAAAGGTCGAGGACTGAGAAACAAAGGCAGAGTGTCCACGAAGACCCAACAGTTAAATTGTTCAGTGATAAGGTTCCTGATAAAGAAAAGGTTGTTTTTTTTCTTTCACTCTTTTTGTGAATGTATCTTTGTCATTGCATTTGGGTGAAGTGAGACTGTTACTCTGTTGTGGATCTGTCATTTTTTGTCAATCTTGTAAAGCTACAATACCATTTAATGATGACTTGATTGTATTTCTCTTGACTTAGTTATCTAGGATTCATGAATTTTGTCTGCTATCTTCCTATCTTTAGGCAATGGTCAATCAAAATACAATTTTCTAAGGATGTAAAACCTTGATGCGAATAATAAGAGATCAATTTTATGCTTCCTTGTTTGAGCTTCTCTTAGCTTAGCCATCTAGGATCCAAGATTTATTGTTTGCTATCTTCTTATTTCTTGGCATGATCAATCAAAACAAATTTCTAGGTATGTGAAACCTTGAAGCAAATAATGAGACATCAACTATATTATCGATGATTGATTGTAGATTGCCAATGTCTGTGCCCATCTTTTTAGAACTATGTTTAGATCGCACATTGTTTAGCTTTTTGGAACTACTTGAGATGTAATTAAATAAATTCTTATCACATATTTCTCATCATCATCTTTTGGATTTCATCAACTTTTTGCTTAAATTCTTTTGAAAAAAAAACTTTTTATCTAGGTATGCTTGTGTTTTTCTTTTCTCCTTTTTTCTTTTTCATTAAGATTATTTTGTGTTGACTTTGCATGGTAATTTATTTTTAAAAATCTATCTTTTGTCTTTACCTTGCTTAACACAGATCAGGATGCTAAATCGAATAGCTACAGTGAAAGATGATGGGACTATTGTTGTTGATATTCCTAGCAATCTTGAAACTGCACCTTCAGAATTGGGGTCAGAGGATGGAAATGGTGAAGCAGCTGAAGATGAGCCATTTGATTTGATAGATTCCCAATACCGACCTCCTATGCAGATAGTCATCCTTATTGTTGGTACGCGAGGTGATGTTCAGCCGTTTGTTGCTATTGGAAAACGCTTGCAGGTTAGCTATCTCAATGCTTAGTCTCAGGGTATCATTTCAGTATGCAGCAAGGAGGCTCACTCAACCAATTCACTAGATGTTTGAGTTTGTATTTTTTAGCACTTGACCATTGACCATTTCGGTGCTAATCTTCTTATGCTTCTTCACCAATGTTTTCAAGGCCACCCTCTTAGTACCTATCCATTAGCTGCCTTTCTATTATCTTTTCATCATTGTTTCTTCCATGGAAATTTTGTGAACTTCATTGAGCGGTTGCAAAAACAACAACCAGATCTTATCCCACTAGGTAGGGTCGACAATACGGATCCTCCTATGCCAAATAGCCGAATATCTCAAATACTAGTTAATCATAATACCAACATAAACATGCATTTTAGAGCACGATGAAGAGTAATATGACAGCATTAGAAATCCTTTCAGGACTTCTCTCAGAGCAACTGTTTCTGTCCCCACAACTAACAGAAAATCATTTAACACTTGGGTGTTAACAATCATTTCTGATGTATATACTAGGGCAAACATATTCATATTACTTAAGACAAATATTATGTTTTTTAGCGTGAAGTCTCATGTGTATGCTAGGTCATTTTAGCTTTTATTAGGTTTTGTCTACCCAAAGTTCTTAATTCTGGCTGTGATGGTAATTAGAGAAGTTCTAAGCTCTGGGATTGAAAAGAAAACCAAGGGAGGCTAAATAAGTAAGTCAAAAGAGGATTGCTATGTAATAGGTGACACGTTTATCAAGTTGGATGTTTGGAAACACCTTAACCAACTAGGAAGTGGGTTGCCATTCAAAAGAATTATGTACATATAGATGAAGAAGATGCAGAAATTGAATTTGGATATGTATCATGAACCTTGGTTCTTGGTTTGAACAAAGGGAAAGAAGGATGCCCATATTACAATTCTAAAAGTAAATTTATGTAGAATGTGTGATTATATTGTTGTCCTTTGATTTTTAGTAGTTCTAACAAAGTTATACAGCAAATAGCCTAAATAGTGTCACATATTGGCATCTAAGGCTTTTTTTTTAAATAAAAAAATTAATACACTTATCCTTGAAGAAGTGGGATTCATGGACCTGGATTAGACATTAAGTAGATTGCTATTAGTTCCATGGTTTGAAATACCGACCCATTTCGTCTGAAACAGACGGTTTTTCTCGTTCCGACGTGGCACCGATACCGGCATGCCCATGAGATCCGGGAACAACAGTGGCGGGTCTCCGTGGGGCAGCAGGGTCTCGCCCGGCCGCGACGGCCACGGGCTGCCTCGTGTGAGCCCTCGGCGGTCGCTTACGGCCTTGTGTGGGGCCACAGTAGCCGTGCATAACCTATGTGAGGCCGCAACGACCGTGGGTTGCTCGCTCGGGGTCGCAACAGCCACAAGTGGCCTCGAGCGGGGACGTGGCGGATGCTAGCTGCTTCGCACGGGGCCGTGATGGTTGTCGGCACCACGCACAACCTCTATGAGGTCGCGGGGACGACGACGAGCGAAGGAAATAATTTAATCAAATTTTCAAACTATAGTTTAACTATATGTTAAATAAAATCAATTAAAATTTAATAAAATTTATTTTATTAATATATATAATAATTTTATTATTATTAAAATTTATTTTATTTTTTAATCCTATTTAATTAAAATTAATTAAATTAATTTTATTATTATAATTAATGTTTTAATATTTTTAATATTTAAGTTAAAATTTTCATTTTTAATTTATGTATTTTATATTTGAAAATTACCGAAATTTATCGATATGCCACGATACTATATCGAAACTGTATTGTTCCGGTCGCGAACTGAAATCTCGATACGGGTCGAAATTTTAAACCTTGATTACTTCTATGTCAAAAGGTTGATTTCACTTTACCCTTCTCCTGATCTCTTTTGAGATTACTGCAGAGCAGTCAAACTTCTTCTTTCTCTTATATATATATTTTCTTTTCTTCAGCAATAGTAGATTGGTTACAGTTATCTGATTCTTTTTGTATTATTGTCGACATTGGACCATTATGGTTGATACTCCCATAGATATAGACTTGCATAGAGTTTAATGATGTGATGCACTCAAATGGATGAGCCATCACAAATTGTTGTTCTATTCTAACAAGATGGCCAGATACATCCTGAATAAAAGCTTCCACTAGTTAGCAAATGGCAAAGTTGGCTTAGATAATATATTCAATTTTACAGCCTGCTAATGTGTTTTGGTAAACCTTTGTTCACGAAAAGTTCTAATGCATGCTGGTAACAGAAAGCCTTTTTACTACTTTGTACTGCCTTTATTTCGGTAAATCTTTGTTCTTGAAAGGTTCTAATGCATGCTAGTGACAGAAAACTATTTTTACTATTTCTTACTTTAGTGCAATTCTTACCTGAAGAGCTTTTGTAATATAGTCACATATAGCCTATACACCATGGGAATGCAATGTCTATATTTTAAATGAAGGAATCTGGGAGGATTATGTTTCTATACCCCTTTCATTCGTGTGCTTGTTTGGTGAATGTGATTTCTTAACTGGATCAAGCTATTTCTGAAGTATGGAAACTTAAATGTAGGAATGACATGTTATTCAATGACCGAACCTTCATAGATTGCATGGAAAAAGTAGAGAGAATAGCATACCTTTCTGATGGATATTTTATGTTATCAATATTTAAGTTCATAGTTTGGAATCTCGTATTGTGTTGGGTGAAACAATGGACTGGAATGATATATTTCAATCATTTCGCCCGCATAGTACAAGATTTAAAATCATACTCAGCACATATATATAATGTCTCATTCCTATGCTTCATTTCTTTCCTTCTTCAACTCCAATCCATTATTGACATCATGCATCGAAACAATATCGTTCCAATCGCAGAATGAAACTTGGTGCAACTCAAGATTTTGAAACTTTTTTAAATTTATAAAGGTAACATCTCTTGTTCTCCAAGATGGCACTGTAACTATGTGGTCCCTTGTTTGATTAGGCAGCTTGTTTGCATTGTTGATGGTAAACAACTGTTACATGGAAAAAGTGGAGGAAATCAACATTTTCATTTGAATTGGATTATATAAGAACAAATTGATGACACGCTCTTCTTTGTTCTTTCTTTCTGATAAATTCCCTCTTTTTTTCTTTCTGTTTGTTAATTGTAGTCTTGGGTCCACTAGTTCATTATTTGTTGGCAATCTTCCACGGTGAAAAATTAGCTTATGTTTCAGCATTTAATCTCCTTTTATAATAACATCACACCAATGAAATAAACTCCTCAGGATTATGGACATCGTGTTAGACTGGCAACTCATGCAAATTTCAAGGAGTTTGTATTGTCTGCTGGCCTGGAATTTTATCCTCTTGGCGGAGACCCAAAGATTCTTGCTGAATGTATCAACACCATCTGTTGCTTGTTAACTGTCATTGATCGTGTGTGTATTCCATCTACTTTTCTTTACTCATGGATTGCCAATTTTCTAGATATGGTGAAGAATAAAGGTTTCTTACCTTCCGCACCTTCAGAGATACCTATCCAGCGTAAACAGATTAGGGAAATTATTTTTTCCTTGCTCTCAGCATGCAAGGAGCCTGATGTTGACACTGGTATCCCTTTCAAAGCAGATGCTATAATTGCAAATCCACCTGCTTATGGTTAGATTTCATCTAAATCTCCATGCAATCAGCTGAGAGTAACTTTTCTGTTTTTCTTCTCTTTGTGATTGATATTTTGCTCAAAAATCATTTGTTAATTTTGGTAATGAATAAACATTCTTTTTTTCTTTATTGTGCATGCAGTCTAATACTAATGGTCTGTCGACAGTTGCCTAGTAATGTTATAGCAGATGACAGAATAAGTGCTTGCATTCGTATCTCAAATTCACTGTTAGGTAGCACAAGGCCAAGTTTCTTATTCAGGCTGCCATAATTCTGTTTATATGACAAATGCCCAGTGAGTTTATGATAAATAAATTTCATGTTAATTACTGCAAAGCAAATATTTTTTTGTAACTAAGACAAAACATGGAACAAGGATAATGAATCGTGTATGCGATCGAAGGAGAAATGGCTATTTCCAAGGGACATTTGTTTCCACATGGCTACCAATTAATAGTCATGGAATTAGATAGTGGAGGCCAACACCTAACTTAATTCATGTAACTGAATCTGGTATGTTGTTGAAGGACAACTGGAACATGTTGGAGACTGATCGGTCTTCTCATCTTCTTCTTCTTCTTCCAACATTCTTGTTCTTCCCCTGATCGGTGTTGACGGGAACAAATCATCTTCATCATCATCTTCTTCTAAATTGCTTGCTTGAGATTAATTTGCACTTTGATAAAGCAATGTCAAGTTTTGTCCTGATCAGTGCTGATTGGAGCAAATCATCTTCTTCCGAATTGCTTGCTTGAGACTAATTTGCAATTTTATAAAGCAATGCCAAGATGTCAGAAGTTTGAAAACATCACTATTGGAGTGTTGGACCATTTGCACTGACAACCATCATTGTACTTCAATTACATTTCCTTATTCTGACACATGTCAAGCTACAAACAAAAACACATCTATGTTGCTACTGAACTTCTCATGACTAATGCCCATTATTTGTGTCTTTTATTGTCTCAGTTAGTTGCTATAATTTGTTCTCAGTGAGTTGATAGTTACATTTATTCCAGTGATTTTCTAATGGATCATTTCACCCTCGATTATGTGGCTTTTTCCATCGGTTAGTGATCCATTAGTTTTACAAGTTGAAATTTCCTAACTGTCAATCTGGATGGATGGCATTTCAGGACATACACATGTGGCTGAGCTATTGAAAGTTCCAATTCACATATTTTTCACAATGCCATGGACGTGAGATACTCTCTCCCTTTTTTTTGTCTCTCAAACTGTTTCAGTATGCTGATACTTAGGACATGGAAATTCTCTGATGGCGGACTCTTATATTCACTTAAGAGTTATTTCATGTTTTTCTGTTTCCTGATTTCAGTCCGACAAGTGAGTTTCCACATCCTCTTTCCCGTGTCAAACAAGCTGCTGGATATAGGGTAAGAGTCAACTGGCACTAAGTTTGTTTTTATTAATACATTAAAGGATGCTTCAGACTTTTCTACTTAACATGGTCTAGATTTTAATGTTTTTATGTATTTGCATATATACAGTAAATCAAGAACGTACCATTGTTCTAAAAACACTCTACATGGTCATATATGCACGTTTCACCACATTGCACAAATCTGTATATGCAAATGAAACGTATATCAATTGCATATTAAAGATAAATCAATTGCATGTCATTGTTCTAAAAAAAACTCTATACAGAGCCATGAGAGCCTGTGCGTTCTTAACTGCATTCCATGTACCTGCATATGCTAATGCAAATATATATTGCTATATTCTTCAATCAGTCCCATATCGAGCTGATCTATCAGTTTTATCCAATTCAGTCCCATACACTAATAAATTAGACCATAAAATGACAAATTTAGATTTTCTTTATTACAATATAAATATAAAGTTTTGATACAATAAGAAGCTAGAAATTTACTTTTTTGAAAAGATGGTGATAATTATGAACAAATGATTTTCTGATTATCTTTAGTGTATTGATTATCTGATTGTCTATGAGGATTAAGCATTGGAAAAGTTGATGCAAAATTTTCAAGAACTAATGAGTTATTTCAACCAAAAGTCCCCTGATTCACTTATGTTTCCTAAAGACGAATATGATGATCACATTGAAATCAAGTGATAATTATGCTTCCCAAAGGAGATTGCTCTGCAGTTTTTGCACTTCAGTTTATGTAGTTGTTTGCATGTGCATTGCATTCTTTGTTTATTTTTAAGTGTTAAAAATTTGAGTCTTATTTGTATTTTTATCTTTATATGGTAGCCATAACTTTGGGATAAGGTTTTGTTGTTGTTGTATATGGTAGCCAAGGTTTAAAATTTCGACTCGTATCGAGGTTTCGGTCTGCGACCGGAACGATACGGTTTCGGTATCATATCGTCCGTTTCGATATTTTTTTAATTTTTAAATATTAATATTTAAATAAAAATAATAAAAATATAAATTTATATAATTATATAAAGTAATTAATAATTTATTTAATTGAATTATATATATATCACGTTCGCGATCGTGAACACGAACATTCCCACGATCGCGCTTCGAGAGCGCGATCGCGATTGCGCTCCCGGAATGCTATCGCGTTCCTGGAGTGGGAGCGTGATCGCGCTCCGGGAACGCGATCGCGAGCGCGTTCCCGGAGCGTGATCGCGTTCACTTTCCCACAGATCTCGCGCTGCCTCTTCTCTTCTGTTGCTTACCGGTATCTCGTCCGCGTGCCGGTGTCGATGCTTCGTCGGAACAAAACAAATCGAGCGTTTCGGGCGAAACGGCTCGAAATTTAATACCTTGATGATAGCCATAACTTTTTCTTATGATGGTTTATTTTGATTAAATTCTTGACAACTGTTTAAATTATTCTTAATGAAAAAACATAGTTATTTCTCGATATTGATTATTTATGCAACTTGTACCCCATGGCAAAGCTTGCACGCTTGTGTGCTGCAGTTCAACATCTGATATCAGTATATATTTACATAATTGCATTTTTTATTAATCGTATTGTATAATCCCTTTGTAATCAACTAGTGTTCTCTTTAGTTTGGTATATTGAAGTTTTCACCTTCAGTAGTCATTTTGGAATTTTTATCATTTTCCCTAGTTAGTTCTGATGGCTTGTGTTCATGATCTTCCTTAAATATTTGAGTCATTATTACTCGTGTCCCTCTGGAATTGTTCAATGATTGTTGATATCGTTCAATCCTTGTTTCCTTTTTGGATTTCCTGGTTAAAAAAATTCTACTTATTTATCTTTTTTTTTTTTCTGCAGCTATCATATCAAATTGTGGATTCTATGATTTGGCTTGGAATACGGGATATGATAAATGAATTCAGGAAAAAAAAGTTGAAACTGCGACCTGTCACTTACTTAAGTGGTGCACAAGCTTCTACTTCTAACATACCTCATGGGTATATTTGGAGCCCCCATCTTGTTTCAAAACCAAGAGGTGTCTTTATTTTCACCATCATGTTCATCTTTTGGTTTGAATATTCAAATACGTAAAAAGGGCAGTCAGGTGTACAAAACTCCTATCAATGTGAGGTCCTAAGGAAGAGTTTATTGTAGCAGTCTTACCTTGCTTTTGCAAGAGGTTATTTTCAGGACTCGAATTCGTGACTAAGTCACATGGTAACAATTTTACCGCTATGTCAAGGCTCCCCTTCAATACTCAAACACGTACACTGACAAAAATCTCAAACCAAGTTTAATAGCTCTGCATGAGTTTGGTGTCTCAATGCCTTTCATATTCTTTTTCTCTCAACTAACAGCTGAATGATGATATAAAAAAATTTATCTCAGTAATCAATGCAGTGAAAGAAGTTAGCCAAAATGACAATTTTATTATAGTAAATACACCCAGTCATCATCAACAATACTTTCGATGTGGCTAGCTTCAGTGTGATGATTCATGATTGTGGTTACTCATTGTCAGATTGGGGCCCAAAAATTGACGTGGTTGGGTTTTGCTTCCTTGACCTTGCATCCAATTATGAACCCCCTAAAGAACTTGTGGAATGGCTTCAAGCTGGTGAAAAACCTATTTACATTGGGTTTGGTAGTCTTGTATGTCATTTTGTTCTTTTGAGATGCTTTAGTCTCTCTTAAATGATTCTTATGCTTTCTCTCCAATAAAGATTTACTTTTTTACATGCCTTTTGTAAGCATTGCCAATTTTATTTTGCATTTCATCTCATCATATAGTAAATTTTCTACTGGATGGACACCCTGTTTAGGGGCAGTTAGATCAGCATCCTGCACTACAAAATTGCAAATATTAGTTGGCTTCTAATAGTTTAAACTGTTGAAGCAATGATTATCGTAGGTCAATCAAATCATTACATGGTATTAATACACATGTACGCCTTTAAAAACCTCCACCTGCAATTTATTTAGTTATTCACCTGTCCTTGATTATTATGCTTATTCCTGTAGTGACATTATTATCTTACAGCTTTGGTTATTTAACTTTGGCTTTCTGCTTGGTTTCATTCCACCATCTTAGCTTATTGTCAAAACTTTAGTTGTTTTCGACCATGAGGTTCAAGATCTTTAGCTCTTATAGTTTTAGCATTTGGTTGAATTTAGTTGAAAGCTTTTATATGAGAGTAAATTATCCACTTTGGCCAATCAATTTATAATATCTAATAACTTTTTTCTACTAGTGATTGTTAACAACATAGGGTTTTTTTTTGAATGATAGATATAACCTATATATTAAACTTGATTAAATTATTAATTCATACTAAAATGGATATTTTAGAAAATATGGAAGGCACATGCAATGCTGATGAGCAAGTGGTGTATATATAATTTATACCTAAAAATATCTGAAATCTGGGATCCAAATCACAATGGTTTCTTCTTCTGCAAATTGTGATTCTACCTAATGAGTTATTGTTCTAGTGGCAGTGTTTCCTTTGTTTTAACTTTTACTATCTACACTAGGTAACAGAATAAATTAGTTATGCTTGAACGATAGATATATGCCAGTTGCATATAATAAAAGCGTAATTAGAGTAGACACAAAACTTTATCATGTGGTCAAAATCTAGAACTAAAGATTGTTTATTTAAGTCTTTAGCTAAACTGAGAGAGGAAACATTATTATGTTTTTTTTTTTCCATAAACAGGATTTCAATCCCATGTATATATAACCTTTAGGCCTAACTAATTTTTCAAAAAATACAGTTACAAAAATCTGTCATTCTTATAATTCTTAATAATATCACTAATTAATCAATAGGCAATATTGTTAGTCATTTCTAAAATTCCTCTTTTATAGGCTTATATAGGAATTTGTTCTCATTTAGACCAAATAAAATTATAATAGGTGTACTGAAATTTATGGAAAATAGAATAAAATGGTAATTTAGACCTTCAGAAAATTAAAAAGGTATTTTAGTTCCTATACAGACTTTAAATTTAGATATCCATTTTCTTTCGTCAATCATGAAGAGTTTTGTTTGACCCTCATGACGGTTAGTTTCGATTGAAGTTCTGGTTTATCTTCATTTAATGTCTTTTATGGAGTTTTATGAGTATGGATTCTTTTTTATTTGAGTGTTTTCTGTATATAGCCTGTTCAAGAACCTCAAAAAATGACTGAGATAATTGTGGAAGCGTTGAGAATAACTGGGCAACGAGGCATCATTAACAAGGGATGGGGTGGACTTGGGAACTGTAAGTTTATTTTCCGTATGAATGATTTATTTGGTTATTTTCCTTAACCTTAACCTGCTCCTTTGTTATTGGGTTTTTTTGTATTATTTTTAGTGGCAGAACCAAAGGACTATGTTTATCTACTGGATAATGTTCCTCATGATTGGTTGTTCCTGCAGTGCAAGGCAGTGGTAAGCCTTCCAATTGCCATTTCCTTATGTTGGTTTTGTTAACTGTGGATTGGATCCACAAATGTGCCCAAAGATCTCAAAAATATATATATAAACAACTATAGAGCCATGCCAAATTGTTGAATATATTCCACAATCATTATTTTAACACATTCTAGCATCTATTTTTACACATTCTTAGGATTGGCTGCATCAGTAGTTAGAATATTTTGTCACAACTTGGCCATTGTGGTGAAAATAGGATCGTATAATTACATCCAATAATGGTGCTACTTTTTGCTGTGTCACGTTTATCAATTACTACCCTTGGACGCCATGATTGTAATACTTTGGACAATGGTGCTATTGTTGGTTGTTTAACCTTGGCACTATTTTCGCGCAGCATGCCTCACACAACTGATTGCTAAGAGTGATGATATTGATAAAGCTCACTGGTGGCAATAAAAACTCTAGACCAGAAACATGACACATTATCAACGCTTAATGATTCGCAATGAAAAAGCGATACCAACTAGATGCTGAGAGAAAGGCATTGGACAGCTCACATCACAATAGTTTATAAATAGGCAATACTATAATACCTTCTTCACAGATCTTACTGCACTCCACCTCCAAGAAGCCATATGCACCTTAGTCGAAGAGCATCCTACCTCAGTCAAACTCAACAAACCCTACAAAGTGCCTCAACCAAACTGTAGTCATGGGCAAGCTACATTAGCCCTCACTCGAGCTCGACCAAACTTAGCTTGTAGTCTGGCTACATGACCATATTGCTAAGAGCTTAATTAGCCTTAATGCATCTAAACATCCCTAAAAACAAAAAGTTGCAATATTTCATACGACAGAAAATATATGGCATCATTCTGATCTATTGGAAAGATATCATTCAAGGCCAACGTTTTTTTTTTTTTTTTTATGAACAGAAGATCAAGCTTAATTTTTTGTCTGTGATAGTAAATAGCAAATTTTCATTTTGCCCTCTGATTATTTCACCCTAATTGTGAACACTATTAATTCACTTAATGGAATAATGACATGGGGTATGCCACCTATGTGCCATGTTTTTTCTACAAGTAAAGCAATGGTGTTAATGGTTGGGGGAATGAAATGATGAGTTTGAAAATATTAGAGGTTTTTTGATGGTTTTAAAACTCCGAAGGGCATTGTTGGAAGGCAGAAAACTCGGGCGAAATGAAAATTTCCTAACAACTAAGATTAATCATTTGTAGTGTTTTCTTTTGTGCGTGTATGTTTCTCAGGTGCATCGTGTTTTTTGTGTTCAGGTACATCATGGTGGGGCTGGAACAACAGCTGCTGGGCTTAAGGCTGCTGTATTTCCTATCTCGATCTCTCTACATCTCTCTCTTCTCTGTGTAATAGAAAAGTGCAAAAGCATTTTATCTAAAATTAAAACGTCGGTTTTGTAGTGCCCAACTACTATTGTGCCTTTCTTTGGTGATCAACCGTTCTGGGGTGATCGAGTGCATGCTAGAGGACTCGGGCCACAACCCATCCCCATCGATCAATTTTCACAGCAAAAGTTGGTAGATTCTATAATGTTCATGATGGACCCAAAGGTGCCTAAGCTTGATCTTAAACTTGTTTTTATTTATTTTTGTCGTCGAGCTTCATGCTGGAATCTTGGTTTTTTCTCCTCTGATCTTAAAACTAAAAAGTTTGCATCTACTGAAAAAAAAAAAAACTACAGGTGAAGGAAAATGCTGTGGAATTGGCCAAGGCGATGGAAACTGAAGACGGTGTTTCAGGAGCCGTGAGGGCATTCTTGAAACATCTTCCCATACAGAAGTCGCCTCAGGCTGCAGCACAACCATCTGGCTTAATTGCCTCTTTGCCTGACTTTCTTACATGTTTTCGCTGTTCCTGAATCTTCCGATTTCCTTCCCTCCAAGTTTGTGTATAAATTATCGTGGGGGGGGTTGTTGGTTATGTAATATTTGTGTCATCCTTATTTCTCTGTAGTCCATTGAAATTGTTTACTTGGTTAAAGTAAAGAGTAAAGAGGAAAGGACTAGAATAATTGTATTACTAGAGTTATCCACGTCATCCTATCTCTCATTTTGGCTGCCCATGCCACAATGGAATTCTTATTACCCTCCCCTCCCTGATATGCAGCTTGAGCCAATTACCCTCTAGCTCTATGGATTATTCCGGTTGGTAAGTATAAATGGATAATTTTTAAATGATCAAAGGTTAATTTTCCAAGGTTTTATCGTTCTAGATTATTGATCGATCTTTTTTTTTTTGTATTTGTCATTTGAAATTTTAATTTATCTTTTTCACTGATAGGGACAGTCGGAGAGGATGGTTAATTTGACGGTTTCATATGTGAGCCAATTGCCCTCTAGTGTTGCTTGAGCTTAACCCAGTATTGTCCTTGTATCTGCTCTCATTTGTCTGCATTCGCCACCTACTCTCTAGTTGTGACTTATTCACGAATAGTCTCTATGGAGATGGTATGGTGGTTAAGATATGACGGAGTTTATTGATAAGATAAGGATCAATTTCGGAGGAGATCTAAAGTTTTTTCATGAATTCAGATGATTTTTACATGTCTTGATCGTCACGTCAATATTTATAGGGTTTTTTGTGATTTATCTCTCTCATAATAATTGTGGAACAGATTGATGGAGACCGTTAAATTATCGAATTTTAACCTTGGGCGACTTACTCATGAATAGCGTAATTATTTGGAATTAAAAAGTTAACCATCTTACCAAGTCACATTCTTTTGTATTTAATTAAGCTCCGTAATTATTATAAATTTTCCTTGAATTTGAGTTTCCTTTATAATCTTTAAAAAATAATATATTTTTATTCCTCTTAATTATAAAGCATTTAGTTAAACTTCAAGCTTTCATCGGAACTACAATTCACATACGATTAACATTAATAGTAACAATTATTAAACAAAACATTCTATTTGCCATTTTTTTTTAAAAAAAAACACACATCAATAAAACTTCACGATCATGCACATAATCCATCATTTTGAATCATTAATTAACCCTTACACATTTAGAAATTAAAAGAGCACACCCATGGCCATTCAATCACAAGCTTGAAGAACAATTAATTCAAAACAAGGAGGGAAAAGGGATTTAACTGGAGAGGTAAATCCCCTTCCAAAAGCCAAGCATTAGACTTGCCTTAGATGCTCCAACTTCTTCATTTTTTCTTCCTCTTCATTCTCTCAATTCCTCTCCTCCATAATAGACTCCCGCCGAACTTCTTCTCCATCGATCTCGAAGTGTCACGGGGCGAGGCCTTGACCAAGTGATTATTGCCAAAAGGCTTCGAGAATCAAGTTGCCACCGAGCCCGATCGATATTAAACATACAAAAGGGGAAGAGTTAGCGAGTGATGATTCACATTACACTTCCTTAATGAAGAATGACAAAGGAAAGGTGAATGCAACGAGGGCTACACCTCATTTTTCAGAGTAAGTTATTGCCAACTAGCTAGCTAGAGTTAGTTAAAGCGAGTATCATGGAAGGATTCAAGCAGTGTCCTCGAGGATAAGAAGACCACTTTTCCTTTGTTTATCATCTAATAGTTTGTTTGACCTGGTCCTTTAATTATTTTTGTTTTCAACCTGATCCGGGTTTGAGTTTCTCGAAGTTCTGACTCAGCTTCATTTAAAATAGACTTGAGCCACTGAGTTCGATTCTTTTCTTTAATAGTGTCGAGTCGTTCCTCACTATCAGATTGATAATAAAATTGTTGTTGGATCGGCGATCATCTGACTCATATTTACTTATCTCTAGTCAAACTACCACCAACTCAGTCTTGATCTTTATATAGACAGGTAAAGAGCCAGGAAAGAGTCTAAAAGTGAGTTTGGTTCAAGGTGATTATTTATAAACTTGATTATGTCTAACATATTAGTAAATGAGATATGCAATTCAAAATTATATTACTTATGAAGAATAAAATCTTTTTTTATTCCAAAGTTATCTAGTAAATGAAGTTGTATTTTATTTTCCATAATTTTGGTTATGTAATTACCAAATTATCATGTATAACTTTGTAATCTAAAAAAATCTCACTTTTCGAATAATTTGATTCCCAATTATATGCCCCATTATATGTCATTTTGTTGATGTGGTGTGCATACTCTATTATATGAGAATCACTCAATACTCGAATAAAATAATATTAAATCGTATAATTAAATAGATTATCAATAATTACTTTGAACCAAAAGTTGGGAATTTGCCCAACTAGCAACCTCTGTCACCCGTCCCAAGGCTGCGGCGAGAGAGAGGTAAATCGCGGGGGGATGAGGTCCCTTGACACGGTGGCAAAACAGAGGAGGGGTCATCTAAAGCCAGGGGGGATTTTAGATCCCTCATCCAGAATCGATCCCTGCCCATTCTGCAAGTAACCCCTGCCTTACTATCGCGTCATTCCCGTGGGGACTACTTTGAACCAATTACACACTTTAAAAAGGGTGTCTCCGATGTTCAATGAAGATGATTGATTCTCAAGGTTCGATGCGACCAATGCGGATCTTTCGATGTGACATATGAGATCATGCGACGGAATAAAAGATTCATTGGTTTCGGAATTAGATTGAATCATCGAGGTCTGACTTAGGCATGCTTATCGGTTCCTCGATTCTAATCGGCTTCGGATCCGTCGACATTGGAATCGGTTTCAAATTGATTCCGAATCGGTTTTGATTCCAAAGTTTTAACTTTGAAATCAATTCAATCCAGACCGATTCTAAATCGATTCCGAACCGATTTTGAAACAGTTCCAGATCATCTTCTTCGAACTTGAACTTCCGAATTCAGCTATCGCGTCGATGATCCTATTATTGTTTTCTATCGTAAAATAATCTGGTAGACATGTTAGCATGCTAAGAGTTTCAATCTTTAAATTAGCAACCGGAACTAGATCCAAATCGGAACCAGAATCGATTCCAAAACGTTTTCGAAATCGATTGGAACCGAATCGAACCAGAACTGGAATAGTTCCGGTTCGATTTCAGAACCGGTTCATCTGAAACGGTTCCAATTATGAGTTTAACGGATTGATTCCGACTCAGCTCCGGATCCAATCGGTCCATTAAACATGCCTAGTCTGACTTGAGCTTCTGAAAAGTCTAATCCATTTGAGTGGTCTTAGATCCGAATCACTTGTTATAAAAGGTGATACTCAAGCGTTTCTCAATATCGATCTTATAATAGTATGAAGAAAGATAAATTATAATCGTTAGATCTGGATCATTACAATAAAAGATAATTCATTCACCTTCAACGCTTTTATCAGTTAGTTCCACAGTCAATACGAAGGAGATAAATCAAAAGAGGACTATGCCCCTTGAGTTATTGATTTGAACAACGAAATTTGTTTGAATCCGAATAAAATTTTTAAATTTCACACTGTAATTCGATTCTTATCCATTACACTAACTTCACGCTTTAGTTAATTGTCCATCCCATGGGACGTCAGGTCCCGGATCACAATTCCATTGGAATGTTGCTCCAATAATAAAAAATATTGCGAGAAGTGTAAAGATTACTCTACGCTTTAATAATTGTTATTGCACGAGTTTTGTGGCTTTGTTAGTTTCTTAGATTATATCTCTCTAGTGTGTTATTTGTTATTGACTTTCAACCGAAGATTCTTATACTTATATATATATATATAATCTATTTTGACGTGCTTACCTGGATTAGTCAAAATAAATGAGAAATAATGATTTAGTGCTTGAAAAAGGTTAATGATTAATTAAAGTTTAAGAAACAAGACAAACCTTAATGACTAGTTAAACCACCAAATGGGCAATTAAGAAAAAGGAACGGGATGTCCCCCGGGATGACTTGATAGTAAACACAAAATGATGCTTACGAAGATGCCCGAATTCGAAATCAGATGAGGAGTCTAAAATCTCCTCTGGAATGAAATACTCTTTCTTATGTTTATCATCGAGTCAAAAACCAAAGATTCATCTATGATTTACTTCTCTCACAATGATCGAAAAACCAGTCGATAGAAGCCGCTAGATTTACAATTCCAATTGTTTTAGAAAAAAAAATAACATGACACATTGGCAGAAATTAGTAATTAAAATTAATTAATTAAGCTTTTTTTAAAAAATAAATAAATTATGCAACATAAATTATTATACCGTTATTAAAATAAAAATAAACTTAATAAAGCTTGGCTTCCTTATCCAATCTAGATATGTTTAACGGACCGATGCGATTCGAAATTGAATCGGAATCAATTCGTTAAATTTAGAATTAGAATCGATTTAGATGAATCAATTCTAGAACCGAATCGAAATCGTTTCAATTTCGATTCGATTCGGTTCCAATCGATTTCGGAATCGGTTCGTCGATTCGAAATCGATTTAGAACCGATTCTTATTTCAATTTGGATCGGATTTCGATTGATAATTTAAAAATAGAAATTCTTAATATGTTGACGTGTTTATAAAATTATTTTACGATTGAAAAAAAAAATTTGAAATTAATTCGAATCAATTCAAATTGAATTTATTTTAAAATTAAAATTTTAAAATGGGAATCGATTCAATCAGTACGCAAAATCGATTAGAATCCATCCGAAAACGAAACGCAACAACCGATGTTTAATCCAATCATAGCGCTTCCACTCTTTCGGCGGAAATTCCAAATGAGATGTCCCGCGGAGCAGCATATTATAATGTGTTCCCTTCTCTACGTCCGCCCCGAAAGGACGAAGGCGGATTGGAACACGTTTATTTAAAATAATCCGCCGGTAAATTCTCCGAATGCCCTTTCGATTACGGCGTCGGTGAACTCTTTCGGGAAAGGAGAAAGCGAGCTGATGCCTTCACGCCACGGCGTCGTGGTCGAGCCGAAACCCTAACCGGAACTCGGAATCGTCGTGGGAAGCTTCGCTTTTGGCGCCTCGATTAGCAAGGATGAACTGGTAATTGATCGAGAGAAGGCTGTTCGGGGGTGGACGCGAGGCGGAGATCCGCCGCTTTGGTGGCCCGGGGGGTTAATTGCGTTCCGTGATTGCCAGCGATGGAAAGGTGGAATTGGTTTTGCTGGAGCCAAGGAATGGCCCCCCTTGGCAGCAATTTCGAGCCGGAGCCCTTCTCCCTCCCTTCCCCGATGCCTGAATGGCCTCAAGGTGAGATTTTCCAGCGTCCGACCCCCACCCCCTCCTCTGTTATTCTTCCATGACGTCTGAGATTTAGTCTAATTCACGGGTTTCCGATGCTTTTTCTAGCTATTTTGTGATTCTTTCTTTATTTATGAGATACTCGATGACACATTCCAAACAAGTGCTGTCTTTTGGGGCTTGATCTCGTGATCGAGACGTCGACTTCTGCCAATAATCATGGTTTGAGATTTTTTCGGCAAAAGATCCATCCTTGTTTCAGCTTGTTCCCGAATTTGTTCAAGGACGCTTTGTTTGCACGCCTCTCGACAAATTTGCTTGCACTTTGCAACATCTCCAGTTCGTTTATTCTCCGATGTTTTCCGAATTTTTGCCTTCAAATGCGTTCGCTTTCATCAATGTTTACTTCTTTGCTTGATTTATCTCATGATTTCTTTTACTTTACTTCTCTCATCTTCTATTGTTAACTATAGTTCCATTACATTTATCTATGAAACTAACCTTCCTATATGCATATGCACTCCATATTATGAATTTCTTTGGATGCAGAAGTAATTTTTTTCTTCCGTATGCATAGATTTTGTCATACTAGTTCTTGTTGGTTTACTTAGATTTGTGCACTGAGCCTTAGTTTTTTAGGTGGAGAATTTGCTAAAGGAACAATATGCATTGGGGAACTGGAAGTTCTACAAATTACTAGTTTTAAGAGCATCTGGAATTGTCTTTCCCCGAAAGAAAAGGGCAAAGGAGCTGTATTCTATGAACCCTTATCGATACCGGATGGATTTTTCAGCCTCGGTCATTATTGTCAGCGTTGCGACCAACCTCTACATGGTTCTCTTCTTGTTGTGAGAGAAAATGCACAATCTCAGCAGTTAACTGGCCTACCAGCTCTTGCAAAACCACTTGACTATGAACTTATTTGGAGTTCAGATGACTTGCAAGAGGACTATGATTGTGGTTGCGGTTACTTCTGGCTTCCAATACCACCTGAGGGGTATCAGGAATTGGGCATGTTGGTTACTAGTGGACGAAACAAGCCATCCATTGAAGATGCTAGATGTGTTCGAGTTGATCTTACTAATTCGAGCGAAGCTTATGAATTGATGATTGATATGGAAACGATTTTCCCTCATCTCCCTTGCCAAGTTTGGAAGACAAGACCTTCTTCTCGGGGAATGTTAGAAACAGGTATTCCGGTAGGGTCATTCTGTTGCAATACCGACTCAAGCTCTCAAGACACATCGAATGCTTATTGTTTGAAGAACTTAGATTCTTCTCTAAAAGGGATGCCAAATTTAGAGCAGATTCATGCTCTCATTCAACATTATGGTCCGACTCTTATGTTTCATCCGAAAGAAGATTATTTTCCTTCATCAATTTCATGGTTTTTCAAGAATGGTGCTATTCTCTATAAAAAGGATGTCAAAGCAGGAGAGATCGTAGATGCAAAAGGGTCAAACCTTCCAGTAGGAGGCCAAAATGATGGCGAATACTGGATTGATCTTCCCGACGATGATAGGGATAATTTTGTTAAGAAAGGTAACATAAAAACTGCTGAACTTTATGTTCATGTGAAACCAGCCCTAGGAGGCACTTTCACTGACATTGCAATGTGGGTATTCTGCCCATTCAATGGCCCTGCTACAATCAAAGTCGGAGTGGCAAACTTTCCACTGAGCAAAGTCGGCCAGCACGTTGGCGATTGGGAGCATTACACTCTCCGGGTAAGCAACTGCAACGGTGAACTTTGGAGTATCTATTTCTCTCAGCATAGCGGAGGGGAATGGATCGATGCATCTGGCTTGGAGTTCTTCGGAGGCAACAAGGCCATAATTTACTCCTCGAAGAGTGGCCATGCGAGCTTCCCTCACCCAGGAAACTACCTCCAGGGTTCTGAAAAACTGGGAATCGGTGTTCGAAACGATGCTGCTCGGAGCAAGTTTTTCGTCGACTCCAGCACTAGGTATGAGATTGTCGCAGCAGAGTATCTCGGAGATGTCGTGGAAGAACCATTCTGGTTGCAGTACATGCGAGAATGGGGGCCAACTATAAAGTATAATTCTAGGTCAGAAATCGACAGAATTCTCAACTTTCTGCCGTTCAATATCAGGAATACAGTGGAGAATATATTCAACAGTCTGCCAGTGGAGCTCTATGGAGAGGAAGGACCGACGGGACCGAAGGAAAAGAACAACTGGGTAGGTGATGAAAGATGGTGAACAAGGCTCCTTCAGGAATACAGACTTCTTGCTTCCATATCGTTATAGAGATTTCTGAAGTATGCAATTAGGTTAAGCACTATATTAGTTTACCAAATGAGAGTTGTGATGCGTCCATCTTGCAAAGTTCATAGTTGGATGTAATTTGCTTAATTGTCCATTGAGCATTGCGTTATTGCGATTGCCATATGATTTACGATCAGCGCGATACTGGCTAGAACAGATCAAGATCTTCTCGTGCCAAGATTGTTTTCTTTTTCCCGTTCTGGTTATGTTTGTGAATGGATGAGATACATGTAGATGATCGAGCAGTCGAGATTTACAGCTTCTTGTTTATTATGATGATTTGATCACATTGTAATATACGTATCCACTATTGGCAAATGAATACTGTTCGTTCTTGGTGATTCTGTCTCAAATTCTTGTTTTTAATTCTCAATTATATTGTTTTGAGTTTGGAGAAGATGAATATTTCTGTTTTTTTTTTCTCTTCTTTTGGATGCAGTGAAGAATATTGCGATATTATCATCATGAATTTTGATAACCGGATTAATTATTTTTTAAAAACATTATAAAATATTAAAACTTTTTACACGGTTTAATAAAAAATTTAAAATATCAATTTTTTTTAATTAATTGGTTTGATCTATTTAATTCATTTTTACTGGTAGCTAAGAATTATTATTCATTTAATTTGGAAAGGAAATGTGATATTTAGAAAATGTTGGAGTAATTCTTCCTAATGTTGGAGTGTTAATAATATTTGATATTTTGATCTTTTCTTCTCTTGCCAACTTTTAGTTGGTCATTATATAAATTTGGCAATCAAATTAATCATTTTTTAAATAAAAATATTTTATAAAACTCAATCGATCTAATAAAGAATTTTTAAAAATCATAATATTTTTTTATTATTTTAATAAAAATAATTTAATTGGTTTAATGATTTTCAAAATTTAAAATTGAAAACTAATTAAATCAATTTAACCAAAATAATATATTAAATAAAACTTCTGAATAAATCGAATTTTGAATTCTCTCAATCAATTATTTCGATTGAATTGAAATTTTATTAACTCGTAATTAAACATTCAGGGCCAAATTCTATTTGATCAGTTTATTGCACTCATGCTCACTAATAATAATACGAACAGCTAATAATTATCGTTCTATTTGAAAAATGAGCGTTATATTTAGAAACTGTTGGAGCAATTCTTCCTAATATTCGATGCTTCTCTCTAGTTTTGTGTTGATTTTTTCTTCATTTGTCATTTTTAGTCGGTCATTATATAAATTAAGGCAACAGCTTCCATCTTTTTCTCATCTCTTAATCACTACATCTATATAAACACATATACATTCAACTTATATGATTTCCACAAGAACAAACAAACAAAAAGGAAAAAAAAAGAAAAGAAAAGGCAATTGTTTCTACAATCGATCATACCACTGAAAAATTAAGAAGATTTATATAATTTTTGCTCCATTTTTCTATATAAAGAGTCAGATATGTTGCAGGAAACAATGGAGCCAAGTCCCGAGGAGCTCTTCATGGTTTGTTCCATCTAATTAACCATTCTCTCTTCTCTTTGTATGCTTTTGAACCTTATAAAATATATTTAATTAGTTTTGCATTCATTTTTTATGTATCTTTTAAGGATTTCAAGCATCAATTGATTGTTTTTTATTCATTGAAATTTCTATATTTAGTTAGATCAATTGTTGATTGTCGATGATCTTAAAAGTATTAGTGCAATTCGATAAGATGAGGTTGATTGTTCATTGTTTAGGACTAATTAACACTTTGAGAAAGAAGAGTTCATATGATATGAGGTTCCCATGAAGATGACATGGTGGTTAAGGCACGACGAAATTTATGGATAAGACAAGGATCGATTCCAGATGAAGTCTAAAGTTTTTTTCTGGATTCAAATGACTTCCACATGTCTTGGCCACTACATCAAAGTCCATATACCTCTTCGTAATTTATCTCCCTCATAATGATCATAAGATAGACTGATGGAAGCCTCTAGATTGACGAATTTCAACTTTTCTTTTGCGGGTTCATATGATACGAGACTAAATGGATTTTTTTTAATAGTTAGTGAATAAATTGTTATTTTGAAATATTTTATATTTGGATGTGTTTTTTGGAAAAAACAAGTTAATGGATTTGAATTTTGAGGCCTTTACTGAATAAATCGCAGGCGGGGATCTCCAGTCCCATCGCCGCGCAGCTCTTCGACTTCTGCGACGACGGCGATGGCGACGGAGACGGCGGCGACGATCTGTTTCCGGCCTCCGAAGATCACCGCCTCCTCCTCCCGCTGCCGTACGAAGACATCGACGTGTCCTCGTCCTCCACATCCGCTGCTGCGGCCGCCGCGGCAGCGGCCGCGCCCAGCAGTCCGCCCCTCTGCTTCTCCCCCATCCCTTCCTTCTACGCCCTCCTCGACGCCTCTCCTCCTCCGACGCAAGACGTCGCCGAGCCTGACGTCGCGCCCTACCCTTCCTCCTCCTCCTCCAACTCCGCCTCCGTGCCGCCGCAACCGCTGCAGCCCCCGGGGGCGATCTTCTCCGCCCCGCCGCCGGCCTACAACCTCGGCGACCCGTTCGACCACATCGGGACCTACTCGCTCGACCCTTCCGCAGCCATGGCGTTCCCCGTCCCGGCGCCTGCTTTCCCCGACAATAGCTACTGCGTCGGGCGAATGGCGGCGGCGCCTCCGATACCGCCGTGGGGGTTCCTCGACGGTCCTGGCATGGACTCTCTGTTCTGCGACGGAATGCAGGGACTCTACGGCGGAGGGAGGCCGGTGATCGAAGCCGGGACGTTGGCTCCGTGTGACGTGCCGGAGGGCGGCGTCCTGCCACCGTACGGCCATGACTCGATGATGCCCGGCGTGTACAACTCCAACGACTTCCAGGTAATCTCATTTAGCTCCTCTACTGTTATAAAATTTTGAGTTTATCCTTCCCCATATTTTAGAAGAAGGAAAAGAGAATCAAATGATCGATATAGATAATAAAATTATCTCAAAGAACAAGGAATTCTTATGAAATGACATCTAAAATAAAATAAGTGCATCAACTTTCCTCCTATGAAGGAGGAAATCATCATAAATATCCTTAGAAATTTCATAATTTTCTTAGAATAAGAAAACAACTTAATTTTTAAACTTTTATTTCATTTTCATTCAGTACTATTATTAAATATCTTGATTTTTTTTAAAAGACGATTTGAGAATTATTAAAAGACATACTTATTTCATATATTAATTTTTTCATTAAAATTCAAATTTTTATAGTGTTGATTTTGAAAAATTAATACTAAAGTGGTATTATCATATTGACACTGATTTTTAAAAATCAATACTAAAATGATGTTGATTTTTAAAAATCAACATCATAGTCACTATCACTATGGTTCTAAACTTTTTAATATTGTAGAAGGTTTAGAAGTAGAATTGTACTTTTTTTATATTCTTAAAACTCTCATCTCCTATTTCATGTCCTGATTTAGAATTTTAAATCTTCTAAATCAAAATTCATTGATGATTTTAATTAGTTTTGATTGAACTCAATTTAAATCAGGTAGATTTTTTGAATCCAATGGCATCCTAAAATCTTAATTTCAAAATCTTTCTATCTATACATAATATGTATTAAATTGATATATATTTATAACTTCACATATGAGATTCAAATCCAAGTTGTATACCATATTTACATTTTCTATACTTTCCTTTTATACTATATGTACAGGTTTTATAATTTTAAATCTAAATTTATCAATAAATTTTGATTAAAATTTATTATGATCATAGTCAGCTTAGACTCAATCCAAATCTAATATATTTCTATAGTGTTCGTTAATTTTACTGTGGTCAAAAGTTTATCTTTAATCGCTTTTTGAATACTATTATAACTGTGCAAGATTAAAATATTTTTAAAGTTGAACTTTTTGTCATAATAAAACTAAGGAAGGTTGCATAAATATATCAAATTTTAACTGAATTCAATCAAATCAGATTAATACATCAATAAATTATGAGCATATATCAATTATCATAAAGATTAAATTTTAAAAAATATATTGTACATGACTAGGAAGACTTTGAAATTCATATTTTAGAGCACAATTAAATTCAGGATCATTGTAAAAACCAATCGAATTTAATTAAAGCTGATTAAGATCATCAATAAGTTTTAGTCGAAACTCATCGATGGATCTCTAAAATTTAAAATTCTGAATATAGAATATAAAATCACATTGGAGGAGTTTTGAGAACGTAAAGAATATATACAACTATATTTTGGAGTTTTCTACAATGTTGAAAGTTTAGAATTATTGTAATATTGATTTTTAAAATATGCAAAATTGTGAATTTCAATGGACAAATAACATGGAAAATAAGTGCATTCTTTGGTAATTTTTAAATTATGATACACATTTTGAAAATATTAAATTTTGGATGCTCTTTGATGTCTTTAGGAGTGTTTTCCAGTATTATTAATTATTAAGAATGAATCGATGAAAGAACAAAACAAAAGAGAGAAAAATAAATTGGCTTTTAAATCTAAAAGCAGAACATAAATTTCTAAAATTTAGGGAGGAAAATGTAATTGAAAACTCAAATGGGCATCAACTTTTCCCATAAAATTAACACCTAATTAGCCCTCAAATTATTCAATTTCAAAACTAACTCCTTTTCTCTTGTGAATTCAAAACAGGGCCTCGGCGGCAACAGCACTCAGCATCTAATGATTGGTTGCGCGGGCAACCGTCCACCTCCGGCGACGTCGACGTCAGACGTCGTGGCACCTCTAGAAGACTCCTCCTCCTCTTACAAAGTCGATAAGCTCTCGGCGGCGGAGAGGAAGGAGAAGATCCGCAGGTACATGAAGAAGAGGAACCAGAGAAACTTCACCAAGAAAATTAAGGTAAAAGGAGAAATAAAAAAACACAACTTTATTCGTCAGAAACAATGATTCGAGCTGACAACAAACTGATGAAATGGAATCGGGCTGCAGTATGCGTGCCGGAAAACCTTGGCCGACAGCCGGCCACGAGTCCGCGGAAGATTCGCCAAGAACAGCGACGAGGTCGGGGAGGTGACCACAAGGCTGAGCTCCAGCAGCAGCCATGAGTTTGACGAGGAAGAAGATGAAGTAATTCTCATATCCATTAGCTACTTCAAACTGTTAGCACAAATATAATTTTTTTCTATGATTAATTTTCATTTCAGATGGTGATCAAGGAAGAAGACATTCTTGATTCCTCAGGCATCCTTGCACAAATGGATTCGTTCAAGTACAGTTACAGCGCTGGCTTGGAATCCTGGATATGATTGCAGGAAAATCATATTTCAGAAATCTAATTTTTCTGCTGTTCATGAGAAAATTAAGTTCATCCATAATTTATCCTTTAATTGAAAGGCCAATAAGAGAGTGTTGTTGTTGTTGTTGTAACGATGAATTAATTAGGAGCTTTGTAATCTTACTGTATTCTGTATTCCTATTTAGTTGAGTGGAGATTTTGAGCGAGAATTAGAGTATATTCTGTAAGATTTAAGGAAAGGTTCAGGCTATTTGGCAGCTCTGATTCACCTCTGTTGTAACAGTACAGTATTGATTTTTTATCAATGAAATATGTTTTAAATTCTTAAATTTAACACTTTTTGCAGCTTTTTTTATTCTCATCATCAATCAGCCATTCAGATCTGCTTTGTTGCTGTTTCTATCTTCTCTTTCAGTAACATCACTGTTTCTTCCCTCGATCCAGTGTTTGAATTTGCGGACACTCATGAAGCGTTGACTTATAAACTCAAAAGTCAATAGTTGGCAAGAGTAGGAAAGGGGTGGATGGTGGACGAAACGCGAAGGCACTAGCTGTTTGCTTGCCCTTGCTTCATCGTTATCTCTCTTTATCTCGTAGCTTTCTTTTCTCTTAATCTTTCAGTATTGGTCTTTTCTTTGGGTAGATAGAGTAGAACTCGAGTAGGAGAAGGAAAAAAAAAACAGAGACTGCCAACAGAATACTAAATTGTGTTCTTGTAATTTACCGAATAAGGATCAAATAACTTCTCTTTGGATAATACTAACAAACATTGTTCTACTTCTACCACATGGTACAGGTGATATATTGTTCTACCACATGGTACAGGTGAAGAGTTCTGGTGAGGGAACTTATCAAGATTTTGCCAAATAGTATAGTCAAAGCGTCTATACGAGTAAAAATTCAATTTTGCTGTGATTTTTAAAGGAAAGATCGGATTTTGCGGTTCCAATCACATGGCCGCTGAGCAGGTTGACTTCCGATGGCTTCCATCTCTAGTTCTTAACTTTCCTTTTTGACTTTTCTCCCGCCGCTGATGCTTTCATTAATGGCGGATTGGGAGGTTACACTTGTCGACGTGATTTGATTGCTGTGTCTGTTTCCTTCTCATTTCTCAGTGAACTGCTCCTGTTAAACGCTCGATGCAGAAACTGAACCAGAAATATTGAAACAGATACAGTGATCGCACCTTAATTTTTTTCCCCTTTTCTCTTCTTTCTCTTCTCACCAGAAAGAAAACTCATCGTTTGTGGGTTCTTCTTGTTCATCCTCTTTGTCTCTGTTTCTATGCACGGTTAAGTTTCAGCTTGTTGGTGGAGAAAGATGGCCTCTTTAAGGTGTGCAATTCGATTTATAGTACCTTTTTTTTTTTTTACATTTATCTGTTCAAATTCTCAATATGTTACACATCACAATTATGAAATCTGCATGTTTTCTGCTTAATTGTCATTGCAGCATCAAGGCCACGAAACTGTAGTTCATGCTGCTCTAAGATCATTATGGAAAACAGTTCAGCGTGTAGAAAAGGTAACCATTCAGATATCGATTTTTCAGAAATCAGATATGATTTGGAGAAGTTTATCGGCAAACCACCTTTAGTTTTGCATCCTAAACCTCCTAAGTTTAGGAGAAGATTAAGGCAGATCCAAAGAACTCTACCTTTAAGCCATGAATTATTGAGTTCTTCTGAGTATTTATTCAGTATCAACCACCACCAAGTCAGGAAGACTACTCAAAGTATGATTGAGAATGAGTTCTTCGAACGACCGGGAAATGCAGTCATGATACCTTCAGATATATATGTTCCTATAGAAGGCATGGCGAAGAGAATGAGCCTCAAAGAAATCTCACCTTCTACATTGACAAGTAGTGAAGAAAACTCGATTGGTTCTTCGTCTAACTTCACATCAACTGCACATTGCTTTGCAACGGCGCTTATTTACTGCATTTGGAAGAACAATCTTCCCTATTTCGTGTTCATCGCCGATGATCGTAGCTGCGAAACCTTTGTGGCAAGTCCTATGAAGCTCAAACCCTCTGCAAACAAGTCCTTGGATTATGTTTATAGCTTCCATTCACCGAAAGTGAACGGAAATTTATCGAACAAGAGTGTTGCATATGCTCCACATATTGTTGGAAAGATGACAGTGTCGAGTTCTATCATTGTGAGCTTGAACAGATCCAAATTCATGGAGACTGAGTTTGTTTTGTTCGAAAGTAAGGGAGAACAATCAATGGAGAAAGGTAAGTCTTCATCGAATTCGAAAAAGCTTACCACCATATTTCGACCAAAGAGTACACTGAAGCACAATACTAAACACAAGTTTGGTGAATCAGATTCTGATCAGTTTGGGCTCCTATCGCGAATGATCAACGAATCGGAGTGCGAAGATCGCGTTGTGAATGGCCTTTCACCAATCTTCGAGCTGGCCGCAATAGTTATCAGAGATTACAGATATAAAGAATCAAAAGGAGAAGCTTTTGGTGGTTGGGGCCTCAAGTTCCTTGAGGAAGTTGAGCCTAAGAATTCCGAAAGACTCAAACACTTGAACGTTTTACTCCCGGCGGGACTACACGGCCGACCGGTGGCAAAAAACGACAATCCGTCGAGCCTTATCGACCGATGGAAAGCCGGTGGACACTGTGATTGTGGAGGTTGGGATGTTGGGTGTCCATTGACAGTGCTGAAAAACCACTCAGTTTGTTCAAAGACAGATGTGGATGAGCATTGCCAGCCCTTTGAACTTTTCATAGAGGTACATGGAATGATTCGATTTAGATTTAAGCTGTCTTTTTTGCATGATTAATGTGGATTTAAATGCTAATTATGGATGTAATTTTCAGGGCAGAAAGAAGAGCGAGCCAACTCTCAAACTGATGAATGTCAGCAAAGGCATTTATGTTGTGAACTTTGAGCCAACTCTATCTGCTCTTCAGTCCTTTTCCATTGCAGTTGCTTTCATTCATTCTCAGGAGACTAATTTGTGCCCAAAGCTGTAATCTGAATAGTTTTTTCTATTTGTTCTTCGATCACTGTGTGTTTTGCTGTTCTTGTTTTTGTTGTCAAAGGCTGTGTTTCTTGTAAATGGTCCACTGAGCAATAGCAGTCTCAACTAAAAAGAGAAGTAAAGAACTGTTCTTGAGAATCTCATCCAATTGGAAGCCAAAATGATTTTTTTTAAACAAAAATATTTTTTTCAAAAAGTTTTTTTTTTAATGGAGAGGAAAAACAGCAAGTTGAATCTGACTCAGACTGTGTTTGTGGAGTTAGTAGGTTTCTGTTCTTGTGATCTAAATGTTTCGATGTCAATGTGTTTTGTTGGATTCCATTTTGATCCGATCAATGGGACCGAAAGTCTAAGTTGCTCGAGCCAAACTCATCTCGTTCGACCGGTTTAAATGTTTGATGCATTAGGCTGTAGACCAGTGTAATCGATTAAAATCGAATTGACGGACTGATTAAATCAAAATTTAATAAATTATTTTTTTTATAAAATAAAATTGTTTGAAATTTTCAATAAAATCGAACCAATCAAAATAATAATAATTCAGTTAATTCGGTTAAAAACAAAAAAAATATTAAATTTTCAAAATTAAATACAGTATAAAAAAGAAAAAAAAATAATTTTTAACTTTTATTGCTACAGTAGCACTGTTGCCACAATAACAACCGATTAATATTGTAGCATTAGTCGACTATTTATTATAGTATCAATCATTCAATATATGAAAATCTTATTTTATTATAACAATTGATTGATTTATCTTTAATTCAGTTTTATCGGTTAAATTAATTTTTTTAATTCAGAAATCAAAATCGAACCGAATTAATTAAAAAAAAATGATATTTTTAAAAATTAAAATTAAATTTTCGAATAAATCGAATCGAACTTTTAATTTTAATTGATTTAATCGATTTGTTCAATTTAACTGAACTTTTGTACGTTCGGAATAAAAAAAGGTATGTGAGGGTGTCATCCCTCCATGCGCTAACTTACTTAATCTCGCAAAGCCTATCACGATTTATCTCTCTACGATCGTTTCTGAGACAGATTAAGAGGACCGCAGGCCGATTTAATTCCAACCTTTTGCATCATTGGAATAAAAAGAGGTAATTTAGAATATCAAAGATGTTTTTTTTTTTAATTTTTATTCTTGTCTAATTTTTATCGTGGTAAAGTAAAATTTTAAAGCAGATGGGTTTACTTAAAAATGGAGATGCCAAATTTAGGGAGTTATTTATAAAATTTAAATTGAAAAGGTGGCAATCGGAAAATAAAATTCGCTTCTTTTCGTCCGAATATTTAATTGGGATCGGTGGAAGCCGCGTGGGAAAGCTGACACCGGCGTTCTCCGATTCGTATAATTAGCTCGTCGACGACGGCGACGGGGACTGCGACGACCACGTGCCCAGCTTCTTCCTCCCTCCCGACACTCCAAATCCTGGCCTTTCCGCCTTCGAATCGTCGCCTATAGTTGCGGACGCCCAGGGGGCAACTCAAACCGGCGTTTGATTAGGCTTCTCTTTGCGCCCTTGGAGCGATTCCTTCGTGGCCCAGGAATCCTTTCTCATGTTGCTTGTTTTCCGGATAAGAGTATTGAAAGGTCTGCTCGAGTTTCTGGATTTCTCGTTCCTTGTTCTCCCTTATGCGAATCGATCTTGGTTTGGGAGATTTTGTTGGTCCTCTCTTGCTGCTCTATGTATTCTATTTCCACTTTATTGCGGGTTATTCCTTTTAATAAGATATAAAAAATCTATCTTGGTGTGTTCCGATCTCGATTCTAGGATTGGTACGGAATAGCTTTGCAGTTCGTGACTTCTTATTTTGCCTCTCTGGGTCTTGCGTAGAATCCGAGATCATATATATTTATTCCCTTGTGTTGTTTGATTGGTGAATAATTCTTGAACAATAATTGCGGAGAGGAACTTTCTTCTGAATTGTAGTTGTAGTCTAGCCTAGGTAAGGTTAACTCACTGTTTTTTTTCCCTTGAATTTGGTTTTATTTATAGAGCAAACACTTTGATTAGCGAGCATGCCTTAATATGGCCATGAAATTGGATGATGAATTGTGATACCAATTCTCTCCTGAATACATTCTGGATTGGGATGTTAAAGATTGATAGGAGTTCAATCAAACCCACTTTTAGTGCAGAGAACTACTGTTTTTTCCGCTCCTATACTGGTATAGTGAACCAATCTAATTTTGTTAGTGACACCGCTCGTTGAAGTCTTCAAGTAAGTGTTCTTCCTTGAGAAAGTTAGCTTCCATTGTTCTTACACCCAATCTAATTTTCCTTGATTGTTTGCTCCTACTTATTACGGGAGGTTAGAACAGTTTTGCTGATTGCATCAACCATATAAACATCATGATAGTCTCAACTACGTAGATTGTATCCTCCATACTTTTAATAAGGATTTACCAAGCTGTGTGAGTTCTGATAGGTTTCACTTGGTTTATCTATAACATTCTGGCATAATTTTTCCAGTCCTAGTGGGATTTTGTTTACTATTTTTATGTTACCGGACAGAAACTTATTCTACTTGTGTGCTGACGTAATTGTGTTGTTACTCATTAAAAAATTGCTGATGATATCTCCAAATTGTCTCGAACAAGAAATTGCCACATGGAAGTAAATTTAAACAGTCGATGCTAAACATATCTTATTGTTTTTGCACAGACAATGCATAGATGGAAAGAAATGGAAACTCGGTTAGCATTACCAGCAGGGAAGGTAACTATAGAGCAACTCTGTAAGTCTGGAAATTCTGGCATTATGCCATCATCTCTACCCCAGTTACCAATCACAGTGGAAGAAAGGTTCCTTGAGTTACCAGATTCCCAACAGATTCCAGTGGATGAAATGGGGAATCCCTTGGTTTCTCCTTACAGTCCTTATGTTGCCAATGCGGGAAATGTTCAAACCTTGCATTCATCACCTTCAGGATTTTCTTCAGTTCATCAATTTCCTCCAATACTTCCCCATGAGAGGCATGCAAATGCAAATAATACTGCTATTAATGCTGGAAACTCTTTGTCAACCTACTCCTCATACAAAGGAGCTTTTCAAGCACCAACTGATAACTTCTCCAAAGATCCAGTTGAAGTGACCTGGAGTCTAGATTCAGTGCAGGGAATTCTTAACTCAGATGATGATATTACTGGGAGTAATCCTATCCAAAGCAGTTCGGTTATGACTACTGATGGTCTTAGTAAGCATAAAGAATGGTGGAACAATATTGAGAATGAAGATTGGAAGGAGCTTCTTAGTGACACAGCTGCTGTAGAATCTCAACCAAAGGTTCTTGCTTTATCTATAAGCTAAAGAAGTTTGACCATAGCTTGTTAAGAAAACTTTATATAGTTTATCTCATTATATTTCATGTTAGCATTGATAATTTATTTGTCAACTGAATCTTATTCTATGGCCTTTTTGATTGAAGCTGAAGGCTTGTTCAAAAGATCAGATAGGACAATTTTAGTTATATACTCAATTGTATTCTTATGTAGAATCATTTTTAACTGAACTAGGTTCAATTGTGAACAAATTAATTTTATTAAAACAACATAGGAAGAATAGTATTGGTTGGCTTTCCCCCTCTTCCTGCTACACATCTGCATGAGATTAGAGAGAGAGAGAGAGAGAGAGAGAGAGAGTATGACACCAATTGACAAGGGACAGGACCCAATTATTGAATTTTCTGTACGATGATCATATGGTTGTGTGAATGTGCAATTAGTAGGAGATCTGACAAGGTGCAATGACAAATTGAGTGGACCCTAAGATGATGAGAAAAGAAAGAGCATCTAGTAGCTCACTTCCTTTTCATGGTTGCAGTTAGATTTTTTATCACGTGATACAAGCTTAATCAAAGGTAATTATCACTTGATATGGACCATACATGATCGGTATCCAGCATCACTAGTAAACAGTTAAGGTTTGCTCGTGTAGATCTAGTTCCAATTTTGGTCCACTGACAGTTTCTTTCATGATGATTGACACAATGTAATTTGGAACTATGCTAGATATTGCACAAGTATTGAAGTCATTGGATATGAAGTTCGATAATCATCTTTGGTTGTTTCATTTACACATGAACTTCCATATCAAATCTACAATATAACTGTGATTTTTAAGGTAGCAACTGATCTGTCTTTAGGTTGTTTACCCGGCTGCACAAACCTCCCAGAATATATCCGTTCTCCATTCACAAAATTATCAGTCTGTTCCATCTCATACTGGAGATCTTACACCTGTCAATAGTCCATTGTCTACTACTACTGCTGCTGCGGTCAAGCCACGTATGAGGTGGACTCCAGAACTGCACAACTGCTTCGTAAATGCTGTCGATCAACTTGGTGGTGGTGAAAGTATGCTCCATCCACGATGCCTGCTCTTCTTTTGAGTTTCCTGTTGGTATTCTAGTTTCCATATTCATCATTTTATACACCTTCAGAAGCTACTCCTAAAGGGGTACTGAAACTCATGAAAGTGGAAGGTTTGACAATATACCATGTGAAGAGTCATTTACAGGTTCACATTTTTTGTTCTTTTTGAATAATTATCTATTATATGGCATTTGCCATACCATGGTTAATAGGCCCTTTTTCATTATTCATTTTATTTCAGAAATACAGAACAGCTCACTATAGGTCAGATTCATCAGAAGGTTGGTTTAAGTCTTCCATTTTTTGACCATTTTTTTTATGTCATTTATGCATTTTCCTATTGTGCAAATGCTTGTTTGTTTTCTGAACTATTGTGGTTTGGCTGGGTAATGTATCAATTAAGCGATCAAACAGAGTTTGGTTGTGTTATGTTTGAATTTAAATATGTTTTCCTTGACGTGTCAGGGATATCAGAAAAGAAGGCAACTCAGAGTGAGGAGTTCCCTGTGCTAGATCTCAAAAAGTGAGTTAACTGTCGCCTCATAAGATTTTAGAAGAATAATCTTATTGGCACTTTAAACATTTTATTATTTTTTGTTTTTCAAGAAGTACCTCATTCTATGTTGAGTATTATCTAAAGGGAAAATGAAGCGTTAACTTAAAAGATGTAAATAACGATCCCTCATTAAGAATTAACCAATTCTGGTTCCCTATGTTTTGTAAAGGATCCATACGTATGGTTGCTAATTCTCATTTGAATGAAATGCATTTCAATTTTCTTGTCTTTAACTTCCCTGTTAAATGTAAAATAAAGAAAACAAACTGATATTTAACCAATAACATCCAGCTAACAGTTTCCCATTCAATGCCATATTTTGCTCATACATGTCATCCATTATGATAAAAAGTGATAAATTATTTGAGGTTAATTTCAATTTTCAGCATATTTTGTACACTTTAATGTAATCTTAATAGCAAAACAAAGAATTATTAGCCGCATCTTATCTCTGCTTTTCTAAGCTGTCTTGTATAAATGATTTGCCTTGTGTCCTGTTTTGTTTCAGAGGTATTGATCTAACCGAGGCATTGCAGCTTCAGATCGAAGTTCAAAAACGGCTTCATGAACAACTTGAGGTACAGTTTATCGTTCAGTGGTGAGCAACTTGTGTCCTATATCTTTCTTTGCCCCTGCGACATGATCAAGGCAATGAACTTGTTGAATTTCATGTGGTATCATGGTTTGTGCTTTGTACATACATGAGGGACGAGTTTGATGTTGGACAAATAACATATCGGACTATGACCAAGATGACTTTGGTACGCCGAGAGCAGCAACTGATCCCCTTAGTTTTCAGACAGCTTCGTTCAATTTTCGCACGTTATAATTTTAAACTGAGATCCTAAGTGTATGATTACTAAGGCAGATTTGAAATCCCCAATGGTTGATTCTATAACCCATTTTCAAAAAAAAATAGTTGAAGCAATTCTCCTATAGTTCTTTGTTTCCTGATAATTTCTTGTAGCCAACATAGAGCACTGCAGTAGTTTAATGGTCGACTAATTCATTCCAGACTATTTGGGGTCAACTACACGAATCTTAATTCATCTACTAAGCTTTACGAGCGACTAGTAATATTCTTCACCGACATTTTTTCTGTCATTATTTTCCACAGATTCAGAGAAATCTCCAACTCAGAATTGAGGAGCAAGGGAAGTACTTGCAGATGATGTTTGAAAAGCAATGCAAGTCAACCATGGACAAACTCCATGTTCCTTCCACTGCAGAAGAACCTTCAAGAGCACCTTCTGATCTGCAAACCGATAGCTCTGTCGATCCAAAGAAAGCAGAAGAAAGCATCAGTTAAGTAGATACCAAAAGGAAGATGCCTGAAGTTGATCCTTCGAGCCCAAGGGATATGGACACTATCATCAGTTCTACATCTTTGTCTGCCAAGTGCTCAAGGGCCATGGACGATGAGGCATGAATTCCGATATGTTACGGCATATAAAAGATCTTCGGCAAGGTTATAAACGACGAAGAGCAACCGACGAGTTAGAATTTCTCGAAGATTATGGCTAGTTTTTGAGTGAGTGTGTAGATTTTTCAGCCTCACTTTGAGATGGTGGCAGGTTTTAGGAAAACCATTTCCTGAAGTCATGCAAGTATTCAGTGTTCCTCTGTGAATGAAGACTGAAGATTTATAGCAATTATCGCATATCTATTGGTATGCTTTTTTTATTATTTATAAAACTCAAAATTGAAATGTATTTCAGTATTAGTTTTAATAATTATTTTTTAATTATATATTTTTTATTAAATTGATTAATAAATTTGCTAGCATTGCAACAATGTAAAAATGATAATTTAGTAAATTTTAGTCGCCGAGATAAAAAAAAGGAAACGGTGGACATTTCTATAAAAAAACCGAAGATATTGAAGGCCCGGCCGGGGCCATTCTTTCCCTATATATAACGGCTGCGGAGAGCGATGACGGAGCCCTCGTGGCGTGCCGCTCTCTTTCGTCTCCCGGTTGCCGATTGGTGGTTTCTCGAAGGCGGTAGAGGCGGAGAGAAGAGAGGAAGATGGCGGAGACGGCGGCGGCGGCGGCGGCGGCGGCGGCGAGTACTGGGGCGGAGGGGGGAGACGGTGTGCCCCATCAGTTGCAGAGGAAGTGGACGTTCTGGTTCGATAACCTATCCAAGTCCAAGCAGGGCGCAGCCTGGGGTTCCTCACTTCGCCAGGTCTACTCCTTTGACACCGTCGAGGAGTTCTGGTGGTGCGATCTCTCTCTCTTTCTCTCGCTCGCTCGCTTGATCGCTGTTACTCGATTTGGTGACCCCTGATCTATCGAATTCAACTTGCGTTCGATATTTCGTCTTTTGAACTCCTGATCTCATGCAACTGTTTGACTCACCTCCTCCCCTTTCCCTTTTTTTGGTTCGAATTTGGATAATATTTGTGTTGCCACAACCCTAGTTGTTGATTAATTTTAGATCGCGATCAATCCCCTATGTGATCATTAAAATTAGGTGCAGCTCAAAATAATAAAATGTGAGAAAATAGGTGGAGATGATATGGATGTGTTCAAAGGCGCCTATTAGATTCTATAGTTAGAAGAGAAATGGATCATCGTAGAAGGTAGACAAAACTTTAGTTAATCTGATTAAAAAATAATTGATTTGAATATTAATAATGATATAGTATTTGTTTGAGCTTAATGAAGGATAAGAAGACATGCTACTGACTGGAAATAGATAGGGCAGATTCATTTTGATGTTGCGGAATGAACTTTTTTGGACGTGCATTTAAGAAAAATCTGCAAAGTCGTAAATTAGGATCTTTTCTAATATCGGAAGCTGTTTGGTTTGCGGCCACTTAGTGAAACTTAAATGTCATTAGGGGTACTTTGGCAGTCTTATGGTTTCCTTCTCTATGCAAAACTATTCAATTCAGTTTGAAAATCTTTGGAATCATTTTGTTCACATTCTTCTAAATAGTTGAAACTATTATCCTCTTAAATTGTACTATTATTATGTATGCCTGAGTTTTTTTTTTTGTTTAATCCTGCTGTTACATAAGCTGTGATCCATATCTGTAGGACATCAGTTGAATCAGATACAAAAAAAATAGAACTTGGGATACTTGTATGGTGGTAGCTAGAAAATTGGAGTTTATTATTCTTAGAAATAAATTATTAACACACTGCTACTAGTCTGTCCTTTGCCTATAGAATGATTTGACTTTTCAATTTTCAAAAGCTTACTCCCAGTTTTTTTTTTTTTTTTTCATTTTTCTCCTGGCAAATGATCAATTTCAAACTCATCCCCTAAAACATAAATCTCATGTGGTAATTTAATTCTAAACTCATAGAATAGGAGTGGAAGCTCATTGCATTATGAGTTTTCTGAGTTCCTTAGCCTCATTGGCTATTATTGCTCAAGAACATCTGGAGGATACATAACAACATGATTACTACATGCCCCTAAATGGTTAAATAAATGACATTAACTATTCTTTATAAAATTAATACTTCTCATTTATTTCATAATTCCAATTTGCTAAATGGTTGGCACAATTGGTTCTTCTGTTTTTGCAGCCTGCATGATCAAATATTTCGCCCCAGCAAATTGGTTGCTAATGCTGACTTCCACTGTTTCAAGACTGGGATAGAACCCAAATGGGAAGACCCTGAATGCGCAAATGGTGGAAAATGGTCTTTTGTGTCTACCAGCAAGGGCACTCTTGACAACATGTGGCTAGAGACGGTGTGCCAAATTTTTTTTATTCTTTTGGAGAAACTTATTTTTTGGTTTGGGTCTTGTCTCCATGTTTTAAGTATTCAAAACAGTATATAGTATGGAGCACAAAAAATTACAACCCAACACTAATTCATGTTTAGAAAATTGCTTATGCAGTTGATGGCTTTGATCGGGGAGCAATTTGATGAAGGTGAGGAAATCTGTGGAGTTGTTGCTAGTGTGCGCCAAAGGCAGGACAAGCTTGCATTGTGGACTAAGGCTGCAAACAATGAAGCTGTTCAGGTACTCTCAATCAACTTGAGAGCTGTATGCTATATTTTCAGCAAAATCAAGTGTTATACATCATGTTTCTTCCATAGATTCTAAATTTAAATACAAGTTTATGATATATTCTATTGTTTTCTTGCCGATGCTTTTCTAGCTATATTGGTACTAAGATGTGTAATGTGGTATACTTTCTTTTTCTTTTACTTTTACGCTTGTTAATAGTTTGTGATTAACCAAGTGGTGTACCTTTGTTCTTTACTGACTACTTTTTACGGTGTTATTGCAGAAAGAAAATCCTTCTCTTTTGGCTTTTGTTCTAACCCTCTTGATGTCTGATGTGTAAAATGTATTCGCAGTATAACCGAAGTTAGCTCAGAGATATTCACTTGTCCTGCTTATTCAATTTTAGGCTTGTTATCTTATAAAACGAGTACACCTTATTACATGGAAGATGCCCTATTTATATACAAAGTTAGGACCTATTCAACGGACTCAATCAAACCCTATCCTAAGAATAAATCAAAATATTATCCTAGGAAATAATTATCCCTAGCTATATATATAATATTCTAATACTCCCCCTCAAGCTGAAGAATATAAGTTATATGCACTCAACTTGTTATATATGTAGTCAATTCGGGGACCTCTCAGTGACTTAGTAAATATATCTGCTAGTTGATCTTGTGAGTTAACAAAACTAGTAGATATTTCTACCGATATGACTTTCTCTCTGACAAAGTGACAGTCGACTTCAATATGTTTTGTCCTCTCATGAAAAATAGGATTTGAGGCGATATGCATGGCGGCCTGGTTATCACATATAAGTGACATTTGTATAACATCTCCAAACCTTAGTTTCTGAAGCAATTGTTTGAGCCATATAAGCTTCGATCAAGCATGGCCATAGCTGATATTCTCGCTCAGACCGGATCTTGCCACAACATTCTGCTTTTTGCTTTTCCAAGAAACAAGATTACCTCCGACAAATATACAAAAATCAGAAGTAGATCTCCTATCACTGGGAGATCCTGCCCAGTCTGCATAAGAATATCCTATGACTCGAATATGTCCTTTGTCTTCATACAAAAGACCCTTTCTTGAAGCGCTTCTGATATATCGAACAATGCGAATCACAGCATCTCAATGTTCTTTACATGGAGAGTTGAGAAACTGACTTACTACACTTATTGCAAATGAGATATCTGGACGAGTAATAGTAAGGTAACTTAGTCTCCCTACTAATCGCCTGTATTGTTCAGGATTAGATAGAGGCTCCTCCTGATTTGGCAGGAGTTTGACATTATGATCCATAGGGTTATCAACTGTCTTTAAGTTTAACATTTTTGTTTCTTCTAGAATATCCATTGCATATTTTCTTTGGATATAATGATCCCATTTCTGGACTGTGCTACTTCTATCCCCAAGAAATATTTAAGTCTGCCGAGATCCTTTGTCTGGAAATGTTTGAAAAAATGTTGTTTCACCTGTGAGATCCCGACATGATCACTACCTGTGATGACAATATCATCAACATAAACCACTAGGTAGATGCAACCAGTAGATGAGTGGCGATAAAAGACAGAATGGTCAGCCTCGCTTCGAGTTATGCCGAACTGTTGAATTACAATACTGAATCTATCGAACCATGCTCTGGGTGACTGCTTAGGACCATATAAAGATTTTCGTAAGCGACACACAAGACCAGAAGACTCCTCCTGAGCAACAAAACACGGAGGTTGCTCTATGTAGACTTCTTCGAGTAGGTCACCATGTAAGAACGCATTCTTGATGTCCAACTGATATAGAGGCCAATGTTGAATCGCAGCAATGGATATGAATAAGCGTATTGAGGACATCTTGGCAACAGGAGAAAACGTGTCCCCATACTCCAATCCGAAGATCTGAGTATAACCTTTAACAACGAGATGAGCCTTAAGCCGATCAACCATTCCGTCTGGACCAACCTTCACCGTATATAGCCATCGACAACCAACAACTGACTTTCCTAGTGGTAGAGGAACAAGGTCCCAAGTCCCACAGCTCCGCAAGACACTCGTTTCGTCCAACATAGCCTGTTTCCATCCTGGATGGGCAAATGCATCTCCTGCAGCCTTCGGAAGAGAAACAGACGACAAGGAGGAAAGACAAGAATAATAGGAAGGAGAAAGACGATGGTAACTCAAAGAAACATAATGAGGAGAAGGATTACGAGTGGAACGTATACCTTTTCGAAGTGCAATAGGAATATCAGAGTCAGAAGATTGAACTAGAGGAAGGAGCAGAGGATCTGGCTCCGGAGATGATCCCATGGTAGAGGCAGTGTTGGGTGGCAGCAAAGCAGGACGAGGATGACGCTGATAAACCTACAAAGGAGGAGGAATAGAGGCTGGGGGTGATAGAGAATCCTCCGGAGGATCAAAGACTGGTACAGGCATAGAAGGATGAACCTCGGATGACGACTCTGAAGACCCAAAGAAAGGAACTGAATCAAAGAACGTGACATCAGCAGAGATGAAATACCAACGGAGTGTAAGGGAATAACACTTATATCCTTTCTGAGACCGTGGGTACCCAAGGAAAACACATTTATGCGACCGAGGAGAGAGTTTATCAATGCCAGGATCAAGAGCATGAGCAAAACATGTAGAACCAAAGACCCTAGGTGGTAACGGATAAAGGGACTGCTTCGGATAAAGTACATGATGTGGTATTTGACCCTGTAAAGTGGAGGAAGGCATGCGATTAATGAGATAACATGCAGTAAGTACGACGTCACCCAAAAAACGAAGAGGAACGTGAGAGTGAAAGAGAAGAGTCTGGGTGGTCTCGAGAAAATGATGATTCTTGCGTTTTGCAACTCCATTCTGTTGGGGGGTACGAGGACAAAACGTCCGATGTAATATGCCATGAGATGCCAAGAAGGTCCGAAACGGAGTAGATAGATACTCACGTGCATTATCACTCTGCAAGGATCGAAGAGGGATACCAAATTGTGTTTTTACTCCATTAAAAAAAGATTGGAAAATAGAAAACAATTCCGAACGATCCTTCATCAGATATAAGTAAGTACAACGAGAAAAATCGTCTATAAAAGTAACAAAATACCTTGACCCCAATGTAGAGGCAACACGACTCGGACCCCAGACATCGGAATAAACCAAAGCAAAGGGGGACATAACCCAACTTATAATGCGAGGAGAAAACGAACTACGAACATGTTTGCCTAACTGACACGACTCACAAGACAAAGACTCTAAGTGAGACAGACTAGGATGTAACTGTTTTAACTTATCAAGATCAGGATATCCCAACTGAGCATGAATAGCAAGTGGAGATGTTGCCGCCGCACCAACAAAAGAGTTTTGCTGAAGTCGATATAGGCCATGAGACTCACATCCGAAGCCAATCATCCTCCCCGTACTCCAGTCCTGTAATGAAACAAAAGATTTAGTAAATGAGATGACACAATCAAGAGACCGAGTAAGCTGACTTATTGATAACAAATTAAAGGGAACTCCGGGAACATAAAGAACATTATGAATGAGAAGAGATGGGGAAGGATGAACAATACCAACACCTTGATACTGAGTTTGAGAACCATTTGCCATGGTGACACAGGGTAAATAACCGAAAGTAGATAGTGAAGAAAATAGAGATCTATTACCCGTGATATGATCGGTGGCCCTAGAGTCAAGTACCCAAGGACCCGAAGAGCGAGATATGCCAGCAAAGGAATTACCAGCTTGTGTAACGGCAGCAGGGGGATTAGAATCCCGTCGATCTTCGTACCATTTCAGAAAGTCATCATAGGAAGGTGGTGGAGTTGGATCTGGAGTCGACTGTGAATTGGAAGTTGAAGAAGCAACAGAACTCTGGGCGATCTGAGCAGCACGAGGGGGTCGACCGTGGAGACTCCAATATTTATCAATCGTGTGTCATGGTCGGTGACAATGATCACACCAAGGACATCCTTTGTCATTCTTACGGGGTGGAAGTCTGTTGTTGTTTCGAGAGACCAATGCTGAAGAGTCAGGAATGGAGGATGGTAATGTCAAGACTTTTGCAGGGACACGGAGGAGAGTTGCCCAGGTAGAGTCTATGGTGGCCTCTATGGGGCTGCCCAAAATCTGATCACGAATATGAGAGTAATCTGTGGACAGACCATATAAGGCCAGAGACATAAAAAATTTCTTCCGATTTTCAAGCTCTGCAACATGAGTGGCCGTAGGTGGGAGCAGGTCATTGAACTCGCACAGAAGGCTAGAGACTGATCCCAGATAGGTTGACTTAGAATCCTTGATCTGCTGGGTACTAAAGATATTCATGAGGTCTTCAAAAACTTGATAGAGTCGCCGAGAAGTGTTAGTAAACAATTATTGAGCTTGTGTCCAAACATCCTTGCAAGTCATGTGAGTGCGGAAGACATCCCTAAGAGATGGATGGATGGTGACTCGGATAATGCAACACAATTGAGTATCGACCTTTTTCCATAAAGGACGATCGACGACTTGAATATTCTCCTCAGTTTGGATTAGATGTGTCTCATAACCCTGTCCAACCAGCCAAAGCTTAATGTGGGAGGCCTAAGAGGAGTAGTTTTTACCATCCAAGAGTTTAGATGACAGCGGTGCCATGACGTGGTTGGTAAAAATTGAAAAATCTAGCTTCGAAGTGCCGGAGTTAGCCATGACGAATGAAATAGATCTTGATCAGATGGAGAAGATGTTGTGGCTGTCCAGAACTGTGAAGCCCTTCTCTACACTGTGATGGATCAGAATCACCACTGCGATTGGTGAAGAAGAGCTGCGATTGGTCGTGCTCCAGTTGCTTTCGTGAAGAAGAGCTGCGATTGGCGGCAAATGGGGTTGGATGGGCAGCGTGGAGGGATGCAAAAAGGGCGCTGGAGGCTAATCGCGAGGCGCGTAGCGTGTCACAGAGGGAGGAGGCGACGCGCAGATTCTTGCGTGTCGCGAGGGAGGCGGCTTGCGGCGGCGAGGAGCTCGGAGAGGAGCAGCGGAGAGTCCTTGTGCTGGGTGCGTAGCCAAGCAGCGGAGTTCCAGATGTTGCGGATGCCGCCAATGACGTGCAGAAGGACGACGTCGGCGCTGTGGAGGAGTGCGCCGGAAGCGGGTCCTATCGCGAAAGATTGGCCGATGTCAGGCTTGGAGTCGAGCTTGGCGTCGTGGATGGCGAGACGAGCGTTGTGGCGTTGTCGAGCTTGCGGAGGGTCCTCGCGACAATGGCGCATCCGTGAGAAGAAAGACGGACGCGAAGGATGTCGCGGAAGAGATGCGTCGAGGAAGATGACGTGGCGCCGAGGAAGCAAGAAGCGAACCGTGTGGCGTGGAAACCTCAGGGCTCTGATACCATGTTATCTCATAAAACGAGTACACCTATTACATGTAAGATGTCCTATTTATATACAAAATTAGGGTCTATTCAACGGACTCAATCAAACCCTATCCTAAGAATAAATCAAAATATTATCCTAGGAAATAATTATCGCTAGCTATATATATAATATTCTAACAAGGCTTTTAGCCTTGGATTGATTACGAGGGTGACTACATGAGGGTCAATTTTCCTTGCAGTATCAAGTTAACTCTGTGATATGGTCAAGCCATATTGATTTTCTTTTTTTTTTTTCTGTAGCCTCATAGTCATTTCTTTTAGTGTATTAGAAGCTTTATTTCCTTTCAGTATCAAGCTAACTCTTCTAAGTCATTTTATGTAGATGAGTATCGGAAGGAAGTGGAAAGAAATCATCGACTTCAAAGATAAGATTGCCTACAGCTTCCACGTACATACCCTCACAACTTATATCTCTAATATGTCGTCTATTATCTTATGCCATGGGCTTCCATGCGTCTTTTAATAGACCTGGATCCATTTTTTGAACAATTTTGTCGAATCTACTAGTTCATCTGTACAGAACAAAATGAAATGGCATCATTTTCTGATTTTTAACATTCATTAATTTGATCGCATTTGCTGTTTTGGTTTAGGATGATTCCAAAAGGGACAAGTCAAGCAGAGGCGGCCGTTACAGTGTCTAAACTATGCCAGGTAGCAATGAAGTCTATCACTAGTTGATTATTTGAATGTTTTGTACCCAAAAACTTTGAAAGTTCCCCAGTTTTTGTCTTTCAAGATTTGCTCAATGACTACTGCTGTTAATTTGATACTTTACTATTAGTTTGTCAATGTTGCCTGCGTTTGATAATAATCTTAGGCGATAAATAATTCTGGAAGACTCCTGAAACTTCGCCCGTAAATCCAGTCACTGTTTATATTCTATACCTTCAATCAAAAGCAACTTCTTCCTTACTATCCTCCACATGAAATAGAAAGAACTCTACACTTGTACTTGCGCCCAGGAATCCAATCCTCAGCGGCTATCGCCTAAATAAACTTTGTTCTCGATGATTTAAATCTAAAGGTTTTAGGAATCAAGATCCTAATTAAATTGTAATATTTATATATGCAAGTGCAATGCAATGGCCTTCCCTCGAGGTGGGTTGAGTCTCCCCCTTTAGTATGAGTCCCCCTTGCCTACAGTTGCATTGTCCATTGTTACCTTGTCACTAGGCACATTTTTGCTGGTCGATTAAATGTTTTGATACGCTGTGCGACGCATCAGTGCGCTCATGCGCGATGCACTGTGAGTAGAGCCGGTCATGGGGGAAGACTGTTGGGCCTTCGTCCAGGTCCAAAAAAAAATTTTCATGAGAAGAATTTAATTTTTAAATTTTTCAATAGAAAATGGAATTTAATTTTTAAATTTTATCCAGGGCTCTAACTTCAAATTTTAAAATCAGGACCGGCTCCGGCTCTGATTGTGAGCCATTTGTGCAATCATGATTGCACAGTAAATAAAAAATATATAGTATTTTGATCGTGACTTTTCTTCTCCGATGAATGTTATAGTGAATTCTTGAATTCGTTTGGATTATTACCATCGTTCTCGTTATCGTTCGATCGATGCGTTGATCGGATCACAGATCAAATTGAATCGATTTTGATTGCGATCTAGTCGGTATTGAAATTCGATCAAATCATAGTCAAATTCTGATTGGATCGTGATCAGATTTCGATTGAATCCTGGTTCGAATTATGGATCGATCATTCTCTATGATTAAATTGCGATCGAAATTTGACCGTTTGGGCAATGTCAAATGCAAATATATGGTTTTTTTTGCTGATGAAAAATGCTATGTGTTTTTTTGTTATTGTATTTACTTGGATGCACACAGACTGCAGCGTAAGAAATACTCGTAAACTCGGATAGATTAATTTCTACGTGCAAATATTTAAATATTATTTTCTGTTACTATGTTTGAAAAACTACATCTTGCTAGATATTTAAATATTATTTTCAGAGCATTATAGGGTAAAATATTCAGGAGAAAAAATAAATAAAAGGATTATAATTTGAATCTTATCGGGAATGAATATTGAATAGATAATCAATGGACAAACTGAAAATAAAATAAAATAAATAACAAACATCATTCCCAGAGCAACAACCCTTGCTTTCGGATTAAGTCAGCAAGTGGTTGGGCGTATGCCATGAATTTTGCTAGACCTATTATTATTTTATATAATAGACACTAAGCCCATACATCGATGCTTCCGGATAGGCATGAATCTTCTGTTTATTATGATATTTTTCTTAGGACCAAAATCTAAACACACTACAAGGACTAATATGTTTTTTTTTAATTTATTACAAAACATACTTAAAAAACGATTAGTTATTAAATTTATCATACAAATTTATTGCTATTTAAATCTAAAACAAAAATTAAGTAATTCTCAAATGCCACAAAAAAAAAAAAGGGTTAGAATTCATCGATCTGTTTCACGGTTATTGTGAGAGAGATAAATCACGAAGAACTTTATGGATCTTGATGTGGTGATTAAAATATTTAGGGGTCATTTGAATTCAAAATTTTTTTTTAAATCTTCTTCGAAATCAATTTTCATTTTATTTATAAATCTTCTTCGGAACAGGAAATTCTCAATTGCGATAATTTGCCACTATTTTTCACATAAAAGATCATGTCATATCCAATTTGCACTGCCGCAATCACGTGAAACCTTCATGGAACCAGAGAACCGGACCCCGTGAACCCATGCGGCTCATGACAACTCTCTTAGTAATTAACCCTCTCGGTCTCGGCCCCTTCTTCTATTTAAACCCCCCTCCACGCTTAAATCGCCTATTGGTGAGTTTAGTTAACGCATGCCATGGATCGTTCCGTCCTTGCCTTTCTCCTCCTCCTGCTTTCTGCCGTCGCGGGAGCTGTGGCCTCCCCGACGACAGAGTTCGTGCGCGACGCCTGCCGGCGAACGCGCTACCCCGACCTCTGCGAGCAGTGCCTGGCGGTGTACGCCCCCGCGGTGCGCCGCAGCAAGCTCGCCCTCGCCCGCGCCGCCCTCTCCGTCAGCGCCGACCGTGCCGGCGCGGCCTCCGCCTTCGTCGGCCGCATGTCGGCCACCGCCGTCGGGGGGTCCCGGAAGAGCCTCGAGGCTGGCGCTGTGCGCGACTGCATCGAGACCCTACGCGACGGCGTCGACCGGCTGCGTCAGTCAGTGAAGGAGATGGCCGCCATGGCAGGCGCCGCCGGCTCCCGGCGGAGCAGGTTCGCCTGGCATCTTAGCAATGTGCAGACGTGGGTCAGCGCCGCACTTACCGACGAGACCACCTGCCTGGACGGGCTCGCCCAGTTCGCCGGCCCCTCCGTGCGCACCGCCGTCAGGAAGAAGGTGGTGGAAGTCGCGCAGGTCACTAGCAACGCCCTCGCCCTCGTGAACCAGCTCGGTCCAAAGAACTGAACCAACCCGATTCGGTTCATCATCCCCTGTTTCTGCCCTCCACATGATGTGCTACTCTGTTTTGAACAGTATACTGAGTTGCTTCCATGGTCTCTACGTATGTATCTACGTATATATATGCTGGAGGAGAAGAATGTAGTACAAGGATATCATCTGTTAACGTGTTAGATTTTCTTAAAGGAAGCATGTAAAAGTTGGATTTTGTATTAAGACGATGAAAATTTTGTGTATTTGTGTCTGGTTTCTCATACTTAGCCTAATGAATTTTACATCCAAAAAAAAAAAATAATAATCAGCATGCAATCGTTGACTATCTTAGTCAACTATTTGACAAGCGATAAGGATGAAAGATTAAGCTTAACTAAACCTAAACATTAGTCGAGTTAGTAAGCTATGCCTGCTAAGCAAAGCAACGCCATGGAGTTGGACCAAATTTGATCATGATAAAGATGAAAAGGAAAGCCAGTAAATTCTTGCTTCCTCTCTACTCCAATTCAACCTCCATGCACCGATAGAAAACTTAAAGAGCAGTGATGCGGTGAAAATATCCCTCGCAATATAACAGTTAGGCAGTTAGGTCGACGGTCAAACTTAGATGAAAATTTGATCAAAACAAATACAAGTCAATTCAAGCAACTTCAACTTGGCCATCTCGACCATAGCTCGGCCTCGGGCATTGTGATGTCTTGATCTATGTCTCAGCCATAGTTCGGCCTCAGCCATAGCTCGGTCTCGACCATTGTGATATCTCGGTCATACCTCGGCCTCGATCATCTGCTTTATGTCTCAGTTTGATATCTCAGTCTCATATCTCACATGATGTCTCAACCTCCTGACAGTCTAATGTCTCAGTCTTGATGATTCAGCTTCATATCTCAGCCTGATATCTCAACTCGACCTATCACAGCAACTCAGATGTCAATTAGATGTTTATATCTCTGTCCGAAAGAGACCTCTCTACGATCTCTATTATTAAATCATATCTTTAGCATAATGAGGTCATGCCTCTCCAAGATCTCATTCTAACAGTTATATCTCATCACAATGAGATCATGCCTTACAAGATATTGTTCGTACCGTCACATCTTTGTAATAATTAGATCATGTCTCCCAAGATCTTTGCAAAGTTACGCCCCCATCAGGAGTCACATCATTAGATTTCTCTTACTTTATCGTCTATATAAAGGTAACAAAGAAGAGGAAAAGAGATTTTCCGACAATATCTAATCTTTAGTTTCGTCTCTTTAGATAACTTTCTCTATATTCCCCGTGTTCTGATTTGGGCGTCGAAGGGACTTGATCGAGATCCCCTCGGCTATCCTTTCTCACCTGCTTATGAGTTTCCTCATGCCAACGCTCCAGCGGCTCCGGTGCGAAGCTTCGGAAGCAGTTAATCCAGTCAAGTTAGCTCACGGAAAGCCCCTCAGTCTGCGTTCAGTCGACCCTTGTCATCTCAACCGTTTACACTCTGTCGAATTATCATCTCTTGTTGACTCATCTCTTATCTCTCTGTTTCAGCCGCAACAAGTAGTATAGAAACGATTGATTAACTCAGAGTTTCACGTAACAAGGGATCAAATTGAGACCGGAAGAAAGAACGGAGATACAATGGTCTGGTTCAGTACCTGAGTTTGTGTCTGAAAACATTGTGTTTAGCTTTGACCACCTTCAACAGTGCAGTTTGGTCGAAGTCCATTAGTATTCAGTACTGGCTGAGGGATCCACCAACCAGTCGGCAAATCCGCCGAACTTCACGGCGTTGGTCACCGACGATATTTAATGCTGAAACCGCTTGTATTTATCGCATCCGAACTGCACCTGTTTATTTGTTTATTTGTTTGTTTGTTTATTTTTCTGAAAGCCAGATAGGAGTTGCGTGCCTACCTCAGTGGCCGTTTTCTCAGTCATCCACAACATTTATTTCACAAGTTTTGCCGAATATAATAATAAAATAGAATACAATTTATTTAAATGTAGTTGAGTTAAACAATTCGGGAGGATATATAAAACTCTAACTTCATTTCCTGAGATAAAGATTTTTTAGGTGGCGTTTTGTCGAAGGATTTGAGATTTAGGAATGATATCTAGATAGTTGTAAATCAATGAAATTCGATCTAAACGGTGAGTTTGGGAATGAAAATGGAAATGATAAATGATCGTTGATTGTCATTGATCGATGGTCGACGACTGACGATCGACGGACGAAGGACGGTGGGCGACAGTTGACGATCGACGACAGACGACCGATGCCAACGGGCGACCGACAGACGGCGATGGTTGACCGACTATTGGCGAGCGACCATCGGCGACTGATGATTGTCGACGACCGTCGATCGTTGACGATCGACGACCAGTGACCGTCGACAATTGGCGACCGTCGACGATCGGCGATCGCCGATGGATGGTCGGTGGCCGCCGATGGGTCGCGGCGGCGGACCGCCGATGATCGATGGGAAGGCCAATGACCCGACAAATAACGCATCGACGCTGCCGACGGTCAACGATCGTCGATCATCGACGGTCAGTGGTTGCCAGCACCGATACCGATCGACGGTGGACAGTCGATAATCGCCGACAACGATATCGACGTCATCTTCGTTTTCATTCCTAATTTATAAATCAAATAATATTATTGAAATGATTAAATCTATTTCCATTCCACATGATATTAAATTCATTGTCATTCTTTTTTTTAGATTAACAAGTGGGATCTAAGCTTCGCCCGACTAATTCACTTGCCGCACGACCTCCAAAGAGTCTTCACCGGCCCACGAGGGTAAATCAGGATAATGCGCCGCCAAGTCGCCGTGAGGGGTGTGTACGTCAATTGGGTCCGCACCCCACACCAACCCAGCTGGTAAACGGGGACCCGCCTCCGCAATCAGCGAGCGAGTGGAAAACGGCGAAATCCCCTCCGCAAACTGCAGTCGACAGGGATTGAACTATGGCTACTGCAGTGACCGTCCAAACTCTTACTGACGCGTCGTCGACCTAGGGACAATTCATTGTTTTTTTTTATTTTTTATTTACAAGTGGTATCCAAACTTCGTCCGACTAATCCACTTAGTGAATCGGCCCTGTCCCACGGTCTCCGAAGAGTCTCCATCGGCCCACAAGGGTAAATCAGGATGACGCGCCGTTAAATCGCCGTGAGGGAAATGTACGTCAATTAGGGTCCGCATCCTACACCAACTCAGCTAAAAAATGAAAATTCGCCTCCGCAACCCGCAAGCGAGTGGAAAATGACAAAATTCTCTCCACAAATTACAGTCGACAGGGATCGAATCATGACTTATCGCAGAAACTATCCAAATTTTTACCCAATTCATTATCATTCTTACTCTCAATTGAACCTTGACATTTTATTGTCCACAATGTAGAATATTTTGTATGCATTTCGTTAAAAAATATTTCGACTGCAGTAGAGGCTGTTGTAGGATTGCTTGGATTCTTCTGTCAATGCTGCAGGAGCCACATGTTCCTTCAATAATTGGGTTGCATGATTCGTTGGATTCCGGATAGTCATTGCTGGCATTTGGCGTCTTTTGGGAAAGAGATTATTTTCTGATTTTTCGCTTTTTAGCTTTCAAAGTCGTATCTTTGCAGAAACATTACTTTCCTCTTCGAGCACCACTTCACAAGCAGAGATTGGCAGCATGGAGACGATGATGGCTACGAAAGCTGTGGACTTCGCCTTTCAGTCCATCGTGGGAAAGCTAGAGAGGATGCTAGTGGAAGAAGCCGCGTTGCTGGCCGGAGTCGAAGATGATGTCCGATACATAGTCGCTGAGCTCAGAAGCATCACCTCTTTCTTGACGGTCATGTCGACCAGGCGGAATCTCGATGATCAACTGCAGAACTGGGTGCGGGAAGTGAGGGAGGCGGCCTACGATGCCGAAGACTTGATCGACGAGTTCAACTGCCGTCTCCGATCGACGCCCTACGACAAGCGCGGAATCAAAGGTTTTTTCAAGCACTTCCTTCGCCGCATAAAATCATTGAAACCTCGCCATGACATTGCTTCGGAGCTCAAGAAATTGAAGAATCATATAGAAGAGATCAGGAAGCGGCACGATCGCTATTCCCAACCAAATGAAGCTTTTACAAGCTCTGGCATCACCACCAGCTGGGATATGGTCGACAGCTACTCCGACCCGCGGACCATCGGCCATTTTGTAGAGGAAGCTCAACTCGTGGGCATCAACCAGAGTAGAGATAAGCTCATCGGGTGGCTGATGGACGACAACTATCTCGAGCTCACAGCGATTTCTCTTGTCGGTTTCGGTGGTTTAGGAAAGACAACTTTGGCTAAGACGGTCTATGATGCTCCTGCCATGGTCGGAGGCCACTTCCAATGTCGAGCTTGGATCGCAGTGTCACAAAGATACAGCATCAAAGAGCTTCTCAAAAAGATTATTCGAGAAATTTCCGTCGAGGAGCAAAAAATCCGAGATGTCGTAGGGTGCCAAGATGCCAAATTGAACACAGAGCAACTTCTGAACATGATGGAAGATTCACAACTGGTGAAGACAGTCAAAGACCATCTCCATGGAAAGAGGTATTTGATTGTTTTTGATGACGTTTGGAAAACTGAAGCATGGGAAAGCTTGCGCATTGTATTGCCACCGGGTAAAGAAGGAAGCAGGGTGATTGTGACCACCCGCAATGAGGATGTGGCAAATACAAGTTGTTCTCGTAATCATCAATTTATATTTAAAGTTTCTCCTTTGTCCGCTGAGCTATCTTGGGAGTTATTCTGTAGAAAAGTATTCGAAGAGTCAGACTATAGTTGTCCTCCAGAGCTAGAAAATGTTGGCAGAGAAATCTTGCAAAAGTGCAACGGACTGCCACTTGCCATCGTGACGATCGGAGGTCTTCTGGCTTCCAAGCCTGATAAAAAACTTCAGGATTGGAAAGACTTGCGCGACCACCTTCGTTTGGAGATGCAAACTAATGATATGTTGTCGAAGATCAATCAGATACTACTTTTGAGTTACAATGACTTACCTTGTTATCTGAAGCCTTGCTTCTTGTCCTTAGGCATCTTCCCTGAGGATTATGAGATTCGTCGGAAGCGCCTGATGAGACTGTGGATTGCCGAAGGGATTGTGAGTGGCGTAGGTGGCTTCCCTGCTGAGAAAGCCGCCGAACGCTGCTTCAACCAGTTGATGAATCGTAGCTTGGTGCAGCCGTCCGAATTTGATGAATTTGGGAATGTGAAATCCTGCAGGATCCATGACATGATGCTCGAACTGATAGTCTCGATATCGAAGGAGGAGAACTTTGCGGTGCTACTGAATGAGCAGCCCACGATTCTGTCGCAACATCAGAAGATAAGACGCTTATCGTGGCATGGAGGCAGCGGTGGACCAGTGCCTGACACTGAACTGTGCCACCTCCGATCCTTCACTGCATTCAGTGAGAATGTACCACCGAAGGCTTGTACAGAGCAGAGGCTGCTGAGGGCAGTCGACCTGCATGGATGTTTGAACTTGCGTTCTGTCGGCCTCAAGACCATTCACAAGTTGTTTCTTCTCAAGTATTTGTCTCTAAAGAATGCTGGAATATCTGCATTGCCACAATCAATAGGAGATTTGCAGAATCTAGAGTTTTTGGATATAAGAGGAACTCGCATTCTTAAACTACCCAATTCCATCGTCAAACTCCAAAACCTGGTCCATCTTCTTGCTCGTTATTGTGTTGACTTGTCTTTTATGGAGGCATTGGGCATCAAAGGCATAAAGGTACCGAAAGGGATAAGAAAGTTGAAAAAACTTAGCACGTTTGGAATGGTATATGCTGGTAATGTGCAGTTGCTACAGGAGATTGGTGAGCTTGTCAAACTCGAGAAGCTCGGCATACATTTTTGTTATGAACGAGCACACAGAAGGGTGGTGGAGATTAGCGCCCTGCTTTCGAAGCTCAGTGGTAGCCTTCGATCTCTAAAAATTGAAGCTCCGTATAGCGATTTGAATAACGCACTCAATGAGGTAGCTTCGCCGCCATTGCGGCTTTGCAAGTTCCACATAGCTACCAAACTTGGCAGATTGCCTGCTTGGTTTGCATCTCTGACGCAGGTTGTCAAGATAACTCTGTCCGACACACTACTGCAGCTCCAGGATGTGCAAGTCTTGAGCAATCTTAACACTTTGGTCGAGCTCGTCCTGAGATATGATTCATTCGTTAATTATCATGAGGATTTGGTCTTCGATCAGGGCGGGTTCCCACATCTCAAAATCCTGGTAATCGCGATGCACAATGTGAGTTTCAAAGAAGGTGCCGTCCAAAGCCTCGAAATTCTTATACTGTCTAATTTTACTGGTGATGGATACAGCGTCAATGGCGTAGAACATCTGCTTGGGCTCAAGGAGATTCACATTCATACTTACGACGAAGGTATAATAGAGATGGTTAAAAATATTGCAGCAAACCATTCAAATCGTCCCAAATGTTTTGTAAGAAAATGTCCTCTTGATGATGACTGATGATTTGGCTCAAGACGAAGCAGAGCTTTCTGTCAATACAATGCAAAGATACTTTATTAAGAGATCGATCTGGTGTGTATTCTAGTTTTGCTATTCAAATTATACTTTGTCAATTTCTTCCACTCTGCGTTGCTCGCTAGCCTTTGTGTTGCTGGAGTAACATGTAATCTTCATATATTGATAAATTGTTATTCGAAATAAGAGTACAATATCAGTGTACAATACAACTGATATGTACCATTTTATTCTTGAATTAGGCAAGTAGTTTGTGAAAACTGAAGTGTAAATTAAACATTCTCTAATCATCCCTCCAATGAATTCATAATTTTGTGCTCAGGAAGAAATCTATGTAATCCAACTATCATCGTGTTCTTGGACTATATAATACAACAACCATCAATAGTTACCCTAATCGCCCATGAGATCCATCACACCTCAAAAAAGGCTATCACAGTTCAAATTCAGATTCCATATTTTAGTTAATTAGGCAAGAAGAGTGTTTATAACACGATTTGAAGTCCTCATTTTAATACAAAATTTTTTTTCCTAAAATTTCCATTTGAGTTGGTTGTGTGCGTTTATAATACCAACAACCAACACATCGCAGGAGATCCTAGGCCGCCATCAACACCTTCAATAATTGTTGTTGTGATGCAAGAAGAGTAGGAATGGGTAAATAAAATTGTTCTTGTTGTGCGATCAAAAATCTTAGAAAATAAGGAAGAAGAGGAGGGACTGCTCTTGTTGTCTGATTATTGCTGCGGTTGTTGTTGGCCAAAAACAGAGCAATAAGGACATGTTTGCTGGGAGAGGAGACAGGAAGTTGCACTCTTAGATTCTAGAAGGAAGGAGATTAGGGAAGAGAAAGAAGAAGAAAAATAGGAAAGGCAGCTGCATATGTGTGAGAGAGAAAGAAATAAAAAAAAAAAAAGGAAAGAAAGAAAGAGATTTTTTTGAATATTTAACAGGCAATGCTATGAAAATGGAACTCGATTAGATTTGATCCTCAGCTGGATCAAGCCCAATTCAGATTTAGTCCGGATTTTTAATCGGATCAATGGATCAATTACGGATTACTGGATCAGAATCATAATTTACCCATCGAATAGAAAAAAAAATCGACAAATCTGAGCACGATATGAAATACCACACGAATACGATCTGCTTTTTTAGTATTTAGATCGTACATTTTCGGATTCGTATATATTCATTAAACATGTAAAAATTTCATGTTGGATTAGTATCTTGTCTTTTGAATCCGTCAGATCCATTTATCTTTTTTTTACTTAAAAAATAAATCTACACCTAAAAAGAAAGAAAATAGATGATATTTGTGTAATTTATATGAGTTTGAATGATGATATCAATTTTTAAAATTTTAGAGTGTATATTTTATGATCATGTACTTGTAATCTCAATTGGGTAATATGAACGGTGGGAATTGTTGATTTTTTATAAGTTTATTTGCTTAAGTTATTATATTATCATGTATTTATAAATCTTTCCGTGTCTACAAAATGACGAAGAGAATTTTGTGTGTTTGTGTCGGGTTTTTCATACTTAGCCTATCTCCTATATTTTAAAGAGGACGAATTGTACCTATTGAAATTTACATCTGCTAAGCAAAACAATGTCATGGAGTTGGACCAAATTTGATCGTGATAAAGATGAAAAGGAATGGCATTGAATTTTTTTGCTTCCTCTCTGCTCCAATTCAACCTCAATTTCAAACAAGCGTCGATAGACTATGCCGTCTGACTCAACTGATAAAATTCAAAGAAAACGATTGGTTGAGGAAGAGTCGTTGGACTCCTGACAGCCATTGCTTCAGTCAAGTTTTTGATCTTTCGAAGAGATAATTATCTAATTTTCCACTTTTTATCTCTCAAAAGCTGTGCATCTTTGCATAAACATTCTTTTCCTCTTCCAATTCCATCCGCTTCATCAAGCAGAGATTGGCAGCATGGAGACGATGATAGCTACGAAAGCTGTGGACTTCGCCTCTCAGTTCATCATGGAAAAGCTACAGAGGATGCTAGAGGGAGAAGCCGCGTTGCTGGCCGGAGTCGAAGGTGATGTCCGATACATAGTCGCTGAGCACAGAAGCATGATCTCTTTCTTGACGGCCATGTCGACCAGGCGGAATCTCGATGATCAACTGCACAAGTAGGTGCGGGAAGTGAGGGAGGCGGCCTACGATGCCGAAGACTTGATCGACGAGTTCTACTGCCGTCTCCGATCGACGCCCTACGACGACGAGCACGGAATCGAAGGTTTTTTCAAGCACTTCCTTCGCCGCATAAAATTATTGAAACCTCGCCATGACATTGCTTCGGAGCTCAAGAAATTTAAGAATGAAATAGAAGAGATCAGGAAGCGGCACGATCGCTGTTCCCACCCAAATGAAGGTTTTACAAGCTCTGGCATCACCACCAGCTGGGACATGGTCGACAGCTACTCCGACCCACGGATCTTCGGCCTTTTTGTAGAGGAAGCTCAACTCGTGGGCATCAATCAGAGTAGAGATGAACTCATCGGGTGGGTGATGGATCTTAACCGTCTCGAGCTTACAGCGATTTCTCTCCTCGGCTTCGGTGGTTTAGGAAAGACAACTTTGGCTAAGACAGTTTACGATGGTCCTGTTATCGTCGGAGGCCACTTCCAATGTCTAGCTTGGATCGCAGTGTCACAAAGATACAACATCAGAGAGCTTCTCAAAAAGATTATTCGACTAATTTCCGTCACGGAACAACAAATTCGAGATGTTTTTAGGTGCCAAGATGCCAGTTTGAACACGGAGCAACTTCTGAACATGATGGAGGATTCACAACTGGTGGAGACAGTCCGACGCCATCTCCAAGGAAAGAGGTATTTGCTTGTTTTTTATGACGTTTGGAGCACTGAAGCATGGAAAAGCTTGAGCCTTGTATTGCCACCAGGTAAAGAAGGAAGTAGGGTCATAGTGACCACCCGCATTGAGGAAGTGGCAAATACAAGTTGTTCTCCTAATCATCAATTTATATTTAAAGTCTCTCCTTTATCACCTGAGCAATCTTGGGAGTTATTCTGTAGAAGAGTATTTGAAGTGCCTGACTATAGTTGTCCTACAAAGGAGCTAGAAAATGTTGGCAGAGAAATCTTGCAAAAGTGCAACGGACTGCCACTTGCGATCGTGACGATCGGAGGTCTTCTGGCTTCCAAGCCTGATAAAAACCCTGAGGATTGGAAAGACTTGCGCGACCACCTTCGTTTGGAGATTCAAACTAATGATATGCTGTGGAAGATCAATCAGATACTACTTTTGAGTTACAATGATTTGCCTTATGATCTCAAGCCTTGCTTCTTGTTCTTAGGCATCTTTCCTGAGGATTATGAGATTCGTCGGAAGCGCCTGATGAGACTGTGGATTGCCGAAGGAATTGTTAGTGGCGTAGGCGGTTTATCCGATGAGAAAGCCGCCGAGCGCTGCTTCAACCAGTTGGTGAGTCGTAGCTTGGTGCAGCCATCAGAATTTGATGAATTTGGGAAAGTGAAATCCTGCCGGATCCATGACATGATGCTGGAACTGATAATCTCGATATCGAAGGAAGAGAACTTTGTGGTGCCAGTGAATGAGCAGCCCAAGGTCGTGTCGCAACATCATAAGATAAGACGCTTATCGTGGCATGGAGGCGGGAGTGGACCAGTGCCTGACACTGACCTGTGCCACCTCCGATCCTTCACTGCATTCTGTCGGGATGTACCACCGAAGGCTTATATCGAGCAGAGGCTGTTGAGGACAGTTAACCTGGATGGTTGTTGGATGTTACATTCTGTTGGCCTCGAGACCTTTCCCAAATTGCTTCTTCTGAAGTATTTGTCTCTAAGGGATACTGAAATATCTGCATTGCCAAAATCAATAGGAGATTTGCAGAATCTAGAGTTTTTGGATATAAGAGGAACTGGCATTGATAAACTACCCAATGCCATCGTCGAACTCCAAAACCTAGTCCATCTGCTTACTGGTGTTCCTGTTAGACCTTATTTTTTAGTGCCATTCCTCCCTTTTGGCCCGGATGTACCGAAAGGAATAAGAAAGTTAAAAAAACTTCGTACGTTTGGATTGGTATATCCTGGTAATGTGCAGTTGTTACAGGAGATTGGTGAGCTTGTCAAACTCGAGAAGCTTGGCATCGATTTTCGTTCTGATCGATCTGACAGAAGAACGGGGGAGGAGATTAGCGCCCTGCTCTCGAAGCTCAATGGTAGCCTTCGATCGCTAAAAATTAAAGCTTTTAAAATGTATATGAAGGACGCACTCGATGAGGTAGCTTCGCCGCCATTGCGGCTTTGCAAGTTACAGATAAATGCCGACCTTGGCAGATTGCCTGCTTGGTTTGCATCGCTGACGCAGGTTGTCAAGATAACTCTGCACAACACACGACTGGAGCGCCAGGATGTGCAAGTCTTGAGCAATCTTAACACTTTGGTGAAGCTGGTCCTAGGATATTTTTCTTTCGTTAATTTCGATGAGGATTTGGTCTTCGATCAGGGCGGGTTCGCACATCTCAAAATCCTGGTAATCACCGATCTGCACAATGTGAGTTTCGAAGAAAGTGCCGTCCAAAGCCTCGAAATTCTTAAACTGTCTAGTTTTAAGGGTCATCGGCACAGCATCAATGGCGTAGAACATCTGCATGGGCTGAAGGAGGTTCACATTCATGCTGAGGACGAAGGTATGATAGAGATGGTCAAAAATATTGCAGCAAACCATTCAAATCGTCCCAAATGTTTTATAAATAAACATTAGTATCCTGCTTAAGCCATATGATTTGACTCAGGAAGAAACAGAGCTTTCCTTCAATACAATGCAAAGATGACTTTATTAAGAGATGGATCTGGTGTGTATTCTAGTTTTGCTATTCAAATTATCCTTCTGTCAATTTCTTCCTCTATGTGTTTGTATTTCTGAAGCAGCATGTAATGTAATCTTCAGATATTGATAAATTGCTATTCAAAATATGAGTGATTATATGATTTGGGAGAATATCATTGTACAATACAACTGATATGTACCAAATTATTCTTGAATTAGGCAAGCAGTACGTGAAAAGTCAAGTGTAAACATTCTCCAGCCATCTTTCCAATGAATTCATAATGTTGTGCTCAGGAAGAAATCTATATAATCCAACTATCATCGTGTGCTTCGACTATATAATACAACAACCATCAATAGTTACCCTAATCGCCCATGAGATCAATCGTACCACAAAAAAGGCTATCATGATTCAAATTCAGATTCCATATTTTAGTTAATTAGGCAAGCAGAATTATAAATGAGACTGCAATATATGCAGAAAAGAAATGTGTTAAATGAATTCTTATATGAGTTAATAATTTTACCAGCTTTTTAAATATGATTTGCATCATTCTAAAATTGCAAGAATATTCACAATTCATCTTCAAGCTCAATATGTCAAATTCTTAATTTTCTTTCATACAAAATCTCTCTCTCTTTATCTTTATAAAAAAAAAAAAATCATCATCTACATTGCTAGCCCGCATATACAAAAACCGTAAATAAATATTAAAATCAAACAACTTGTCAACATTACACCTCAGGTAAATGCAAGCGACATGATGAAAGACAAGAAGTTGAAGCCGTCGAAAACAAAACTAAACAAAAATATCAACAGTGTAGGAGAAGAAAACGAATACCTCGTTCAAGCTTTTGCTTTGATTCCGTCATGGTCGCTTTGACAAGGTAATGGCAGTTTCAATTAGAGCTGTAAACAAATCAAATATTCATATACAAATTTGATGGTCGACTTGATAAGAACTCGTTTACATTCGACTTGTTAATATTCATTAATAATATTCATGAATAATATTCAGGAACACTATTTATGATTAAATTCATTTAAAAATTATTTATGAACTTATTTATATTAATTTATAAATAAGAATTAAAATATTAAAAATTTAAATAAACATAAGTGCTTAATAATATTTAAATAAGTTAAACTTAAATAAATTTTAATCAAGCTTGATTCAAATTTGAATTGAACTTAATTAGAAGCTTGATATCTATTAAATAATTCAAGTTCAATTCAAGCTAAAAAAAAAAAATCAAACTAATTTTGAACAGATTTTTCAATAGTTTGAATAATTTTTATTTCGGCTCAGTTTGATTATCTTATCAAATAAGTCTTAACACTGTAAAATTGAACTCGACTTGACTCATTTACGACCCTAATTTCAATCTCAGCGTCCCTAAGAATTTGCAACCATCTATAGGCAATGGCGCTTTCCTCTTGTGGTTCGTCGTCAAAAGTAGAATTTTTATGGATCGATGCCGAGAGATTACCCTTGTGTTGATTTAGATATAAACAAGCAAAACCAATTCGGCCTCAATCTAATATATTGTTGATTTGATTGGATGTTTAAGATATCAAATATGAATTGATCTCATTCGTTAACATTTATATAGATGATTAGTAGACCATTAGCTAGAGCAATATAAATATCATTATAGATGGACAAAAATTAATTCTCAATATAAAATTTAAAATTCTCATTCGGACTTAAAAATTCTTTGATATTTTTAATTAACAGATCAAGAGATATAATCTTCACGATTGTTTGAAGGAGACGATGAAAGTTGCTAGGAGCTAACGTAATCATGGAAGACTTAATTCTATTTCTTTTTTTTTTTCCGTCTTCATCGATCGAACAAGTGGAATATTTTAGAACTTTGTTACTTAATCAATTGATTAACAATGTTGTATGTTTCGTATGCATTGTTTTAAAATCATACCAATATTTTGACAAGATCGCTGCGGCAGTCGATCGATCGAATTCCGGACAGCCATTGGTGCAAAATCTCAACGAGATTATTTTATAACTTTGATCTTTCAAAGTCTATATCTATCTTTGCAGAAATATTGTTTTCCTCTTCCAACTCCATCCGCTTCTTCAAACAGAGATCGGCGGCACGGCGACGACGATGCCTATGAAGGTCGTGGACTTCGCCTTTCAGTCCATCATAGGAAAGCTAGAGAGGATGCTAGCGGAAGAAGCCGCGTTGCTGGTCGGAGTCGAAGATGATGTCCGATACATAGTCGCTGAGCTCAAAAGCATCACCTCTTTCTTGACGGCCATGTCGACCAGGCGGATTCTCGATGATCAACTGCAGAACTGGGTGCGGGAAGTGAGGGAGGTGGCCTACGATGCCGAAGACTCGATCGATAAGTTCGAGAGTCGTCTCCGATCGAGACCCTACGACGAGCACGGAGTCAAAGGTTTTTTCAAGGACTTCCTTCGCCGCATAAAATCACTGAAAGCTCGCCATGACATAGCTTTGGAGATCAATAAATTGAAGGTTGAAGTAGAAGTGATCAGAAGGCGGCACGATCGCTATTCCCTCCCAAACGAGGATTCAACAAGTTCTGGCACCGCCACCAGCTGGGATATGGTCGACAGCTACTCCGACCCACGGACCATCGGCCATTTTGTAGAGGAAGCTCAACTCGTGGGCATTAACCAGAGCAGAGAGAAGCTCATCGGGTGGGTGATGGACAATAACTGTCTGGAGCTCACAGCGATTTCTCTCGTCGGTTTCGGTGGTGGGAAAGACAACTTTGGCTAAGACGATCTATGATGCTCCTGCTATCGTCGGAGGCCACTTCCAATGTCGAGCTTGGATCGCCGTGTCTCAAAGATACAGCATCAGAGAGCTTCTCAAAAAGATTATTCGACAAATTTCCGTCGAGGAGCAACAAATCCGAGATGTCGTAGGGTGCCAAGATGCCAAATTGAACACAGAGCAACTTCTGAACATGATGGAAGATTCACAACTGGTGAAGACAGTCAAAGGGCATCTCCATGGAAAGAGGTATTTGGTTGTTTTTGATGACGTTTGGAAAACTGAAGCATGGGAAAGCTTGCGCATCGCATTGCCATCAGGTAAAGAAGGAAGCAGGGTCATAGTGACCACCCGCATTGAGGAAGTGGCAAATACTAGTTGTTCTCGTAATCGTAAATTTATATTTAAAGTCTCTCCTTTATCACCTGAGCTATCTTGGGAGTTATTCCGTAGAAGAGTATTCGAAGCGCCTGATTATAGTTGTCCTCCCGTGCTAAAAAAGGTTGGCAGAGAAATTTTGCAAAAGTGCAATGGGCTGCCACTTGCCATCGTGACGATCGGAGGTCTTCTGGTTTCCAAGCCTGATAAAAGAGTCGAAGCATGGAATGACTTGCGCAACAACCTTCATTTAGAGCTACAAACTAATGATATGCTGTCGAAGATCAATCAGATACTTCTTTTGAGTTACAATGACTTGCCTTATTATATGAAACCGTGCTTCTTGTTCTTGGGCATCTTCCCCGAGGATTATGAGATTCGCCGGAAGCGCCTCACAAGACGGTGGATCGCTGAAGGGATTGTGAGCGGCGTAGGCGATTTCTCCGCTGAGAAAGTCGCCGAGCGCTGCTTCAACCAGTTGGTGAGTCGTAGCTTGGTGCAGCCGTCAGAATTTGATGAATTTGGGACAGTGAAATCCGGCCGCGTGCATGACATGATGCTCGAACTCATACTCTCGATATCGAGGAAGGATAACTTTGTGGTAGTACTGAATGAGCAGTCCACGATTCTGCCGCAAGATCAGAAGATAAGACGCATATCGTGGCAGGGAGGCAGCAGCGGACCATTGCCTGACATTGATCTGTGCCACGTCCGATCATTCACTGCATTCGGTGAGGATGTACCACTGAAGGATTACAGAAAGCAGAGGCAGTTGAGGGCGATTGACCTGCAAGGATGTTGGAATTTATCTCAATCTGACCCCAAGACCTTTTCCAAGTTGTTTCTTCTCAAGTACTTGTCTCTAAGGAATACTAAATTATTTGATTTGCCAGAATCAATAAGAGATTTGCAGAATCTAGAGTTTTTGGATATAAGAGGAACTCGTATTCGTATACTACCCGATGCCATCGTCAAACTCCAAAAGCTTGTCCATCTCCTTGCTGGTAATTATATTAAACAATTTAGTTTCCTACAAGTCTTTGAAGGCTTGATGAGAGTGAGAGGAATAAGAAAGTTGAAAAAACTTCGCTCGTTTGGAGTGGCATATGCTGATAATGTGCAGTTGCTGCAGGAGATCGGTGAGCTTGTCGACCTCGAGAAGCTTGCCATCCGTTTTTGGGATCCTCTACCACATAGAATGTTGGGTGAGTTTAGCGCCCTGCTCTCGAAGCTCAATGGCAGCCTTCGATCACTAACAATTTGGGATTTGGCATCCGACACTCTGAAAAAGGCACTCGATGAGGTAGCTTCGCCGCCATTGCTGCTCTGCAAGTTCCTGATACGTGGCAAACTTGGCGAATTGCCTCCTTGGTTTGCATCTCTGAAGCAGGTTGTCAAGATAAATCTGTCCGGCACACTACTGCAGCTCGAGGACTTACAAGTCTTGAGAAATCTCCCCGCTTTGGTCAACCTGATCCTAGGATCTAAGTCATTCGTCGATGGCGATGAGAATTTGGTCTTCCATCAGAGAGGGTTCGTACAACTTAAGTCGCTGGAAATTGAATCTCACAATGTGAGTTTCAAAGAAGGTGCAGTCCGAAGTCTCGAAATTCTTAAAATATCTAGTTCCAGTGGATCGAGCATCAATGGCATAGAACATCTGCATGGGCTAAGGGAGTTTCACATTTATACTAAGAATGAAGATATGATAGAGAGGATCAGAAATATTACAGCAAACCATTCAAATCGTCCCAAATGTTTTATAAGCCCATAGTATCCTGCTTAAGCCATGTGATTTGACTCAGAGGAAGCAGAAAGATGACTTTATTAAGAGATCGATCTGATGTGTAATTTTAGTTTTGCTATTCAAATTGTCCTTCGTCGATTTCTTCCACTATGCGTTGCTTGCTAGCCTTTGTGTTTATAAAGCAGTATGTAATGTAATCTTCAAATATTGATAAATTGCCATTCAAAATAAGAGTGATTATATGATTTGGGAGAATATCATTGTACTATACGACTGATATGTACCATTTTATTCTTGAATTAGACAAGCAGTATGTGAAAACTGAAGTGTAAACATTCTCCAGCCATAAATAAATATTAATATCAAACAGTTCGATAACATTGTCTTCAGGTAATTGCGAGCGACACGATGATGAAAGATATTAAGATAAGAAATGGAAACCGACCATCGAAAACAAGACAAAACAAATTAAAATATCACAAGTGTAGAAGAAGAAAACAAAAAGATAAGAAATTCCGCCATCGTTGCTTTGCCAAGGCAATGGCAGTTTCAATCAAAGCGTCCTATAAGTTTGCGACTATGGATAGGTAATGCTGGTTTTCTTAATTATTTGGTTCGTCCTCAAAAAGTAGAATTTTGATGGATTTATGCAGCGTGATTACCCTCCTTGATTCGCGGTTTCTTCTTTGCTTTTGCTACCTTTCTTTTGTTTGTGTTTTTCTTTTAAACTGCACTTTGCTATGGAAAAAATAAATAGAAAATGGATGGATAGAAGTATTAGGCTGTGTTTGGTTTATTTTAGGTTTCTATTTTCACTGCATTTTCTCAAAAATAGAAAATTACTTTTTGATATTTTCTATTATCCAACTAAATTAAACTTCATTTTTTAAAAAACGAATATGGAAATGCCAACCAAACAACATTTTATGTATTTTCTTATTTTTTTAGAAAATGAAAATTAAAAAAAATAAAATCAAACGCTATCTTAATTTCCTGTTGGGGTTTATTGCTTTGGGATTATTTTATATTAAATTACAATACATATGAAGTGAGATTCAATCTCTCACGTATGTCGCCTATGGAAAGGCACAAATCCAAGATTGGAGCTCCTCTGTAAAGAAGCTACATTGTTTTCCATTGTTTTCCTAATCTTTCCTCCTCTCTAATATACATTCGTAGCCTAGCTCGTGATAATGATCAAGTGCATTTTCCATTTGCTACAAACAATTCATGCTTAGCTGTGTATGCGATCTTGTAGTTGTATTCTAAGAAATAACAATTCATTGTAATATATGTTAGTTTCTGTAACTTAGCAGTTGAGGCACTTGAGCGATTCGGCTACTCAACTATTTGGACATGCAACTCGACCATTCGACTAACTTGGCAACTCGATCACTATGGTGACTCAACTAACTCAACCATTTAGCTAGTTTGACATTCTACTTGTTGGACGCTTTTCCATTTTAGTCCGCTAGAATTTTCCACCGGCTCAAGTACTCATTCAAGTTATCACTTTGCTAGCTTGACACTATGGTAACTAGCTCAGTTACTCATTGAGCTTGAACACCCAGTTAGCTCATCACTTTGTTAGCTTGTACATGGTAACTTAGTCACTCAACCAACTCGACACTTTACAACTCTATTAGTTTAGTATTCAACAACTCAATCAATTCGGTACTCTGCAACTCTATTAGCTCGATACTCAATATTCAGTGACTTAGCCAACTCAGCAATTTTATCAGTTAGGTATTTGATAACTCAATCAACTTCACACTCAACAACTCTGTCGGTCGAGCACTTAGCAACTCAACACTCAATAAATCTAACAATTGAACACTCAATAATTCATCCAATAATTAATCAATTTAGCACTCAATAATTTGATCATTCAATCAACAATGATATCATCAATTTAATGGAGAGATTGAATCTATTTTTAATAATATTTTAAATTTAAATTATCTCTGTGAATCTTCAAAAGAATATTGTCCTACACTTCAATAATGCATTGGCCGAATAATTTTGATCTCCTTTTTCTTTTTCTTTTTTGTTTAAAAATAAAATTTACTCTTTTGTTCTTTTCCTTAATCGTGGGTAAAGTGAACTTAGAATTAAAATACTACATTGCGTAGGGCTCAAAGTGCAATTCATATTTTGTATACCGAAGAATAAATAAAGTAATATACATATCTATATCAATAAAGATTTGGAAGAATAAAGCTCCCAAGTCACTTTAATTAATTTAATATAAATCACAGTAATTTAAGCTTTTTAGTGTTTCCATGGTCCTGATTATGCTCCATCAACGTGAATTTTCCACCTAAATCATTCTCCGCCATCGTCATCTTTCTTAATTCGTATCCGCCGACGGCCGGAGATTGGCAGCATGGCGACGATGATGGCTATGAAGGTCGTGGACTTCGCCTCTCAGTCCATCATGGAAAAGCTAGAGAGGATGCTGGTGGAAGAAGCCGCGTTGCTGGCCGGAGTCGAAGACGATGTACGATACATAGTCGCTGAGCTCAGAAGCATCGACTCTTTCCTAACGGCCATGTCGACGAGGCGCAATCTGGATGATCAAATGCAGAACTGGGTGCAGGAAGTGAGGGAGGTGGCGTACGATGCCGAAGACTCGATCGATGAGTTCCAGTGCCGTCTCCGATCGACGCCCTACGACGAGCGCGGAGTCAAAGGCCTTTTCATGCGCTTCTGTCGCTGCCTGAAGTCATTGAAAGCTCGCCATGGCATCGCTTCGGAGCTCAAGAAATTGAAGGTCGAAGTAGAAGAGATCAGAAAGAGGCACGACCGCTATTCCCACCCAAATGAAGGTTTTACAAGCTCTGGCGCTAGCTTTGACATGTCCGACAGCTACTCCGACCCACGGATCGTCGGCCATTTTGTAGAGGAAGCTCAACTCGTGGGCACCGACGAGAGTAGAGACGAGCTCATCGGGTGGGCCATGGACGAGAACTTTCCCGAGCTCACAGCGATTTCTCTCGTCGGCTTCGGTGGTTTAGGAAAGACGACTTTGGTTAAGACAGTCTACGACGATCCTGTTATCGTCGGAGGCCACTTCCAGTCTCGAGCTTGGATCGCAGTGTCACAAAGATACAGCATCAAAGAGCTTCTCAAGAAGATGATTCGACAAATTTCCGTCAAGGAGCAACAAATCCGAGATGTTGTAGGGTGCCAAGATGCCAGTTTGAACACAGAGCAACTTCTGAACATGATGGACGAGTCACAACTGGTGCAGACAGTCAGAGGCCATCTCCATGGAAAGAGGTATCTGGTCGCTTTTGATGACGTTTGGAGCACTGAAGCATGGGAAAGCTTGAGCGTCGCACTGCCACAAGGTAAAGAAGGAAGTAGGATCATAGTGACCAGCCGAAGTGAAGCAGTGGCAAATGCATGTTGTTCGCGTAATCATCAATTTATATTTAAAATCTCTCCTTTATCACCTGAGCTATCTTGGGAATTGTTCTGTAGAAAAGTATTTGCTGCTCCTGATCACTACGATTCTCCTCCAGAGCTTGAAAACGTCGGCAGAGAAATCGTACAAAAGTGCAACGGACTGCCACTTGCGATTGTGACGGTAGGAGGCCTTCTGGCTTCCAAGCCTGAAAAAGAACTCGAGGAATGGAAAGACTTGCGCGATCACCTTCGTTTGGAGATAGAAACTAATGATATGTTGTCGAAGATCCATCAGATACTAGTTTTGAGTTACAATGACTTGCCTTACCATCTCCAGCCTTGCTTCTTGTTCCTAGGCATCTTCCCTGAGGATTATGAGATTCACCGGAAGCGGCTGATGAGGCGGTGGATTGCCGAAGGGATTGTCACCGGTGTCGGCGGCTTCCCTGCTGAGAAAGTCGCCGAGCGCTGCTTCGACCAGTTGGTGAGTCGTAGCTTGGTGCAGCCGTCAGAATTCGATGATAATGGAGCAGTGAAATCCTGCCGCGTTCACGACATGATGCTCGAGGTCATAATCTCGATATCGAGGAAGCAGAACTTTGTGGTGCTCCTGCACGAGCGCCCCCCGCGACATCAGAAGATAAGACGCTTGTCGTGCCAAGAAGAAAGCAGTGAGTTCGTGCCTGACACCGACCTGTCCCATCTCCGATCCTTCACTGCATTCGGCAAGGATGTACCGCTGAAGGATTACAGAAAGCAGAGGCTGCTGAGGGCAATCGATCTGGAAGGAAGTTGGAACTACGTGTTTGATCTCCACCCCAAGAGCTTCTCCAAGTTATTTCTTTTGAAGTTCTTGTCTCTCAGAGACTCTCCTATATCGGCGTTGCCAGATTCAGTAGGAGATTTGCAGAATCTAGAGTTTTTGGATATAAGAGGAACGTTTATCGAAGAACTACCCGATACCATCGTCAAACTCCGAAAACTGGTCTATCTGCTCGGTGGTTTGAATCGGCAGCATCCTCCGGACATGTTCAAAATTTTCCAATTTTTTACTTGCTTCAAGTTGAAGTTCCCGAAAGGAATAAGAGAGTTGAAAAGACTTCGCAAGTTGGGAATGACATATGCTGACGACGAGCAGTTGCTCCAGGAGATCGGTGAGCTCGCTGAGCTCGAGAAGCTTGCCATCCGTTTCGGCGACGATGATTTAGCAAGCGGAGTGCTGGAAGGGATCAGCGCCCTGCTCTCGAAGCTCAGTGGCAGCCTTCGGTCGCTGACAATTTTTCATGCTGCGTCCGGCGATTTGAAAAGGGCACTCGATGAGGTCGCTTCGCCGCCATTGCTGCTCTGCAAGCTCCAGATAACCGTCGCGCTGGGCGGATTGCCTGCCTGGTTCGCTGCTCTGAAGCAGGTCGTCAAGATAACTCTGTTCGACACGCGGCTGCAGCTCCAGGATCTGCAAGTCCTGAGAAACCTCCACACTCTGGCGAAGTTGGTCCTGGGAGTCGAGTCTTTCGAAAATGACGAAGAGGATTTGATCTTCGATCGGGGAGGGTTGGCGCATCTCAAGTTCCTGGAAATTCAATCGCACTGTGTGAGTTTCGAAGAAGGTGCACTCCCAAGCCTCCAAATTCTCAAACTGGTCGGTTATTTCCCTAATGAATACGGAGTGTACGGCATAGAACATCTGCATGGGCTCAGGGAGATACACGTTCACGCTGGGAATGAAGATCTGGGAGAGATGATCAAGAATATTGCAGTGTACCATTCGACGCGTCCCCAATGTTTTGTGAAAATAGAGAAGCCTCCTTCAGATGGTATATCATGATTTCGCTCAGAGGAAAGCAGAGATCAGGTGTGCACTATATATATATTTGTGCTATTCAACTCGTTCTTTGTTAATCTCTTCCATCGTGCATAGATAATTCTTAATTCTTGCATTTTGCATGCATTTTGAAGCAGTGTGTAATTTCCAAACGTTTGTCTCTTTTTAAATTTGTAGTTAAAACGTTGTTTCTTAATTCTCATATTGTGAATATGAAATGATATTAATTATTTATTCTTTGATAATTTAATTAGGTAATAATTCATTTCGCTTTTTTAAGTATTATTTTAATTCTTAATTTCGAAAATAATTATATAAATATAAATAAATTATTTATCTAATTTATTTGTGCATAAGGAATTTTTAAACAGTCCAATGATAAAATTTATTCATTTTTATTTATAATAAAAGTGTTCATTGATCATCTAGATCCATTGAAACTCAAATTTACAAATAAAATATAAAAATAACTCAAATACTCAAAATTATTATCTAAAAAGAATAATAATATAAAACTTGGACATTATTTAAAACTCGAAATCGATAAACACTTTAAATCTCGCCATCTTTCCTGAACGAGGCCTCCCCTATTCTCTAGTGGCAATTTTATTTAACGAATCTAAATTGAGCTCAATTAGAATAAAGCATAGCCTGCAACTTTTCTTTAAGAGATGATACAACAAAGCTATTTCATTGATACAAAATCTTAGCCAAATGAACCTGTAATTGTGGGGTGGCAGAAGCTATAATAAGAAGAAAGAACAACTTACTACGATGACGTAGTAGTTAAGGTATAATGATATTTATAGAAGTAATATGGATCGATTTCGGAGGAGGTCTAAAGTCTTTTTCTAAATTCAAATGACTTCTACGTATCTTGACCACCATGTCAAGACTAATAGGACTCTCCGTGATTTATCTCCCTCACAATGGTCGTGGGACAGACTGGTGGGGCCGCTAAGTTGACAATTCCAATCTTTTATAGAAGAATAAATATCCCTATGGAGATAACGTGGTGATTAAGACACTACGGTGCTTACAGAAGTGACATGGATCGATTCCGGAAGAGATTTAAAATCGTTTTTTAGATTCAAATGACTCAGATGACCCCACGTGTCAGAGCCACTGGTCAAAATTCATAGGATCCTCGTGATTTATCTCTCTCACAATGATCGTGAGACAGATCAGTGAGAATCGTTAGATTGACCGTTCTAATCTTTACAGAAGAATAAATTAATAAAAAAATTATTGAGACCGTAAAAAACAGAAGGGAAGAGAACCTTTCTCCTCCTTGTCAATGCCCTCGACTAACTCCGGTGATCTCTAGGAATGGCCTCGGTTGGATTTCAGTGACCTTCAATAACTACTATTGTAATGCAAAACGAGTAAAGGAATGGGTAAATAAAATGTTCTTGCTGTGTAACCAAGAACCCTAGAAAACAAGAAAGAAACGAGAAGAGGCGAGGGGGTTGCTCTTGTTGTGAGGAAGAAAAACAACAATTAGGGCTACTGTTGGGGGAGGAGAAGCTTAATTATGTTATGACCAATAGTTGTTGTTGCGGTTGTTGTTGGCTAGAAACATAGCATATAAGATACCGGAAAATAAAATAAAATAAAATAATAGTCCTCGCTAATTAAGAAATTATCTTGTGAAATTTTTTAAGAATTTATAGAAATTTATCCGGATTTAAAAAGGAATTCATATGATCGATTAGGAGGAAGATTAAGGTTGTAATAGGTGATGGGTTAGACTTGAGTTAGCTCAATCAAGTGACCAGCTTTTAAAAGCCTCCCCTGCTCAGATCGCAAACCCGAACCTGATTCCTTCTCCTCAGATCGCGATCTCATTTCTTACTCTGCTCTTCGGACATCAACACTTGTAGTTAGCTTCTCCAACCGATGCAATCGCCACGCATGTGATCGCCGCCACCAAGCCTGGTCGCCGCTTGTTGCGCCGGTGAGTTATTCCTGTTGGGTTTCCTCTTTTCTGGCCGTCGCGTCTCCACCTCACCTCGCTACATCGATCGCTACCATCTCCATCACCGGTGATGCCATTGTTGTCGCCACGGCAGCGAGCTGTCGATCCAAGTATTGTGGTTTGTTTGAGTTAGGTTTCAATCGCTGATTTCCTTTAGATCTTGTTGTGGGTTCTTGTTAGCTTGGATTAGTGTTTGGGCAATGTTTTGGAGCTTGGATTGCTCCGGTGAATAGGGGAGGTGGCTGCCGATGGAGATTTGGGCCGGTAAGCTTTGATTTCCCTTTGCTTTTCATTGGTATTTGTTGCCTTTTGTGGTGTGTCGGTGTGGTTGGGATCTGATGATTTCTATCGATGGATTGTTGAATGGAAGTTGCGATTTGAGTGGTACCGATGGTGAGTGAGTGAGGAAGAAGGTTGCAGCTGAGTTTGGTTGGCTCAGATCGGGGAGATAGGTTTGCTAGCATTGATTCAGTGATGTTGGAGTTATGGATCATGCTTGAGGTAAGGATGGAATCTGATGGTTTATGTCGATGTTGTTGAGATCAGATGAGATCATGGGAAGCTGCGATGGAGTGGTATCTGATTGATGTATGAAGCTGGATCCGAATTGAAATCGGGAGGTAGGTGATTTTGGATGTGGTGATTGTATTGATGCAGTGGTGATGTGTAAATGTTGATGTTCTGTTTCTGCATGGTGTATGGAGTTGTGAAGGGCAGAGAGTGAAGCTGGATGATGGTGATCTTTTGTGAGGAAGCTGTGGGATCAATGGAGAGAGAGGTTGGTCGGTGTGAATCGACCAAGGATGAATGTGGATCGGGGTCATGAAGGGTGTGTACTTGAGGTTGTTAACTCGTGTTCGCGGAAAGGACGGAAATATAGAAACGACATAGTAATTAAGTTGTGTATTTGTCGAATACTTGTACTTAATCATAGTTTGTCATTATGTGCAGGTTTGGGATACGAAGTAAGTCTACGCTCGTGAGGATTTCTATTACGAGCTTCGTATCAGGTGGGTAATATCTACCCTGGTCAAGTAGTTTAACTGATTCCAATGCATGAATTTGCACTTATGATAATACCTTTGATCTTAAATCCATTCTTATTTAATCATATGCTTGTACTTAGCCTTGACCTTTCAGATATATTACTGTTAATTCATCGTTCATTTATCACGGATATGAACTACAAACCCTATTGTGTGTTAGCTAATGAACGTTCAGTTAAGTACATGTGGTTAAGGTTACCTTTGTGACCTCAGATTGGGTTACCATGTTACATCACTAGGGTTAGGTGATGAATTATATTATGGAGTCGATTGTTGTATCATACACATATTAGTTGTGCATCTATGGTGGATCTGATCATCTGTGCATAGATAAGTATGTGGTTGTCAGTATATGGTTATGGATTGGAGGTCCTAGCGTGGGTGTATGTTCGTTATGGATCATGTGTCTGTGTATGGTTATATGTATTGTTGATAGTGTCTTGCTACGGACTGAAGATCCTAGCATGGTTGATTGTCGATAGTATGTCACTACGGACTAGAGATCCTAGCGTGGTTGACTGTCAATTATGTATGACTCTCTGTGTGATAGATGTTGGTGCAATCGGCCCAGGTCACGATTGACCAGGACTCGAGTTTGACTCGAGTGATGTTTTGATGTTTGACAAAGTAGTTTGACAAAGTATGATTGACATAGGATTGACATTGATGTTGGACATTGATGTCGGTTAATATGTTGGGGAGATTGTTTATACAATTGACCCAGGTTATAATTGACCAGACTCGAGTTTGACTCGAGGGAGACTTTGATGGTTGACTAGGGTTGACCATGTGTTTATGGGAAAGTCCAAGCATGGGTCTTGGCAAGGTAAAGTCCAAGTCATGGGTACTTGGCATGGAAAGTCCAAGTGGGACACTTGGCATTTGAGAAAGTCCAAGTCATGGGTACTTGGCATTTGGGAAAGTCCAAGCATGGGTCTTGGCATGGAAAGTCCAACATGGGTTGGCAAGGGAAAGTCCAAGCTTGAGTCTTGGCATTTGGAAGTCCAAGGGGATTGATATTGGCGGCGTAAAGTCCAAGCGGAGTCTTGGCGGCGTAAGTCCAATGTGCCTTGACTGTGTAGACACCGTTAGCATGACATAGCCGATGGAAGCACCTGGAAGCTAGTGCGATGGATGAACAAGTCATGAATGACTTGGAGGGATCCGAGAGGCGTGAGGCTGATGGAGGTGGCTAGAAGGCTTAGGTCTAGGCTAAGGGTGGTCTAGCAAGTATGGGGGCACCATACTTGGGTTAAAACCTCATTCTTGAGGTTGGCGATGACCGACATTATGGCGGTTCGATCACGAGTCGTTGAGTTTGAAACTTTTGAGAGCTTTAGGCTCTCGCAATCGACTACTCATGGGGGCGATCGATCGATGTCGGCAATGACCGCTAAGGATGGCCGATCGCCATCAGTGTCGAGCAGAACGCTCGTCCGTGGCCGATCGATCGACTACGAGCGTTAGCGATCGCTAAGAGATCCGCTGAGTTTTTCCAAAGATGGATCGATCCGTTGTCTCACGACAACGATGGCATCATCGGCCCGAGGGACTTATGGCGTCTGATCGAAGCGGAATCCATCGGCGACGTAGGTTATAAAGGCAGCTCGGAAGGAGGGTTTTTGCAGCGATTTCTTGGACATTTTTGAGGCGATTTGCTGCTGCAAATCAGGGTCTTCAACCACGATTCAAGCGATCAACAAGCAAGCGATCTAAAGAGTTTTTGTAAAGTGTTCTTTACTTCTCTTGTTGTATTTCCTATTATATTTGCTTGTTGTATTTAGATTATTGTTGTAATCTTATTGTAAGAGGTTTCTCCACCTCCGACTTGTGTCGAGAAGGAGTTATTTGATAGTGGTGTGTGTTTGGCATCGCTAGGGCTCGTTTGAGCCCGATCCGTGGAGTAGGAACCGTTACGGTTCCGAACCACGTTATATCCTTGCGTTTGTGTGATTGTATTTCATGTATTGCTTTTATTATTATTATTCCGCTGCGCTAACACGAATTGTAGACAAGCACGCGAACGAATTCCATCTACGTACGGGTCACCCGCTATTCACCCCCCCCCTCTAGAGGCGTCGAATTCCCAACAAGTGGTATCAGAGCCAGATTGCTCTTCAACGGATTAACAACCGGGAGCAAGACGCTAGAGGGTAAAAGATGGAAGTCCAAGATCAATTAGGATGGGACATCAACACACCGGTCCCTTATTCACTCTATGGACGAGAAGGTTTCAATTCTTGGAAGGCGAGAATTGAAGATTTTTTGATGATGAGAGACCTTGAGGAATGGTCCGCCTTGATGGAAGGATTTGAATATCCTAAGGGACCAAAGGGAGGGTTTCTCAAGAAGAAGAAATGGAGTGAGGAGCAACTCCGGCAATTCGAGAAAAACAAGAAGGTAATCAAATTCATTTTTGATTTAATTCCAAATGAATTCTTGTGTAGCCTAGGTGAATGCATGGATGCTAAGGAGCTATGGAGCGATTTGGCAAAGCTCCATGAAAGCCCATCAATGGTCCAAGAGGAAGAGACCGAAGAGGCTAATGCATCATCCTCACAAGGAAGTGAGGACTTGGAGGTTGAGAGATCATCAACATCCAAAGAGGAAGAGGAAGTAGAATCGGAAGTTGATAGGGAGTCAATTTCCGGGTTGGTGGAGGAAGTGGAAGAAGCATCCACCTCAAGGATTGAGGGGGAGGAGATAACTTTCACACCGGAACATCAAGAAGAAGCCCAAAGTCCAATTCCGGTCTCCATTACCCTAGGTAACTCAAACACTCAAGGTTCAAATAAAATTCATATCATTTGTTTTGAGTGTAGGGAATCCGGACACTACAAGAGTAAGTGTCCAAAAAGGGTCAAGAAGGCTCAACCGGTTCAAAAGGTCAAGGATGCCGGTTCCCCAACACCTAAAGGCAAGGAGCACATCATATGCTTCAAGTGCAATTCAAAAGGACATTATAGGAATCAATGTCCTAGGGGGAGCAAGAAGACTAAAAATGGAGCATCATATGTAGGGGGAGCTAAGGCAAACCCTAGGGTAACTTCTAATTTTGCTCTTTCTTCAATTTATAAGCAAAAGCATGCTAGGGATTTTAATTCTCTTGCAATTCACCATGAAAAGCATGCTAGAGATAAATATATTTGTTTAGGAGCTAAAAGCGTTAACTTCAAAAGTAAGAAGAAATTTGGGACTAATGTCCCTAAAAACAATTTATCTAAGGACAAACCTAGGTCAAATAACTCTAAGAAAATTTTACCTAAGGAGACCATTAGAAAGGTGCAAGAGCACCTAGGTGTTAATCCTAAATGGACTAGGCATATGCCTAGAAAGTCCCATGCTCAAGAATTTAATCAAAAATCAATTGGGCAATTAGAGATCGAAAATCAACCCTTGAGGTCAAGGCTTGAAAAACTTGAGAAGACCCTTAGGAACATACAAAATCAATTTCAAGGGTCTAATGGTCAAACTTCTAGGTCCAAAAGTCAAAGTCAACAAGTAGAACCTAAGAAACAAAAGTCATCCAAGGGCAAACCTAAGCCCAAGGAAACCTATCACAATGTTCCATTTGATTATGGAACTAAACCTAGGAAGACCAAGGTCAATAGGGAAGTCATCCCTAGAGTTGACCAAAGGGTATGCCTAGTGGCTAGGGTTTCTAGGAAACCTAGGATGGCCACTAAGAAGGTTATTAGGGAGGCAATCCCTAAAGTTAATCATGGCAAGACCCAAATGACCAAGGCTAACAAGTCTAGGAGAGTCATTAGGAGGGTATCTAGGGAGGTTATCCCTAAGGAATACCTAGTTAACCCAAGGAGCTCAAATCGGTTTTGGGTTCCTAAGAGCGTGATTGATTCACGCTAGGTGGGTTTAGGGTGTGCCAACCTTGATTGGATGGGTAGTTAACCTAACCATGGCAAAGGTGGCACTTTAGGATATTTTCAAGGTTATGGTTACCTTGGAAATAGTTTTTGATTTTAATTCTAAAAGACTTTAGGATGTGCCAATATTAATTATGAAGTTTGATAAAATGATCATTTTGGCACAATTTAAGTTTAGTGGTTAGTGTGCCATTTTGGGTTTTTGGCACACTAGGGAGAAAAGTAGAAATATGGCAAAATGTGATTAATTATATCAAATGACAAGTAATATTAAAATTTAGGTATTGCTATACCTATCTATTTTATATGTCATGCTTTGATTGCCATATAACATGCCATGACATCATGTTTATTCTAATCTTTTAAAATATCATGATCATGTTTTAGAATTAAGGATTAATGTCATGTGTTTTTAAAAGTTCATTTTATGCCATGACATCATAATTATGAGCATATACTTATTTATATCTTCATTAATGTCATAATCATTCATGCATTTGATTAAAATTGAGTTAAGGACTTTGGCATGACTTGGAGTCCCATTCATAAGGGAATCAAGTAGAGTTGCCTTAGAAAAATGCATGAAATCCTAGATTAAGGTAACCAAAACCCACATCTCACATCCAATTGACATGTATGTGTATTTATACACCCTAGATACATGTGAGATGCTAGGATATGAGTTGAGTTCAAGGTGCATAGTTTTTGCATCTAGATGGACTATAACTCATCTAATTTCATTAGTGGATCATTGGGAAAGCTTGTGTACAAGTCATGCGCATAGAGCCCAAGGAATATGATCCAAAATAAGGTTTTGAAAACATTTTAAAATCATTTTGAAAAACCTTGGTGAAGTCTATCTTTTGATAGCAATCACTATTGATGAAGTTGATAAAAAATAGGGCCAAAACATTGAAAATTTCAATGGTTTTGAGTTTTGTATCAAACTCACTATTTTATGGGTAAAATAATTTTCAAATATTTTTCACCCATTGTGTGTGTCATAAGTATTATACGTATGAATTTTCACGATTTTTCGAATTACGTATAATTATTTATGAATTTCCAAAATTCATTGTGAAAATCGAGATTTTTTATCGATCAATGTGGCGATCGGTGATAATGTGTAATGATCGAGTCGTCGATTCATGTCGATTTCTGATTTCGGGTTAACAAGGTCTGTTTAGCCCATGTTCAGCTATGGAAAAGGTTCCTAATCACTCATAACCCTAGGATATGCCTTAGAAAGCATTATAAAGGATGAAAATCCATTGGATATGGATTAGGAGATGTGTTAGGTCAAAGTATCAAATTTAGGGTGAGTGAAAGTTCTATGTTGAACTTAGAACCTTAATTTTGATGGTTTAGAGTTCCTATTGGCTTAGGGGCTTCCCAAGGACATTGTTGGTGCAATGGTCAAGGGGGAGCAAGCCTTTAGGGGGAGTTATCCATCTTGAAATGATGGATGTGTTTTTCTCCTTGAAGAGGAGAAGTTATTGGGAGAGTATCATCAATTGGGAAAATTGATGGGTTTTTTATACCCAATTTGGAAATTGGGAGAATGAATAGGATTGCCTCTCTTGAGTGATATGGGACTTATCACTAGGACGATGGTAGGCATCCTAGATATTTTTAGGTCGAAAAAGGGGGAGATTGTAAGATCTCATTGGGACATGAGACATTGACCTCCTTGGAGAGATAACCTTTTTGATGTTAGTCAAAAAGGGGGAGAATGTTTGGGGGAGAACATTTGATTTACATTTTCACTTGAATGTTTGGGGGAGAACATTTGGTGAGTGTTTATCAATTTGGGATAATTGGTGAGTGATTTGAGTTAGTGCTCTAACTCGTGATTTGATTGGTTTTTGTCAAACATCAAAAAGGGGGAGATTGTTGGTGCAATCGGCCCAGGTCACGATTGACCAGGACTCGAGTTTGACTCGAGTGATGTTTTGATGTTTGACAAAGTAGTTTGACAAAGTATGATTGACATTGATGTTGGACATTGATGTCGGTTAATATGTTGGGGAGATTGTTTATACAATTGACCCAGGTTATAATTGACCAGACTCGAGTTTGACTCGAGGGAGACTTTGATGGTTGACTAGGGTTGACCATGTGTTTATGGGAAAGTCCAAGCATGGGTCTTGACAAGGTAAAGTCCAAGTCATGAGTACTTGGCATGGAAAGTCCAAGTGGGACACTTGGCATTTGGGAAAGTCCAAGTGGGACACTTGGCATTTGGGAAAGTCCAAGTCATGGGTACTTGGCATTTGGGAAAGTCCAAGCATGGGTCTTGGCATGGAAAGTCCAACATGGGTCGGCAAGGGAAAGTCCAAGCTTGAGTCTTGGCATTTGGAAGTCCAAGGGGATTGATATTGGCGGCGTAAAGTCTAAGCGGAGTCTTGGCGGCGTAAGTCCAATGTGCCTTGACTGTGTAGACACCGTTAGCATGACATAGCCGATGGAAGCACCTGGAAGCTAGCGCGATGGATGAACAAGTCATGGATGACTTGGAGGGATCCGAGAGGCGTGAGGCTGATGGAGGTGGCTAGAAGGCTTAGGTCTAGGCTAAGGGTGGTCTGGCAAGTATGGGGGCACCATACTTGGGTTAAAACCTCATTCTTGAGGTTGGCGATCGGCCCGACATTATGGCGGTTCATTGCCGCCGGAGTCGACTTGAGTTCGAGCGTTTGAGAGCTTTAGGGCTCGCAATGACTACTCATGAAGCGATCGATGTCGACGGCAATGACCTAAGGATGGCGATCATTGCCCGGTCGAGTGTCGAGCAGAATGCTCCGTGAGCCATCGGGCAATCGACTACGAGCGTTGGCGCCGATCGCGCCAATGTTGGCGATCGCGCCAAGAGATCCGTTGGAGTTTTTCCAGCGTGGATCGATCCGTTGTCTCACGACAACAGTGGCATCAGCCGACTGGGGACTTATGGCAGTCGACTGATAGGCGGAAATCCAGCCCGACGTAGGTTATAAAGGCAGCTCGGTAGGAGGGTTTTTGCAGCGATTTCTTGGACGTTTTTGAGGCGATTTGCTGCTGCAAATCAGGGTCTTCAACCACGATTCAAGCGATCAACAAGCAAGCGATCTAAAGAGTTTTTGTAAAGTGTTCTTTACTTCTCTTGTTGTATTTCCTATTATATTTGCTTGTTGTATTTAGATTATTGTTGTAATCTTATTGTAAGAGGTTTCTCCACCTCCGACTTGTGTCGAGAAGGAGTTATTTGATAGTGGTGTGTGTTTGACATCGCTAGGGCTCGTTTGAGCCCGATCCGTGGAGTAGGAACCGTTACGGTTCCGAACCACGTTATATCCTTGCGTTTGTGTGATTGTATTTCGTGTATTGCTTTTATTATTATTATTCCGCTGCGCTAACACGAATTGTAGACAAGCACGCGAACGAATTCCATCTACGTACGGGTCACCCGCTATTCACCCCCCCCTCTAGCGGCGTCGAATTCCCAACAATAGAGAGAGAGTCTTATGGATTAGTAGTCCTTGCATAGTTGACTTTTGGTTGACTAGGACTCTCCGTGGGATAGGGAGTATTGCGGGGATATGTGTGTGGAGCTATGCATCATTACATTGCATGCATGCTGTTGACTGGGTCTCCCTTGTAATTGAGACGGGTCGTCAGTCATCCTGCCTCTCCGACCACTCAGGGTAGTGGTAGCAGGGTTGAGTGCAGAGCATTGGATGTGCCGCGCTCGACGACTATAAACGGTGGTAGCTGGAGATGCACACTTGGACACTGTGCAGAGTGGTAGTTAGCGCACTCGCCCACTATAGACGATGGTTGCGTGATGTGCAGTTGTCCTGTGTTCGGTACTCGTCTACTCATGGGTAGTGATGGTGCGGCTTGCAACAGGGACCCTCGTGGGGTAGCATATAGCTCTATGTCGGCTAGCTACTATTCATACTACCCAACTCGGTCATTCGAGAGCAGTGGTAGCTGGAGTCGGAATAGTTGTCATGTCGTGCCACCTAGGCCATACTGGAATCGTGGTTGGATGAGTCCGCAGACATGGTCATGCATATGTATTGCTGAGATATGTATATATATATGCATGTATTTGATATATATTTTACATATGCCTATGAGATGCTGCATTTGGTTGAGCTATGATTGTTGCATTTGCTTGTACATCATGTTACATGTCATTTGCTTATTTTATATTGCTGTGTGTGTTGAGCATGAGGTATGTGTTGGTTCAGACTGTTGTATGTTATATGGGTTATGTTGTATACCTGTTCAAGATGATATAACTTATGTTGTTGTAGACCGTCAGGTATGTTGATACTTTATATTACTTTATGTTAAGTTGATCAGTTTAGTATGTGCATTAAGCATGACTGTACTGGTAGTTAGTTGTTATTATATTTAGGACGGTATGTCTGTTGAACTCATTTTGTATACCTGTAAATCTTTACATGTATACTTGTAGAGTTTTATATCTTTATATATCATTCATCTACTTTCTAAATATTACCCCTAAGTTTATACTCACCACCACGTATCCTAGGTTTCTTACCTCCTAGGTCACAGGTAAAAGATTCCTTAGATGTTCGGAGCTCCGTCAGCTGATCCAATCTCACACCGAATGGTTATATGTTTATTCCGTTTTAGTGTATTCTGTTGGATTATTAGATTTGAGATTTTATCCTACATTGTTCCTTATTTATAGTATACGGATGTATTGTATGTATTTGATCTTTAATATGATTCTTGTTGTGTCAAAGCCCGAAGTATATAATTGAGTCATTGTATCTTTATTATTTGTCAGTATATTCCGTTGTGCTTTATGGATTATATCCATATATAAATTATGTAGTTCTGGCCAAAAGACTTTGTATCAATAGAATATTGTATTATATATAAAAGAGATATTGTCCATTTATTTTTGACTCAGTATATTCTCGGAACGTGATAGAACAATAAAGAGATGTTCTGAGAGGACAGCAAGTTACACTCTTGTTGCTAGATTCAAGAAAATAGAGATAAACAGATTAGGGAGGAGAAAGAACCCAAAAAAAAAAAAAGTGTTGAGCATGCATATGACGGCGACAATGAGTTACATACATGGGAGAGGGGAAAAGAAAAGGGAAGAGAAATTTTTTTTAATACTTAACGGTCAATGCTATGAAAATGGCATTCGGTAAGACCTGATCCGAACCAAGTCTGACTCGGATTTGACCAGAATTCGTAATCTGGTCAAAGAATTAGTTATCCGTGGACTCGGATTAACAGGTCGAAATCATAATTGATCTGTAGAACTATTGAACTGGCAGTACATTTTACTGATTCAATTTTTTTTAACGGTTGGAATCGATAGTTCTAACGACAAAATTATTTATAAGATTGTGTAAAAATTAAGTTAAATCGAATAAATCGATCAAATTTACTGATTGTTGATGGCTAGAAACAGACCATCAAGGACATGTTTTTGTTGCTGGGAGAGGGCAGGAAGTTGCGCCCTTGGATTCTGGAAAACAGAGAGAAGGAGATTAGGGAAGAGAAAGAAAAAGGAAATAGGAAAGAAAGATGAGGTGTCGGGCGTGTGTACGTTGATAAAGATTCGATTAGATTTGATCTCGGCCGGATCCGATTTAGAGTCAGTTCCGATTCGTAATCGGATTAATAGATCGATTATACCTTGATCTAGATTAACTAGCTGAAACCGTAACTGATTCATCTGGAAATGATTCAAACAAAAATAAAAATAAAAAGAAAGTTGAACAGGCAGTTTGGTTCGAACAGTCGGTTTAAAGAGTATTAATCCGTTGACTCAATTAAGAGACTGGATCAAATTTGGATTGGATTCGGTTCAGGATCAACATTAATCATGCACTACATTTGAACTGTATACTGTGTTGATTAACTGCTCCTGTTAACCCGGCTAAGGGTCCGAGCTAAGTTCAGATCAGACTCAGCTCCAGGTCAGATTTTATCATGCACTATTTTATCATGCTTCTATATTTTAGCATCCGTTATTGCACTACGAATGAGAATGCATAGTAATTACATCCGATATTGCTCGGTCTTGTCGATAAGAAGCATGATTCCGACCACGATCCGATCGAAATTCGGCGACGGTCCGTCCGGAATTCGGTGACGATCCGGTGGGCATCGAAATCCAACCGGATCGCAGTCGGATTTAGACCAAATCATTGTCGGAAAATGGTTTGCGGTGGATTGGCCGATGTGATCGGTCGACGGCAATAATCGCGTGATACGATCGGAATCGACCAAAACAAGAGCGATTGTGGTCGCCATGGTATGCGCCTTTATGAATGGCAGCGACCATTTCCGACCGTAATCCGGCCGGATGTTGACCATAATCCGATCGAACTTCAATGTCGATCGGATCGTGGGCGGACATCGACGAATTGTGACTGTTGGCAGGCGAGATGTACGGTGGAGGAAACACTATACATTTTCATTCACTGTGTAATTGTGATCAATCGGACGACGAAAAAATTATCGCTCACGAATCACACAGCGAACGACGCTCATGATATCAAACTTTTATATATATATATATTAAAAGAATGTTGTAGTATATAGCAAAAGGTAGTGATCTCGATCTTGATAACGACGAAAAAAGACAAATTATGGACGAACAAACTCTCTAACATGATGATTATTTTATCGAGGAAAGAGAGATTTTAGGCAGCATTGGATAGAGAGAAAATTTTTCATTTTTTGTTTTCTATTTTTTTTTAGAAAATAAAAAAAATAATTTTTTAGTGTTTTTTTAATTTTTCAGAAAATATTTTTTATTTTTTGAAAAACGAAAATGAAAACAGAAAATGATTTTCTAGAGTTTTTCAATTTTTCAAAAAATATTCCTTTATGTTCTAGAAAACATAGATGAAAAACGCAAACCAAATATGATTTTTCGTTTTCTCAGAAAATAAAAATAAAAAATAAAAAAATTTCTCACTATCAAACACTACTTTAATCTCTTTCGAAATCGAATCTCGTATCATTTATAGTAATCCTTCGCTATTCTGGCAATCAGGTTATCTGGATGGGAAAAAAAAGAAAAAAGAAATGTAGTATAACGATATGTGTTGATGTGTTAGATTTTCTTAAAGGAAGCATGTAAAAGTTGGTTTTTTTATAAGATGATGAGAATTTTGTGTATTTGTGTCTGGTTTTTCATATTTAACCTATCTTCTATCTTCAATATTTGAAAGAGGTTAAACTGTACCTATTGAATTTTATGTCCAAAATTCGCGCGGGGCCAGGGGATTGAATCAGCAGGCAATCGTTGACTATCTCAGTCAACAATTTGACAAGCAATAAGGATGAGAGATTAAGCTTAACTAAACCTAAACTTTAGTCAAGTCAGTAAGCTATATATGCCTGCTAAGCAAAGCAATGCCATGGAGTTAAACCAAATTTGATCATGATAAAGATGAAAAGGAAAGCCGATAATTTTAGTACTGGCCGGGGGATCCATTAGTTGACAAATCCGGCGTGTGTCACAAACAATATTTAATGCTGAAAACGTTCGTATTTACGTGATTGGACCTGCAACTGTTATATATTTAACTCGCTTCAAGTTTATTTAATTAAGTTGAGACAGTATCGTAGAGAATTAAGTTACCAGCGTAGAAAGATCAATATAATTATTTTCACTCAGATAAAAGATTTAGTACTTATTATTAGCGGTTACTGTTGCAAGATTCGTTGGATTCGTAGAAAGATCTATATAAGTATTTTGATCTTTCAAAGAGATAATTATCTAAATTTTCACTTTTTATCTCCCAAATCTGTATATCTTTGCATAAACAGTCATTTCCTCTTCCAACTCCATCCACCTCGCCAAACGGAGATTGACAGTATGGCGACGATGATAGCTACGATGGCTGTGGACTTCGCCTCTCAGTTCATCATGGAAAAGCTAGAGAGGATGCTAGCGGAAGAAGCCGCGTTGCTGGCTGGAGTCGAAGATGATGTCCGATACATAGTAGCTGAACTCAGAAGCATCACCTCTTTCTTGAAGGACATGTCGACCAAGCAGAATCTGGATGATCGACAGCAGAACTGGGTGCGGGAAGTGAAAGAGGCGGCTTACGACGCCGAAGACTTGATCCACGAGTTCAACTGCCGTCTCCGAACACCCTATGACGGGCACGGAGTCAAAGGCTTTTTCAAGCACTTCCTTCGGGGCATAAAATCACTGAAAGCTCGCCATGGCATCGCTTCGGAGCTCAAGAAATGGAAGGTTCAAGTAAAAGCTATCAAAAAGAGGCACGATCGGTATTCCCACCCAAATGAAGCTTTTACAAGCTCTGGCATCACCACCAGCTGGGATATGGTCGACAGCTACTCCGACCCACGGACCATCGGCCATTTTTTTGAGGAGGCTCAACTCGTGGGAATCAACCAGAGTAGAGATAAGCTCATCGGGTGGGTGATGGACAACAACTGTCTCGAGCTTACCGCGATTTCTCTCGTCGGTTTCGGTGGTTTAGGAAAAACAACTTTGGCTAAGACAGTCTATCACGCTTCTGATATCGTTGGAGGTCACTTCCAATGTCGAGCTTGGATCGCAGTGTCACAAAGATACAACATCAGAGAGCTTCTAAAAAAGATTATTCTACAAATTTCAGTCGAGGAGCAAGAAATCGGGGATGTCCTAGGGCGCCAAGAAGCCAGTTTGAAGAGAGAGCAACTTCTGAACACGATGAACGAGTCACAACTGGTGCAGACAGTCATAGACCATCTCCGTGGCAAAAGATATTTGCTTGTTTTTGATGACGTTTGGAGAACTGAAGCATGGGAAAGCTTGCGCATCGCATTGCCACCGGGTAGAGACGGAAGTAGGGTCATAGTGACGACCCGCAGTGAGGAAGTGGCAAATACAAGTTGTTGTCGTAATCGTCAATTTATATTTAAAGTCTTTCCTTTATCACCTGAGCAATCTTGGGAGTTATTCTGTAGAAAAGTATTTGGAGAGCCGGACTACAGTTGTCCTCCAGAGTTAGAAAATGTTGGCACAGAAATCTTGCAAAAATGCAACGGACTGCCACTTGCCATCGTGACGATCGGAGGTCTTCTGGCTTCCAAGCCTGATAAAAAACTTGAGGATTGGAAAGACTTACGCGACCACCTTCGTTTGGAGATACAAACTAATGATATGCTGTCGAAGATCAATCAGATACTTCTTTTGAGTTACAATGACTTGCCTTATTATCTGAAGCCTTGCTTCTTGTCCTTAGGCATCTTCCCTGAGGATTATGAGATTCGTCGGAAGCGCCTGATGAGACTGTGGATTGCCGAAGGGATTGTGAGTGGCGTCGGTGGCTTCCTCGCTGAGAAAGCCGCCGAGCGCTGCTTCAACCAGTTGGTGAATCGTAGCTTGGTGCAGCCGTCAGAATTTGATGAATTTGGGAAAGTGAAATCCTGCCGGATCCATGACATGGTGCTCGAACTGATAGTCTCGATATCGAAGGAGGAGAACTTTGTGGTGCTACTGAATGAGCAGCCCATGGTTTTGTCGCAACATCAGAAGATAAGACGCTTATCGTGGCATGGAGACAGCAGTGGACCAGTGCCTGACAATGATCTGTGTCACCTCCGATCCTTCACTGCATTCTGTGAGGATGTACCCCCGAAGGCTTATACAAAGCAAAGGCTGCTGAGGATAGTTGATCTGAATGGATGTTGGAGGTTGCATTCTGTCGGCCTCAAGACCTTTCCCAAGTTGTTTCTTCTGAAGTATTTGTCTCTGAGGAATACCAGAATATCTGCATTGCCAAAATCAATAGGAGATTTGCAGAATCTAGAATTTTTGGATATAAGAGAAACTTTTATTCGTAAACTACCCAATGCAATCTTCAAACTCCAAAACCTGGTCCATCTGCTCGCTGGTAATTATTTTAAATTTTCTTATTTTGTGGAATTCCTCCCTGTTGAGTTGAAGGTATCGAAAGGAATAAGAAATTTGAAAGAACTTCGCACGTTTGGAATGGTATGTGCTGGTAATGTTCAGTTGCTAACGAAGATTGGTGAGCTTGTCAAGCTTGAGAAGCTTGGCGTCGAATTTCGCTCTGATTCAGCACACAGAAGGGTGGTGGAGGAGATTGGCGCCCTGCTCTCTAAGCTCAATGATAGCCTCCGATCTCTAAAAATTCAAGCTCGGAGAAGCATTATGACGAACGCACTCAATGAGGTAGCTTCGCCGCCATTGCAGCTTTGCAAGTTAGGGATAAATGCCGCCCTTGGCAGATTGCCTGCTTGGTTTGCATCACTGACGCAGGTTGTCAAGATAACTCTGTCCCACACACAACTGCAGCTCCAGGATGTGCAAGTCTTGAGAAATCTTAACGCTTTGGTCAAGCTGGTCCTTGGATATAATTCATTCGTTAATTATGATGAGGATTTGGTCTTCGATCAGGGCGGGTTCGCACATCTTAAAATCCTGGTAATCGAGATGCACAATGTGAGTTTCGAAGAAGGTGCCGTCCAAAGTCTCGAAATTCTTAAACTGTCCAGTTTGCTTGGGAATAGATATAGCATCAATGGCGTAGAGCATCTGCATGGGCTGAAGGAGGTTCACATTCATGCTGAGGACGAAGGTATGATAGAGATGGTCAAAAATATTGCAGCAAACCATTCAAAACGTCCCAAATGTTTGGCGAAAGCATCCTCTCTTGTTCGTGGCCTATGATTTGATTCAAGAGGAAGCAGAGCTGCTTTCCGTCAATACAATGCAAAGATAGACTTTATTAAGAGATGTGGTGTGTATTCTAGTTTTGCTATTCAAATTATCCTTTGCCAATTTCTTCCACTATGCGTTTGTATTTCTGAAGCAGTTTGTAATTGTCAGATATTGATAAATTGCTATTCAAAATAAGAGTGTTTATATGATTTGGGAGAATATCATTGTACAATACAACTGATATGTACCATTTTATTAGGCAAGTAGTTTGTGAAAACTCAAGCGTAACATTCTCCAGCCATCCCTCCAATGAATTCATAATATTGAGCGTAAACATGGTCAATTAGAATAAAGCATGGCCTGCCACTTTTCTTTAAGAGATGAAACAACAAAGCTATTTCATTGACACAAAATCTTAGCCAAATGAACCTTTAATAAGAAGAAAGAACAACTTGCTGCTTACTTGAGAATAAATTAATAAAATCCTTACAGGAATGACGACGTAATGGCTAAAGCACGGCGAAATTTACAGAAGTGATATGAATTAATTTCAAAGAAGATCTGATTTTTTTTTTCAGATTTTCGATGATCCCTACGTATCTTTGTCATCACATTAAAATTCATATAGCTCATCTGTTATTTATCTCCCTCACAATAATCTTGAGACCAGCCAATCTTTTACTGTTGCAGAGAATAAAATAATAAAAAAATGGCTGAGACAATAAAAAACATGAGGGAAGAGAACCTTTCTCCTCCTTGTCAATGCCCTCGACTAACTCCGGTGATCTCTAGCAATGACCTCGGTTGGATTTCAGTGACAAGCTTCAATAACTACTATTGTAATGCAAAGCGAGTAAAGGAATGGATAAATAAAATGTTCTTTCTATGTAACCAAGAACCCTAGAAAACAAGAAAGAAACGATCGAGAAAAGGAAGAAGAGGCGAGGGGTTGCTCTTGTTGTGAGGATCGGAAGAAAAACAACAATTCGGGCTACTGTTGGAGGAGGAGAAGCTTAATTATGTTATGACCAGTTGTTGCTGCGGTTGTTGTTGGCCTGAAACAGAGCAATAAAGAGATGTTCTTGTTGTTGGGAGACGGCAGCAAGTTACACTCTTGTTGCTAGATTCAACGAAATAGAGAGAAGCAGATTAGAGAGGAGAAAGAACAAGAAAGAGGAAGTGTTGAGCATGCGTATGGCGGCGACAATGAGTTACATACATGAGAGAGGGGGAAAATAAAAGGGAAGAGGATTTTTTTTATTAATACTCAACGGTCAATGCTATGCACATGGCATTCGATAAGACCTGACCCGAGCCGAGTCTGGCTCGGATTTGACCTGAATTCGTAATCCGGTAAACGGATTAGTTATCCGTGGACTCGGATTAACAAATCGAAATGATCTGTAGAACCATTGAACTGATAGTTCGTTTTATCGATTCAATTTTTTTGTGAACGGTTAAAATGGACTATTCTATCAACAAAATTATTTATTTTTTACTTTTCAATAATAGAAATTAAAGGTGTGTAAAAATTAAGTTAAATCGAACTAACCGATTAAATTTGAAAGTTCGATTCTATTTATTCAAAAATTAAATTTTTATTTTTAAAAATTTTTATTTTTTTAAATTAATTTGATTCGATTTCGATTCTTAAATTAAAAAATCAATTTAATCGGTAAAATAGAATTAAACGTCATTAGTTGAATGACACCGTAACAATCGACTGTATTGTAGCGTCGCTATTATGAAATAACGATTTATATATCGATCAATTGTTACTATAACAAACAGTCGACTGGTACACATTCTATTGGTAATATTAATCAACTAATATTGAAAAATTATTTTTTTTTTTTTCAATTTTTGATTAAATTAATCGATTTGTTATTAGTTTGATTGGTTCAATTTTATTGAAAATTTCGATTGGTTCGATTTTATAAAAAAAAATCGATCTAATCGATTCGGTTAATAACCGATTGTATAATCTTAGTGAAGATTATTTGATTATTTTTTATCAATAACTACGATTTATTGACCAATACTAAAATTTTATATATAAATGCTGATTTCATTATTTTCCTATCAATTTTTTTATTTTTTTTAATTTTGAAATCTCAATCATTTCCGATTTCTATCATTTTTTTTTATTTTTTTAAATTTTGAAATCTCAATCACTTCCAGTTTGATTATATGATTATAATGGAAAGAAATTATCTCATTTTCAAAAGAATAAAGAAATGACTACTCTGAATATTGATTTTGAGCTAGAAGACGTTCAATTTATCGATAATAAATTAAAATAATTTATCAATGCGTAGATAACTTAAATAAATATAAGTCCTTTTATAAAAAATATATATTTTAAAATTATTTAAATAAATAATAATAAATTTTGAATCATATTGAATGGTAAATTGAATTGTAGATCAGCAATTTTGAATGGTAAACAATAATCATATTAGATGATTAAGATTAAAGATTCATCTTTTATCATCCATCAAATAGAACCATTTATTCCGAAACATGATTCGATGATGTAACAACAATTCAAAGGACGATTGCCCACTTGATGTGCATCCTGAACGGGTTGTTAAATTCAACATGTTTCTATGAGGATGGCGTGGTGGCTAAAACATGACGAAGTTTACGGATAAAATAAGAATCGATTTTGGAGGAGATCTAAAGTTTTTTTCTGAATTTAGATGACCTCCACGTGTCTTGGTTATCACGTCAAGACTCATAGGGTTCTCCGTAATTTATTTTTCTCACAATAATCGTGGAACAGATCGATAGAGACCGTTAGGTCGATGGAGACCGTTAGATCGACGGATTTCAACTTTTTACGGATTGTTAAATTCTTTAGTTCGTGAGAAAAATTAAAATCAAATTGAAATATTTTGGCTATCGGATTCGATTGGGTTTCGGGTAGCCTCACTTCACCTGTAATCTTTTATAGTTAACCCTAACCCCCAAGGATTTGCATCTCTTGACCTTGCTTAAGTAGGAGAATCGTTGCATTGCATAGCAAAGCATAGCTACTAGAGTTTTTCAACAGTTTGTTTTTGTTCTTTGCTTGTGTCACGGTTTGTTCTTTGCTTTGTTGCCTTAAACTTTGCTTTCGTTGTGCATTGGCAGAATAATTTTGGAAGAGCAAAGCTACAAGTTACATTTGTTTCCATCGTACAAATTATGCTCGATCAACGTTCCCAAGCTCAAAATATTAGTAGGACGTGAGTTCTCGGCTTTACCAATCCTCCATCGTCGTCATCTTTCTTCCTAGCCATCGCCGGCCGGAGATTGTCAACATGGAGACGATGATGGCTACGACGGTTGTGGACTTCTCCTTTCACTCCGTCATGGGAAAGCTAGAGAGGATGCTAGCGGAAGAAGCCGCGTTGCTGGCCGGAGTCGAAGATGATGTCCAGGGCATGGTCGTCGAGCTCAAAAGAATCACCTCTTTCTTGAAGGACATGTCGACCAAGCAGAATCTGGATGATCGACACAAGAACTGGGTGCTGGAAGTGAGGGAGGTGTCTTACGATGCCGAAGACTTGATCGACGAGTTCAATTGCCGTTTCCGAACACTCTATGACGAGCACGGAGTCAAAGGTTTTTTCAAGAAATTCCTTCGCCGCATAAAAACATTGAAAGCTCGCCATGGCATCGCTGCAGAGCTCAAGAAATTGAAGGTTAAAGTAGACGCCATCAAAGGGAGGCACAATTACTATTCCCTCTCAAATGAAGCTTTTACAAGCTCTGGCACCACCACCAGCTTGGACATGGCCGACAGCTACCCCGACCCACGGATCTTCGGCCTTTTTGTAGAGGAAGCTCAACTCGTGGGCATCAATCAGAGTAGAGATGAGCTCATCGGGTGGGTGATGGACCACAACCGTCTCGAGCTTACAGCGATTTCTCTCGTCGGCATTGGTGGTTTAGGAAAGACAACTTTAGCTAAGGCAGTCTATGACGATCCTGTTATCGGAGGCCCCTTCCAAAGTCGAGCTTGGATCACAGTGTCACAAAATTACAGCATCAGAGAGCTTCTCAAAAAGATTATTCGAAAAATATCCGTCACGGAACAACAAATCCGAGATGGTTTTGGGTGCCAAGATGCCAGTTTGAACACAGAGCAAATTCTGAATATGATGGAAGTGTTGCAATTGGTGGAGACAGTCAGGGGTCATCTCGAAGGAAAGAGGTATTTGCTTGTTTTTGATGACGTTTGGAGTACTGAAGCATGGAAAAGCTTGAGCCTTGTATTGCCACCAGGTAAAGAAGGAAGTAGGGTCATAGTGACCACTCGCATTGAGGAAGTGGCAAATACAAGTTGTTCTCCTAATCATCAATTTATATTTAAAGTCTCTCTTTTATCACCTGAGCAATCTTGGGAGTTATTCTGTAGAAGAGTATTTGAAGCGCCTGACTATAGTTGTCCTACAAAGGAGCTAGAAAATGTTGGCAGAGAAATCTTGCAAAAGTGCAACGGACTGCCACTTGCGATCGTGACGATCGGAGGTCTTCTGGCTTCCAAGCCTGATAAAAACCCTGAGGATTGGAAAGACTTGCGCGACCACCTTCGTTTGGAGATACAAACTAATGATATGCTGTGGCAGATCAATCAGATACTACTTTTGAGTTACAATGACTTGCCTTATTATCTGAAGCCTTGCTTTTTGTTCTTAAGCATCTTCCCTGAGGATTATGAGATTCGTCGGAAGCGCCTGATGAGACTGTGGATTGCCGAAGGGATTGTGAGTGGCGTCGGTAGCTTCCCCGCTGAGAAAGCCGCCGAGCGTTGCTTCAACCAGTTGGTGAATCGTAGCTTGGTGCAGCCATCAGAATTTGATGAATTTGGGAAAGTGAAATCCTGCCGGATCCATGACATGATGCTCGAACTGATAATTTCGATATCGAAGGAAGAGAACTTTGCGGTGCTACTGAATGAGCAGCCCACGGTCCTGTGGCAACATCATAAGATAAGACGCTTATCGTGGCATGGAGGCGGGAGTGGATCAGTGCCTGACACTGATCTGTGTCACCTCCGATCTTTCACTGCATTCTATGAGGATGTACCGCCGAAGGCTTATACGCAGAGGCTGCTGAGGACAGTTGACCTGGATGGATGTTGGAAGTCACGAGACGTCGCCCTCAAGACCTTTCCCAAGTTGTTTCTTCTGAAGTACTTGTCTCTAAGGAATACTGGAATACCTGCATTGCCAAAATCAATAGGAGATTTGCAGAACCTAGAGTTTTTGGATATAAGAGAAACTTTTATTCGAAAACTACCCAATGCCATCGTCAAACTCCACAACCTATTCCATCTGCTTGCTGGTTTTAAAGGGAAATTGCCTTTTTCTGTGACGTTCCGCCGTCGTGGCGTGAAGGTACCGAAAGGAATAAGAAAGTTGAAAGAACTTCGCACGTTTGATATGGTAGATCCTGGCAATGTGCAGTTGCTACAGGAGATTGGTGAGCTTGTCAAACTCGAGAAGCTTGGCATAGAATTTCGTTTGGATCGATCACAAAGAAGGGTGAAGGGGATTAGCGCCCTGCTCTCCAAGCTCAACGGTAACCTTCGATCTCTAAATATTCTAGATCAGACAAGCAATACGATGAACGCACTCAATGAAGTAGATTCGCCGCCATTGCGGCTTTGCAAGTTACAGATAGTTGCCAAACTTGGCAGATTGCCTGCTTGGTTTGCATCGCTGACGCAGGTTGTCAAGATATCTCTGCTCAGCACACAACTGCAGCTCCAGGATGTGCAAGTCTTGAGAAATCTTAACACTTTGGTCAAGCTGGTCCTAGGATATCGTTCATTCGTTAATTACGATGAGGATTTGGTCTTCCAAGAGGGCGGGTTCGCACATCTCAAAATCCTGGTAATCTACACGCACAGTGTGAGTTTCGAAGAAGGTGCCGTCCAAAGCCTCGAAATTCTTAAACTGTCTAGTTATGTTTTTCGTGATGGATTGAGCTTCAATGGCGTAGAACATCTGCATGGGCTCAAGGAGGTTCACAGTGATTCTAAGGACGAAGGTATAATAGAGATGGTAAAAAATATTGCAGCAAACCATTCAAATCGTCCCAAATGTTTTATAAGACCATAGTATCCTGCTTTAGCCATACGATTTGACTCAGGAGGAAGCTTTCCTTCAATACAATGCAAAGATGACTTTATTAAGAGATCGATGTGGTGTGTATTCTAGTTTTGCTATTCCAATTATCCTTTGTCAATTTCTTCCTCTATGCGTTTGTATTTCTGAAGCAGTATGTAATGTGATCTTCATATAATGATAAATTGCTATTCAAAATAAGAGTGATTATATGATTTGGGAGAATGCCATTGTACAATACAACTGATATGTACCATTTTATATATTCTTGAATTAGGCAAGTAGTATGTGAAAACTCAAGCGTAAACATTCTCCAGCCATCCCTCCAATGAATTCATAATTTTGTGCTCAGGAAGAAATCTATATAATCCAACTATCATCGTGTGTTTGGACCTATATAATACAACCATCACACCTCAGAAAAGGCTATCATGATTCAAATTTAGATTCTATATTTTAGTTAGGCAAATAGAATTATAAATGAGACTGTAATATGCAGAAGAAAAAAATATATTCACAATTAGATGAACTCTTATGAGCTTTTTAAAAATGTTTTGCATCATTCTAAAATTGCAAGAATATTCACAATTAATCTTCAAGCTCAATGTCATTCTTAATTTTCTTTCGTACAAAATCTATCTCCTTATCTTTTATAATAAGAATAATCATCATTGCTAGCGCACACTTACAAACCATAAATCAGTATTAAAATCAAACAACTTGTTAAATGCAAGCGACGTGTTGAAAGACAAGAAATTGAAACCATCGAAAACAAAACAAAAGAAGATAACGAATACCTTATTGAAAGCACCATGCTTTCAAGTTTGAACCGAGGAGGAGCTCCAGGACTAGTTCAGTCGGTAAATACAAAAAGATAATTCTTGTAAGAAATTATTTATGCATAATAATGTAGAAATATAAGTATACCTCAAAGTAGATATAAATTTTCTGGCACTACTCTGCTTAAAAATTTCTGCTGCGAACTCTAATCCTTGTCGTTGGTTCACAGTCAGGATGAAAGTCACGAAATATTAATTCGAACTTTCACCACAATGTTATTACGTCGCAATCCAAAGTCCGGTGATGATCCTTGTTCTTTTCAACAAAGACAAAGACGAACCTCTTGTTCTACTCAACAAAAGATAAGTTCACAAGTATTGTCTACACACACACTTGCACAACTCTTGCACTATTTCTCCTTCGTAAGATACACACCAAACCTATCCATCTTCTCACACAAGCAACTCTCCTTCATGAGATTTGCTCGTCACTCTCATCCTCTCCAAATACTTCACTCAAGTATGTTTATATATACAAGAGGATATGAGAAGTTACTAACATGCAGACACATTGGTAGAGAAGTTACTAACATAACAATTATGTTAGTGGAGCAATGAAAGGTTAGTGGAGTCATGAGATAACTCCATTATCTCATTTGTATGAATGCCTCTTAGTGGGCATGAGTTACTTACATCTCCCACTTGCACACGAAGGCATTCTGTTTTCGTCATTTGATCACAACTCATGTGATCCATCACATCATCATACTAGACTTCTATACATGATTGAACGTCGTGTGACTTGCGAGTACACCTACAAATAAAAACTGCTTTATACACTTGTTAGGATGATAGAGTAGTCATTATTGTATCATTAGATACAATCTCACTGCACTCCAGATCCAAAACTAATTACATCCATTGATCTATTTTTCTCATCGAAAGTATCCCCAGAATATGCTCGACATTATATTTACTAATATGTTTAATCCCTCCACGGATAAACATAAAAGACCAGTAGGTGAATAATAATGATGTATTATCAATTGGTCTTCCTTTTCCTAAACACGAATCTATCAGTCATAACTTAGCTGCTTTCCTAGACCTGTTTCTCATACCTCAATTTATCTTCCGAGTCATCGATAAACAGACTAAATTAGCAAACACTAAATCAGGACATCAAGAAACGATCGAAAGTATAAGGGTACATAAAATCCCACCCAAAGGATTTCGGATCTCACAAGTGGGACTCCGGTATAATTATTTACTGTCTTAAGTATTATTGCTCCCACTTTTCCTAGTCAATTTATCACATGTGGTATGAAACACGTGTCACAGTATTGTTCTCCATTTCTCACGAGAGCATGTCAGTTTTCTCTAACACTGTGCAGGTATGAGACTCAGTCTACAAATAAGATTTTATTCAAAAATAGAGATTGTCTCTCAAAGACAGTATCACAAATTGAAGGTGATATTTGAGATCTCAAATTGTCGATCATATCGCACATGACCTCATCCTGAACACATATCAGGGGGACTTAAGTTCTAGCAGGGTTACTCTCAAAACCTCTTACAGCTAGAAACCGTTTTATCTCTACTCTTGGAGGTGGTCACTCGTTTGAGAGAGTGAACTTGTCTGCCTGACATATCTATTATATCACAGATCATATATATATAACAAATGCATAAAATTTAAGCGTGACCAATTAATGTACAAGTAGTTATATATTTCATTAAGCATCTATTGTTAATAAAGTACAAATTGAGAAATTTCATAAAATATTCAAATCTAGTGACTCTCTATGTCCTACAAAGGAGTCTCTTATGATAGGTTTGGTAAAAGGGTGTGTTGAAATGTACTTGATTGTCACTTCATTTTTCTCAATGATATCTCTTATAAAATGTTATCTGGTATTTATGTGTTTGGTTCTACTATAAAATTTAGGGTCTTGTGTATAAGTGATGGCGGCCTGATTATCATAATAAATCATTACTATCCTCCCACTATTCGCTACAACTCCTAAGTCATCTAATAGTCTTCGGAGCCAAACACTCTCCTGAATTACTACTGAGCATGCCACAATTTTAGTCTCCATTGTTGATAGAGCGACACAAGTTTGCTTCTTACTGTTCCAAGAGATGATCACCTCGCCATTAAGTAAGAAAGCAAAATTTGATATTGATTTGCATTTATCCAGATCGCCTTCCTAGTCGGCATCTGATTATCCCACAAGATGCAAATTTATTTGTAGAGGGGTAGAATATTATATCATTAAAAATTTTAAAGCGGCCAAATCTTAATTTCCAAAACTTTATGATTTTTTTTTTTGTAATATTGCCAAAAAAACCACAGCCCTATTCTTCTACTGCCACTGAACTTTTCTCTCTTGAGTTTTCTCATATCATATGACTTTTTCTTCCTCCTCAGCTCACCCCCTCTTTAATTTCTTAAACCCTAGTCATTCCCATGCGGTGACTAGCTCCTCCAGTGCCGATTTCCGTCTTAGAGCAGTCCTTTTATTGCAACCCTTTTTTCCAGATCTCCTCCGTCGTTGATTTCCCTTTTTTTTTTTTCCCGAACTACTGCAACCCTTTTTGCTCTTGTTGTCGTCGCTATCCCTCAACGTCGCAGCTGTGTGGTTGTAATCGCACCGCCAGAGCAATGCTGTCGCCATCGCTATCCATTGACGATGACACTGTCCATTTTATTGTCGTTGCGCTGTCAACACGCTGCAGCAAAAAAAAAAAAAAAAAAAAACCGACCCATTGAAGTAGAGTTTTTTTTGCTTGTTTTCACTCAATGATCTTGTGCATGACTATTCTATCACGAATAATTTATGATGACTCCGAAAGTATTTGGATTTTCAATTCAATAATAGCATTCCATTTTGGTGAACACTAGCAAGGATTGAGATCATAGTAAGCATTTATTTATTTATTTTGTTTGTAAGACACGATTGGATTAGTTGTCAAAAAAAATCCCATTGATTAATTAGATGCATGATAGAAAAGGGCGATTTAGGATCTCCTCGTGAAAATTTTAAATCTTTCTTAATTAGAGAAAATATATATATTAGGGATACATCACTTGAGATTTATACTTTTATCTATTTTTATCCAGAAGATGAAAGGGAAAAAAAAATTGAATATGAACTTTTTATATCTCTGCTATTTAAATCTCATTCTTTTATATTTGATTGACTTTTTTGATTCCTTATTATTTATCAAATTATTGTACCTTATGAAAATCTCAGCCGAATTATTAAAAAAACAAATGTAATCTTTGTGTCGTAGAACTGTAGTTTTATAATCGATAAAGATGACCATAATATTAAATTTGAATAATTAAGTAATGCTCTATCAATATAAAGATTTTTATTTCATGCTTTAAAGAAATACATAACTTACCTCACGAGGTGAATAGCGGGTTGTCCATCTTATTTTCGTGTGGGGTATCTCACAGGATGGATTGCAGGTCGTTCATCCTATTTATATGTGAAATATTTCGGATGACTTGTAGGTCGTTCACCCCATATCTACGTATGTATATGTGCATACATGAGATGTACTTTGTATTAGATGGATTGTAGATCGTTCATCCTATTCATATACGATACATCTATACTGGATGAGTTGGGGGTTGCTCACTCTTATCTTTTATTTATATAGAATGTATTTTATATCAAATGAATTGTAAGTCGTTCATCGATCTATTACATGTTTATGTTGAAATCATATATTTAAGAGCAATATGCATTTAAAGTTGGAATGAGAACTTGAAAAGAATATATGGAATTAGTTAAAGAGTGAATAAGAGTGGAATTAATGAGAACGGAGTAATAATCAATAGAGTATAAAATCTGAACATATGAATACTCTCTTTTGTTGTTAACCTTTAATTATATATATTCATGCACATCTTTCTTTACTCCACTTTGTACATTGTGCTCACTTTCCATTCCTTTGACCTCCAGATTCGCAGACTTGAGGCGATTATCAATGTTCAATCAATATTAAGATTGATAGCTCAGAGATTGTTCAGCGATAATTTGGAAATATCTTCTACTGAGTCCATTCAGTTTATTTCTTTTTAGTGTTATCTATTATTTATGTATTTTGACATTTTAACATTTTGTTTGTTTTGCATGAGTCAGTGTGTTAGTCATGTCATGATATAGTCAAGTCAATATTTTGAGACAAATATGTAGTTACATTATTTAATAAAGTATTATATATTTATGTTTGTACAACCTTATGTACCCATCTTGGGTATTATTTATAGTTTTTGGTGCAATAATGAATATTGTCCGAACAAGGAGGCTATCCCTCATATAGGGATGAAAGCTTCCGAGTCGTGACAAAGGGAGACTCTAACATCCCGCTACGAAGTAATAAAGTTACCCTTAGATTGTGGTAGTCATATTTTAACATGAGATTAGACTACCATACACTTAGAGTAACAGATCCTGATATATAAAAAGCTTAGCACATATATACTAGATCTCACACTTGTTGAAGATGAGAAGACTAGTAACCGATTGAGATATATATCAAAGTTGCACAGCAGAAGCATGGTGGGCTCATAACCCACAGAGAAGTTGCATAAGAGAAGTTTACACTCCGATAATTTTGAATGTTAAGATATTATAATAGGTTAGAAAAGTAGCATAATACTTAGCATTACGTAACTGTAGAAGTACATAATAACTTTCATATTTTGTTAATATGAGAGTATGTACTCAATTTATTTTCCTTGTGAAGGTATTAGAATAAGCTAGTATAATAACATAACACTTAGGGTTACCTAATCGTAGAGGTACATAATAACTTTCATATATGGAAGTATGCACTCAATTCATTTACATTGTGAAGGTTTAGAATAAGTTAAAGGAGTAACATAATATTTAGGATTAAGTAACAATATAAGTACATAATGACTTTCATATTTTATTAATATGAAAGTAAGTACTTAACTTATTTATATTGTAAAGAATATAGTTGAAGTTTCCGATCGTATTCCAAATAGAAAGAATGTTGATTATGAAATAAGGTTATCTGCTAGATTGAGGTTGGATAATAACCTAATGCATATAGGATATCTTTATTATGGTATATTTAGTAGGAAATTTATGAACCAAATTTTTATTAGTGAAGGAGGGTGTAATATACCAAAAAAAATTAATTAATTAAAATAATATAATAATAATATAATTTAAAAAAGAGATAAAGAAGATAAATTTATTTATTTATTAATATTTTAGCTGATAATTTTGAGATAAATTTTTATTAGATTAGATTAAGTCTAACTATTATTAATCATAAGATTGATTAATTCAATCAGGCCTAATTAGCCTTATCCTATCAGGAATTTGATTCATAGGTTTTAAATTAAACCTAAATGGGAAATTAAAACCCAAGTTTTTCCCCTTTTCCTCCCCGTTCGTCGACGGCTACGCCATCACCTCCGCCGTTACTTGCCCCATCTTCACCTCAGCCGGCGCGACTTGCCCCGCACCGCTGTCGGATTTCCACCGTCGCGACTTTCCTCGCATCACATGGCCACACCTTCGCCTGCTGCTTGCCGCGACGCGCGCCATCTGTTGCCAGCCGTAGCCGCCGCCAAAGTCTAACGTCATCCGTTGTCCTGTCACCACCACGACCAGCCCCGCGGCCCATCAGTTCGGCCAACCAAAGGGGCCAACTCCAGACATGGCCGATTCGGTGCTCGAGGCAGTTGCGCGCGACCGTCGCGAGCTGCTCTGCTTCCCGACGTGCCGAATGCAACCTGCAGGTAACCATTGCACGTCGCCGCCGCCGGAGTTGCTAGCATAGGAAATCCATTCCGACGACGGTATAAAATTTTGTTATTGTGCATTTAATTGATTTTGATTCTGCTTAATTAATTCAAATAACTAGATTAAGGAGTAATTAAGAGGAGTTTGGGATTAGTTGATTTAAAGCTTGATTGTTTTTTATCGTGATAAACATTTATTGAGTTGATCAATCGGATAGAGATTTACCGAGGGGGGACAGATATATGATTTAAACTTTGATCTAATCTGTTAGATTAATTAACTATTTTGGATTAATGATAGATTTGTTAATAAATTTAATGGGTTAAAAGGTTGGAATAATTAATTAATTATGATTAATCGAGTAGGTTCGGATTACATCCATTAATTGGATTAAATAATTAATTTGATTATTATAATTAGCCAAATTAATTAAGTTAATCTCATAAGATTCGATATGTATCAACGGATTAGAGTAAATAGTAAGTTTGTAAGATTGGTGTTAATTGACTAACTTATAACTTGTTAATTAATTAAAGCAGGGGTAATTAATGGAATAAGGAAATAATTAGATTAAGGGTCAATTAAGTTAACAAGAGAACTTACCATTGATTAGATAATCAATTTATAGATTAATTGATGATTGAGTGAATAATGAGTTAATTATAACAGAGTTGGGAGCTGAAGTAAATCCTTAGATTAGAGATAACTGGCGTTTGACAGTCAAAGGTGGATAGTTCTTTTTTTTGACCTTTTTAGATCTTTTGATTGCATGATTGTTTTGATTACGTTATTTATTTAGGTTATATTATCTTTCCACTCTATGTTCTTTCTAGATTGCTTGATTTTTTTATACTTTATTTGGTTTCTGAGTTGTTTGCTCATCATTAACCTGTAGTTATTTATTATAGTATTTGACTGATATTACTGTTATATGTTTTTAGTGCTTCGGTATAAATTGGTAGATGCTAATGGTATATGCTTAGGTATTTATTGTTTCGATTGATATTATAATTGGACTAGTATAGATAGTATGATTAAAATGTGATTAATCCTTAGAAGATATATAACGTTTCTCATATATCGACTGCTAACTATATCTTTCATTCATGGTTGAGAGAGTATGTAGCAAAGTTTTTTTTTTACTTTTGAATTATGATTGTTTTGTATACATGTGGTCGATCATGTATCCCATTCATGGTTGAGAGAATTATCGTAGAGTTATACTCTTGGACTACCCATTCTGAGTTAGTGGTAGTTAGTTTCGTGTGTCGTCTGTAGCTAGATAGCTACCTTACATCTTAAATGCCCACGAGACCTGTTCATGGTAGCATGTTATTATGTGCATGATTGAACTGATAGAAATAATATAATTTAGACAAGATTATTCCTTAGAAGGGAATGTAAGGAATGAAACAACATTTAGGGAATACGTGCTTATTAGTAATTTAATTATCTTTATCGACCTTGATAGACATTTCATGTTAGATTGGTTGGAATCCTAGGTTTAATCACCTTGACGTGCTTATTAGTAGATTGAAGATATTTATCGACTTTGATAGACGTTTTATGTTATATGTGTTGAAAAACCCTAGGCTTAATGTCCTAGGATAATCAACTGTCCACGAGACCCATTCGTGGTAGCATATTATTGCGTGCAGTTAATAGCTAGATAACTATATATACTTTGTCTGCACACGAGACCCATTCATGGTAACATGTCGTTGCTCGTAGATATTGAGTCTTTATATTGTCTGATTACCCACGAGTCTCGTTCATGAGCATATGGTTGCGTGTAGACAGTGTTCTGTATATTGCCTATCGCCTATGAGTTTCATTCGTGGTAGCATATTGTTGCCTGCAGATAGTGTCCTTTGGTATCACCACGAGAGTCATGAGACTTTCCTGTGGTATCTGGATATTTATTGCTTGTAGATTTGCAGTTTGTTGTGTATGTTACAGTTGCATTTATTATATGGCTGACCAGATTAGTTGCAGACTGATACTGGTACTCTGAGATTTGGGTTACTCAGGTTTATTTACTTTGACCTTCATTATGTTTATATTATCATGCACTATCTGTCTATACACCCACTGAGTGATTTGTACTCACCCTCTCTTTTCTTTTACCTCCAAATTAACTAATAGAGGATGTGTCCTGTTGACCTATCTTCGCATTGCTCAGAGAGTCTCTGGCTGTGCTGGTTCCACTGCATCGTCGAGATGTCGATTTTTCTCTTTATTGTTATCGCATTTTGTTTACGCACTTTGAATTTTACCGCAATTTGATTTGGATGTCATAAATCTATTTTACTTTTACTGATTTATGCTTTAGTCATGCATACATGCAGTTAATAAAATAATTATATTTTATATTTTTGATTATTTCAAAAAAAAATCCATATCTAGTCCCAGTAATGTACCTCAGAATATTGTCATTAAGAGACTCCTCCGTCAATTGGATGACGAATATACCCCTGGGACGTGACATGTTTAGTAAGCGAGAGGTCTTGAGTTCAAATCTCAATGAAAACATTTTAAAGTCGATCCTATTTAGTAGATAAAATTTGATTGTTGTTATTATTATTGTTTTGATATGCAGATGAACGATTTATTGACGGGTTAAAAGATCCTTCAATTGCAATCGTCGAAAACAAAAATATCAACAGTGTAAGAGAAGAAAAGGAATACCTCATTCAAAGCTCCATGCTTTTGCTATGATTCCATCACCGTCGCTTTGACAAGGTAATGGCAGTTTCAATCCCAGTGTCCCTGAGATTTTTTGCAACCATCGATAGATAATGGCGCTTTCCTTATGTTGTTCATCATCAAAAGTAGAATTTGGATGGATCGATGAGAGAGATTACCCTTCTGTTGATTTAGACATAAACAAACAAAACCAATTTGGCATCAATTTAATTTAAGATTAGTTATGATCATCAGGCAAATATCATTTGTTTTAAGTATTTAAATGAATTTGAAAAAAAAAAAATCTATCGATCTGAAGAACATAATTAGTTTCGATTAGTAACCAGAAAACAAATTGACTAAAGCCACCCAAAAAAACGAGTTCAGAACTTCTTCAGGAAAATGTAGCAAATGATTTGCATGAAATTGAGAAAGAATTTGTAAAAAATTAGAATCGTCAATGTAATAGTTCTTATTAATCAGTCTTATAATTATTATGATAGAAATAAATCATAGAAGATCCTATGGATCTTAACATGGTGGTCAAAATATGTAAGAGTTATCTGAATCTAAGAAATCAATTCAAGTCTTATCCATAAATATTATTATATTTTAATTACTACGTCATTTCCACGGAAACTAAGAGAGAATGATCAATATTACAAGAGACATCGTGACAAATCAGGGGATTGAGATTTACAGATTTTCAAACACCATTCCATTCCCACAGCAACAACCTTGCTTTCGTCTATTGGGTGTATGCCATGGATTTTTGCTATCCTATTATTTTATAAAAGAGACACTGAACCCATTCACCGATGCATTCGGATAGGTATGAATCTTCTGTTTATTATTATTTTTTTCTTAGGACCAAAACCTAAACACACGGTAAGGACTAATATATATGAGATATATTTTTTTTAAATTACAAAACATATTCAAAGGTTATATACTTCAAAAACAATTAATTATTAAATTTGCCAAACAAATTTTAAGATTTCAACCAGTTTATTGCTTACTAATTCCAAAACAAAATTAAGTAATTCTCAATCCTGTTGAATCGCCCAGTATTTTTCACATAAAGGGCCATGTCATATCTAATTCGCTTCAATTTTGGAACTTCATCATAAGTTATATGGTTCACTCCAAGTTTAATTTTTAATGTGCAACTACTAAATATAATAATAAAATAGAATAAAATTTATTTAAACATATAATATGGGAGGGAATTGAGTTAAACAGTGATAAAATTAACTGCATTTTTTGAGATAAAAGATTTTTATTATTGTTGTTGTCGAGTTGAATATTTTAGCATTTTATTGTTCACAATGCAATATATTTTGTATGCATTCCATTGACAATATAGTTTTAGTTAGTGTTTAGTAGCTAAATCTCAGGCATAAATTAATTTGCAATGACATGTTTTAGTGGGAAAATTCATGCCAATATTTTGACTGCAGAGAACATGTACATGATGCTGCACTAGCTGCTGTTGCGGGATTCATTGGATTCTTCTGCCATTGCTGCAGGAGCATGATTGATCGAATTTTTAGGTGTACTTGTATCATTTACGTGAATTAATTTTGAATTGGATAATATGTTTTTTATAATTTATTTTTTACATATTTTATAAAAAATTAAAAATTTATTCAACTAACAGTTTTTTATTATGCATCCCAAAATACTGACGAGAGAGAAGTAAATCACGGAGGGACAAAGTCCCTTGACACAGTAACAAAACAAGGACAGATCCATTTGAAGTCAGAGAGATTTTAGACTCCTCATCCGGAATTAAATTTTGTCTATTCTATAAACAATTCTCTGTCGTACCATCGTGTCGTTTCCGTGGAGACAATCACGCTATTTCCGTGGAGATAAATTTAAAACTTTAATATTGATTATAGAACTGATTGAACGAATCATTTTTTACACAAATGATTCATCAGATTCCGAACAATCATTGCCGGCTTACTGCAGTGTTGAGACTACGTTAAATATTAAATTTTAATTAAGAAAACAAAATCCAGTTTTCACTCTCCTCTTCGCTTATTTGTCTCTGCCCATGTGCGCAACACTTATTTGTCTCTCCGCGCGAACACAGTCCCTTCTCTTTTTCTTCTTCCTCTATCTCACATCACTGTTTTCTGGCATCCAACAGCGATAAGGGCGCAGTTGTGACCGTCTCCCAGCAACAACCACGATGTGAGTTTCTCTTCCTTCTTTGTTTCTTTTCAAACGGTAAAACAAGTGATTTTTCACTCATAACAGTAGTCTTCCCTTCATCCTCTTCTTCTCTCTTCAAGTGCAGTAAGGGCTACAGTCTTCTCTTTTAGGGTTTTTTTTTTTTTTTTTTTTGTGCCTTTCCCTATCGCCGGAGTTTGTCGAAACGAATCGAGGTCACCAACGATTCGTTTGTTATGTCCAGCAAACAACAGCTTCCTCCTTACAGCGACAACACAACAACGCATTAGTCGATCGTTGCCCTCTCTAGGAAACAAGATCACCTTTCCTCAATCTCAGTATTTCCCAAATTCTAAATCCAACTTCAGCACCGTAACTCTATTTCTATTTAAATCAGTTAAATAAAGTTGTTATTAGATATCAGTAGAGACCCCATCGAGGAAATGAGAATATTACAAGGTACTTAGATCAAAAAATGATTTATCCTTTTTTTTTTAGTTTTAGATCATATTTTATTTTATTGGATATCATTTTTAATATTTGAGCTATTTTTGTATATTTTATTTATAGATATCAGAGCTCGATAATCATCGATTAGTGTTTGAAGTTTTTAATGTAAATAGATGGATAAATTCTATCTTTGACTCGATTTACATTTCCACTTACATGAATAAATAGATAAAAAATTTATTAACTATTTTCAAAATTAGAGATTAAAGTAATATTTAAAAAAATAGTAAAATGGATTATTAAATAATTAAATCAGGTAAATAATTGGTATTATTTCACTATGAGAATTAAAATGGAAATGATTGTTTTAAAAATTAAAATAGATATTCTAAATTATTTCAGCTTATATTTATTCTTTTTATATTGTTTAATATTATTTACTGTTGGTATTTCATAATATTGATATTTGTATCTTTTGATTATATAATTTTTTACTTATAAACTCTATGATGATACTCAAATGAATTAATATATGATTCATATTAAAAGTTGATTTTGATTGATTGTTTAGACTAACCAACGAGTTTGATAATTATAGTGAAATGAATTAAGTATGTTAAGCGTTGGAAGAACATCAAAGGGAGATAATGAAATATTAAAAGTGAGAATTTAGAGTATAACTTTATTAGTGTACATGAATGATTGTTCAAATGAATTGTGATAGTGTGAATTATTTGTCCAATGGTATTATATTATTGTATTCTACCAATGGAAGAATTTTTAGTGCATATCCTCAAATGACATTATCAACACTGACTCTAGAGATTTACTTCTCGATTGATTATCAGATTTAGATCATTATATTGATTAAACGAGATAATAAGAATTAAAAATTTATATTAGTAGATGATAACAAATCATAATAATTAGTAACTTTAAATTTCTCTTTAAAATATTGGATGGTTATGAATATGTATATATATAAATTAAGAAGTTAAGGAAATATTTAAAAGTTATGACAGCATGCATATATGTTAAATTCATGCATATAAAAACGTTCTTTTCCTCTTCCACCTCCACTTGATCACCAAGCAGATATTGTCAGCATGGAGACGATGATAGCTACGAAGTCTGTGGACTTCGCGTCTAAGTTCATCATGGAAAAGCTAGAGAGGATGCTAAAGGAAAAAGCCGCGTTGCTGGCCGGAGTCGAAGATGATGTCCGATACATAGTCGAGGAGCTCAGAAGCATCACCTCTTTCTTGAAGGACATGTCGACCAAGCAGAATCTGGATGATCGACAGCAGAACTGGGTGCGGGAAGTAAAGGAGTTGGCTTACGACGCCGAAGACTTGATCGACGAGTTCAACTGCCGTCTCCGAACACCCTATGACGAGCACGGAGTCAAAGGTTTTTTCAAGCACTTCCTTCGCAGCATAAAAACATTGAAAGCTCGCCATGGCATCGCTTCAGAGCTCAAGAAATGGAAGGTTCAAGTAAAAGCTATCAAAGAGAGGAACAAACGCTATTCCCACCCAAATGAGGCTTTAACAAGCTCTGTCACCGCTACCAGCTCGGACATGACCGACAGCTACTTCGATCCACGGATCATCGGTCATTTTGTAGAGGAAGCTCAACTCGTGGGCATCAATCAGAGTAGAGATGAACTCATCGGGTGGGTGATGGACCACAACCGTCTCGAGCTTACAGCGATTTCTCTCGTCGGCTTCGGAGGTTTAGGAAAGACAACTTTGGCTAAGGCAGTCTATGACGATCCTGTTATCGGAGGCCACTTCCAATGTCGAGCTTGGATCACTGTGTCACAAAATTACAGCATCAGAGAGCTTCTCAAAAAGATTATTCGAAAAATTTCCGTCACGGAACAACAAATCCGAGATGGTTTTGGGTGCCAAGATGCCAGTTTGAGCACAGAGCAAATTCTGAATATGATGGAAGTGTTGCAATTGGTGGAGACAGTCAGGGGTCATCTCGATGGAAAGAGGTATTTGCTTGTTTTTGATGACGTTTGGAGCACTGAAGCATGGAAAAGCTTGCGCATTGCATTGCCACCAGGTAAAGAAGGAAGTAGGGTCATAGTGACCACCCGCATTGAGGAAGTAGCAAATACAAGTTGTTCTCGTAATCATCAATTTATATTTAAAGTCTCTCCTTTATCACCTGAGCTATCTTGGGAGTTATTCTGTAGAAGAGTATTTGAAGCGCCTGACTATAGTTGTCCTACAAAGGAGCTAGAAAATATTGGCAGAGAAATCTTGCAAAAGTGCAACGGACTGCCACTTGCGATCGTGACGATCGGAGGTCTTCTGGCTTCCAAGCCTGATAAAAACCCTGAGGATTGGAAAGACTTGCGCGACCACCTTCGTTTGGAGATACAAACTAATGATATGCTGTGGCAGATCAATCAGATACTACTTTTGAGTTACAATGATTTACCTTATGATCTCAAGCCTTGCTTCTTGTTCTTAGGCATCTTCCCTGAGGATTATGAGATTCGTCGGAAGCGCCTGATGAGACGATGGATTGCCGAAGGAATTGTGAGTGGCGTAGGCGGTTTATCCGATGAGAAAGCCGCCGAGCGCTGCTTCAACCAGTTGGTGAGTCGTAGCTTGGTGCAGCCGTCAGAATTTGATGAATTTGGGAAAGTGAAATCCTGCCGGATCCATGACATGATGCTCGAACTGATAATCTCGATATCGAAGGAAAAGAACTTTGTGGTGCTAGTGAATGAGCAGCCCACGGTCCTGTCGCAGCATCATAAGATAAGACGCTTATCGTGGCATGGAGGCAGGAGTGAACCAGTGCCGGAAACTGACCTGTGCCACCTCCGATCCTTCAATGCATTCTGTCAGAATGTACCACCGAAGGCTTATACAAAGCAGAGGCTGTTGAGGACAGTTGACCTGGATGGATGTTGGAAGTTGAGGTTTGTTGGCCTCGTGACCTTTCCCAAGTTGTTTCTTCTGAAGTATCTGTCTCTAAGGGATACTGGATTACTTGTATTGCCAAAATCAATAGGAGATTTGCAGAATCTAGAGTTTTTGGATATAAAAGGAACTTTTATTGATAAACTACCCAATGCCATCGTCAAACTCCACAACCTGGTACATCTGCTTGCTGGTATTACCTCCCTTTTGGCATTCGGCACTCCTGGCTTGCAGGTACCGAAAGGAATCAAAAAGTTGAAAAAACTTCGCACGTTTGGAATGGTAGATGCAGGTAATGTGCAGTTGCTACAGGAGATTGGTGAGCTTGTCAAACTCGAGAAGCTTGGTATAGATTTTCGTTTTGATCGAGCAGACAGAAGAAGGGTGGAGGAGATTAGCGCCCTGCTCTCGAAGCTCAATGGTAGCCTTCGATCTCTAAATATTCAAGCTCCGAAAAGCAATATGACGAGCGCACTCATTGAGGTAGCTTCGCCGCCATTGCGGCTTTGTAAGTTACAGATAAATGCCGCCCTTGGCAGATTGCCTGCTTGGTTTGCATCGCTGACGCAGGTTGTCAAGATAACTCTGTCCGGCACACAACTGCAGCTCCAGGATGTGCAAGTCTTGAGAAATCTTAACACTTTGGTCAAGCTGGTCCTAGGATCTGATTCATTCGTTGATTATGATAAGGATTTGGTCTTCGATCAGGAGGGGTTCGCACGTCTCAAAATCCTGGTAATCTACCGGCACAATGTGAGTTTCGAAGAAGGTGCCGTCCAAAGCCTCGAAATTCTTAAACTGTCTGGTTATCATGGTGATGGATATAGTAGTGTCAATGGCGTAGAACATCTGCATGGGCTCAAGGAGGTTCACATTTATACTAAGGACAAAGGTGAAATAGAGATGGTCAAAAATATTGCAGCAACCCATTCAAAACGTCCCAAATGTTTTATAAGCCGACAGTATCCTGCCTTGCATATGATTTGACTCAGAGGAAGCAGAGCTTTCCGTCTATACAATGCAAATTAAGAGATCTGGTGTGTATTCTAGTTTTGCTATTCAAATTATCCTGTCAATTTCTTCCTCTATGAGTTTGTATTTCTGAAATATGTAATGTAATCTTGAATTGCTATTCAAAATAAGAGTGATTATATATATGCTTTTGGAGAATATCATTGTACAATACAACTGATATGTATCATTTTATTCTTGAATTAGGCAAGTAGTTTGTGAAAACTGAAGTGCAAACATTCTCCAGCCATCCCTCCAATGAATTCATAATATTGTGGTCAGGAAGAAATCTATATAATCCAACTATCATCTTGTGCTTGACTATGTAAATAATACAACCATTAATAGTTATCCTAATCGCCCATGAGATCCATCGCACCTCAAAAAAAGGTTATCATGATTCAAATTCAGATTCCATATTTTAGTTAGGCAAGTAGAATTATACCGGAGACTGTAATATGCAGAAAAGAAATTTATTAAATGAATTCTTATATATGAGTTAATAATTTTACCAGCTTTTTAAATATGATTTGCATCATTCTAAAATTGGAAGAATATTCCTATTTAATTTTCAACCTCAATGTTAAATTCTTAATTTTCTCTCATACAAAATCTCTCTCTTTATCTTTTTATCAGGAAAAAAATAATAATCATCTGGATTGTTAGCCTGCGTGTACAAATCATAAATAAATATTAAAATCGAACGACTTGTTGACATTACACCTCAAGTAAATGCAAGCGACGTGATGAAAGACAAGAAACTGAAACCGTCGAAAACAAAATTAAACAAAAATATCATCAGTGAAAGAGAAGAAAAGGAATACCGCGTTCAAAGCTCCATGCTTTTGCTTGAATTCCGTCACCGTGGCTTTGACAACAATGACAAGGTAATGGCAGTTTCAATCTCGATCTGTGTCCCTAACTCCTAAGAATTTGCAATCAGGATGGACCGATCTGGCCGTTCATCGCAGGAGATCCTAGGCCGCCATCAACAAGTCGAATTTTTTCTGAACCGTCTTTATTTTTAGAGCCAAACCGGCCTCGAGTGATGGGGCGCACCTAAGGATGGGTACGGATCCGATACCCGACATTTATTGGACTATCCAAAACCGAACTTATTTAATTAAACGAGCAACTTAGGGCCTAACTAAATGACATGTAGTGCATACTTGTGTTCGTCCTCTATAATTTGGGAAAGATTAAATATGCATTAAAAATTTATTAAATTTCTTAATAAAAACATGATATCCATATACAAAGACAGTCCAAAAACACAAGATTTGGGATTCAAACGAATATTTCTAATGTTTAAATTGATGATGAATCAAGCTATTTCCTAATGTACTGATCAACTTGTTGCTAATAACTTAGGAATGTAAAATGATTATCAAGTGCATTTCCAATCTACGACATAATCAATATGGCTACATATTTCATCCTGATAATTCCTACAAATGCTAATAAATAATGCTTCCAAAAGCATGTTTCCTGTAAAAAACTGGAACAGCACAAGAACTGGAAGCATATATTTATTGCCATTGCACATGTTTCGATACATAAAATTTATTCATAATACATAAAATTTTAAATTGAACTGTAAAGTATATGATATTTAAATTGATTTATGTCGAATCATAATACATAAAAATTTAAACATATACGAGTGAGAGTGTCTCTCAAGTCCACATCGAGAAGAGTTCAAAATCAAATCCCAAATTACACATGGAGTTGGTGCGACATAATCCAAACGGGTCAATTTATATTTTTATACCATTTGAATTATTTTTATTCAGTCATATTTTTTTTTTTCTTATACAAAGAGGTTACGGTCTTGGTCCGAAAGCATATATCTTCATTCATCTCACTCTCTCCTTTCTATCTTGCATTCGTAGCTAAGTTTATGATAGTATTTGGATACATATTCAATTCTTTGAGACAATTAATGGTTGGATGTATATATAATTTTGTCATGGTATTTTAGAAAATAAAAGTTTGTCATAACCTCAAAACAGTGTCAGAAGGAACAAAATTTTTTAAAAAATTATATCAATCACGTATCTTGACATATCTTTCCACTCGATCCCTTAATATTTCTTTTCATATTCGATCACCTAGAATTTTTTTCTGTCAAAAAGTAATTATCATATGCATAATGGATACGTTAACTATTGAGTCAGAAAACAGTTGAAAATTAATGCTCGAAGTTCATAATTATTTACCATTTGTACTGAGCAGAAAATGTATTGAATGACTATTTATTATATTCTAGAATTGAAACTTTTATATAAAGAGATTATAATCTTGATCCGAAAGATATATATATATATATATATATATATATATATATCCGTTATTTTATTGCTTTCTCCTCTTCTTTGAAATACATCCGTAGCTTTTGTTAAGTTGAATATTTTAGCACTTTATTGTCAACAATGCAGTATATTTTGTACGCATTTCATAAACAATATAGTTTTAGTTTTTAGTTGCTAAATCTCCTCGCGTAAATTGATTTGCAAATGACATGTTTTATTGGGAAAAAAATCATACCAATATTTTGACTGCACAGAACACACGTTGCTGCAGTAGCTGCTGTTGCATGATTCATTGGATTCCAGACAGCCATTGCTGGCTTGCTGCAAAGAGATTATTTTCTAACTTCTCGCTTTTTTATCTTTCAAATCTTATCTTTGCAGAACCATTCTTTTCCTCTTCCAACTCCACTTCACCGAGCAGAGATTGGCAGCAGGGCGACGATGATGGATATGAAGGCGGGCCGGCTCTGGGGGAGGACAAATGGGGCTTTCGTCTGATCATCAAAATAAATTATATAAAAAAACTTAATTTTTAATAAAAATAAAATATTTATCTATAAAAGAATCTAAATTTTATAATTTCACTTGGACCTCTGAACACGAAGACCGGTGAATGTTGTGGACTTCGCCTGTCAGTCCATCATGGGAAAGCTAGAGAGGATGCTAGTGGAAGAAGCCGCGTTGCTGGCCGGAGTCGAAGATGATGTCCGATACATAGTCGCTGAGCTCAGAATTAAGCGTCACCTCTTTCTTGACGGCCACGTCGACCAGGCGGAATCTGAACGATCAACTGCAACTGCAGAACTGGCCGGAGGAAGTGAGGGAGGTAGCCTACGATGCCGAGGACTCGATCGATGAGTTCGAGTGCTGTCTCCGATCGACGCCCTACGACGAGCGCGGAATCAAAGGTCTTTCCTTGTGCTTCCTGTTAGTCAAGTTTCGAAGATTATTTGTTTAAATTCAAACATAATATTTTGATGGCCTCGTCGGCGATGCATAATTGAGAAGACCATAGGCCGAATGAATAGTGATTGTTTGAATCCGAGTGGGCTAAGTTCCGATCACCCCAAACTCCAAGTTGCTAATTGAGCTCCTGAGTGCCGAGTGGCCAAGCAATCGAACTGCTGAGTATTGAGCTAATGAATGCTCGAGCAAGTGAGTGAGTCGTTATTGCCCAAGTGTTGAGCAAGTCGAAAATCGCTCTCTCAAAATCATCTGAATGGCCGACTGTCTAAGTGTTGAGAGGCCTCGAGTGACTGAGTCTCCCGAGCTATTGAGTGCGAGTGAAATGGCCAAACAACTAAGTCCCCTAAGTTACCTAGCAAAGTGAGTGGCTGACCAAGAAAGAAATGTAGGTCTATATTCGACATACTCTTCTTAAAATAGATTTGCCCTCTTCGATGATGTCTCAAGATTACGATGGACCATGACAAAATCGCATTCACAATCAATTAAACACACCTGAATGCTATTACCAAAGATGTTGGTAAAGAAGGAGAAGAAAGTTGAGAATGCATATGGATGACTTCGTTGCTGGTATGTTTATCTGCTTTGTCCGTGTGACGAGCTTCCTTATAAAGTTTCGAGACATATTATCAATGGAGCAACAGTTTAGACCTTGAATTTGTATCCATATGGGGGCATATATAAAAGAGAATTTTTCATTCTGATACTATAAATTTTGAATAAAACTCACGTATATAAGAGAATTTTATTTCCGTCGATCCATTAAATTTCAACACTTCGCTGCTTAAAGTCATTGAAAGCTTGCCATGGCATGACTTCAGATCTCAAGAAATTGAAGGTCGAAGTAGACGAGATCAGAAAGAGACATGATCGCTATTCCCAGCCCATGGATCGCTGACCATTTTGCAGAGGAGTAGAGATGAATTCATCGGGTGGATGATGGAGAGAAATTGTGGATGTAACAGAAAAAGTTGAAGAATAAAGAAAAATTGGTTAGGATAAAATTTATTTAAATACACGTGATGAGGTAGCTGACGATTAAATAGCGTTGTCGGCGCTGCTGCTGCTGTTCAACATGGAATATTTTAGAACTTTGTTGTTAATCAATTGATTAACAATGTAGCATGTTTCGTATGCATTAACATGGAATATTTTAGAACAGATTCCCAACTTTTGCGGCAGTTGATTGATCGGATTCGGGACAGCCATTGGTGCAAAAATGTTTCAACGAGATTATTTTATGAATTTTGACTTTTAATCTTTCAAGTTCCATGGCTATCATTGCAGATATACTCTTTCAAAGTCTATGGCTATCTTCCAACTGTATCCACTTCATCAAACAGAGATCGGCGGCATGGCGACGACGATGGCTACGAAGGTCCTGGTGTCCATCATGGGAAAGCTAGAGAGGATGCTAGCGGAAGAAGCCGCGTTTCTGGCCGGAGTCAAAGATGATGTCCGATACATACTCGCTGAGCTCGGAGGCATCAACTCTTTCTTGAAGGACATGTCGACAAAGCGGAATCTGGATAATCGACAGCAGAATTGGGTGCAGGAAGTGAGGGAGGTGGCCTACGATGCCGAAGACTTGATCGACGAGTTTAACTGCCGTCTCCGATCGACGCCCTACCACGAGCGCGGAATCAAAGGTTTTTTTATGCACTTCCTTCGCAGCATAAAATCATTGAAAGCTCGCCATGGCATCGCTTCGGAGCTCAAGAATTTGAAGGTCGAAGTAGAACAGATCAGAGAAAGGCACGATCGCTATTCCCACCCAAATGAGGCTTTAACAAGCTCTGTCACCGCCACCAGCTCGGACATGACCGACAGCTACTTCGATCCACGGATCATCGGTCATTTTGTAGAGGAAGCTCAACTCGTGGGCATCAACCCGAGTAGAGATACGCTCATCGAGTGGGTGATGGACGAGAACCGTCTTGAGTTCACAGTGATTTCTCTCGTCGGCTTCGGTGGTTTGGGAAAGACAACTTTGGCTAGGAAAGTCTACGACGATCCTGTCATCGTCGGAGGCCACTTCCAGTCTCGAGCTTGGATCGCAGTGTCACAAAGATACAGCATCAAAGAGCTTTTCAAAAAGATTATTCGACAAATTTCCGTCGAGGAGCAGCAAATCCGAGATGTTCTAGGGTGCCGAGATGCCAGTTTGAACACAGAGAAACTTTTGAACATGTTGGACGAGTCGCAACTGGTGCAGACAGCCAGAGGCCATCTCCATGGAAAGAGGTATCTAGTAGTTTTTGATGACGTTTGGAGCACTGAAGCATGGGAAAGCTTGCGCATCGCATTGCCACCGGGTAGAGAAGGAAGTAGGGTCATAGTGACAACCCGCAGTGAGGAAGTGGCAAATGCAAGTTCTTCTCCTAATCATCAATTTATATTTAAAGTCTCTCCTTTATCACCTGAGCTATCTTGGGAGTTATTCTGTAGAAAAGTATTTGTAGCGTCTGACTATAGTTGTCCTACAAAGGAGCTAGAAAATATTGGCAGAGAAATCTTGCAAAAGTGCAACGGATTGCCTCTTGCTATCGTGACGATCGGAGGTCTTCTGGCTTCCAAGCCTGATAAAAAACTTGAGGATTGGAAAGACTTGCGCGATCACCTTCGTTTGGAGATACAAACTAATGATATGCTATGGAAGATCAATCAGATCCTACTTTTGAGTTACAATGACTTGCCTAATTATCTGAAGCCTTGCTTCTTGTTCTTAGGCATCTTTCCTGAGGATTATGAGATTCGTCGGAAGCGCCTGATGAGACTGTGGATTGCCGAAGGGATTGTGAGTGGCGTAGGTGGCTTCCCCGCTGAGAAAGCCGCCGAGCGCTGCTTCAACCAGTTGGTGAGTCGTAGCTTGGTGCAGCCGTCCGTATTTGATGAATTTGGGAAAGTGAAATCCTGCCGGATCCATGACATGATGCTCGAACTGATAGTCTCGATATCGAAGGAGGAGAACTTTGTGGTGCTACTGAATGAGCAGCCCACGATCCTGTCACAACATCAGAAGATAAGACGTTTATCGTGGCATGGAGGCAGCAGTGGGCTCGTGCCTGATACTGAACTGTGCCACCTCCGATCCTTCACTGCATTCTGTGAGGATGTACCACCGAAGGCTTATACAAAGCAGAGACTGCTGAGGACAATTGACCTGCATGGATGTTGGATGTTACGTTCTGTCGGCCACAAGACCTTTCCCAAGTTGTTTCTTCTGAAGTACTTGTCTCTAAGGAATACTTCCTTATCTGCATTGCCAAAATCAATAGGAGATTTGCAGAATCTAGAGTTTTTGGATATAAGAGGAACTAATATTCGTAAACTACCCAATGCCATCGTCAAACTCCAAAACCTGGTCCATCTGCTTGCTGGTATTTATATTAAATTGTCTTTTACTGAGGAATTAGACATTCGAGACATGAAGGTACCGAAAGGAATAAGAAAGTTGAAAAACCTTCGCACGTTTGGAATGGTATATGCTGGCAATGTGCAGTTGCTACAAGAGATTGGTGAGCTTGTCAAACTCGAGAAGCTTGGCATCACTTTTCGTTATGATCGGGCACACAGAAGGGTGGAGGAGATTAGCGTCCTGCTCTCGAAGCTCAATGGTAGCCTTCGATCTCTAAAAATTAAAGCTCGGAAAAGCAATATAAAGAACGCACTCATTGAGGTAGCTTCGCCGCCATTGCGGCTTTGCAAGTTACAGATAGATGCCGCCCTTGGCAGATTGCCTGCTTGGTTTGCATCGCTGACGCAGGTTGTCGAGATAACTCTGTCCCAAACACGACTGCAGCTCCAGGATGTGCAAGTCTTGAGAAATCTTAACACTTTGGTCAAGCTGGTCCTAGGATTTGATTCATTCGTTAATGATGATGAGGATTTGGTCTTCGATCAGGGCGGGTTCGCACATCTCAAAATCCTGGCAATCGGTAAGTACAGTGTGAGTTTCGAAGAAGGTGCCGTCCAAAGCCTCGAAATTCTTAGACTGTCTAGTTTTCTTCGTGATGGATATAGCGTCAATGGCGTAGAACATCTGCATGGGCTTAAGGAGGTTTACATTCATACTCCGGAGGAAAGTATAATAGAGATGGTCAAAAAAATTGCAGCAAACCATTCAAATCGTCCCAAATGTTTTATAAGACCATTGTATTGTGCTTAAGCCATATGATTTTACTCAGGAGGAAGCAGAACTTTCCGTCTATACAATTCAAAGATGACTTTATTCAAATTATCCTTATCAATTTCTTCCACTATGCGTTTGTATTTCTGAAGCAGTATGTAATGTAATCTTCAAATATTGATAAATTAAAATTCAGAATAAGAGTGATTATATGATTTGGGAGAATATCATTGTACAATACCACTGATATGTACCATTTTATATATTCTTGAATTAGGCAAGCAGTACGTGAAAAGTCAAGTGTAAACATTCTCCAGTCATCTTTCCAATGAATTCATAACGTTGTGCTCAGGAAGAAATCTATATAATCCAACTATCATCGTGTGCTTCGATTATATAATACAACCGTCACACCTCAGAAAAGACTGATGATTCAAATTTAGATTCTATATTTTACTTAGGCAAATAGAATTATAAATGAGACTGTAATATACAGAAGAAAAAAATTTTATTAAATGAACTCTTATATCGTGTTAATAACTTTACCAGTTTTTTAAAAATGATTTGCATCATTCTAATATTGCAAGAATATTCACAATTAATCTTCAAGCTCAATGCCCGATTCTTAATTTACCGGTATATGTGTATTGCTAGCACACATACAAATCATAAATAAATTTTAAAATTTGGCCCACGAGCACGGTTCAATAATAAAGTGAAAAATCATAAGAAAATTCAGTTCAATCATTTGTTGAGATAACATTCAATTATAAATTTAAAAAATATATATATAGGGCAGATCCTCTATGCAGGAGTTTGTTCGACGGATAGAATAAAATTTTAACGTTGGACAATTTTTTAAGAATAATACAACTACGGAGTTCGAGCTGAATCGTCGAGTTGCAAATGCTTCCCTAGTTTACTCAAATGGTGGTGAAGATCTACAAAAACTCTGCTATCTTCCAATTCAATTGACGAAGAGACATCTCCGTAAAACCGTAGAGTCAGACTGATCATCCTCGGAGATTAATCGCGCGAAAACTCGGATACTTTTATGTCAATAAAAAAAATTAAAATCAAACAACTTGTTAAATGCTGCAAGCGACGTGATGAAAGACAAGAAATTGAAACGATCGAAAACAAAACAAAAGAAGATAACGAATACCTTATTCAAAGCACCATGGTTGAAGTTTGAATAGAGGAAGGCGGAAAGAACCTAAAACCCTAATTTGTGATCAGGATGGCCCGATCTGGGCCGTTCATCGCGGGAGTTCCTAGGCCGCCGTCAACAAATCGATTTTTTTTTCTGAACCGTTGCTCTTTTTTGAGCCAAACCGGACTCGAGTGATGGGGCGCACCTAAGAATGCGAACGAATCCGATACCCGACATTTATTGGACTATCCGAAACCGAATTTATTTAATTAAACGATTAACTGACCCGTTAAATACACGTAACTAAAAGGCATGTAGTACATACTTGTGTTCTTCATCTATATTTTGTGAAAGATTATATATGCATTTAAAATTTATTAAATTTCTTAATCGTTTTCACAAAGTAAAAAAAATATGATATCCAAATGCGAAGACATTATCAAAACCCACAAAATTTGTGATTCAAACAAATATTTATAATGTTTAAATGGATGAATCAAGCTATTTCCTAACATATTGATCAACCTATTGATAATTACTTAGGAAAGTAAAATGATTATATTTCAGAAACATCATCGCTTGCATTTCCAATCTACAACATCATCCACATGGCTATTTCATCCTGATAATTCCTACAAATGCTAATAAATAATGCTTCCAAAAGCATGTTTTATGTAAAAATCTAGAACAACACGAGAACTGGAAGCATATATTTACTGCCATTGCGCTTGTTGCTGAAGTAGGAAGGTATACATCTTGCCTCGAGCTGCTAAAGACCTCGTAATCATCTATCCTCGCGACTCCGTTTCTTCGACTTGTGTTTGTTTGTTGTATCCAGTGACTTGTTTCCTGTTGTGGTGTTTATCGTACCTTCTTCCTGCATCTCCTTTTGGATATTACTCCTCTTCAAACTTCTGCAGAAATTCCAAATAGTTTCTTCAGATGAAACAGATGATACTGTGGTTGGTCTGAGAAACAAAGATCCTCTAAACCATGCCAAAGTTTTGAGTTGCACAACAAAAGAATAAACCTGAACTTTTTTCTCATAAAAAATTCTCGAGTTCATAATAAGAACTGAGTTTTTTTTTTTTTTTGACTTAAACAAGTTTTGAACAATTGTACAAAATCAACCATTTGACAGAAACTAACTGACCAAATTGAAATGTTAGAGAAACAAAATTAAACCTGTCTACATATGACCCATCCACTGTGCCATGTTTAGATAACCAATGGATGCATCCAGTGCTCGATGGAAGCAATGATCCTGATACGTGAAGTATTTCCTCATCAAAACTGTATGAAACAAAGTTGTTGAAGTTTGTCAAGTTTATCATGTGCATATACCATACATTCATGTAGATGAAAGAAGAGACAGTGTGTAAAGTAGATTTACCACCATTGTTAACATGATCAAACCATGTTTCTAGATTCCACACAAACCATAATTATAGAAAGTAAGAAGCTAGAGTATAAATTAAGAATCGAAAATAACTATTATCGCATACTGGAATAGCAAATGATGCAGACAGCGTAGAAAAGTAAATCATACTAGGGGGGTATACAATAATAACTCAACATAATGTTAAGTAGCTAGAAGATTACTGTCCAAGAATATTGAAATTAATCTCACACTTTGACAGGCGAATATGATATAATCATATCCTAATTTAGATCCGAAGATTGACATGAACATTCTGTATCATGTATTGTGTCTATACATTCTATCATGTGCCCAGGCTACAAAGTCTGTTCATTTACTAGAACTGTATTATGATTAAGGCAGAATCAATGATGCTCACCTTTTGACTTGAAAACGTATCATACTTCCAGCTTTAATAACATGACGTTTGTGAGAGGAACTAGCAAAAACACCTTCACCATGTTTCTGTAATTGGGAATATACAACTTTATTGATATACAATGTGACAAGGAATAACTATAACTATAAGAAGAGGAATCTAACAATCCTATAGGAAAAGAAGACAAAATCCTTACAATCTTATACTTAAATTCTTCACGGATGTCTTCTAACAGTATGGCTGCTGAAGAAAATCCAAGCACAACAATATGAATTGATTCCTTCCCCAGCTTGACAACTTTGCCGCCTGAAAAAATCAAATGCTCGACTAAGACAAGTAGAATCTAGCTACATCGAAAGCATTAGGTGTATTCTATGTTACATGCAGAGCAACTGCTTACTTCAGCATAACGAGATAATAATCCCAAAGCAATCTTGGTATGTCTCAAAAAATATGTAATTAAGAAACAACAAATTGGACCAAAATACAAAGAAATAACTTATTTCTATTGCATAATCAAGACAAACCATGGAAAGGGCATGAAAAAGATGAGCAACATGCATGATGCAAGCATCTGTATCACGCAGGTGCACTGAAAAAGCTGTCCATCACTTTGTGATCGTTTACAATGCATGTAAAAAGACAATCTGAATGAGCACAGACCTAATTAATAAAAGGGGATTCCATTGCATAACTAAAGGCAAAAGTCATAAAGTCATATAATAACTGATATCTGTATCTTGATTCTATGTAAGATATCTAGGACTCTTCAGAGTTAAAAACATGGACCATAACTAAAGAATTGCATATGGTTGTCTCTTGCGCCGATCCTGTGCAGTAATAGGGACTAACTAATATTGTGTTCCATCTAGACTAGCTTGATTGGTAGAACTTATCAAAACTGGCAAAACAAGAAAGTGCCTAGCATCTAAGATTGTTAAATAGTTAAACCTGTTTCCTGCATCAATGGATGAGTTCCCATGTCCCTCTTTTGCTGATAGGATATGTGAACTAATATTGATAGAGTAAATGGTAGCACATCAAGTAACTACCAAAATACAATGAGAACCCACCTCTGAAGCTTAGTGATACATAATTCTAGTTTTCTTTATAATACTACATCAGTAAAAAAAAATCCACTTTGTAGGATCCCGGTTAAACCTCTATCGTTTACCTATAATCACTACAATTGAGGAAAAACACATTGCTTTTAGTATATATAGTTTCCATTACTTGTTGGTTTAGAAGGGAGACTTGGCACAACGGTAAGATTGTTGTCTTGTGACCAAGAGGTCACAGGTTCAAATCTTGGAAACAACCTCTTGTAAAAAAGCAAAGTAAGGCTGCGTACAATGGATTCCTTCTCCGGTACCCCGCGTGGCGGGAGCTTTGTGCACCGAATTGTAGTTTTTTTACTTATTGGTTTCTAAGCACACAAGAAAAGGATAATCAAATACAAAAACAACCGAAACCTTTCAAGCTTACAAAAATACATCATCTCAGTTTGTCCTTTAAGCAAAATGAATTAGTCATTAAATTTTACCAGGTAACTAAATATCTTAAAAAAAAAACTTTATAGAAAAACAAGTCTATAAATTAATTCTTATAACAATTCACATATGGTATGAGCAAGGGAACTGGTATAACTTGACCTAAGCACACTGTATATCCCAAGCTCAATACATGAATCGATTCGACTTTATTAGGGATATAATAGTGGCACTCATGTCGATCAAGATATATTTATCTTTTTAATAGTCCTTTTAAACTGATAGTTTATATGAATCAGACTTACCAACAAACTATTGTCACAGAATCAACAAGAGTAGCAAAAAAATATGGGAAATAAGTTGAGGTGCTAAATATTAGGGCAGGGTCTGAATGTAACCATGTTGATTCTCTTAAAAGAATAACCTTCAGGCAAAAAAAAAAAAAATCATAATAGAAAAACATGGTATATGGCTAAAATAGCATGATCAACAACAAGAGATAACACACCTAATAACATGCTCGGCTTAGGAGAAAAAAGCAGCAAATTTGCTTTTATTTTAACTCCCAAGTAAGGAATTAGTCCTGATATGATCTTTGCAGGTTCGCTGGGAATATTGACTTCATAGGCCAAAATTACACCATCAAACATCTCATCATGCCTGTTGCAGAAAAGAAATTGCGTGTTTGTTTGATGAATAATAGAAACTAGAAACACAAGAGGCAAAAATCATTTGATGGGAAAAAAACTCAATTGCCAAAAACATTAAAAACTTTTATAAAGAAATGTCTAGGCGACAATTTATAAATATTCTCATGATGAACAAATACTCGATTGCGAAGGAGCATATCCTGTGATCAACGACCATTCATTGAAAAAAAAAAACTGATACCTCATGACAGCATTGCCATAATAAAAAAGAAAAAAAAAGCACAAATAATTAACCATTAAAGAAGATTATTGATCATAGGAGGAGGTCGGAAGGAGGGATGACCGACGTGAAGAGAAGAGAACTGAGCTGCCGAAGGACGGCGCGGCGGACTTGTTTGGATTTCGAAGGGTGGACGTACACCGACAGGTCCGCCTCTGCCACTTTCAAGCCTTCCATCTACCCCGCCACCCGATCAATCTCGCGGGCGCCGCCTCGGTTTCGCCCGCCCCAATCGATCGCCTTCAAAAACCTAAACCCCACCTTCCTCCTCTCCTAATTTTTTATTGGCACCCAAAAAATAATAGTAAATAAATAATAAACGATAAAGCAAAGAAATATTATTTAATATACAAATGTTTTTTTTTCTTAATGTTTACTTTAATTTACAATTCATGAAATCAAAATAAAGAAGAGACTGGATACGACAATTATTTTATTAGAAATTATTTGTATTTAAGTTTTTTCTTTATTTTCCCTATTCAGTTTATTTTAATTTAAAAATGTATTTTAATATATAAATTTGAATTTTAAATTAAAAACTATTATAATTGAGTTTTAAAAATTAACCACAAATTGTTTAAAAGTTTGTCATTTCTTAGTGTTTAATATTTATTATTTTTAGTTTATTCATGTGTGTCGATTTCAAATTGATAGGATATTATTTTATTTTTTTGGTTTGGCAAGAAATAATCATGTACTTTATATTTAGAATTCTAAGGTATACTATCATTTCTACTCCATATAGCGATATATTGTATTAGAGGTATTATCTAAATATCGTAAATGCTATTAAATTATATTGTGATACTACAAAATCATATATATCTTAGGGGCCTTATATGTATGAAAATGAAATAAACATTGATACTAAAGTTCCCAAGAGAAGATATTAGGTGAAACCTCGAGGATAATGCTCATCGATGTCACTTAATGTGGAATCATCACACTAACATAGATCGTTATCAAACTCACTAATTGTGTGAGACATTGTGACGGGCTAGGGAGGCAACAAAGATTGTGGGGCTTCAATAGTTGGTGAGCTAATCTCATCGATCTTCATGTTTGGTAAAGTTTGAAATTAATATTATCATGTATTAGGACTCTAGAGAGACAGTGAGAATTAAGGGAGTAGGACTCAAAATTCCATATACTCTCGAGGTAAAATACATCGAGTCATGTAGCAATCGTGCTTAATTAACGCCATGTTCGAATGTAACGAAAATGGTGTCCACACTTCCGAGAGGATCTTAAGTGAGATGTTACAAAGGAAAAAGAGATTCATTGAGATATAATTTTGTTATATATAAAAGGTAACATAATAAAGAAAATCTGAATATTGTTTATGTATAGTTTTTATATGAAGAATAGTAATTTTGTTGCCCAATCTTTCACAACACATTCATGAAGATGAAATTCAAAAAAAGACATCTTTATCAAGAGTGAATTAGTGAACATAAAACAAGTTTTCAGTAATAGATAGAACATAAAAGATGTTTATCATGCATGTGAAAAGTTTGATTATATGAATGAAAATATTTTTCTATATAAGGTGAGAAATGTGCAAGGCAAAATCCTTATCTACTTGTCACATAATGGAAGTGTTTTTTTTTTTCACAATCTACCATTATTCTTGTAGTGGTAGAATCTTAGTGCCATTCATTTGAAGATTAAGGAGCAATAATGATAAAAAGTGCTCCTAAATACCATCGACGTTGTCATAGTTGGTTGTCGATAAGAGATTAGAGCTCAAAATAAGGATACAAATCCACCAATAAAGTTTGGATATGGAACATCTTGTAGTATTCATGGGCAAAGTGTTCAATAGTGAAGTAGATATGACATTTCCTTTGATTCAATACTCATCTTTATCCTTCTTCTCTACTTCTTAATCCTTCATCATCGGAGTAGATCTAGAGGTTAATCTTGAGGAAGTCATCCACAATGAACGACAGCCGGGCTAGGTTAGCATGCAACAATGCCGGTATTTCATCGTGCAACGGATATAATACGAGGCTCTTCGTGGTGGATGCAATGAAGGCACAACATTAGATCTGTGGATGTGCTAAAGTTGCATAACAACAAATGGCAAACACCTTGAATTGAGGGTTGTTGTTGAAGAAGTCATTGTTGTGAGCAAATTAAAGATGTGTAAGGATCAACACTTTGATACTAAGCAATAAACAAAAGAAAAGAGAATTAAATTTTATTATTCAATAGTACAAAATTTATCAATTACAACAATCATAAGTATGATATGGAACATTAGATCATTGGCAAGCTTGATAAACGATATAAATATTACTTAATCTAATTGATGAAACTTCTAATTGTTTGGTTTTAGACTTATAGATCTTCATTAATACTTACCAAGCATGTGTAAACCAATCTGACTAAATCACATAAAATCAGAAAGGAGGGATCCCTCTTATATTCAAAAGTTTCAAATGATGAACATTTTGCATGCATTAGTTTTACTTATACAAGTACAATGACTTCTATATATTAGAATAATCGATCTCTTTAACTAACTAACTAGTCTTTTTTGGATAGAATGAACTCCTTCTACTACCTCTTTTTTATACAAATTAGTCTATTTCTTTTCGAATGGCATGCTAAGTTGCTAATGAAGATAAATGGAAACTCTCTATGCACTCAAAAATAGTCCAAGGGGTGGATTGTTCTGTGTTACACCTCATTATCCAGCTCTTGAGCCATTGTAGATTATTATGAAAAAAAACATACAAAATGACACTGTTGAAAAAAAGAAAGAAAAAACAATCAAGAATACATCATTATCTTAGTCATCACAAGGATATACAATTAAAAAAAAACATTATTTTCCTTTACATCTTCTGAATCAAAATCCAAATAAATGTGTATCTCCTAGCTAGTTAATTGTTCCAAGACCTCAAAGAACAAGGAAAGAACAAGCATATACCTCAAAGTAAGCAAAACCCTAAGTCAAATAATTGTCTTGCGAATTTAAAGATTGGTATGGATTTATCTTCTGTGGCAAATTGTAAGCAACAAGTTGTTTATATAATTAAATGAATTCTATTAATTGTAGACAGTACTGCTTTATGCTTCACCTCCTTTGACAGCATATATTTCTAATTGTCTTGTCCTTTTTTCTCAGAAAATGCTGAGACTCGAACAATTAATACAATTACTTAAATTATAGAAATCAGAAAAGAAAACCAGAAAGATTGACACAGTGAAGAATAAAATCTGAGAGAAGCGATTAGATCTGACCTGAAGTATGTAGATAGATTGATAGGCATCCATGTTTCATTTTCTGCTGCTGAAGAAGCTGAGGAAGATGAAGGCTTCTCTCTATTGATTGATTGAATACGAATTAGAGAGGAAAAATGAATGAAACCAAACAAATCGTTGTTGATTATGCAAATCATTAATGGAATGTTAGGCGTAAATTAAACAAATTATACTTACAAGTAAACAGATTTAAATTAATTATTACAATAGATAGGATTTGATAATTAGCTACTGCCACACATGCTTCTGTTTCTTCCTCATAAATAGAGATCCAAATCTGAGCGCTTTCGATCTTCCGTCGTCATGGCAGGCATCGCCACCGGCGACCTGGCTGGCGTTTCTTTGACGCTGGCGGACTCGGGGATGCAGTCCAAGTTGACTCCGAAGAGCCTGACTCGCTTCGCGCCGCCGGCCGCCGCCACCTGTTCGCTAAAATGCCTGACAGAATTCATCCCCTGCACTTGCGCCACCGTCGGCAGCGGCAGCGGCGGCGGTAGCCCGAAGTAGCTCCACGGCGGCGGGGGGAGCGGCGGAGGGAAAGGGAAGGAGAAGCCTCGGAGGAGCGGCAGGTAATTATTGTAATCATTGAGATAGCAATTATAGCTAGCCCTGCGCTTCTGGAGCTTGCAGTCGATGAAGAAAAGCTGGCGGTCGCGCGCGAAGGAGACGGTGTCGCCGGCGAGGAGACCCTTCTCCTTGACGAATCGACTCCACCCCTTGGTGATGACGTAGCTCTGGCTGCTGCTCCAGTAGGAGTAGCGGAAGCGCCAAGCGCGGCCCGTGCACGCGTCCTCGAAGCTCAGCAGCATCCCCTTGGTGCTCTCGCCGCCCGACTCCGGCGCTGGGAAGTGCCTCTCCGCGTGCTGCTTCGGTATCACCAGCCGGTTCAGCTTCCCGACGTCACTCGGCGTCACCACCTTCTCGAACATCAACTCCCTCGAGCGACCATCTTCCTCCATTTCGACAAGCCAAGAAGATGAGCAATCAAAGAGAAGAAAAAGAAGAAGAAGAAGAGAAGCGATATGAGTCGAAAAGGGAGCAGAAGAACTTAAAGGCCTGAAAGGTACGTTAGAGGTTGAGTGAGTGGAGGGGGTGAAGGGGGTGGTGGGCCGGCAGGGACCATGAATCATGTATCTCATTGAGCTAGCTCATGTGAGGGGTCAACATGTTTTTAAACTCTCATCTGATCGATCGATCGATCGACTCCATTGTCGTCATCTTCTTCTAAGTAAGTCGAAAGCCTATTAATAAAACCAACTGTTTCACGGCAGGAAAGAGGGCACAGTTAAAATGACAGTGTGTGATTTGATTTCGATGAATTATATCGATTAGGGCAGAATTCAGAAGACTGATCATGTGAAGCTGTCCTTTTTGAATTTCATATGGGGAATTTCTATCCACGTCCCCCTGTGAAATCTCTGACCTAATGTTATTATTATTGTCATTGGCTAGCTCGCCTGTACACAATGCACAGATGGTGTCTCTCTGAATAGTATTCGCATACCCTGCAAAGGAGAAAAACTGTCCAGTGACTGCATGCATGCATGCATCTACAGTTTCACCAATAGAGCTAACACAGTGACCATGAGCTCACAAACCATACTCACTTAGCTCTCCAAACCAGAGAATAAAAAGTACAGAGGCTTCCATGTCACTCCCCTTAGCAGTATAAGCATGGCCAAGAGCAGGCAGGGGCCCTCTCCGTGCCACGCACCATCTCCTACTCGACCTGAGCAGTATTCCATTGCTGAGGCCCCCTCGACAGCTAGCTCCTACATAAATACAAAGGCGAGCTATAGGATTGTTTTGAGTGTGGGAGGGATTTCTGAAACGTCCTATATTTTATATATATTTTGAGCACTGAAAAATTTTGGGGAGCTTTAATTCATTTTCGATGCATGGTGAAAGTGAAAACCAGGGACCCCTCTATGGATCAGTGATCATTATTGATCTATGTATTTGTAGGATTTACTGGTGTGAGGTACATGCATGATGCATGCTGATATTTTTGCAGTCATCAGTAGATATCATGATGAGCGCATGCCAGAGATTTACAGGAAGGAGGGCGATGCCACTTGGAATGTCCCTAGCATATCCATATTTAAGGAGGAATAGTTCCATTAGCTTTTGTTAACAGTGTTTAGATTCGAAGGATTTATATGTGTCTAGTCGTTCTTTTTGTTTTCTTCTACGTACTCTTCAAAACTCATAACTTAGCTCAATAGTTACTTTTACATTTTATGTTGTTTTTAACCCAAAAATTATTATTTATAAACTTGAAGAGAAAAAAATAGTAATTATTCTTGTAAAAAATTGTTTATCAGATATTCTTGAGTTTTATTCAGTTATCAGAATAATAGAAGAGATTGAATTATTTTCCTTTTTCTCTACTTTCTCTCTTCCTCTTCTGTTGAAGGCAGGCGCCGTCCCAGAGGGGGCTATCAGAAGCAGCGGCGGCGCCGTCGCCGGGGTCGATGCCCTGCGCAGCCCCTCGAAGACGACGCCGGCCATCGCCGGAGCATGCAGCAGCCGCTCTGCCTGCCGAAAGGATATTCAGGGAAAAGAAATCGAAAAATAAATAATTAAACACAAAATGAATTGCTATTATCTCTGCAATCCATACCTCCATGCAGGCATCTATCTGCAGCTATACGCTAAATTTAGATCGATCGAAATCGTAGATTTTTGGCCATCTCTGGTTGCACTTATTCATTCTCATGGTCACTGAAACTGCGCGTTGGAAGCCTTCTCCGCTGTTGGGTCGCTTTCTGAGTCTCTCTTTTTCTCTGCAGGCTGCAGCGAGAGAAAGGACAGCGTAAAAGGAGAGATAGAAAGTAAAAGAAATTAAATAATAATAATAATAATAATAATTTATAATTTTAATTGTCTTTTTCACTGTGCATTTGAAGAGCGTGGAACATGTCGCATTAACTTAGTTTGTAAGCATCGGGCAAAAAGCTGCGGGGTCATGCAATTAATGCACTGGATGCAAACTAATACTTTGCTTCCAATAATTGACCTGATCACTAAAGGTTTAGGTCTGTGTCCCTTCCTACTCCTCTATGACTATGAATAGGATCCAAATAATTTTCACCGGCAAAATCAAATGCCCATTGGGTGTGTGATGCCTTCCCGTCCTCACGGGTGCTCTCCTGTTCGATCGTGATTTATCTTTTTTATAATAATTATGAAATTAATTGACAAAAATATTCAAAACGAGTGTATTATCTTTTTACTGCCATGAATAGGATATAATTGCTCCCACTAGAAGATGATTGATTTACTACAATAAATAAGGATCTATTCCTAAGGACTACAAAATTTTTTGACGATGTTTGCCCTCATACCACTCTAATGCTCAGTTAAATGAAACTCTTCATGATTTATCCTTTTAGGATGATTATGAGGGCCACTGATAAAGGTATATATTTGAGATAAATATATTGTCTTTTTTGCTACAATGAATAGGATGCAATTTTGATGATGCTACTATTGAGCCCCTAAGATTTAATATATGCTCATATAGGAGATCACTTCATTATTATGATTTAATTTCCAATTAGTAGAGACGTTTGGAGTAGTAAACGAATCATCTATTATTATCATGAATGAATAAAATATATGTAATTGACTTGAGTATATCATCTATATTAATATAATTAATCGAATGGTAAAATTTAAATATCTAGATTACTTTAAAATAAATAAATAAATAGAATGCAATTGTTTCGTGATACAATGAGTAACAATGATGAGTGAGAATATCTATACAATGAGGGATCAATTTCCACATAGTACATATATGTTCAATTCATTCGTGGTGATGTTACATCTTTTGTCGAAATCTAATTGCACTTTTTTCGAATTTATCTTGATGACCAATAAAAATTTTTCATGGAGCCAAATTAATCACCATTAAAATTAGTCAAACTAAAAATTTAGACATATAAATTATAAAAAAAAAATGAATACGATGTAATTGCCCTTAGGTCCGTGATGTGTTGGTAATAGTAGGATAGAGATACTCATATAATGAGAGTGTGATTTTCACGTTGCATAAGTATTCATCGGTGCTATTCAAAACACTCATGATGTTAGGTCGTCCTTCGAAATCCAATTGCACTTTCTGAATTTATTTTAGTGGGTGATGACAAATTCTATAAAATTGAGTCGATTACTTTCAGAATTAGTTGAATCATAAGATTTGGATATTTGATTGTCAAAAAAAATAATTAGCCTCGGGATACCATGTGCTAATAACAATGGGGCAAGGACTCATACAATGAGGATTTAATTCTCGTGCTATATAAATATTCGTCAACAGTATTTGAACCATTCATAATATTAGATCATCTGTCGAAATTCAATTGTACTTCTTAAATTTATCTAAATAAATGATGGAAAATTTTTACAAAGCTAAATCAGATTAGTTGAACTCTAAAACTTAGATACTTACGTTATAAAAAAATAAAGATAATAGGATGCAATTAGATTTATTAAGATTTAGATGTCATATTCAGAAATATTGTATCCAACCAATCAAAAATATTTAGATTTTTTTTTTGTTTTAGATAATTTGATTGATTGCTGAGTGAATGGGAAACGCAATACTTGACCCAATATTTGTTAGGCACAATAAAACCAAAGAAAGTCCTTCTCCTTGTTGGGCTTCTGATAGACTATGCCACCAGCCCAAGCCCATAATTATGCTGAATATATAAGTCGAGAAGAAAAATCATTTAACTTCTGAAAATGCTAAAAATAAAATTATGTAAATTCTCCTCTAGAACATAAATAATATTGCAAAAAATAAAATGTATAAATAATTAGCCAAGTACAACATATTGTATACAATAATCTCATATTATGTTTTCACCCTCGCTTCATCCTCACCTCTCGTTGTAACTTGGAAGTCAAAAATATCCTCTTTTTTTTTTTTTAATACTAGCACAAATTAATTAACAAAGTTCAATCTATGAATCTCATTTTTCTAGATAACATCGAGATATTTCATAATAAGATTAAGACATAAAAGTATTCTAAGTTGGTCGTAATCGAAAAGGATGCCTAATGGCAAATTGCCAAATGAATATCTTGTTATTTCTTTTGGAATTATTGGCGTTGAGCGAGAAACATCCTTTTCTAAAAAACAACAAGAGTGAGATATTTCTACGATTTATTTTCTCAAAAATCTTTCTTTTTGTTTTCTAAAAAAACAATGTTCACTCTTAAAGATATTATGGTACTTCCTCAAATATCCTGAAAAAAAAATCTCAATTTTACTTCAAAGAGAGAAAATATATATAATTTTTTGGGCCGAATCGAATATATAAGATCTTTCCACACCTGAGCGGATCTACGTCACAACGGGGCATTTGTTCGTCACCACAACAATAACTGGCTGGAGATCCGGACCCACACATTGTTCCAATAACAGTGCCGGTGCTGTTGCGGGTATCTAAATGTCTGCCGCGTTAATATTCTCGCATGGCAAATCCACGGACCGTTCGATAGATTTGCATATAAAAAAGGGAGCCTTATCCATGGATTCTTCCTGAACCAATTGAGATCGAAGAGGAAGAGAGAGAGAGAGAGAGAGGCGGAAATGATGCTCGTTGCGATGATGGCGGCGGTGCTGGAGGAGTACACGGCGGCGGCCTCCGGCGTGATGGAGGAGGCTCTGCGCCGATCCCCCATCCCCCGGCGGGTGTGCATCCTCATCCTCCGCTGCCTGCCCTTCACCGGCCCGGCGCCACCTCCCTACGTCATCGGATCCCGCTCCCGCGCCGCCCCCGCCGCCGTCGCCGCCGCCGCCCAGTGACATATTTTCTTTTTTCTTTTCCTCCTCCAAGAACGCACAAAGTTGCATCTTTTAGCGTTTACTTGTGAAGATTCTGGCGCTCGGTGTTCCGCTCATCCTTTGAAATCGCAACTTTGTTTCTCTAATTCTGTACACAGAAAAAAAAAGAAGCTTCGCTTGTGGTGAGAGGATGCGTGCTGTTTACTTTTTTTTTTTTTTTTTGTTAATTAATACTGTTTTCTGTCGATCTTTTCCTCGAATGAGTTTGAAAATCGGAAGAGCGAGTGAAAATATCCAAACCAGGGAGACTTCGGGTCTGTTTACCGCGGAGGAAGAAAGAGAAAGAGAAAGGGAAAGGAGAGAAGAAGTAGAAGGGAGTGGAAAGAAAGGGGAGGACTAGAATTTGGATTATCCGTGACCATTTAATCTTGTTTATTATTGTTGCTCGAGTTCATCTAAAAGTTTTTACTAAAATTATTAAATAAATATAAATTAAATTATTTTTTCAAAAAAAAACAAAGCTTACCTAATATGCTCCTTGGATCATTTGAAATCATTTTATATTCTTATGATTTGTTATTACCTTGAAATCATTTTTCTATTATTTTGAAGTTTTGAGCAAACCTACTAGATGAATCCAAATGAATTAAATTTTAAAAATAAACTCTTAATTTGTTGTGTCATTAGAGCTTTTGGAGTTATTTTTTGAGCTCCAAAAAGACATTTATAATTATAAAAAAAATCTTCTATTTTTTTTTAAAGTAGAGTCATTATATGCTCTTTTTTTTTTTTTGCTTGAATTCTACAAGGATATCTTATAATTTTTACCAAATTGTTAAATTGATCTAAATTAGTTAAATTTCAAAAATGATAAAAATATTAAATGTAACTAAGCTAGTAAATTTTAGATATAATCTTTTTATAGTGAGCCGTGGAGAAATTCTATGAAATGACAAAATAAAATTGTATGTTGTATTTGAAATTTTGAAAACTCAAGACATTTACATAAAAGAGGATAAACTACCGGGGTTGAAATGTAATTTTACCAACTCGACCGGGCAATGCCAGCGATTTGATTTCGCAGGTAGCGCCGTATAAAACGGGAATAGCAATCGCCCAAATAGACGATCAATCTCGATCTCATTCGAGATCTCTGTTTCCTCTCCCCGCTCTCAGATCCCAAGCTCTCTCGATCTCGATCTCCCCCAGATCCTTCGTTCGATCTCTCTGAAGCATCTCCATGGCCCCGGTCTCGGCGCTCGCCAAGTACAAGCTGGTGTTCCTAGGCGATCAGTCCGTGGGGAAGACTAGCATCATCACCCGATTCATGTACGACAAGTTCGACAACACCTACCAGGTCGATTTCTGTTCCACTCCATTCTAATTTTGATTCGGGGATCCAGATCGGGATGTCGTATTCTTGATTTATGCAATTTTATCGACGATCGTTTGGTTAAGGTAATTCACCTAGATAGATCCATTGCATAGTTGGCTTCATGTTAGAGATCTGTCGCAATATAGATGGTTATGGACGGAGGATGTCACTCTTCAATTTTACGTTCTTGAGAATCATAGAATGGTATGCAGATTAAAGAATTTTGACGATCGAGGTGATCGGATGGTTTTAGCGGTCAAACATGAGAAGAGAGTACTCTTATTCAAGCTGGTTGCTTGGGAGTGCCACTGCCTGTACTCAGTTCGATCAAACACTATTTTGTTCTTTATATTTTAATATTATGTTATTGAACTGAATTTAATTTTGAATTGTTGATAGCAGAACATGCAACTACTGAATGGGTACCAAGCGCTTTTGAAAATAACAAGCATAGATGGGAAAAAACTGAGTATATGCAAATCTGCTACTGAATTTTATGCTCACATATCAGTGATTTCTGTTCAGAGAGAATCATAACAAGGTAGCGCATCAGAAAAGAGAGTTTGTTTAATAGTCTGATCTAGAGGAGTCCACTTTTCCTAGTTCTCTGTTTTTCACAGATACAAACACACGCACGCAAAATACTCCCTCACATTAACTTGGCAAAAGAGCATATCTGCAACCATAAAGGCTAGGAACACATTGCATCATGTAATGATGATACTTATTCTTGCAATTTGAAGAAGTCAATTACCCAACAAAGGCATTTCTAATTCTTGATATTCTCTTGATTGATTATAAAAGGATTAGTTTCTTTTATCTGGAAGAAATGATTTACCATCTAGACTTTGCTAAATCCAATTCAAGGTAGTATCTGTATCCTCCTTTTGAGTATTGATCTGACATCTTGAAGTAACATGATGAACAGGCTACAATTGGTATAGATTTTCTCTCAAAAACTATGTACCTTGAAGACCGAACGGTCAGACTACAACTTTGGTAGGTTTATTGCCTCCCCTCTGTTACAGTTGAATTTTATGAAAGTTATCTCCGTGTATGGGTATAGTTGACACGTAACGTTAGATAACATTTTTTGCTTTTGATCCTAATTCTCCTTCTTGATATGGTGAATTGATTCAATTTCTAATTTGGCTACGATTGGAACAAAATTGCACCTGGTCAAATCGAGAGTTAATAATAAAACTGAATCTGGCATTTAGATTGACCGGCCATTGGCATTGAAAGGCAATTTAATTTAGTCTCTTGAATTCTTAGCAGAGATGAATGATATCTGGGTATGTATGAACTCACTAGAAAGATCAGTCAATATAATGTTGAGGTACTTGAGTGCTTGTTACATGTATAATATGGAATATCCCAGATATTGAAGAGCATTGATGGCTGCTACGGCAATTTGTTTGTTCAAAAGTTACAAACTGTGTTAGTGTCAAACTTTTAAAGTATTCTATTATGGGTGGCACCATTCAAGTATCCAGTTGCCGTGATTCATGACAATATCACTGTTCTGTGAGTCCTGTAGATATAACCTGTACTTTTCTTAGATACAACTTTTTATGGCTGAATGTTCTTAGAGTTAAATGTTTGTCTAAGAAAGCTGGCATCTCTACTTTCCACTCAAGTCCAACGGAAAAAAATAAAGAGAATAAAACTCTATCAACAAGTTCTATGGTCTCCTTTCATGTGCTGTTGTAACTTTAGTATGAAATCGAGGCAAAAAAATATAGTACCTAAAATCTAGGTCAAAGAATGTTTACATATGCTCATTGCAACTCGGGCTCTCGATTGCACCTGTTCACACAGAACAGGAAGCTAGGTCATGCCTGCCCTCACTGTAGGTCGTCAATGCTCTATATAGGGGTCCCGTTCATTTCAACTGCATGATGGTCCACTCAAGCCAACAGCCAGAGAGAAATGCCAAGCAATTCTCAGTAGCAAAGTTAACAAGTTGAAAATTCCTTGAATGTGCTTTCATGAATTTATTATTATAATTGCATTATTTGTTCTCAGAAATAATAGTTGATGATTTGTTATATCTCAAAGTATTATTATTATTATTATTTTTTGAAGGGTAGCACTAGCTTTTGTATCCTAAATGTTCTGTTTCAATGCTTTTCTGAATTCAATCACTTCTAGGGACACTGCTGGACAAGAGAGATTTAGGAGCCTCATCCCAAGTTATATTCGTGACTCATCAGTTGCAGTCATTGCTTATGATGTTGCAAGTATGCTTCTGTGGTAACTCTTGTGTAGCATTTGACAATTATTGCCCGAAGGATTCAGTCCTTTTTTTTTTTTTTGCTTGACTTTCCTCTGCTTGCTCTAACTTTGGTTAGGCACTCAATCAATGTTTTTTTTTTTCGGAAAAAAATGTGAAGTATGACAAATGTAGGCAAACTTTCAGTTTTTTTTCCTGTATTGGCTATATTAAACTTATTAGCTATTTTGTGTTTAATGTAGATCGTCAATCTTTCTTAAATACTTCCAAGTGGATTGAAGAAGTTCGAACAGAGAGGGGAAGCGATGTTATTATTGTCCTTGTTGGGAACAAAACTGACTTGGTCGACAAGAGGTTATTTATTGATGTCTCTAACCTCTAATTTAATATGGTTTACTTCGAAACTCTGCAATTGCTTAGGAAACTCAATTACCAAAGAATGAGCAGTATGGATTTTGGTATTTTATTTATATCTTCACTCATCACCATATTCAATACTTTGAGTTTGTTTATATATTAGGCTCGGTCCCATGATATTGACGATGGACGATAGGGTCCATTCTGTTTATACATTAGAAGGGAATGAGCTCTGCCGGAATTCAACACTCAGTGGTCATAATCAGTCATGAAAGATATCATCAATCACTATAAACTGACTTGCAGTTAACAATTTTTACTGGAAAATATCTTTCACTTGACCGCTTTCTTATCATCGCATGTCAGCCATTTTGTTGCCTAAGTTTGTGCTTGAGGCTTGAACCAAGTTAATATTTTTCTTGCTATTTAACAGGCAAGTCTCCATAGAAGAAGGAGAAGGAAAATCACAAGAGCTCGGTGTCATGTTCATTGAAACAAGCGCAAAAGCTGGCTTCAATATTAAGGTAGCTATCACGCTTCAAACTCGCTTCCTGTTTATGTGTTACAAATTACCAATGCATTTATATGCTCGATCACATCTCGAGCTGCACCAATTACGTTGACTTGAAGAACCTTAAACATGTCTAGTTATATTGAGGCCCTCATAAAGTGCTTAACAGTGACACCTTAATTTAGTCACACGAGGATTCCCAAGGATTATTAGCTAATGAATACAATTTATATAGACTTGACCAATTTAATTTCAGTGGTCCATTAAGTTAATACATCAATTCTTCCATCAGAACAATCTATTTCCTATTTATTGATCTAAAAGAGAAAATTTTAACACTAGATTTCAGACTTTTCCAAGCATTTTGTGGTAACTAACTGCTTCCTCAATCTCCTCAGCCTCTCTTTCGGAAGATTGCTGCTGCCTTGCCAGGGATGGAAAACCTTTCTTCGGAAAAGCAGGAAGACATGGTCGACGTTAACCTGAAGGGAACAAATGCACACTCGTATCAGTCGCAGTCACAATCTGGAGGTTGTGCTTGTTAATCTCATCCTTCCCAGTTTTGTGTTGTACTTACTGCATTAGCCAACTGAAGAAGCCATGGTTCTTGAGATGAAGGCCCTTTTCCTCTCAACAAGGTCAGATTATTTCCGGTTGTAGAGATCGATTATGCATTTCATTTAATTTTAAAGCTGGATTGTTCATTGGAACAAAACTATAAAAAAAGATGTCCCTACTTTTATTACCTTTACGCGTGCTTATTTTTTCCTCATCGTACAGTCAATATGTATATAACATATTTATTTAACTAAAATCTTTAATATTTTTTTGTAATATTTCTTCAAAAAAATTATAAATTCTAAACCTGATAAACTATAGAAATTATTTATATGCTTGTTAAGAAATTAAAAAAATAATTACAGATTTGATTTGAATTCACGAATGCATATTTTATAATATATTATGGCTCTACTATTTCAAATTCAAATTTTGATTTTATACATTTTTATACAATAAGACTACTAGACTATTTTTAATGATTTTTTAAAAATATATTTTTAGAAGTTATCCTATTTATTTATATTATTGTTTATAATATCATAACTAAGATAAGACAAATGGGAACCCTTTTTATAGTTTTTTATTTCTACGAAGAGAAATTAAAGTCGATTGATTATAAATTTACTAAAATATCTCACTCCCAATCCGTTCTCAATATCAACAATAATCGATGTAAAAGACAGATTCGTTTATTCTCGACGTATTGATTTTACAATTAACAAAAAGAAAATAAATCATAAATAATATATTATCGAATTCAAAATTAAAATATTTCAAAAAAATTTATAATCTTCAAAAATTAATTCTTATTCATTAGTACACTAATAGTATCTGTGTTTAATAAAATAGCATATGTGTTTAATAAAGTAGTAAAAGTAGTAAAATAAAATTATTATTTTTCATCCGGCGGCGGCGGCGGTTTCCACAAAATCGACCAAGTATCTTTGCTCTGCTCCGCTGCAATCCCATTCAAACCAATCCAGATCAACTCTTAGCCACAGAAAAACAACACCAAGAAGAAGAAGAAGAAGAAGAGGACTATCAGGGAGAAGGAATCCCAAAACGCCGATCGACGACGAGCTTAGCAGCTGCTTTACATGGCTGGTATTCCATTCCTTCCCTACTTTTCTCTGCCTTCCTTTTCCCCTTTCATCGTTTTGATCCCTTCCTGTCCTTTTTTTGGACGTTTCTCAACGGGCTCTGCGATTTGCTTTGCATTATCTGTCGAACGACACGATTTTTGTCTATCTCAGTGTCAGATCGTTTATTCTGAGACAATGGATCTGTTTTTTTTTTTTTGTCCTTTTCTTTAATCGTCAATAAGTTTTGTTCATTTTGCTCCAAGGAAAAACTACCCCTTCGATTTCGATGCTCAGATGAGGTTTTTCTAGGGTTTTATTGGCGAGTGAGACAAGTTTCCCATCTGACTGGTAAAGATGATCCACTGTGTTAAACTAGAAAAAAAAAAAAATGATCGATTGGCTTCGTATCCTGTCTCATGGCGATCGAGTCTGGGAGGAGATCTAACTATGAGCGAAAGCTTCATTCTTTGAACCTGGAAAGCTTAGAAAACTACTGTGCCCAGTGACAACTCATACAAAGAAGAAGAATGATCAAATTTAAATTCCTTCTTATTATCATCAATCATGGATCTTATCCTTCCATATGTTCCATGTTCTTAGGTTTAGCCAATTTTACTGCTAATCGTCAAAACCCTCATCGTCTTTCCAATCTGAATTGAGTTGCCTCGGTGGTTTTTAAGTTCAAAATACTTCAGTAGCATAAACTAGCAAAAGTTAGCAGACAGAAAATCTATGAATTTCTATTTTTTTTCTAGTTCAAACATCATCATGAAGATTGATCTCGATGAATCATTCGATTCCTGTAGATCAAACACTGTCAGGAACCACAACTACATCGAGGATCAAAAGATGGCAATGGTGGCTCTTGGTGTCCCTCAATATCTTCTTCCTCCTCGCCGGCCAGACGACCGCCACCCTTCTCGGGAGATTCTACTACGACCAAGGAGGCAACAGCAAATGGATGGCCACACTCGTCCAAAGTGCATGCTTCCCCATCCTCTTCGTCCCTCTTCTCCTTTTTCCCTCTGATCGTCGACCTCCTTCCACTTCCACACCTCCTGTTCTTCGCCTGAAGATCGCCTTGATATACCTTGGTCTGGGCATCATCATCGGAGCTGATAACTTGATGTATTCCTACGGTCTTTTATACGTTCCGGTCTCGACTTACTCTCTCATCTGTGCCACTCAACTGGCCTTCAATGCCGTCTTTTCCTACTATCTGAATTCCCAGAAGTTCACCGCTTGCATACTGAACTCCGTCGTCCTCCTGACGCTCGCCGCTGCCATTCTCGGTCTCAACGAAGGCTCCGAGAGCTCCGGCGGCGTTCCGAAGAGGAAGTACGTGCTCGGCTTCATGCTGACACTAGGAGCCTCGGCTACCTACTCGCTCATCCTCTCCCTGATGCAGCTCTCGTTTCAGAAGGTGATCCGGAGGGAGACTTTCACGGCCGTGTTGGAGATGCAGATCTGCACCTCCCTCGTGGCGACCTGCGTCGCGGCGGTGGGCTTGTTCGCGAGCGGGGAGTGGAAGGGGTTGAAGGGCGAGATGGAGGGGTTTGCCAAGGGGAAGGTGTCCTACGTGATGACTCTGGCTTGGACTGGCCTCGCGTGGCAGTTGGCGTCGGTGGGCATCGTGGGGCTCGTCTTCGTCGTGTCGTCTCTCTTCTCCAACGTGATCAGCACCCTCGCGCTGCCGGTCGTGCCGGTGTTCGCTGTGATCTTCTTTCGCGACGAGATGGATGGGATCAAGGTCGTGGCGATGCTTCTCGCCATTTGGGGGTTTGCCTCTTACTTGTATCAGGATTACCTGGATTACTGCAGAGCTAAGAAGGCTTCGGAGCATGCAGAGCATCTCTCTGGTCATGGCGGCGGCGGCGGCGGCGGAGGAAGTTCATGACTATTTTCCGATCGTTATATTGTATGAAGAAGTGAATATTTTTATTCTAGAATATAATTAAGTGCATTACATCGCTCAAACCTCTTACTGGTTTATTTTATAGGGTTTATTATTGTCGTTGTTATTTTGCTACTTTTTATTCTGCTGTGTGAATGAATCACTGGCGGGCGGCGGTTTGGTCCTTGAACTCCCTCGCCTTGGCCGCGATCCGGCGCCGCGCCTCCTCCAGCTCGTCCGCCCCCGGCGGCTGCTTCCCGGTCGAGTACCTGTACATCCACGACAGCACCGAGAGCGCCGCCAACCCGAGCGCGCCGGAGGTCAGGAACCCGGCAGCCACCAGCGCCGCCGCGATCGCCGCCGGCACCAGCACCGGGCTGAAGATGACCAGCAGCGGCGTCGCCACCGCCAGCCCCACCACCGTCGCCGCCAGCGTCAGGCCCGACAGCGCTAGCATCGACCCGCCCGCTGCCGCGGCGGCCACAGCCTTCGCCACCGCGTGCGTCGGCGGCTCCTGCTGTTGATCTCGATTGTAGCTGACGTCCGCCATCGATCTCACCGTATCTATTTCTCGATTTAGCGAATCTAACCGATATTTATGGTCGGATTCAGCTGGTGGAGCGTGACACGTGGCGAACGGATTGTAAAGTGAGGTGATGATGCATGAGGAGCAGCAACGCGTGGCTTACGAAGCGATACCAAGGATTTAAAGCTAAATCAGAAATCACTGCAGTGTTATTGGACATTCTTTTTTTTTTTTTTTTTTTTTTTTTTGGTTTCACAAGCTTGAATTCAAGACACAGTAATAAAATTTAAATAGTCGAAATTTCACAATGATAAAGGCAGGAAACCATGCATTAGACAGTCAACTACGAACGAGTAAACAAAGCTCTACTGAAGTGCTGCGAGGAGAGTATACCTTATTATTACACTGTTTCATAGACGCTAATGGACCGCACTTGTAAATAAAGCAAGGTAGAGAAAGAAGCACATGACTGGTTTAAGGACCTACAGAGAGCAACTCTGCAACTGCTTGTTTGACGGAGGAGATTGCATTATCCTACCGCTTTAAGTCTGCAACAAAACACTGACAAGTAAACTGTTCATTTCTTGTAGTGATAAGCAAATTTTGCAACATAAACTGCCAATGTATGAAGAATAGTTTCACGGACTGAGAGATATATCATTGTTATGGAAGAGTTGTGGAGAATGGCTCGTTTCTCCATTCTTAAACACTATGCACGGAAGTCATTGTATGCAAGAATTCTCAAGTAAAATGTGAACCTAAAGTCATAAAGTGGGAGCCTTTATGTGATAGCAACACAAGTAGATTGGATCAAATCTTTAAAATAATCTGTTTGGTATGGATTTGACATCTGTAAGCTACAAGATGGAGCAATACAAGCAGAGGTGGAATCAATTTTCTTATTATATGCAATTTTATCATACTTTATAAAAGATTATTGTGAGGACTAGAACCTATACCCATGATACAAAAGATTGAAATCCATCAATCTAACGGTCTCTACCAGTCCGCCCTCAGATCATCGTAAGGGAGATAAATTACAATAAGCCTTTGACCCTTGAAACTAGTAATCAGTGCATGGAGGGACGACACCCTCGTATTTGCGAGGGAGCGAGGGATTGATCCATTATCATATGATACAACATCGCATGTGCTAGCTGCTAGCCACTAGACACTTCCGGCACGAGCAAGAACCTATACCCATGATCTACTTGTATGAAAGTTCTCCTTCTATTTCATGAAAAATAACTATGAATCAGAAAATTGATCAGCGACTGACATCACAGCAGAGCGCTGTAAAGATGAATCTTCTACTCCATAATCATTGATGGCATACAACAGCAACAAATCCCGTGTCCCAATGGTTTATGTAAGGTCATGTCATTAGAATAAGCATATTTAGAAAAGGTTAAAGACTACAGAGTTGACAGATTAAATATTTTTTTAAGCGCAGGACATCGTCAGCTGCCAACAGAACAAGGAAGGCAGTGAGAGGTTAAAATTTTTGACCTTGGGTTTTCTTAGATAAAAGGTACCAAACTGGTCTTACCTGCCAATAAATCATAAGTCTCAGAAAGAAACAAGAGTTGCAAGATCCACCCATTTCTAAAGAACTCTTCTTCCAGATTAGCCATATTAGCTAGGGCGATACTTTAGCCAAGGATTCACCAAGCCAAGGAAAATCCATAACCAAACAGGGAAGAGAAACTAAATTAATAGTAGAAATCTGAGTAAACTGTTAGGTTCATTCTTAGCGTTTTCAAACCAACAAACAAGAAAAAACATATATATCTTAGCAAAAAGATAAGGTTCGAGGTACAAATATAAGCATCTGTATCGGAAAAGCAAAGCAGTGGATTCTACATGTAGGTAATCCAGGAGTCAAAGGGCTTTTGATAGGGTCCCAAACTCAGGCATCAGTCCATTAGGAGCACATAGCCAAAGCACAAAGGTGCTGGACACGTTTATAGGTTCTATGTTAAGCAAACAAAAGAAGTTTGACCCACCCTACTCTTCTACATAATGGGAAATAGAAAATATATGACATGAGAGAATTTCATCAATAAAACAAATAACAAGAACATAAGGTGAAGTACCAATATCAATATCAGCCAGGACAAAACACAAAAAAGGAATAAGGGAGAAATATTTTTCATTCTTATTGGTTCCTTTCTCATGCAAACATCAAAAAACAGTGATGATTATTCTGTTTCTTTAGTAGCTCTGTGTCTAGCACCAAATCTACAATGCCTCTAATTGTCTGTCTGCCACCAAAAGTTTTATTTTGTCTTTGGTTGAATAGTTTTCTTTTTTATTTAAAGAGGAGAAGGCTCCATCATGACTTAAGAATCAGGAAAATCTGCACCTGAGTTCTTTTGTTATTCTTCACAGCTAAAGATTAAGCACATTAAACAGCAATAATCCCATAATTTCTTTTAACTAAATGGTCTATGGTCAACTGCAATGCTTTACATTTATTGACATTGTAGATTTTGCAGTGAGGACAAGTATTTTTTTTCCTTTTACCCTGGATTTATTTTGGGATGGCAGTGTCATTAAATATTTAGAAAGGTAAATTTCCTAGTTGTCTCATGTGACCTAAAGTTCAAGACATAATTGTTGGTGCATATGAATATTCACTTTCAAAGGTCCTTTAGAAGAAAGATTTTGGTCCTTCATACCTGCCATATCATATTCTCTACACTGAGAGTATAGTAAGGGAAACAAATAGATCCATCCCACCTGGAAATGCATGCCATTTAAAGTTGTTTAGATTTATAACACCTTGAGAGCACTTTTTTCCTTGGCATTATATAAGTTTAGTAGTTTTAGCTTAAGATATTCACTTACAAAAGAGAGATTTAACTTATCATTTTAAATGATGTTGTTCAAACATCCTATCGACAACATATGTTATCCCCTGTGTTTTATTGAACTTTATCTTCAAGAACAGCTCCGTCAATCAACCCCCTCCCCCCCAATAAAAAAAAAACTTGGAATTGGACAGGCAGACATGATCAATTCCACAATCAACTAACAAAAAAATTTGCACTATAAGCATTTGAAAGAACATACATACGCTAGCTTATGGGCAAAGGATTGTTTTTTTCCCTTTAGGACAGAAGTGACAAGCATTGATTTTATTGCATCAAAACAAAACAAAGCATATTTTTCTATATAATTTGATCGATAATAATTACCACGTATAAGCTGAATTCACGCAGACCTCCAGAACACCATACCAAGATTTGAGATTTCAACGATAAGAAAATTATTACCTTCAATTAGATGGCGCAGCAATCATACCAGTCTTCCTCGCGTAAGCAAAGATCCCTCCGGCCTCAATAACTGGTCCAGCATCCCCAATCGGCTTCAACTTGTACTCCTTTCCGGTAGTATGGTTGATCAACCGATTCTCCCCAAGCTCTACCGTCACGATATCCCCTGTGGCGCACTCATTCCACAATCCGACCCCTTCACATTCCACCGGGTAGATCTCTCCAGTGGCCACCGAGTTACGGAAGAAGATCCTGGCATAGGACTCGGCGATGACGGCCCGGACGCCGGCAGCGCCGAGGGCGACGGGGGCGTGTTCGCGAGAGGAGCCGCAGCCAAAGTTCGCGCCGGCGATCATTATGGGGAAGCCGGTTTTCATGGACCCGGAGGCAATAAAAGGAGTAGGATAAGCGGAGGATGAGAGGCCAGCAAAGGCGTAGGATCCGAGCTTCTCGTATTCGTCGGGCTTGGAGGGTACGAGGGTGAGGTACTCCGCCGGGATGATCTGGTCGGTGTCGATGTTATCTCCGAGGATGTAGCAGGGGCCGTGGAAAGTAGGAGCAGAAGCATCAGCCTTAGAGACGGCAGAAGCGGCGCAGTGGCGGTGGATGCGGCTGTATTTTGGGGCCGAAAAGGAAGGGAGGGTTAGGGGAGAGGGGGAGGGGCTGTGGTGGAATGAGAGACGGGGCCGGCAAGATGAGAGGAAAGGAGCGTGGTGGTTGCGGGCAGAGAAGGAAGTCTTTGCCGTCGATGGTGTCGCAGCGATCACCGCCGACGCCGCCGCCATCGCCGTAGTCGTCATGTTAGAGACGGATAGTGAATTGGGAAGCTTCCTCTTCCCATAAACAGTCCGTTTTGGGTTAAATTGGGCCTTGGGTCAATCAGGTTGTATTATTTGGGATGAAAATTTTCAATTTACCCCATGCTTTACGTTCATTATCAAAGTGCCCCCAAAATTTAATATGTCACATCAGTAGCATCGGGTCTCATATTTACGTGGCCGATTTATATTGGCTGCATCGGCAAAGGTGTCCAGCGTGACGGTCAAAAGCTTTGGCCACGCGTTTCTGTCCTCTTCCTTCCTCGGCGACGAAGCGGGTGGCGCGAGGTCTCCACCGCGCTGCCGCTTCTCGCCGGTCCGATCTCCCGGCTTCGCCCCTCTCCGATTCCTCTTGCCCCCGCTCAGATCTTTGAATCAGGAAGCACTGGCAATGCGTATGCGAAACTAGCGAGACCGGGCTCTTCCTCTCTTCGTTCGCCGATCCCGTCTGATATGCCCTCCGTCGTCGCCAAGTCCTCTTTTCTTAGGACGTTGATCGATGAGGACGGAGACGGAATTCGGAAACGGAAGCGGCAAGATGCATCTCTACTTGAACATTTACGATATCTCGCCGGTAAATAAGTACCTATATTATTTGGGGATTAGTATCTTCCATTCCGGGATTGAAGGTTCGACTTCAAGGGCTCTATGTTTGATTTAACGTGATTAATGCTCGATTTTTGACAATCTGTACCGTAATCTTCGTAGGGATTGAACGATTTCCGTTTTTTTTTTACAAATTGCATTTTGACATGAATTCGAAGAAGTTGCAATTGATTTACAAGTTGTTCCTTGTGACAGTTTGAAGCGGTTCCATCATAAACTTCACCCTTCAGTTTTTTGGTTTCGAAGTTTTAAGGTTTTTAGATTGAACCTAAAATAAAGTGTTTCACTCACTAGACACAAAAGACTAAAACAAGCTCCATAGATGACATTAACAAAGCAGAAAAACAGAGAATTCATCTTTGATGCTCAGGATCTACTACTACTCTTGAATGGGATGGCTCTGATCACAATCTGGTGGTAGATTGCAGCAAGTGCAGCCCCGGCGAAGGGACCAACCCAGAAAATCCACTGAAAAACCACGAAAAAAGATTTGTTTAGAACAGGAAAATAAATTAAACTCTCTGAAGTGTGATTTTGTTAACGTGTTTACTTACATGATGATTCCAGGCACGGTCGTGGTCGTAGATAATGGCAGCTCCGAGGCTCCGAGCAGGGTTGATGCCGGTGCCGGTGATGGGGATGGTGGCCAAGTGCACCAGGAACACAGCAAAGCCAATTGGCAAAGGAGCAAGGATCTGTCGTCACCGTAAACGAACACATAAATTCGCACTAAAATTCTTTCTCAATTCGACGAGGAGCACGGAGAACTTACAGGAACGTGGGAGTCCCTGGCATTCCTCTTGGCGTCGGTGGCCGAGAAGACGGTGTAGACGAGGATGAAGGTTCCGATGATCTCGGCGCCCAGACCGCCACCCTCGGAGAAGCCGGAGGCGACGACGTTAGCCCCGCCGCCGCCTTTGCCGTCATACAAACTCTTTTGGAAGCCCTTTACCACGCCGGCGCCGCAGATGGCTCCGAGGCACTGCATGATCATGTAGAAGAGGGCCCGTGTGACGGAGAGCTTCCTTGCCAGGAGCATCCCGAAGGTCACGGCAGGGTTAATATGGCCACCTGCTCAAGAACAGCGAGTTCACCGGAGACGAAGATGTAGAAACATGCAGGAATTTGAGAGATCAAGTTTACCGGAGATTCCAGCAGTGCAGTAGACCAAGGCAAAGATCATTCCCCCAAAGGCCCAGGCGATGCCCTGGACGCCCACAGTGGAGCACCTGTCGCCGGACCTGGCCACCCCCATGACAGTGAGCACGCTGATGTAGAGGAAGAGGAAGGTGGCCACAAACTCTGCAATCCCAGCCCTGTACAAGGACCATGACAAAACCTCCTCTGGCTCAAAGAGAGGAGCTGGTGGTGGCTCCTTGTAATCCTTATCCTGCTGAGCTGCTGTGCCAATTGCCTGCCTCTCTGAGAACTTGTTAGCTCCCAACTTCACATCCTCCTCCTTCCCTTCCATCTTCTTCCTCTCTCTCTCTCAAACTTTTCTCCTCACTTCAAACCTTCAGGCCAATGCAAATAAATAAATACAGGGCGAAGAGAGAAGCAGGTCTGCAGGTCACTCTTTTGAGCTCTCAGCACGCTCCCCACTGAGCTTTAGCAGCCACTGCACCACCTCCTTTCCTCTGTATCAGATTCTTGCTCTATGTTCTATTGCAATCGTCTACAGTATGTAACAAATTTGATTTTTTTTTTTTCTTTTTATGCTTAACTAACACTTCGGTTTCTCCAATTCTGAAGAAATCTATCATCAAAATGCGTTCTTTTATGCTGGGAAGAAGATTATATGAACGTTGAGAGACATGGCCGTTGGAAAACGAGACGGGCCTTGATGCGTCGCCTTCATTAAAGATGCGACAGAAAAGGAAGAGGCAGTGGTTCCTTGTCCTTCCTGAACGGCTACTTCACTTTCTTCTCCGTCGTGGTCTGGAAGACTGGAACCGTACTCGGAAGCCATTTTTTGGGGGAATTCGTGAAATAAAATTAAAACTTTGGTGGCCTTTGAATAATAATTTTAAAGTATGAGGAATGTCGTGCAAAAGATGAAGGCGACTGAAAATTTCATATTCTGTGTTTAAACCGAGGGAAGGCGGGATTATAAGCCACGTGGGGCCCATCTCGACCCACCAGTATAATTCTTGGTAAAGCTTTTGCGTGCCCCAAAAATCAACGCTATATATTGCGGCTTTCAAAGTATCACCGCCTGCGACGTCAATGGGGGTTTAGGGTTTCGGCGAGCCCGCGATGGCCGGCGAGAGCGAGATTGAAACCCTAGGCTCCCGCAAGCGGAAGCTCATCGTGTATGGTCATCCAGAGAGGCGGGAGAGGTTAGCGTTGGACGGCGAGGAAGAGGAGGAAAGGGAGATCCAGAAGTTGGAGAGCGAGGTGAGCGATTTGGCACGCAGGATCCTCGATGCACGGAAGGTCAGCGTAGATCGTATTCTCGAAGTCCTTTCCTCCGAATTCCTCGCCAAGAGACCGGCCCTTCCTCCAGGAGCCCTTGTCGTGCCAGATGCTGTGGAAAGTGGTACCTTTTCTACGGTCTTCTCGATACTTTGTATTTGCTTCCCTGGTTGATTTTATTTGCACACACTGAATTCTCTTGACCTTCGAGTTGCCGCTGTTCCAGCACGAAATTCTTGACCTTTTCATTTCTGTACTGATTCACATTGTAGTCGATGGCATATTTACTGTGATTGCTGTCTGATTATGAAGTTCAAAAGATTTCAGTTATCGATGTTATCTCTCAATTGTTTTTTTTTTCCTTGTTCAAAGGAGGGATAAAATTCATGTAGCTGGTTCAAAAATACTTGGGACAAACATGATTTGGTGGTGACTATGAGGAGAATAATGCTGGTTGATAAATCATGCTAAAACAGTGCGATGCTTGTCATCTCCCTGTTTGTTTTGTGTTTCATTAATTTCTTCCTGTGAATACGAACGAGCATTAAATGAACTTATCCATTCTACCGTATCATGGTCTGTGAGTTGTGACGCCCTAATAAGGAATCTTTATTAGCTTAGATGACTAAACTACTAGTAATGTGGGTTTAAATACTTTGGGTTTGTAGTTGTGTTTGTCAAGTTTAATGAAGCATTATCTCAATTTTAAGTGCCCCATGAAAATTGGTATTGGAACATGCTTAATCTAAGCATGGTGAGATGGTGCAAAGAGTTACCTACATGATGGTGTAAGCAGATGATTCTTGGCTGTGTGTTGGATTTTAGTCTTTGACAGGATGTCAAACCTCTGTTTAGTTCCACATTACTTCTAATGAGAAAGAAGCTACTATCGAATTGACCTCGAGTTAATGAGTCAATTTGCTTGTTTAAATAAGTCATCATATGGTTTGTTGTGATTATGCAAAGCAATCTTACTCGAGGAGAATAGATTTATGGCTCAAAACAGTCTCACTTTAGTTTGCATCCTTCATTTGTAGCTGTGGTTATCTTTTTGCCGTTGCTTGGCTCAGATAAACAACATTTTTCTTCCATTTGTAGGAACACAAGCAGCACCATCTTCTGAACCAAATGCAGGAGGCTCACTCGCCGATCAGACAATACTCGAGAGATTGTTTCTCTTGCGAGAAAAGATTGAAAGCCTAATTTCTGCAACGCCGGTGATACTGAAAAGAGCAAATCACTGTCTTTACAGGATTGAAGAATTGGAAAACTGTGATGTAAAAGTGCCTTCAGTTTTTAATAAAAGATGAAGAAGAAATGACAGCCCAAGTATCTTATTTAGCACTTACAATGAGATGGATCACTATGTTTTGTTGATTGCAATTCATCCATAATTCATTGCATCTCTCTGTAATTCAGTTTGAATGATCACTGAACATGAGATGGAGAGGAGCTTTGTCAGGGATGATGAGCGACGAGTTCTTCGGGAAACAAGGTACCGTTCTAGTCTGTTTACTGTGGTTTACCATCGAACTTGGTTGAAGAAACAAGGAGTTTGAAAAGATGTGTTCATTTGTAGTATTGTTTGTTAGAGCATTTTCATGGAGCCTCATTTTAACTGATGGATCTGAAAATAATGAACTATAACATTTTTTTTTAATTTTATTTATTTATCTTTCGGGGGAAAATTTATACGTGTCAATTGTTGGCTAGAAAATGATTTATCTTTGAAATTTTTTTTATGAAATTTTTTTTATGAGAAACTAGATTTTTGTTTTTATTGTTAGATTATGATATTAAAATTTATTGAAAAATAATATTTAATTGTTTATTTCTCTTTATTTATTTATTATTTTTTATTTTTATGTATTAATAGCATACCTTTAGCCTGAGTAATTTTGGAGATGATCGATTCGATTTTACGGATCACTAATGGGGTGTTAAATAATTCTTAAGTGAGATATGCTCTATTGATCATCAAGGTAAATTAGATACGTGTTTGCAGTTCAGTAATTAAGTCCGACGATGCGATCTGACATTGAAGATGTATTTCGTCTGAAAAGGCAAACTCTCGACTCACATCCGACTTAGGGTCGTCTAAGTTTTTTTTTTTTTTGAAATTTAAAGTCGAATTTATTCAATAAAGGATTGAACCGTATTAATCGGTAAGATATCATCCCATTTTATTGTCGCATTGTGATTTGGTGGGTATCTTTTTATTTTATTATTGATATCAGGTTGTCCGGCCCAACTAATCTTTGAAGTTGTCAACTTAGTCCCACGGTCCTATAGGAATGACTCTTCATCAATTGAGCTTGAAGAGATCGATGCCTCTACGGATCTCCATTAATCATCTGGACAGGGAAGTGTTCGTAGTTCGATGGTTCAGTCCAGACTTCACAGTTGTATCATTCATTATCTAATATTGAAGATTCGAAGTCTTATTTTATTCGTCGGATAAACTCTTATATATATGATCATTTTTATAGATTTTTTTAAAATTCATCGTCCGACGATTTCTACCTGTTTTTATTTAATAATAATCTAAATTCTTCGTTTCTACCTGTTTAGGTTATTTATAGAATTTAATAATAATCTAAATTCTTCGTTTCTACCTGTTTTTATCTGCTCGTCCGGCGGTTTCTTTCCCGGACGAAGGGTTTATCCTCCTCTTCGCCATCCTCTATTCACCTCCCAGGGACACCAACAAACCCTAGATAATTCGCACTTCGATTTCGACCCACGCCATGGCATCGTCCTCGATGTGCCCGTCCTCCCCCAACTCTCTTCGCCTCAGACTCGGCTTCCGCTGCCGCGACTCCTCCTCCTCCTCCCTTCGAGTTCGTTTCCGCCCTTATAATCGCCGGCTCGTGATAGCTTCCGTTTCCGGAGAGTCGGAAAGGGGTGGGGGCGCCGGGTGGGCTTGGAATGTGTCCGATACCTCGCTAGATGCTTTCGCCGGTTGGTCCGACGCAGGGATCGGCGGCGGCGGAGAGTCCGAGAACAAGGAAGGGATTCGAGGTAAGGAGAACTCTTTTCGAGTCTGAGAGCTGTGGAGCGCCTCGTTCTGTTTGATTTTACATTCCTGGTCGACGCTAGTTTTCGTTCATTGCTGCTCGGTTGACGAGGAAGCTCCCGCTGAATTTGGTTCTTTCGTGCATTTATTCGGTGCCCTTTTTCTCATTTGTGTGTATTGAAGTCTGAAGACACTAAATCTATTAGTTTTTCGATATATAGCTTGCATCTCTTCCTGAGGCACACAAATTACAATCGCAGTAGGCGTTTCTATGGTAGAAGGTCAGAGTTTTCATGGCATAAATTAACCGTTAACATTTTCAAGCCCTTTCCTAGACAACAGTTTTTTTTTTCTAGACGAAACCAATCCTTGATCATGGTGGTTAACTATCATCTTTGACATTCTTGTGATGAAAATTATCTGAAACAATAAATGACTGCCATTTAACCTTTTAAATGAATTACCTTCTGTAAAATAGCTCATCTAGCTTCTTTAGGATTATTTCATTACTTTTATGTTAGTTTAATGATTTTCTTAACTACCTCCAGTTAAAGAGTTATCTTTTGCTCTTAAATCTTATATATATATCCATATATATATGTTTGAAAAATAGGAATTACCAATGATGATAGATCCTCTATTTCTGTATGAAATTGTACTTTTTCATATCTTAAAACCTTGATCGGTTGGTGCCAATTACCTTGTATAATTACTTTTCTAATATGATTTTTGGAGTACTAATGGCACTTCTCTGTTAGTTTATTTTCAGATGTGATGGGATTAGCATTAGTTGGAGCTCTCTTTGCTACTGGAGTTGCATTCGCAACATTGGTTTTTATCAATAAAAATCTGTCTGGTATGTGTAGTTAGTGACATTGCTTGAATTTTATGTTGTTCTTGTAAATTGGTTGTTTTTCATTCAAAAGTTATATGTCCTAATGAATATTTTATGTATAGGATGTGATATTTTGAATATCTCTTGCACTTGCTGCTTTACCTTTCTTTGCTCTCAGAAGATAAATCATAATTGAATATATCTTTCTTGTGCCCACTCCTTTATCTTTCTTTGCTATTGTAAGGTAAATCATACTATTAGCTATCCTTCCATGTTCTTGTTCCTCAGGTACCAAGAATCAAGTGGATCCATCAAAGGAGTTCATGACTTCATATGATACAAGGACAGGGGACGATCAAGTTAGCAATGATTCTGATGTGATTTTGCCTGAAAAAGATGGCATGAACAGTAACTTCCACGAAGACAATGAGACAGGTACAAGCAAAGATTTGCCTCTTAAATATGTTTCTGGAGATATTAGTGAGAGCAAATGTGATTACATGCAGAAATTGAAAAGTACATTGTTAGAAAATGTTATCTTTGTTAGGGGATCTTTAAGTCTAAATTGTTAGTGTCTATAAGATTCACATATCTCGACAATAATATAATATTGTCTACTTTGGGTCTAAATTCTCATGGTTTTATTTTTCGACTATACTCAAAAAAGGCCTCGTACCAACGAAGATATTTTCATCTTATAAACCCATAATCTTTCCTATGTCTTGTCAATATGGAACTTTGATTGTATTTTCAATATTCCCAATAATCTCCCCCTTAAACGAAGGACTACATTGGCCTCCCCTCAAGTCTATCCGTTCTCGAAGGTCTTTCTCTGTTTGATGTTCGATCCTCAACACACCAGACCTTTCTGCCAACTATCTGATCCTCCTGACCCAGCTGGACTTCCTACAGTTGTCCGGTCCTTCTGATCCAACTGGACTTCCTGTCAGTTGTCCGGTCCTCTTGACCCAACTGGACTTCTTGTTTGGTGTATGGTTCTTTTGATTCGGACATGAGAACCCACTTCCTTCATTCGAGGTGCATGATTTGACATGGACCATGACTCTGATACTAATTATTAGTGCCTATAAGATTCATATATCTCCACAATAATATGATATTGACTACTTTGGACTTAAGCCCTCATGATTTTATTTTTGGGCTATATCCAAAAGACCTCATATCATGGAGATATCTTTTCATCTTATAAAGTCATGATTTTTTCCTTGTCTTATCAATGTGAGACTTTGATTGTATTTTTAATACTCCCAACATAAATGGTGTAGAAATGACGAAAGATGCCAATCAGAATAACTTTCTGCAGTAGCCTATGAAGGACTGCACTAATTGTCCAGTTGTGCCAGACACTAGCGAACAAGTTTCACTAGAAAAGCTTGTCAAATCAGATCTTGATATTATCGAAGAACAGATGCTTGAGTATGATTCAGTTAGTGTTTCAAAAGGACTTAACTTGGGTGCCAGTGGCTTTTCTGCTGCATATTCTGTACAATTATTTACAGATATCTGTCAAAAAGAAAAACAACTTAATTTGGAGTGTGACAATGAAATTGATTGATCTTCATTTATTAAGTCACTTTTACCTGAGAAATCTTTCTCCCTTTCTGGTATACCTGCTCCTCTCGATCCTGCAGTTCAACAAGTACTCCCTGGAAAGGTTTTGGTTCCTGCAGTTGTTGATCAGGTTCAGGGGCAAGCACTTGCAGCATTGCAGGTTTTGAAGGTAGTGCCTTTCCTCCTTAGCAGTTAGGTTAATTTGTCAGACACTTGACTTGATACTATGCAGCAGTCAATATGCTTTTGTGATAATAATTCTCATATGCTCATATTATGGATATGTATCATGTGATAAGAACTTAATGCTCTTATAGCAGAAATTTATTTTGGAGCAAGGTATATAACGTCTTTTTCTTATTAATACAAGGGCCTGCTTGCAAAGGTTGTTGGTATCATCAGGCAAGATAGTTGCACTGTCTAATATTGAGTTATAATAAAGTATTTCATTTTCCTTTCTTTCTTTCTTTTTTTCTTTGTTTGATTTGTCATTATGATATTATTCTTTTTTCTCTAAGGTGATGCATTGATCCTAGATGAAGACTGTAACCTAAGTAGTGTTATGGTTACTGCCCTATGCATGACATGATAAATCCTTTTTGTGTATCCCAAAGTTAAGATCTAGGCATGCTTTGATTTAAAGAAATTGACTGGTTAGGTACACAGGCTTATTTAATTTTTTAATTAAGGTTTCTTTTGCTAAGGTCATGCGAAGCTACTAAGAAGAATCATCCATCACCCTTGGGTTACCATTTATTCAGCATTATGGTGCGTCACATGCAAGTCACGTCAATACATTTTTATGAAAAGTATTATGTCATCACAGTATAGATCTTTATGAACAGTGTTGCATCAGTTTCAATTGTGTAGTGTTTGGTGTGCTGTTTAACTTCTAATCCATGATGTATATGGAAATTGCAAATTAGTAGGCCAGGAAGCTTTGCTACCAAAAATTCTTGCTTAATACGGCCAGTCAATGTATCATATTATCTGGCAACTACATTTTTTTTTGAACTTATACGCCCAGAATTGCTAGAATTCTTGACACACCAGATTCATTGTTGTAGATCATTGAGGTTGACGCTCAACCAGGTGATTTTTGTTCTCGACGTGAGTATGCTCGTTGGCTGGTATCTGCAAGCAATGTCTTTGCAAGGTTTCACTTCTTTATTCTATGTGATAGTGAAAATGGGCTACAATTTAATGTTCTCCTTTTTTTAATGAGTTGTAACAAATCTTGTTTAATAGGCCAATTTCCTTTCCATGTCAATTCTGTTTTCTTCTCATTAAAATTTAAGTCATCCTTCTCGGTGGAAGCATTTTATGTTGGCTCCATTAAATCTTGTTTCTCCATTGGGAGGATATTGGGAGAACAGTAGAAAATAAGGAGGCTCTAACTGGTTTTGCTTATTGAAGGAAACCTACCTCTAAAGCATCAAATTCTTAAAATCTACCCAGAAGTTTACCTTTAGTTTCCCTTGATTTTATTTGGGTAATTAATATAGTTCATTTTGCACAGAGTTATTCTCGATCAAGATTTGTATGTGGGTATTACATCTACTAAGTTAACTCATGAGAGTTAGTTACACAAGGATAAAACTACCGTTTCTTAAATGGAGGGCACGGCTTGGTAAATTTTCAAAACTGAGGTATTCCTTGCCCCATGTATTTCTGAAAAATGGAGGCATCTTGTTCAAATTGTTGATGAATTTAAGTGCAATCAATTAAGTTCCTGCTACTTGTGAGTTGATGTTCTAGGTTTCTATAATACTTTCTTGCCTATGACTACTGAAGATAGAAGTAGGATTATGACCTAAGAGATGCTTGTAATTCGTGTTTGTATTCACACCCATAACCTTAACCTTGTGGTGACTTATTTGAATAATTTTTTACCCAGTTATAAGCAATCTTTGAGTATCTAACCTCTCAAATATCCTTGGTGAGAAAAAAAAGGTTTCTTTTCTAAATTTTATGTGAATGGCTTTGGCCAAAGTTATTACAAATCTTTGACTCTGTAACCTTAAAATATCGCGAGTGAGGAAAAGCTTGTAGCTTGATCTTTCAAACGCCTCTCTTCTTTAAAATACAGGAGTACTTTTTCAAAAGTGTATCCAGCAATGTACATAGAAAATGTGACTGAACTTGCATTTAATGACGTGACACCAGAAGATCCTGATTTTCCTTCTATTCAAGGTATGAATTGGAACGGATTTGGATATTATTTATTTGTGTTTGATACTTAGTATCTTTTTCTTGTCTCGAGTTTAAACATTTTCATTGTTGTACCTCACATAATAGGCTTGGCTGAAGCTGGACTGATTTCTAGCAAGCTGTCAAAACAAGGCTCTGTCAATATATGTGATGACTGTAATCTTTTCTCTCCTGAATGGTGATAATCTTGGGATCTCGAGACCATATCCAAAATATATACAGATAAAGTTTCTAATTTGTACCACTAAACTCACTTGCATTGCAGCCCTGTCTCACGTCAAGATCTTGTTAGTTGGAAGATGGCATTAGAAAAGCGTCAACTTCTGAAAGTTGACAAAAATGTAACAAGATTAAATCATCTCGTTAGACTTTAAAACAGATAATATGTTGGTATTAATATAGTGGTATCGTTGATGATCAGCAATTGTATCAGTCCACTGGCTTTATAGACATTGACAAGATAAATCCAGATGCTTGGCCTGCTTTGTTAGCTGACTTTTTGGCAGGAGAACAAGGAATCACTGCTCTTGCTTTCGGTAATACTTTTTATCTACAGTTTTTGGCTTATTGGGTTGGGTCAATTAAATAAAATTATGGCATGTTAATTGACCAATAGGTTATACTAGATTATTTCAACCTGAGAAACCTGTGACAAAAGCACAAGCTGCCATTGCGATTGCAACTGGTGATGCTGCTGAGATTGTTGGCGAGGAGCTTGCTCGTATTGAAGCAGAATCATTGGCAGAAATTGCTGTGAATGCTCATACTGATTTGGTATCACAAGTGGAAAAAGATATTAATGCAAGCTTTGAGAAAGAGCTTGACAGGGAAAGGCAGAAGACAAATGCCTTGGAGAAGTTGGCTGAAGAGGCAAGGCTGGAATTGGACAGACTAAGGAAGCAGAAAGGAGAAGAAAAATATGCTTTGAAAAGGAGCCATGCTGTTGTTGAGTCTGAAATGGAAGTCATTGCAAGGCTAAAACATGAGGCAGAAGAACAATTAGAGAGCCTCATAAGTAAGAAGCTGGAGATGGCTTCTGAGAGGGATAGAATGAACCAACTTCACAAGGAATTAGAAAGCGAGAACCAGGTCATTGTTAGGTTACAGTATGAGCTGGAGGTTGAGAGAAAGGCTTTGTCCATGGCCAGGTAAATTTGTTTTAAAGTTCTGTATTGAGAATCTCAGTGTTATATTTCTTCTTTCCACTTAGATAATTGCTTCATATGTCAAGCGTTTCATGATATTCAGAATAACCACAGTGATCTATCGAGAATTACTGATCCATGCTCACTGCTTTGCCCAACTGCATTGGTTACATTAACTCTCCCTTCTTCATTTTTTTATTTTTTCGAATTCTTGGTTACAGTTTTGACCATAATTCTACAAATTCACAGTATAGCATTTGGCTTATTGAGGATTGTAACTTCTATTAGTTCTTTGGTTAGTAAATATTATTAGTTCTCCAGGGTATGGGCAGAGGAAGAGGCAAAACGAGCAAGAGAGCACACAAGAGCACTGGAGGAGGCAAGGTGGCAGTGGGAAAGGCATGGCATCAAAGTCGTAGTAGATGGAGACCTCCAAGATGATGCATCCATTATTACTACATGGCTTACTGCTGCGGAACAACCACCTGTCGATGAGACCATCGGTCGAGGAGAGAGTTTGAGGATGAAGTTGAAAGAAATGGCTGCTGAGATGAAACTTCGATCTTCATTTGTTATTGAAAAAATCAGGCAGAAGATTCTCGCTTTAATTTCAGCTTTGAAGCTGCAAGTCTCACAGGCTTCTGAGCAAGTGATGAAGATCCAGAATGCCGGAGTTTCTAAAGCTGCAGTTATGATGAATGATTTGAAGGGAAATGCATCAGGGATCAGCACAGTTATCAGTCATAGAGCAAGGAGAGTTGTTGAGGACTGCAAAATCAGCGTTGGAAAATTTACACAGAAATTCAAGGATTGAGAATCAGTGATAGTAAATTCACTCTTGGTCATGATTTACATGCACTAGCTGAGGCCTTAAAATCAAACTTCATCACTTTGGAGATGAGCGATTAGAAGATCCAATAAAGTTCAAGTTGCAAAATAACACCTGCAGGGGTTATTTCTTCAACTCGCACATATGTTACCAATTCTTTAACAGTATACATCTCCAGCAACTACAATTCTGTTAGCTTCAACCATGCTACAGGATGTTGCCAAATAGTTTTGTGTACATTTTGATTGATCATGTCCTTGTGGTCAAGTATCACATCATAGCTGGTGGAGATCCCCGAATTGAATGTTTTTATCAATGTGATCGAATTGGTGAAAATCCACTTTTTTTTTATCGTCGTTTATTTTTCTTGCTGAATTAAATCTTCATCCATCATTCTGATTACTTCCCATGAATTGGGACTTATAATACTACTGCTATCGAGGGTTGGGAATAAATTAAGCTCGGAATACTTGCTCTCATTTATGCTTATGCTTGTTATTTTTTCGAGCTTTATTAAAAGCACATTTAGCAGGTCCATGCGAGGGCTGGGAAGTGTTGAATTGCAGACTATGTATCTCCAATCATAACGCCAAGCCTGCAACAAAGCCATCAGAATTCCTGGAACATTTTCTATTGGCAATAAGGTCAGTGTTTCCTTTGTGCCTTCATCATAATTGAGCATGTTGGGGTTCCTGTAAGCCCTACTCCTAAAGTAGCATCATGGTGGCCTGCCACTCGTGGAAAAGTTTTCTTGTAAACACTCTCTGACGCCAGAACACTTTTTTTTTTTTTTTGCCCTTTTGTTTTTTGTCATCACTTGCCTCTCAGTGCTGTCGAATCCCTAAGCTTAACAAGGTTTCTAACATTTAGTAGCTTCGAAAGCCAGTAGTTTTCTAGGCTGCATTTGATAGGTGAGAATGAAAACGAGAGCAAAAAGATAATGAAACAATTTGATCTAATTTGTTTGACTAGTCCTATCAATTTAGCCAATTTAATTTGCTCAACATGTCTAATTTGAACAAATGTAACAATTCACGTTAACAATATTACAAGGACAAACAAATTGCATGTTGATGGTTATTAGACAAGAACCATCAGTTTTCTTACTGTATAGCTATTGGAAATGCTAATGTTGCGTATTATGTCGCAAAAGATTAGAACTGTCAATCTAGTGACTCCTATCAGTCCATCACACAGTCATTGTGAGAGAGATAAATTGCGAGGGTATTTGATTTTGACGCGATTGGCCAGGACAGAGGAGGGTCATTTGACGCTAGGGAGTGATTTTAGACTCTCCTTCGGAATTGATCCGTGTGCATTATCTCGCAAAAGGTTAGAATCGTCAATCTAGCGGCCTCATTGATTTATCCTACGATTATTATAAGGGAGGTAAACCGCGAGGGGCCTTCGACTCTGACGCGATTGGTCAGGACAGAGGAGGGTCATTTGACGTCAGAGAGAGATTTTAGACCCTCATTCGAAATCGATCCGTGCTCATTTTGTAAATGTTGTTCTGCCCCAATCAATGGGCTATTCTTGTGGGATGATTTGTGTGCATTATCTGTAAAAGGTTGGAACCATCAATCTAGCGATCCTTATTAGTTTGTCCCATGATCATTGTGAGAAAGGTAAATCACAGAGGATTCTATGAGTCTTGACGTAGTAGCCAAGACATGTGGGGGGCATTTGAATTCAGGAAAGAGCTTTAAATCTCCTCCGAAATCGATCCATGTAACTTCTATAAGTATCGTCGTATCTTAGCCACCACGGCATCTCGGTAGGGACATCCGTACGCATTATTTATAAAAATGTTGAAACCACCATTCTAGCAGCCTCCACTGACTTGTCTCACGACTATTATGAGGGAGGTAAATCACGGAGGGTTATATGGGTCTTGACGTGATGACCAAGACATGTGAGGGTCATCTGAATCCGAGAAAGGATTTTAGATATCCTCCAGAATCGAATCATGTCACTTCTGTAAGCATCGTCGTGTTTTAACTACTACGTCATTCTCGTGGGGACATCCGTATGCATTATCTGTAAAAGATTGAAACCACCAATCTAGCGACCCCCATTGATCTGTTCCACGACCATTATGAGGGAGGTAAATCATGGAGGGCTCTATGAGCCTGAATGTGATGATCAAGATACGTAAGAGTCATCTGAATTCAGAAAAAAAATTTAAATCTTTTTTAAAATCGATTCATATCACTTCTATAAATATCATCGTATCTTAACTACCACGCTATCTCCGTGGGAATATCCGTGCACATTATCTAATTCATTGTTGGTGAATGATTAATCTGTTGTTAAATCCATGGCGTCTAAATTATTAAGAGCCATAGGCACTTATTTAATTGTTCTTTTAATGGCTCAGAGTTTGATTCTGACTGTTAACTACAATTGAAATGTCCTTCACTGTTTTAGTTTCTCAATCTTGCTGCAATACTACCAAATTTTGACGTCGCAGTAGATCCTGTGAAGGCTTTGTAGTTTCTCGAAAGTGGAACAATCACTTCTACTGTTAAGACTGTCTACGTGAATGTAAAATTTTCTTATATAATTGAATCAGTCACTTCATCGTTCAGCGGATTTAAGATCTGAATATGTAACTTACGTAGTAAAAAAAAATAAAAGTGAAACAATCGAAATGATTGATGCTGACATGGATTTTGCGATCTTCAAGGGAGATGAGGGTCGAGAAGATTAAAAAAAAAACATCCCACGGAAAGAATGAAGAAATTAGATTCTGTCGATATATTTTCCACCATAAATAAATGGGAAAGAACTCAAACCCACCCTCGTCATTCAGCAATAGCAATGGCGAAAACACTTGTCAGGGGATACCGCCAAAACAAACGAGGAGCTCAATCGACACTGTTGCTGAAACATGGATGTTGACTCATCATTCCAACGCCTGACACATTTCTTCTCCACTTCCTGCTTACATATTTGTTAAACAGTTGAATTTTGATCAGTGTACAGGACGTAGAGGTCCGACGTGAGAGGAATTGATGCAAAAAGCCCTTTGGGAAGTTCATTGATGTCCCTTCTCTTTCTTGATTCACAACGGACGGGAAGAAACAGAGCTACTCTGTTTGTTGGTTCCTTTGATCTTTCTTAGAGAACAGTCATGCAGTGACAAGACTACTTTAGTAGAATAATTGCTTAATCTGGTTTGTCTGAGAATTAGAACTCGCTTAGCAAAATGGAAAAATACTGTGAAATTTAACTTAATCAGACATGACAAATTATAGGTTCATAAATTAGTTTCTGAATCTAAATGAGCCAGGTACAGTTAGACGTGATAAGTTAATGTTTTTTTTTATCCAAGTAAACTGTGATAATTAGCATAAGAGCAACTTTAATCCTAATTGTATATGTTACACTGTAATAGCATTGAACCTGACCTACCATTTACTAGGGATAATTTTTTTTTAAATTGAATTCAATTTTAAAATTTTAAGACGACACCAAGCCTTGAGCTTCTACTTTCACATTAGGCTATGATTATAAACATAGCCCAATGGACTAATTATTTTCCTAAACGACTTAATGAAAAATATGTTATATTGCAATTAGCTTAGATGGTACCTATGCACTTGAATGTTCTTACAAAAAGTCAAAGATATAAAATTAATAAGACAGTTTTTTTGATGTTAAAATGCTAAAAAAAAATTCACTAATTCAGTAGCTGAGAGCTAGAAAAGTATCCGATGCATTAGAATGGGAGGATCCGATCTCTGAGTAATATGTTTACTCGAGAAATGCAGATAAGATGTAGATGCATTGATTTAAATATTTATACACTTCCCTTGTTCCTTGATTGGGACGTCAATCTCCACTGCCAAACTAATATCAAAATAAATTGGCATAATTTTGTGAAAATGCATTACTGTTTTTCAGTGTTTTTTTGTGTCAGAGTTAGGAGGGTAGAGGAATCGAAGTTTGTCAAATTGATGCTGTTTTAAGTTTTTTTGCACGTCTGTTGGGTTTATCCAAGATTTTAACGCAATATTTTTGAGGAACAAGATCATATTTTTAAGGAGGTTCGTAACATCACTGGAAGGATCGGAGCAAATTAAATCTTGTGAAAAACGAATCGATAAATTACCACAACATCGTCGATTGTCATGAATCAGCAATCAAAATCTACAGCAGTGGTCTCCACAAAGTTGACATAGATTTTGGCAGCCACCTGCAACTGTCGCAGAAGCCGAGGGCTTTCCACGTTGGTATTTATTGAATCAGGCGGATCAAGATCAGACTTTGGCAAAGAAACTATATTTGAGGATCATTGGGAAAAGAAAAAAAAACGAATTATTCCGCTATCTTTTGAATCATCGCTTTGAATTGATATTGGTATTTATTTTTCAACGTATTCCTTCAAAATCAAAGAGTAGTTCGAAAGCAGTTAAATTGGACAGGAACAGAAACTCTTCACATGATTTCTGTGTTAGTTTTTTCCCTTCTTGATCTGCGCCTTCGATTCGAGGAATTGCTTTCGATCTGTCTTTCCGATTTTCGGCTATGGTTTCCATAAATAAACGCGGTCATTGTGTTCAAGCTTTGGCCATAGCCATGGCCAAATGATGCTGCTGCTTGGGCCGGTGGGGGACAAAGCTGTCATTCATTGCAGACCAGGTTCCTCTCCGATATCTTTAAACGAAAGCAAAGGATATCCCGGTAATTTCTTATTTCCTACTCCGCCATGGGCGATCATAAAGCTCCCGGCTTTAAGAAAGTAATTAACTATGATCCTCGGGGTGTGTGTGAGTGTTTGAGAGAGAGAGAGAGAGAGCGGTGGACAATAACAGCGCTTGAGGTGAGCTCAGGCTCTGAGAAGAGAGACAAAAATCATATATTTTTTCCAGCTTTGTTTTTAATCGCTTTGTTTAGTAGAAGCGAATCATTTGTGCCCAAATGCCGAGTTTTCCATGCAAAGAGAGCTGAAGGTAGCGACTTCCGCAGCGCCGCCGGCGTCCATTGGGTCATATCTCCGGTACCGGTCGCTATCAGCTGTGGCGGCGGCGGCGGGGGGTTCTGCTCGCTCTTTGGTGAACGCTGGTACTCTTCTTCTCAATGCAGCCGTCGATCTCTAGTAAAAAGAAAGAAATGTCGCTTGAAGGTTTAGGTTTTTCTAGCTCTTGATCGTGCTTTCAGGAGCAAGATTTGTATTTTGGAGCGGAAAATATAAAAATAAAAAATGTCTTCCTTATGCAATGTGGAAATCGTGCGATAAATTTCCGAGGAGAGATGCTTCAGATCTGCTGAGTTTGGGGGATTCCCTCCGATGAAATGGAAACATATTTTGGATGATTCAAGTCGATCTCGGGAGATTTTCCATCACTCCAGTTTTTTTTTTTTGTCCCGTTTGATGATTTTTTCCAATTGGGGAAGATACGAGAAGATCTTCTCGCCTTCATTTGGTTTGATTGCTTTTATTATTCTCCATCCTTTGTGATTTCCTGCAATACTTTAGAACTAGGGTTCTTCATCCTTTCTCCACCTTCGGCTACTGATCACTCTGTTGCTGCTGCAATTTCATCATCTTGTGCACCCAAATGGGTATCTGTCTTCCACTTCTTGTCTGATCTGAAAACTTTTCTCCTCTAGTTTTTAATAGTAGTTAATGATTCTCATGGTTTAGAACTTGGAGTTTTCTCAACAATCTGAAAAAAAAAAAAAAATTGAAGTATCTGTTCTTTAATTGCTTGAAGCTGACCAAAAAGGAGAAAAAAAGAGCATTTTCTCATGTTGCATTTATCTGTCTAATAGTTTAGTACCTGCCATGTTCTTACTTCTACTTGATCTCGATTCAATTATGTAACAACTGCCGTTGTTCTTCAGCTGTTCATGCTAACTATGGGACAAGATGTCGATTTCGAGTGTCAAACTCATTCTCAAGCAAGACTGAGGAATAGAGTTGCTACCGCGCCAAGTCCGAGCAGTAAGAAGGTAGAAGAGAAAGAAAGAAAAAGATTGTCTGCAAATAGATGCCAGTACCTGAATAGATTGGATGGTGATCTGAGAGAACTTAATCGCTGTTACTCGTCGAGTCTCGATTATGAAAGCATGAACTCCAGAAAACTCAGCACCGATAATGAAGTGCTAAAAAGAGGCTCCATGTATCAGAGCTCCAAAGAAGTCAGGAGAATGCGAAAGCAACGAGAAGGGAGGAGGAAAGTAGACTCCGGGTGCAATGAAGATGCTTTCATTTCATTTGAGATTATAGATCACTTGCCTCAGTGTGTTGCTAGCAAATCTAATCAGTTTCCGGATAAGAAGTTTTTGCCTCTTGTGAGTTCGAATGCAGATTTAGTCAATTCGATCAGCACAAGCTCCACGGAGTTTCTGGATCTTTCATTCCGTGATCTTCCTAACGAGCCTTTTGTTACCGATAAGACTTGCTTAGCAGAAGGCAGTGACTTAGATGATTTTGTGGAAATCTGTTTGCACTTGGACAACAAGCAAACTCCTAGAGAAGTCGTTCCTCGGTTTTTAGAACTGGGTCTGCTCAAGGAACAAAAGGGTCACTGCTACGAAAAGATTCATCCTGCAGAAAATACTTGTGAAAGAGATTCAGCAAACATTCTTCCAAAATGCTTCTCAGAAAATGCAAAAACATCACATGCTTTTTTGGAACATGGCATAGCTGATGCAAGAGGTTCAAAAACTAAGTTTAATCCACTGAAAAGAATCTTTGATCCGATAATGAAATCCAAATCTTTGCGAGATTCATTTCCTGCAGGAGCAAAAAACACTAGGAGTGTTTTTGTTGATCAAACAAACATTGGGCTGAAGGCAGCGTTACAGAAATCTTTACTAAATGAGATTTCTACAGAAGAAGAGGATATAAAACCTCAAGGAGTGTTCTTACAGGCTGCGATATCTCCTGCTCATCTACACGGAATTCTTAAATTGGATATAGAAAATGGTCACCCTTCGTTTGAGTTTTCTCTACAAGATCCAGAAGAAGTCCTATCGGCAAAGATTTGGAAAACTGATAGTGCATTTAATTGGGTTTACACATTTCATAGCTCTAAGAAGAAGATGAACACTAGTCGGGGGAATAATGGCAAGCATGGAAGTTTGCCTCCATTAGTCGGGCAGATGCAGGTTTCTTGTTATCTATGCTCAGAAATCAGAGAAAATGGATCCTTGTTTAACTCAACTGTAATGGAGTTTGTGTTATATGACATTGCACGAGCAAGAAGGAATTTTTCCATTGAAGAAAGATCCAATCATTGTTCAGATCCAGCTCAACATGTTTCTAGCAATGTCATGGAAGATCTGACACCAGCAGGAATGCCAGACAGAAACAAATCAACAGGGTACCTAGATTCATCCAGACTTGGATTAAGTAGTTGCAACTCCGATGCTTCGACTTCTTACCCTTGGTTATCGAAAGATTTACATCCGCAACATGAGTTTGCAGCAATTGTGATCCAAGTTCCCCTCAACAAAACGGAAAATTCAGAGTTTCGTCCTAAAGGGAACCATAAAGCTTCTAGATGTTCCCCATTAATTGATAAGAGAAAGGAAACCAAGAATCACATGAATCCTCCTACTGTAAAGGTTGTCACTCCAAGTGGGAATCATGGCCTTCCTAATACAGTTGGGACCGGCCCGTCTTCGCTTCTCGACAGATGGAGGTTTGGCGGAGGCTGTGATTGTGGTGGCTGGGACATGGCCTGCCCAATTATTGTGTTTGATAATCAACGAGGCGATGATTGGATAAACCATTCGACCTCGGAATTTCAAACAACCATGTCACTTTTTCTTCAGGTATACCGCACGCTTAATTTCATCTTCCTTCATGAGATTCTGTTTGAAATTCCTTGTAACCATATCTTGTCATTTTGTGCCAAACATCAGATGATGGAAAATGACAATTTCTGCTATTGTGTTTTGTTGTCTTTGTTCATTTTGTGCCGAAATGTTCTAAAGATGATACAGAGTTAGTTAAGAACCTTGAGAGATAGGTTTAGACGATGCAAAATCAGCAAGTTTTCTGAGAAAAGATCAATTCAACTCTCGTCGTTCCGCAGCTTGTGTCTATAGCATCTTGTAGCTTATGTTTTTGTCTTGCTCGTTCGCCTCTGTCATATTTCTAACACATTCAATGGTTTATGCTCAACAGGGAAGCAAGGAAAATGTACCCGCGCTGACGATAATGACCGACCGAAAAGGGCAATATTCAGTCGATTTTCACGCGCAATTCTCCGCGCTGCAAGCATTTTCAATCTGCGTTGCCATATTACATTCCTCCGAAGTGTCTTCCGCAATCACACAGGAGAAGACCAGGCAAAGGTTATATTCGAATTCCTTGCGGTTGCTCCTCGAGGAAGAAGTGAGGCATCTGATCGAAGCCGTCGAAAGCGAAGGGCAAAGTAAAGCAAAAGGAGGAGCAGAACAAATGCCTCCCTTTTTCCTAGACCCTCCTTTCTCTCCTATGGGAAGGGTGTAGATTTACTGCCCGAAGGTCAAGAAAATCGTCGAAGCAGCATGCGATACGCCGCCTGAAGACCGGAACCATAATCCCGAGACGAAGATCAGTTGCCTATTCCAGTCATGTAGCATATAAAGATTCAAGCAACTGTGTTAGTTCTTGTGCATTCTCACAAGTGATAGAAAAGGAATTGGTGCCATCTAAATGATGCCAATACATGACCATATGCGGCGGAGAAATATCGCAAAGCATGAGTGCAGTTACCCGATTCATCGGCGACTAGAGTTGTATTAGAGATAGTCTTTAACTCTTAAATCATGCGTTAATGGGATACCTTCCTGAGCAACTCTTCAAATGCTGAAGAAACCATTAAAGATCTCTTCTATTCAACTGGTGAGATACAACCACAAAAGCAATTGAAATGAAGTGGTTTATTTGATCAAACAGAGTAGTGCTGTTTGAAGTTTGTATGTAGCTAATGATCTATAATGAAAACTTTTACTTCGATCCTGATTTATATTTTCATGTATGGATATCAACAACCTGTAAACATTCCTTCTTATGATCAATTAACAATGAATTTATAAAAATATTAATCAAACATTTTTTTTTTTTGAGTAATAATAAACCTGAAAAGATAACAATAAATCTACTCATTTAAGAAATAAGACCAAACCAAAATAAAATCACATTTCATAATTAGATCTATTTTAACATTTTTACCAATCTTTTTATAAATCCTTATTAGATATTCTGTTTATATATTGTCTAATTTTTGTTAAAAATAATAATGATAGTTGATTAGGTCAAACTATCGATTGTGCAAGAGTTTATAAATAGAAAATAAGTCACACATAAAATCTTTTTCGACCATCGAATCCAACCATGATTTGATTGGACTATTGATAGCCTCTCTTATTGATCCCATTGAATGGTCAGAAAGAAATCCTTCATAAAAATTTTATAGAAACCTTCTTCTTCTTCTTGGGATTGAGCTTCTATATATAAGTTGTCTTGTAAACAAAAACCAAGCTTCATTCATTCCTCTCTTGGAAGGATTCTTTTGCCTCACAATTTTTCTCCCTCCCTCACGATTATCTAATTCCACCTCATTTTATCATGGTAAATAATTGAAAACCCGTCTCCTTTATATCGTCTAATGAATTTCAAGAATCTCTTACGACCTAAAGTTTCAGCTAGATTAGAACGCAGAAATTGCATTTACAATGGACGTTATTGCCATTGTATAGATGTAGACATATTTAATTGTTTGTTTCATAGAAGCTAAAGGTTTAACCACTTGTGAATTCCATTGCAAATTAAGGCAAACTCGGCATCCGGAATGGCGGTCAACGACGAGTGCAAGCTCAAGTTCTCGGAGTTGAAAGCCAAGAGGAACTTCCGCTTCATCATCTTCAAAATTGACGAGACAATACAACAAGTCACCGTGGAGAAGCTCGGCCGACCCGAAGAGAGCTACGATGATTTCACTGCATCTTTTCCCCCGAACGAGTGTCGCTATGCTGTCTTTGATTTCGACTTCGTGACCGATGAGCATTGCCAAAAGAGCAAGATCTTCTTCATTTCTTGGTACATATATATATATATTTTGTCTGCGAAATGCTTTGATTAATACAATTGAATTAGTTTGAGTTTAATGTTTTAGGATTGTTATTTATGTTTCGATATAGGTCTCCAGATGCATCGAAAGTGAGGAGTAAGATGTTATATGCTAGCTCCAAAGACAGATTCAAGAGAGAGCTTGATGGTATCCAAGTAGAGTTACAAGCAACTGATCCAAGCGAGATGAGCCTCGACATTGTTAAAGAGCGAGCTATATGAACTTTTTCTTCTTCCTTCTTCAATCCATCGACCGAGCAAATGCAATCCATATTTCTACATGTTTTTATACGCCTTGTGCACTTCTAACTATTATTTGATTGTTTTTTTTTTTCCTTTTCTTCTGTAAGACTCATTGTATTCATCCTTATTTAAATCTAAGATGGAAGAAGTTTTTAGTATTTAACTTGAAAATAATGCCGTGCTTAGTAGGATGTAAAATCTTAGATAATGAAAGGCAAGAACAAAAAACAAAAACACATTTGGCAGAAATTTCATTCTCTTTGTTTTTACACGAGGTCAGTTGCTGACACTTTGAAGGCTTCAATTAATGTCTGGTTTGCTCGTTGTCATTTTGCAATGATGAGACAGTAACCAAAAAAATAAAAAACACGAAGAGTACTGTTCCATTTGAAATGGAAGTTGTCAACTGATAAATTTAAACAATATCCAGTGAAAAATGCTTTTTAACAAGATACAGCTCCTTGAGAATAGTATAAAATACAGGCTCATACAGATCTATTTTTCCTTCCTCCATGAATGAATAGAGCATTAGTTGCATGGATGCTTTAAATCCTCCAATGGTGTTTGAGTGTTTCTCCTTCCTTCACAAGGAGATTCAATGTTGATGTGAAAGAAGAGGCTTCTGCGTCCTCGGAGTAAACAGAAGAGATCTATGAACTGGTAGATTAGTGTTTGGATGTAGAAAAGTTGGATTGCGAGGTAGTTTTGAGGAGGATACGATACGATATGATATGATGGGAGTGGTGGCGACGTGACCTTGGGGCTGCTTTGAATGCTTCTACAGCTGCTGCTGTCGTCCGACTCACTGCAATTTCATGGCTGCTAGCGAGCGACATAAATGCTTACAAATCATGGCGTACGTGAGTTCGACCGTCCAGTAACTGCACTGCACTCTCAACCTTTGACTGTCCGTCCATCTATCATTTGTTTTACCACTTGTTCGAGCCTCGATGAATTCTGAGAGCGACGACTATGGATGAATTTTGGTTTTTTGTTTTCTGTTTTTGGATGAGGAATTGTGAATTTATTGGGACTGAGTAATGGCTCTGAATGATGTATGAATTTACTGGAGGTATAGCAAAATTACTGGAAGTTGATATGGATTTCAAATATTGACAAGTGCAGTTCAAAAGGATGAACAAAAACAAGAAAGCAGCGTCCGATCTCCGTTTTTGATGCCAAAAGTGTCATCTTTTTTTCTGGCATCGCAAAATCTGAGATCGCGATCGGTCGAGGAACGAAAAATCTCCCCGCTAAAACGGGAAAAGTCTCAGATTTCTTTTGCCTTTTTTGAACAATGGAGAAGCTGCTGGTCATTTGAAGGCGGAGTCGAAGCAGGAGTCGTTGAGGTCGGCGGTGAAGAGGGCGGAGAGCTGACCGTGGAGAATCCCCAAGTCGTCGCCGGCGAAGTCGAGGTAGAGCTGGTACGCCTCGTCGGAGAGCTCCTCGGTCGCCACGTCGTTCGACCCCGACGAGTCGACGTCCATCCCCGCCGCGGCTGGCGGCGGCCCGAACGTCACGCAGCTCTTGCTCTCCGCATCCTCTGTCGGGCGACGCTTCCGGAAGGCGGCCCCGACGTCGGAGTTCCAAATGCGGAGGAAGAAGTCCTCGGGCCGGGAGGAAGAGGATGCCGGCCCTGCGTCGGCGGCGGAGGCAGGGGAGGAGGAGACAGCGGTGGCACTGGCGGAGAAAAGGAGCGACTCGCGCGAGAGGCGCGCTTCGGCTTCCAGCCTGGCGCTCTCCCACTGAGCCATGTGGCTGCCGCCGCCGGCAGCGGCGACGGTGGGGAGATGGTGGTGGCGGTTGAGGAGAAGCCGCTTCTTGAGGTGGGTGTTCCAGTAGTTTTTCACCTCGTTGTCCGTCCGCCCAGGCAACTGCGCTGCGATCGCCGACCACCTGCTCGTCCAAACTCTCATCAGCGGAAAAACAAAACGGCAAAAATCCAGGTCAACAGGAAGACGCCATTAATCGAGATGTCACAGCACGACCGCACTTAATTCGCAAGGATCGAATCAAATCGGATAACAACAAATAAAAGAAGACAAAATGAAGCAGAGACAGTCCCAATTCCAAGCGCCGTGGCCTTTAATAGGGTTCCGTACTCGGCATCAGTTCATCACTGCGGAGCAATCAAGAACAAGGAAGGAGAAGAAGACGAAGAAGAAATCGAAATGTATACTTGTTGCCGAGGATGGCGTGGAGTTGGATGATGGATTTGTCTTCCTCGGCGGTGAAGGGGCCGCGCTTGATGTCCGGCCGCAAGTAGTTCGCCCACCGCAGCCTGCAGCTCTTCCCGCACCGAAGCAGACCTGCCATTACTCGATTCAGCGAAGCTAAAAATCACAACTTTTTTTTTTTTTTTTTTTTTGGCTTTTTTACCGATTTGTCGTCAAAATTCGATCTTTGTGAAGGAGGAAGACGTTAGGTAACCTGCGAGCTTAGGGAGGGATCGCCAGCTGCCGTGGCCATTGGCCTTTATGTAGTCGACCAAAATCTTGTCTTCCTCCGGCGTCCACGGACCCTTCTTCAGCCCCTGGTTGTCGCAGCACGGAGTTCTTCCCATTCCCCGCTTCGATCTCTGTTTCCCTTCAAATACAAACAGCAAAAAGCCAAGAAGAAGAGAAGACGAAGAAGAAGAAGTAGAAGATATGAGGAGGGCGAAAGGTATTTTGAGCTGCTGCGAATTTTCGAACAATAAATGAGGGGGATATTATGAGTCTGGGTGCAGGAAGCAGAGAACAAGTCCGGTGGCTCATTAAATAAGTGGTGGAGGAGGAGGAGGAGGAGGAGGAAGAGGAGGGAGGAGTAGGCAAACACGGAAATAGAAATGGAGGAGAGAACACAGGAGAAAAGAGAACAGTGGGACTGCTCAATTATATTGAATTGTGGTCTCGCAGGCTCAGGCTCAGGCTCAGGTCGCGTGGAGGAGAGAGGAGAGTTAATGCGGTGCAATGAAATAGAGGAGGGAAGGGGAGGGGACTGCTGCACAGGCACAGCTGCTGCACCAGAGATGAGACACTGATCAGTGATGAGATGGAGAGAGTCGAAGAAGAAGAAGAAGAAGAAGAGTAAATGCAAAGGCAAGAGGGCGAGAGGTCTAAATTGTACATTCCACATCGTAGCTCAGGGTCAAGTGTCTAAATGTTTCATTCTGTGTCAGCTCGAGAGCGGTCAACAAAGTATATACTACTTCTCTGTTACAGTTGCCAATAAGCTTGAGGTGAAATTATGTTTGTCTAAGCTGTGTAGCTTCGAATTCGTTCGTTACTCTTCTTAAAGTTATTATTACAGTGTGTACTGCTCTGGAAATTCAGTAGGGACTCTCATAGTGGGCACTGTGAATGTCTGGAAAAGTTGCCTGTCTCTCAACTATGGTAATAAGCATTGTCTGATTAGGTCCACCTATTTTTACATCTCCTATCCATCCATGCGATGGAAATCTAGCCAGGTAGGGATTTTTTTTTTACTTATGCACGGCCAATGAGATTTGCCTGCAAGACTGGGCATTGAATGCTTCAGAGGACAAACGATCACTCTCTCCTAGTACAGTGTTTATAACATTGGAACAGTAGCAACCGACTCCATCCACAATCTCCAGAAGTTGCTCAAAGCAGACGCTTTGAACTAGCTGATCGAATCACAGAATAACACTGCAAATTTCCATTTGATCCATATCCAAATCATCAGGTGGATCTTGTTTACCAGCAGATAAGCATTTGGTAACATGAACGCGTTCGAGCGTTCAGAATTCAGGATTTTAACACTCTGCTTGGAAGTTGGAATCCTGATCTGCTCAAATTGTACGCATCCTATAGACTCAAACCATGCAACATCAATCCCCAGACCATTATAAGCACAAGTACAAACAGCTCAATGCCTTCTCCAGAGCAAAGTGCTAGGGAACCTATTTCTGAATACCACAAGTTAAATTAATAATGACGACAAATAGGCAAAAATATGCGTTGAATCTTCCATCAGATGCCACTTGGTCATCGTATACATGGTGACAAAACAAAACCCTGTATATATGTACACAAAAGTATACTTGAGATGAGCTAGACATGAAGTTAACAAAACTTTACATGTACATGATGTCCCTGGAGCTTAGAAGGATGTTTGTATTGCAAGTACTTAAGACTTATTTCTGAGGTAAAATTAGAGATCCTTTTTTTTTTATCAAATTTTGATCCATACGTTTTTATGTCATTAAATAGAGTATTAATAACATGGAGTATTTAATTTGATCAATAGTTAATTCAGTCCGACAAGTTTGCTTAGCCAGTCAACCTACCAGAGTCCACCTGTCCCGTTAACCTCAAACGCTTGCTCAGGTCATTGATCCGACTGCAGTTTATGAACAGTTATGAACAGAGTCCGTTAGACATGTTTATCGGTTCTGCGATTTCGCAGTTTCGATTCCGATTCGATTCTGATCGATTCTGGATCCGTCAACGTTGGAATCGATCTAAATCGGTTTCGGTTCCGAATCGATTCCAAAACGGTTCCGGATCGATTCCAAAACGATTCCAGATCGATTCTGAATTACCTTCTTCGAACTTGAACTCCCAAATTCATCTAACGAGTTGATGGTTCTATTCTTTTTTTCTATCGCAAAATAATCTTGTAGAGATGTTAATATGCTAAGAATTTCCACCTTTAAATTAACAATCGGAACTAGATCCAAATTAAAATCAGAATCGGTTCTAAAACGATTTCGAACCGGTTCTGAATCGATTCTGAACCGATTGGAACCGAATCGAATCGAAATTGGAACAGTTCCGATTCAGTTCTGAAACTGCTTCATCCAAATCAATTTTGATTTCGAATTTAACGGATTGATTCCGACTCAATTTCAAATTGATCTAATCCGTTAAATATGCCTAGAGTCTATCTTGGAAAAGGACAAGTTCCAGAATCCTAAGATTTTTTTTAATTTAATAGAGAAAAGATTCAATTTTTATAAAAAATAAGGCTCAATTTTTTTATTTCGTCGAGAACCTAAAACACACGGACCGACTCTGTTTAAGAAATACCAAGGAATGCAAGAAAAATCACAAGAGTACAGAGAGAATTTTACCAAAAAAAAAAACAAAATAAATAAATAAATTTGATGTTTACCTAAAAGTGCCACGCTTGACTCTCGAGCAAGGCCAGGCTGATCTCTCTTATTGACAACGAGTTTCGCAAGCACAGCCAACAAACTCCAACCTTATCTCACACAATTTGCGCGAGGTTTTTTTTTTATTGGTCATTTGTCCACATCTCAAAAACTTGTGCCTCTCTGCGGAGATAAACAGCCCGTTAACTATTTATCAAACTCAATTGTTCAAGCAGATAAAGGTAGTAGGGCATTGTTACATGCGTAGTCTATATAGAGGAGCCAAACTTCAATCTTACTAAAGTTCATGAATGAGAGCAGGAAGTAAATCAATCAATAAAAAATAATTCTAACACATTAGGTTCGTAATCATCAGTAGGACAACGTAAGTATGTCTCATGCAGACAAAGAAAAATAATCAACAGTAGATGTATATATGCGCGCGCGCGAAAAGTTCTTCTTCATGCTGACGTAGATCAAACAAATCATATCAAAAGAACAATGATAATAATAATAAATCACAGGAAGTTAATTATTGCTTGTACATATTTTAAAGGGCATAGGTACGATACAATAATCAAGAGCCACCTAAGAACAACTAGGGTCAGCTCTTCCTTATCAAGACCATTACATTAAAAAGTGGGCAGTGCCTTGGACTCACAAAGAGAAAGCTTAAAATAAGAAAACTGAAGGCCTACATCATGAGGGATTCATCCCTCTTGAGACTTTGGGCAACACCTACAATTAGTCTATGATTACTTGAGAGGAAAGATTATAATTCCACAGAAAACAAAATAAAGGAATCAAATGTCCCTCTCTCTCAATTACTCTAACAAATTATGGTCCAGCAAAAGAGATTTAAGTCAATTTTACGTTCTTCTAAATATAGACATAAATGAAGGAAAGAGCGGCCCCATGATTAAAAAGATCATAATGTGATCATAATGTCCTCTGTCTCTATGACCCAACATGATACTCACAACCGATGCTATTGGATGTGAATCTCAAGGCCTTGATCTGAGACATCAAATGCATTGCTGCAGAGGCAAATCCTAAGAAAGCTCAAAACAGCTGAAGGAGAGGAATTTGTCCTTTTCATTCCTTTCCTTTTTTCCCTTCTTTCTCATCACAAATTATTCAATGTTATAGCTACCTGTACTCCCTCCACCTGCTTGCCTTTCCCTTCCTTCCTCTCCCTTTCCTCTCATTCTTCTGAAGTAATCACAACATTAGAACCATGCTAAAATGCTCGACCACGGAGACCTCCTTGGTCTGAGTTGTGCTTCAGTTCGACTATTTCCTATAGCTCTGTATCAGACTCTGCAAAGATGTCAAATATCAAGCAATCATAAGAATGCAAAGGTGAGAACTCAAGAAGCAATATGAGTCTGATATAAGGATAAGATTTAACAAAGACACAGAGGTATGTCGATGACGCTGAATTACTGAATTTTATTATGATCACCGCATCACTAGTAATGACGAATGTAAATAAGAGAATCTACACGCTACAATGTCAACACCGACTGTGTAGGACAAAGCATTGATTTCTAAAACTTTTGCCTATTTCTGTTTGTTTGGATTTCAAGGAAGCACGCATAGATGAAGCATTTTTAAGGGCACCATATGGGTTTTTAATTTTTAGTCAGCTGGACAGCTGCACAAAGATAATATTTAAGTCACTCTTGGGGAAGGCCCCATATTAATAGTTTCCCATTCTACTTGACATTATTTCAACCTTGGTGGCTTGCTCTAGTTCCCTCCCTCCCTCCCTCCTCTTCCTCTTCAGCCTTCCCTCACCATGAGGTTGCAAGACCATTCTTCTTCGTGCTTGATCTCTTTTCTCCTGCTATTGCTTGCTGCTGGACAGCTCAATGTTATGGGTCATGCGAGGACCGTCAACAAAGAAGTAGAGAGATGGAGGAACAAGTACTCAGCACCTCCCATGGGTTATTTCTCCAACAGATCTCCTCCCCTAAAGCAAGATGAGCACGACGACTTCAGTCCAATTTATGGAGTTTCCAAGAGATTTGTGCCTCAGGGTCCCAATCCACTGCACAACTGATCAGATTGTCCCAGAAAGATACAATTTTGTTGCAGTCCTTGAAGTCAAAATTTCAGATCAATAATATCTCATATGGTTACGGTAAAAGATGTGTACAATCATACAGAGTAGCACTGCTCCATCAAAAATGGATATGTAGACAGGTACTCTATAAGAGCTCAAGCCAAATACCTCTGAAATGTATATGTAGATCTATGTATTCTAATGTCGGCATAAAGAAGATGGGTAAGTTTTTCTTCTCTTCAGTTTTTCTCTTCCCAAATAGAATAAATTGGAAGCAGATTAAAACAAATGAAGGTTCTGTCATATCTTTCTGCTTAAATTACGCATGATCATTGAATATGCCAATTTCCGATCATGGGCACGGTGTCAAATCTCATTTTACTTCAAGCTGAGTGGTTTTTTGCTCTTTCATAACAAGTGGCAGGAAGCATTGCGTAGCCAAGGGAAAGTCTAGACTCTATAAGTATAGGAAAAGAACAAAGGCAATACTGATGGATCCTGTGTTAAGTTACTGTAAACTATTCTCTTATAGTATTAAACAACACAGGTAATTGGAATACCATTACGTAGCATGTATATCACAGTGATATTAGATTACCTATACTAAATAAGTAGGCTTAAAGAAATGAACTGATTCAGTTTGTCTGCACCTTGCAATGACTAATATCTTGGCCATTCTATCATCCTTTAACTAGGTCGGTATCAGATAGAAGGCTACATGATACCAGAAGGTGCTCTCTTTTCAGGAATTGATGGATAGATAATTTAGCTCCAAGATCAAGATTAGTGTATAATTAATTTAAATGGTAAAATGATGAAGATAAACACCTATGTCATCCATTTCCAAGTCAGATTTCACTTGGGGTTGGAGATCCACATACTATAGAACCCCATAAGGAGAGTTTGAACTTCGAAGAGTATCAAAGAACTGTCAACTTGAGGTGAAGTAACTTTCATTTCTGTTAATGGAGAACCCCATATTTCAATGAGCAATGGATGACGGAACAATTCATTTAAATTGCAATCATTCTACTGCTCACAATGATCCCACAATGTGACTATAGACTATAGTTAAAACGGATGGACGCTGTTGCCACATGCAACCAAGTCGAACAGTTTATTCAACAAAGCTGAAGTCAACAACGAAACTAATCAATAAAATAAAATTCAGTCGGCATGAAGCATTCTTACGAAATCATTCCAGGAAGAAGCCTACAGCTACTTCATAACAATCTTATAGCATCAGGTCAATCAAGCATTCGAAACCACTTGATGGAAATATTCCACCCTCAAGATCTGATCGATTCCTCTACAACCTAAGCTTATCTTTCAATATGCGGCGATCGGCAAGTGGCCCGGCTAAGGGCAAGATTTGACGCCGATCCAAATCTTGTTTAGGGATACGCTGCCCATCCCGTCGAAGAGAACTCCGCGGCCGCCGTCATCAAGCGATCGAACTGGCGAATGCGACGCCGATAGAGGAAACGGGGAACTGGAGGAACGGTTCGATTCAAAACCGCGTCGGAATTAATCCGTTCAATTCGAAATCGAAATTGTTTTGGATAAATCAATTCTAGAATGCAATCGGAACGTTTTTGATTCGATTCTAATCCATCTACAATCGTTTCGGAATTAGTTAAGGTTTCGATGTGGATCTGATTTCGATTATTAATTTAAATATGAAAATTTATAATATATTAATATATTTACAAGATTATTTTACGATTAAAAAAATAGAGCAATTATTACGTTAAATGAATTTGAAAGTTCAAATTTGAGGAAGGTAGTTCAGCAATTTTTCTCTCTCCCAAATAGAATAAATTGGAAGCAGATTAAAACAAATGATTCGTATATGAATTGTAAATTAAAATTTTGAATATGAATCGATCATGGGCACGGTGTCAAATCTCATTTTACTTCAAGCGTTGATAGATTCAGAATCGATGATTGGAATTGAAATCGAGGAATCCATGTGCATACCTAATGCCTAGGTTCGAATTTAAATGGGTTCTTGTTGGGCTCAAAATGGGCTTAAGATCCAGTAGAGTTCTGTTCTTGAAAGTGAGGGGCCTAACTGTTTGCCGGATACGGATCCGGCATGACCTGACCCAGTTGATGCTTTGCTTACATTTGAGTCGCAATGGAGTGCCTCCGCAGCCATTAGAACCGATAGAATCGTTTTACTTTACGGGGATGATGCGTTCATCGAGACAGAGGGGATATTTACAAATAAATATGAGTTGATTTCAAACAAAGATCTCTTTAGACTTAGATGATTTTTCACTGTCCTAATCAATTGGATCAAAGTTAAATATTTGTTGTGATTTATCTTCTTCATAATGATACTAATTGATAATTCTAATTTTTTACGAGATAGAATCGAGTTTACAGAATTCTCAAGGATATTTAATTGCCGAGCGTAGAAACATTTGTTTATAATAAATCAGAATCATTTTTTTTTAAAAAATCATAATTTCAAATTATAGACGATCTCTTTTTTTTTTTAAATTAATCAATTAAAATTCTGATTTATTTCCTCTGCACGGTGGGGATGACGGCAAGAGCGGCTGATGACGACACGGTTCACATTTTTGTTAGAATCGAGTTCACAATGTCTGAAAACTTGCACGGACAGCAAAGCAAAGAATCGAACGACGACGCCAGAGAAGACAAGAACAGTCCGTCTCCCGCCTTAGTTGTTATGAAGACACATTGAGAGGACAGAGGAGCTCCATCGCTGAAGTTATGAAGGTGGACTGGTGGTCCTCCTCCTATTCATCTGGAGGTCCCCGCCTCCAGCTGCCGCGGGCTCCTTCTCTCGAGCAAGGGCCCGGGCCGCGAGTCCATCGGATTCGGATAGGACGGCAATCGTCGACGAGGGACGTGGAGGAGGGGTGGATCAGACGTCGGAGAAGGGGTCGTCGCGGCGGAGGAGGTCGTACGGCGCCCAGAGATCGTCGAGCGGGCACGGGTGGCCGGCGTCGAGGCGGAGCCACGGCTTGCCCTTTCCGCTCCAGTGGAGGAGGCTCACCGGCCCCGAGTGTAGATCTCGGCAAAGGCCCTCCTTGTTGTCGCCGCCGAGGCCGTGCTGATTCCACCGGTGCTCCACCCCCTTGACCTCGCCGGCGAAGACGAGAAGGAACGGGGGAAGCGAACCGAGCTCGTAGATCCGGGCCTCGCGCTTCTGGATCTCCATCCAGGACTCCAGCTTACGGGTGTACCCGCCGGCACGCCAGCGGTCGAGGTCGACGACCATGACACCGGTGTTGAAGTAGCAGGGCGGGCGCCGGCGGCCAGTGAGGGTGAGGGGGAGTGCCGGATCCGACCAGAAGCCGTCGGTGAAGTAAGAGGTGAAGTTGGCGTGGCAGTACTCAGGGGCAGCGAGGACCTGATAAGGGGCGAGGTTGGTGGCCCAGAGGCGGGCGACGTCGTCGACGACGACGAGGTCGGAGTCGAAGTAGATGACGCGGCGCACGGAGCGGGGAAGGATATCGGCGAGATAGATGCGCGCGTAGTTGAGGGGCTGGTCGAGGGCGCGGCGGACGGAGGAGGAGATGCGGCCGCGAACGAGGGCGGGGTCGAAGCGGTGGACGTCGAAGGTGAGGGAGGGGAAGGCAGCGGCCACGACGGGATGGAAGCGGCGCGGTCGGGTGGCCAGGAAGTGGAAGGCGATGGATTCGGGGCAGGAGGAGTGGCGTAGAACAGAGAGGACGCCGGCTAGAGAGCCGCGGAGGTAGGCGGCGTCGAGGGTCATGGCGATGTGGATCGTCGGAGCGGAGACGCAGCCGGGTCCGTTGCGGAAGGCCGGGGCCTCGCAGAATCGGGGGAGTTCAGCGGCGGTCGGTAATGGCCACCCGGAGGCGGTGAGCAGGAGGTGCACCGCCGCGAGAAAGGCGGAGGGAGACATTCGTTGCCAAGGCGGAGGCGGAGCAAGCAAGCTTGAGCGAATTTCAAGCGTCGCGGTGGCCACTGGGAATCTTCACTAAAAAGAATTTCTTTACCTTTTTTTTTATCGTGTCATTTATTTGTTTTTAGTATTTTTTTTATTTTCCGTCCTACACTTAATTATTGGCTGGTGCATTCAGTTATGTGTTTTCGGCTGCGTTTGGTGAGGATAATCAACCAAGATTATATTTCATGGATTAATTTATTTGACTTTAAAAACGTAATATAACGTAATCCGATTTTTAAAAAAAACAAGATTATAATCTGAATTATAAAAAAACGGATTCAATATTTATATAAATATATATATATTTTTATTTTTTTTCATTCATTCTCGATAAAGCTGTCAAACTGATCGACCTATGGTGGGGTGGGTCAACCCGTCGTAAACTCAATATTTAGCGGATAGAAACGGACCGACCCGCCATCTCGACGGGTTGAGAAATTTTTAACCCAACCTAATCAAGACGGATTGCAGGTTAGACAAGCCAATCCGTGAGTCACATAAATTTAAAAAATATATCTAAAATTACTGAGGTATTGAGGGCTTAAGGTAATGATCTGTAAGACAAATAGAGTATCATGATTAAAAAAATAAGTATTTAAAGTAACTAAAATTTTATAATTGAGATTCAATTATCGACTTACAAAATTTAGTATCGATGTTTTTTATTCCTTTTTAATGTTCCAAAATATCCAAATCTTAATAATATATAAATGTAAAATTTTTGACCTTCAAATAGAGATTCAATTGAGATTTTTTTTAGTCTGAATAATTATTTGATTTTGATATGTCATTATTTCTTATATCGATTATAATAGTAATGATAAGATAATAAAAAACAATTAGTGTATAAAAAATATTTTTTTATTTTTTATTTTTAATTTCTTTTATCCTTTGTTAGATATATGTGTGATAGAAGAAGATTGTAATGGTGAAAAATTTATCTTTTGACATTTCTCAATTCGCGGGACAACCCATGCCACGGCGGGCTAACCCATCTAGATCTGCAACCTGCGCGGGTCGATCCGTTTAAGCCTGCCAAAATGACGGGTTGATAAAAGTTCAATCTAATCCGCTTAAATTATTCGGCGGAGTGGGTCAATCCGACGGGCTTAACCCAACTTGACAGCTCTAATTCTCGGCGGTCATCGACAATGACCACTGACGATGATCATCAAGATCGACGTCGATCGATCGACGACCAGTGATCGGTTGGCGATCGAAGGTTAATCGACGATCGCCAGTTGATCAATGATCGATGGTCGATCGACGATCGATGGTCGATCGATGATCGACAGTCGACTGACGACCAATTGACGATGGACCGACGATTGAGCGACTGACGATCGATCGATGATCAATCGACGATCGAGCGACTGACAATCGATCGATGATCAATCGACAACCGACGATTGACCAGCAATTGACACCCAATCGATCAACCGATGATGATTGATCAACGGTCGACGAAATTATAAAAATATTTTTATCATTTTATAATAATATAAATTACATTCTTTATAATAAATAATGAACACCAAATAAAAATATAATTATTTTTATAATTAAAAATTATAAATTACTAACCAAACACACGGAAATATAATATTACATTATAAATTTAATTATATTATAAATTTCAAAGCAACTTAGTTTAAAATTCTAAAAAGTGTCTCTCTTTACTAATATTATCCTTGTAATTTTTTTCCCCTTTTTTTAAATTATTAAAATAAAATTTCCTGTTAATTTTTTCAGTAAAATTATTTCCTGAGAAATATTTTAACCATGCCGAGCACAGCAACGAACATGCTGTTCGCCACTGGGAGCAGCACCTGCTCCACCAACTCGTCATATTCCCTTCCACTCCCATCCGAAGGTCGAACACCTCGCGAGCATGATGCGGCCGCCGCACCAACTCCCGCTGCGGTGGCGATCTCTCCTCCTCTTCCTTCTCGTCTCCTCCGCCCCTTTCTGCCTCGCCGGTGACGCCGGCCTCTACCCGAAGTTGCCCTGCGAGGCCCCGATCTATAACTCCTTCGCCTTCTGTGACACCTTCCTCCCCATCGCAGCCCGCGCCCGCGCCCTTGTTTCCCTCCTCACCCTCCCGGAGAAGATCCAGCAGCTCTCCAACACGGCTGCCGCCGTCCCCCGCCTCGGCCTCCCGGCCTTCGAGTGGTGGTCCGAGTCACTCCATGGGATCGCCTCCAATGGCCCCGGAGTCGCCTTCAATGGCTCCGTCCGAGCCGCCACCGAGTTCCCCCAGGTCATCCTCTCCGCCGCGGCCTTTAACCGGACGCTTTGGGGTGCCATGGCCCGCGCAATCGCCGTGGAGGCCCGGGCTATGTACAACGTCGGTCAGGCCGGCCTCACCTACTGGGCTCCCAATATTAACATCTTCCGGGATCCGCGGTGGGGTCGCGGCCAGGAAACCCCCGGCGAGGACCCGCTGCTGGCGGCCGAATTCGCCGTCGAGTACGTGAAGGGACTCCAAGGGGAGTATGACACTGGTGACGCAGATGGTAGTTCGTTGATGCTCTCGGCTTGCTGCAAGCATTACACTGCCTATGATTTGGACAGATGGGGCAATTACACTCGCTACATCTTCAATGCTCAGGTTTATATACCCCTACTGCCTGAGTATCAAATATAGCTTCTTCGTTTCAGAGCAAATTAAATTGTTCAAAGCAATCTAAAATATTAGCCAGACTATTAGATGATAAGCTATGATCATTGTCCAACAATTATATGAATTGCACAAATCTTTTAACTTTTTGTTTTCAATGAGCCAAATCCCGTCTTGTGATAAATATATGATTTGCACTCTTCCAACAGCTTAAACTTTTGGTATTTAAAAACATATATGAAATATTCATGGATCTCAAATCATAAATTGAGAGTTTGAGAGCTATTACTATCATTGTATTCTCCTAGGGTGTGTATTCTGGCAAGTAAGCAGTAGGCTTGATTTGAATACTTGTACCTTATGAAAATTGAACTTTTCCTTAAGGTTTTCAGACTATAGCAGTTTTCTATCTTCTTAGACTAGACTATGTGCTTTTACGTCTATACTCTGTGCTACCAGGTTAATGAGCAGGACATGGAAGACACATACCAGCCTCCATTTGAGAGTTGTGTAAAAGAAGGCCATGCAAGTTGTCTCATGTGTGCCTACAATCAGGTCAATGGTGTGCCTGCTTGTGCTCGGGCTGATCTTTTAGAGAAAGCACGTAAAGAATGGGGATTCAAGGGGTATCCTATGTCTTTGTTTCTTGGTGTCATTACTCTCTTTGAGAACCTCAAGCCGAAAAGCATGTTCTGCCATAACTTAGCATGTTTAGATCTTTGTGACTTATTGAATGAGATGTTAAACACAAATTTGTAGGTACGTCACATCTGATTGTGATGCTGTTGCAATAATTTATGAGGATCAGAAGTATACTTCTTCTCCTGAAGATTCAATAGCTGATGTTCTAAAAGCAGGTTAGAACTGAAAGTAGAAATACTCGACATGTGATTGCTTTCCCTTAAAATCATTGTACCATACTTTGATATCGTGCACCATTGATATACCTTGTTGAAAAGGAATGGACATAAACTGTGGAACATATCTTCCTCGGCACACCTTGTCTGCAACAAGGTCAGGAAAGGTCCAAGAAACAGACATCGATAGGGCACTACTTAATCTCTTCTCTGTCCAGCTTAGGCTAGGGATATTTGATGGCCAAAGTGCAAAAAATCGATACGGACATCTTGGACCAGATAATCTTTGCACCAAGGAACACAGGGATCTAGCTCTTGAAGCAGTAAGACAAGGAATTGTCCTTCTGAAGAATGCTAAAGATTTTCTACCACTAAGAAAGCATGAGGTGAATTCTGTTGCAGTAGTAGGTCCTGGTGCTACTGATACAACTGTATACGGTGGTGATTACACAGGTACAAGTTGATCTAAGATCGTATGCAATTCTTTTGCATCATAGGTCAATTTTTAATATTCTCACAACTTTTTATAGGTGTGCCTTGCAATCCAACAAGCATCCTTGAAGGGATCCGGTCTTATGTACCATCAGCTGCATTTGCTGCAGGTTGCATTGATATGCCCTGCCAAACAATGGATGGGTTCGATGAAGCTTTTGCTATTGCAAAGGATGCTGAAATTGTTGTTGTGGTAGCTGGACTGAACCTAACAGAAGAAACAGAAGATTTTGACCGTGTCAGCTTGCTGCTTCCTGGCAAACAGATGGAACTTATCAGGGCAATTGCCAATATCAGTAAGAAACCATTGATATTAGTCCTAACTGGTGGAGGACCTATCGATGTTTCATTTGCAAAAGAAGATCCATTGGTTTCTAGTATTCTTTGGCTTGGATACCCAGGTGAAGTTGGCGGGCAAGCACTTGCAGAGGTTCTCTTTGGTGATGTCAACCCAGGTCTGCTGTTTTAAACATTTGATTGGATTAGCATAGTCTAAATCAATTACCAGAAAAAAAATATAATTGTGTTGAATTGAGATGAAGTTTATTTTATCCGTGCCTCACTTTGATTCCATGTTAAATTGAGGTAGAGCTTATTCTATCCACTATCCCAAAATGACTAGTCATTTAGGAGCCCATGTTAAATTGATAAAAACCATTCTAGCTCAACCATGATAAAACCTTTAATAAAAAAACTTATTATAAGAAAAATGAACAGCAAAAACACAGCCAAGCTTGGATCGGCCTGCTTACAAATCTTACTGTGCCTAATAGAAAAATGAGATGGGAACAGTTTTGCATATCTCGAATGGTATTGACCTGATGAGATATTGTAACATATTAATATCTTGTTTTGTATAGTGTAACCCTAAAGGCTAATTTGTTTTAAAATACCTGATTTTAGTTGAGTAACCACTCCAGTTGATGGAATAGGTAAAGTATTACAAGTGATGGCTAATGAAATCTTTCTGCATCAGGTGGCAGACTGCCTGTGATGTGGTATCCAGAATCCTTCACTCGCATCCCTATGACTGATATGAACATGAGAGCTGATCCTTCACGAGACTACCCTGGGCGAACGTATCGATTCTACACTGGAAAGCAAGTTTACGACTTCGGATATGGGTTGAGTTATTCAAAATACTCATACAAGTTTCTATATGTGCCAGAAAAGATTACAGTGTCACAATCATCCATTGAGGATCACATCGAGTCAAAGGCACCACACGGCATTGCAACTAAGGTGGTCTCAACTTGTGAAGCTATGAAATTTCATGTGAAGATATCAGTCTTTAATAATGGCCATAGGGAAGGAAGTCATACTGTTCTATTGTTCTATCAACCCAGAACAAGCATCAGAGGAGCTCCACACAAACAATTAATTGGATTTGAGCGCGCACGAATAAAAGCTAACGAAGCTGCTGAAGTAGATATTCTACTTGATCCTTGCAAACATTTTAGCTTTGCAGATGAACATGGTCAACGCATTGTACCGCTTGGAAGTCATGTTTTGATCTTGGAAGATTTGGAGCATGAATTAGTGATCGAAACGGAAGAGTTTTCAGTGCAAAACAAGAAGATTGATGATAAGAAGCAGTCTGAGAAATCTCATGAAGAACTTTGAGTTCATTAGTTATTGTTAGCTTACAATAATGTTTCAGACACAAAGCTGTGTGGTTGACACTGCATCAGTTGGGATCTACAAACTGTGATGTCGATTAGCCAGCAAGGGTAGTTTCTTTGCACTGTTAATTAGTTAATTAAAATTGTCGAGGTACTTAATGCTTTGCAGAATGCCGAGTTGAATAATAGATTGCAAATGTGGAAGTCCAATCAACCTTTACAAAATGTTAACTGGGATGGTAGTAGAAGCATCAAACATGGATTAGAACACTGATAGTCCTTCCTCTCGAGTTGCTTCTTCTCCATCTTAGAATGTAGCTGCTGTGGCTGCATCCCAATCTCGAGTTAGTTCATCTCATTTAAAGCTGCTGTTTTTCTTTTCAAGCACGGTTAGTTTTCCATGGCACCTCTAGATAAGCCCTTATTGTCTCCTCCTGTACTACTACTTTATACTTTTGGAATTTGTCTTAGCAAGTCGCCATGCCTCATGTTTGATCTTGGTTCGAATAGATCGGTGGATACCTGGTCACTTGGTATCCCGACTCCTTGACCGATGTTCCAATGAACGATATGCACATAAGAGTTGATTATGTGCTGACTCCTCTCACAGATTTTTACAGGCACCTAAAACGATCAAATTATAGGGATCAACTGAAGATAGCCTCCATATGCAGTGAAAGATGGATTGGATGCCCTCATGAACGAAGATATCTCAGTGTGCAGGAAGTTTGTTTGGTTAATAATGTCGATATGGAGAGAAGTCATGCTCTGTGTTATTTCGGAGACCTAAAACTATAGAGGCAGATGTTGGTAGAGCCTTCCAAGTTACAAGCATCTCGGCACAGTTGATGTCACTGGAAAAAAAGGGTACTTCCGCTTGGAGCATGTCAAAACCATGGATCATAATAGAGACTGTCGATCAACTATTGTTGCTGATAGTTTAAAAGATTGATTGTTGATGCCAACAGTCGCTCAGTGAGATATGATTCATCATCTGGAAGCAAATTTTTCTTCTTTGTTTGATGGCAATTTGTGCTTGTGCAAATGATATTCCATCATAAAGCAATGAATTGTGACTAACAAAATGAAACACCTGCAACAGAATAATACATGTTAAGCTCAATATCAAGTATCACTTAGCACAAATATGTGCAAGAATTTTGTCTCAGAAACACCTGCAACATAACCAACTCCAGTCCTGGTTAGCAGACTACACACTTTGGAAATCAGTGCGAGTTGTTTTCCATTATGTATTAGATATTTCTATATCACAATCGTCATAGTAAAATTTTTTTAAGATTGTTTTTTTCCTTTGCTGAAAACTGAAACACATTTCTTAGCTAGAATTCAAATATCATCGCTGAGAGGAACCTACTAATGATGGTATCTTCTTCCCATGCAATGGCAATAGGATACAGAAGTAAAATTTTGGTACGTGGTTGGAGGAAAGGGTAGACGGAAAACTTGGCTAAGCTCGTTGAAGCGAGTGAGGTTGAACTTATGCTCTTCCATAAGGGATCTTTGCTTGGTTGCAAAGCGGCTTGCAAAGAAGCCCTCAAAGGAGGGTTCCTTAGACGTCCTGAGGAAGAAGGAATAGCCGGCCAAAAAGTAGAAGGAGGTGAGATAGAAGCAGATTGGCTCCATCACATCCCACGAGAGCTCCCAGAATGTCAACCGCATCAGTCCAGCAGTTTGTGCCACCATGAATCCCAGACCAAGCCACAACTCCTTCCTTACTAGAGCTGCTGCTTTTTTATCAATCTCATGTTTCTTCTCTTCCATCTTCTTCAATTCCTCTCTCATTCTATCATTCTGATGGCTTATAGATATTGGGATCATGTCCTCAACTGTTTGGGTGACCTGCATGAGCAGAGCAGTAAAAGACAAGACTCATTTTTTGATCTCTACCAATTAGTTTCCATGATGTTAGCAAGAATCTACTAGCCAGTTGCCCATAAATGAAAAGATATAAAAGTAGGGAATCTAATTCCAGCAAAGGTTAAGATAGCAAACTGGCAATAGAGACACATTACTTGATAGAATTCGTTTGAACAGCTTACATAATTTATAAACACATCTAGTGTTCAATCATCTATGCCTAAAGCAAAATTAGCATTATTCTTGTCAACACTGTTGTGTAGAACTCTCAGATAATCATAATGATAGTTCGAGAAGAATATTGCTACCAACCTACACATGTATGTGCCAGCCTCTCCATATTTATCAAAAGAAAAAAATGCTAGGAAGAAGCTTATTCCAAAATTTTATATTTTCTTCAACTAGGTTAATCTTATTTTAGAATGCCAAAATTTAGACTAAAGACATAAAGAAAGTTAGAAAGGTGTAAATAGAATATGTCAAGTGAAGTAAGAGTTGTTTGGGTTGAATGATTTTTTTGGTCAGGGAGTTGTCACTGTGAATAGGTGAATTCCATAAAACAATGAGGCAAATATAGAAAAAGTTCCTACGGTTGTTGTTTTTTTCTTGCTTCTCGCAGGCATATCTTAATTTTTATTTATTTTTCGTGTGCAGATTTAACTCCGGATAGTTGTTGCCCCCAAAAGGTTTAATAAAATAGTCTCCAGAAGCTTTAACACCACCAGTCTTTGGTTTCTAATCCCTTCGTTTTAGTTCCTGCTGGAAAGAAGACATGAAAACCCGGAGAAAACGCAATCAGACCTCCAGAAATCGCATGAAAAAAAACCAATGAATTCAGAAAATTACCAAAACCTAGATTTGCATAACACAACAGAACAAAAGATTGATTCTCCTCTCCCATAAATACGGTATTTAAGAAAAGTTACCTCTTCGGGCTTCAGGAATACGACGTTGCCAAAAACTAACACAAGGCCGGACTCGTCGAGCGATCGGGCAATCTCCAGCCCTTGCACGTTATTCGTCGCTTCGCAGCAGATCCGTACAAAGTCGGAATAAGAGATGCAGCTCTCTCCGGCCGTCGAAAGCCGCGCACGTACAGACGCCACCTGCGACGCCCTTATTACCTTCTTCGCCTCGTCCAAAGACATTCCCTTTTTCTCCTCTTTCAGTTCCGGAGTCGGCGTCGGCGTCGGCGCCGGCTGCAGGATCGCATCGAGGGAGATCCTGGAGGGGCTAAGGCCTCGGATCCGCTCCGCGATCCGTTCGTCCTGGAGGATCATCGGGGGGCCGTAGGGCTGTAGCGCCTGCTGGAAAAGGGGCCGCTTCTGGAAGAAGGGGTATCGGCCGAGTATGGAAAGGCCGCCCGACCCGCCATTACCGGCGCAAGCGAGTACGACGGAGGCGAACCGCCGAGAGAGAACCTCCCGGAAGGCTGCCATTGGAAGACGACTAGGGTTAGGATCGAGCCAAGAAGAAGCAACAGATCTGCCTGATGCTGGCAAAGAGCGAGCGATTTCACAATTTATAGCGGCGATGGAGACGGACGGCCCGACCCGGAAACCGCTCGCCCGTTTAGGAAGCAAATAACGGAAAGTGATTAACTCCGTTGCGACGCATCTAACATAAACCGGTACGTTACGTTTCTTAACGCCGTTTTGGTAACTCGATGGAAATTGTCCGTCGCCCGAAAACAGAAACACCAATTAAAGCTTATTAAAAACTAAATAACAATTTCTCAGCATCCAGAAATTTCGGAATTATTTATTTCAATCCACCAAAAATAGAAGCAAATTTTAGGCAGGAAGAGATAGGAATATAACAGGTCCCACGGCAAGATGATGGGGATCTCACGTGAGTGACGATGAGTATGGTCGTTTTTATACTATTTAAAAATTATATTTTTATTTGCTTAAATAATTTTTAACCTAGAATTTCAAAGGTAGTGGGTCCACGTGGGCGGCCCAAAATAATTGGGAGGAGTCGGGCATTGAGCCGTTACGTAAATCATGGAACGTCCACGTCATCCGCCGAAAATGATACAAGTAATAAAAGCGAAACACGCAAAAACACGTGATCCGACGTCAGTACGCACGGTTTATATAGGGAAGGCAGCTACTGCATAAATAAATCGTCAATGGATTAGACCGACCATCTTATTAAATAATTTAAATATATTAAATTTAAATTTTTATAATTTATCATTTTGATAGATTCAAAAGGATCAATTCATACCGATTATAAATCTAGACAGATTCATCAGTAGCAGATTTGAATTGACCTATAAATTTAGAAATATTAAAAGAAGATATTTAGATTTTTTTTAATCAATATTTTAATATTAAAAGATAAATTATCATAATTACAATCTTCTTTTATTAAAAAATAATAAAATAAATATTTTATTTAAATATTCTAATACTTTTTTATATTACAATTAATTTATAATTATTTTATCACTAATATTTCAATTAATATAGAAAATAATAACATATATTACCGGGAATTGAAAATTCTCAATTAAATATTTAATTGGAGGAGCTAAAATTTGAATTCGTATATTAGTAAGATTTGGATATTTTGAAGTATTGGAAGAATAAAAAACATCGATAATTAATATTATCGATCAATAATTGGATCTCAATTATAAGATTTTAGTTGCTTCAAATGCATACTTTGTATTTTATTTCTATCTGCTTTGTCGATTATCACCTCAAGCCTTCAGCGTCTCAATAATTTTAGATTTTTTTTATTTTTTTATCTGCAAAATGACCTGTCTAATTTGTAACTCGTCTTGGATTAGACTTGATTGGAGATCTCTTAATCTATCAGGATGGTGGGATGGTCGCTCCTCTCTACTAAATATTAGATTTATCACGAATTGACTCGTCCTATCATGGGTCTATCGGTTGACAATTCTATGTAGAACCCCGCGAGAATTCCATGTTTTTTTTAATGATTTTTTAGCTGGATACTACGAAACAAATAAAATGAAAGAGAGAGAATATAAAATATAAAAGAATTAAAAATATAAAAAGAATTCTATTCAGAATTTTGGAGGGTCGTTCTCGCTGATCAATGTCGTTCTCATTGAGACAGAAATTGCTGTAAGAAAAGCCGTGGCAAGTTTCAAATTTGTGAACTTGATTTGATTACTCAACTTTCCTCCCCTATTTAATTTCTCACTAGATCGCAGGGTTTTTTTTTTTTAAATCACTTCTTTAATTTTTCAGAAATAATTCCTCAATTTCTCTAGGAAAAAGTCTCATTTTCTTAAAAACAAATCTTTCCCCCGAAAATATTATTTTGCATTCTTAATTTTAACTTATGGGCATGTACTTTGAAAAAATAACCCTCCAACAATCTAAAGTTAAACCTAAATTTGAAAAATCGAGAATTGGATAATATTAACTCAAGTAATCATATCTAAATAAGGTGTTGAAAACTAACCAAAAAATGATTTTTTTTAAAAAAAAGACCAAGATTTTTGTGAATAAACACCATATATATACATCCTAAAGAGTTGTTCGAATTCAGAGTATCAAATCCAAATAAATGCTTACAAAGACCAGATTCAGTGATCAGAGAGGAGAATTGAGAAAGAAGGTACATTAATACTTTTATACAATAACTGACGTTGTATATTGAGCAGATTCTAGCCATCAGCTCTAAAGAAGTGCAGCAACTTTAGAGGCTTAAGATTTTCCTACAAAAAAAAACAAATTGGTTCATAAGAATATGACGATATGTGCACAATTTGAACGAGCAGTAACCAACAGGTCAACTACTAACCTCTGAATTCTCATCACAAACAGATGGGAAATGAAGTCCAGTGGAGCAGTTTTGAAGGGTTTCAGGTTGTTTCATCCAAGCCTTGTTTGCTGCAAGTGCCTTCAGCTTGTACAGGAACATCTGCAAAGAATTCAATTCAGATGATACGAGCATATTTCTCATGACTGGTAAAGCTGAAATGGATGTTTATGAACCTCAGACAATGGAGTTGTTGGTTTCTCCAGCTCATCTCCTTGGATACACACACCAGTGCCCTGGCACTCTGGGCAAAAGACGGAAGTAATCCGGTTCTTGACGGTTGATTTGCTCTTGCGGCCTTGTGTGACTCTCATTTTGGTCTTCTGATCGGCCAAGATTTCTGACTCGCATAAGAGGATCCAGTGTATTAGGCAAGATGCATGAAATGGATGAAATGCCTGCATGGTACATGGGGATCAATACAACAGGCCTCTCTAGTTCAGAAGAATAATTGGAAACATAGTATGCAGTGTAAACAAATCATACTCACTCCATTAGTGTTCCTACTGCTGCAGGCTAAATTGCCAGTGCGAAAATTTAGTAGGGTAGCCACATCCTTCCCCGGGAGAATCGGTTGCCCACAAATATCACAGGTTCTTTCTGCAGCGAAACGCTTCTGTTTCCTCAACTCTCGCGGGGCAACTTTGCTAGATATAAGTCTCCTTTCGAGATGTTGTGAATCTTCTGCCACAATTTCATGTAAAGTCACGCTATCCTCAGATGGCGACTCACAGGACATATTTACATTGTCTGAGAACGATTTCTTTTTCCTCTTCCTATGAGGTCCAGAATCATCCACTTCAAAGAAAGAAGGAGTGGGTTCTTCGTCGTCTGGGGCACTTTTTCTGCCTAACCCATATGCATAAGGAAAATTTATGATAGCAAAGTCACAATTTGCTAACCCGTTAAACTCATCGATGAAGTCAGATGCTGTTTCACCAAACCAAGCACACCATATTTTAGTTATCTTACCATGAGTTTCCTTGGTTTCCTGTATTCTACATGCAATCTGCCCGAGCCCTAAATGTCGCACTGCCAAATCTGATAACTGATCCTTATGTAAGACTTTGGGGATGATCAAACTAGTCTCCGACCAATTGCATCTTGAAATCATATATTGGAACTTAGAGTTAGATCTCAAAGAAGTTTTGTGTCCACTTGCAACCAAGCTGAGCTTAGCATCCGCTGAGCCATTAAATTTGTTGCAGCCAGCAATGTGGGGCTTGTTGAGAGAATTCAATTTAAGAATCGAAGTTACTTCGCCATTAGTCCTAGAATGGTTTCTAACTACCAAAGCTCTATCATTTCGACAAGCTGTACCTGATGACAGCAAGTTAGACTCACGAGAATTATCAAAGAATAGAACACCATCGTTGAACGGCCAGGGAGTGGCACCAAATAGAGTAGCTTTGGCTGCCGCAAGCCTCTGGGAGTGGAAATTTCCCTGAAGATGATCGAACAGGACGGTGTCACTGTAACATGGAGTTAGGCAGAGGGTGCAGAAGAAAATTACGCGCTTTCCGGCATGTCGCAGCTCCACATACTCGTGACCCTTTTTCCGCACCTCCCTAAGAGTAGTCCTTGCAGCTATCTCACGAAGATTCACAACTGTTTCCTTCCTGAGGATCAATTCTCTTCCCACCATTACAACAATCTTCAAATCTAATCAGTACGCCCTTGTTTTCCTCAAAAAAATTTCTACACAAACGCTCTTGCTGCAGATCCAGTTGAGCATATTACAATACAGAAACAAAGCGTAGGTATTCGAACATTTCCTCCCATTCAGCAGGCAGAAACTCCCGATATGAAGGATACAAGCGTCTTAAAAGTTTTCAAAGACAAACTTTTTTGAAATCCTGAAAGCAAACCCTAAGAGCACCTTAATTTCGTATGAAAGCGTGAGGGAGACTGTCGCATACCCTTGGATCTTGTATTCCTCGCCGTTTTGTCGTCGGAAAATCTTCGAAGGTTTGGAAGGAGCAGAGGATCTCCCTGGAAACCGCTATCTCAACAGCCATCCCGCAGGAATTCAACCAAAAAACGGGGGGGAAAACAAATTTTTTTCCCCCTTTGGGAAGAAGAGAAAAGAGATCAAAACGAGAAATCAAATAAATCTGGTGGTGGATTGAAGAGAAGAAGGAAGATTCTCGGAGGAGATGGCGGAACGATTCCTCTTCTCGCCGAGATGGCGACGACGGTGAAGCACCGATAGCTTTAGAGAGGGAGATCGGATAAGTCTCGCTTTGCCCGTTGAAGTTATTGATCATTGAAATATAGTCCACGAAACGTACCCAATTCGTACCGGCACTTTATATATATATATATATATATAAGCACTGATATTCCGATTTTAGGGTAAATTAATTTTGAAAATAATTAATTTTATCCTACAATTTTTTTTTATATATCATTGAATAATTTCACTAATTGTAATATTAATCTATATTGAAATTTAAACTGATATTAAACGTAATTTGACAACGCCTAACAGAAGTACAGGCCTAATGATCAATAAGGGAGAAGATTTTTTTTTTTTTATTTATAAGTGACATTTAAGTTTCGTCCGACTAATCCATTTGGTGAAATAGATCTATCCTACGGCTTCTGAAGAGTCTCCATCGACCTACAAAGATAAATCAGAATGACGCGCCGCCAAATCGCCGTGAGGGGTATATACGTCAATTAGGGTCCGCACCCTATACTAATCCAGTTGGAAAACGAGAATCCGCCTCTGCAACCCGCAAGCGAGTGGAAAACGACGAAATTCCCTCCGCAATCCGCAAGCGAGTAGAAAATGATGAAATTCCACTTGCAAATTGCAGTCGGCAGGGATCGAACCATGACTTGTCGCAGGGACCGCCCAAGCTCTTACCGACGCGTCATTATCTTGGGAGCAAAATAATAAGAAAAACGTCGAGATTCCCTTCGCAAATGCCAATCGACAGAGATCGACTATCTTTATCTCATAGAGAAAGGGAATACTTCCTGCACTCTCGTCCTCCCTCTCTTCGCCATTGATATTATTAATTTATCATTTTAATTTTACAAATATATCACAATTGAAAATCATATGATAAATTTTTGATAATCAAATTGAATATTTCATGTACAATCATTCCATATTTGTTTACTTATACGGAAAGGAAGCAAGCAATCCCTTGAAATTGACGATCCATAATTGATATTGGAGCACCCTTTTATTTTTATTTGTTTTTTATTTATATATTCGACCCGGTTAATTTCGAAAATAACTCATATCGATTTTTTTAATTCAAAAATTAAAATCCAACCGAATTAATTGAAAAATCGATATTTTTAAAAATAAAAACTGAATTTTTGAATAAATCGAATTGAACTTTTAATTTCGATCAATTTAATCGATTTAACTGAATTTTTGGAATGACACGATGAGATTGATTCATGAATGAATTGTTAAATTGTGTTATTAAAAATTAGTGATAAAAAGAATTACAATTTGAGAAAGGACAAAACATCCAACTTGTAAGAGCAAGATCAAGGAAGAGCACAGTCAAGTTAGTACTTAAATGATAAAATTATTTTATTGAACAAGATCGACCTTCCGTAAAATTAATTTTTTCTTAGTGAATCCTCTTTCATTTGGAAGGTCATTATCTTCGTAATTCGAGACGAACATGGAGGACGTTCGGAGTTAACGAAATCACTTTTTTACTTCAATCGTTGGACATTGTAAATTCAAGTCACACCTGATAGTTTGGCGAGTGAATAATAATAAAAAATTATTATGTAAAAAATTAAAATTATCAATTTAACGGTCTTCTTATTTCGATGAGATCAATTCTCGTCCATTATATAAATTTCTTCGTTGATTTATCGCAGTAAGAAGAATCTCTTGACAAGTCAAATCGTAGTAAAAAAAGATAAACAACCATGGTGGTCAATTTTATAGAGCAAAATAAAATATTTTAAACTATAAGGGATAAAATAAGAACGTAGTAAAATTCCGGAGCCAAATCGAAAAATTCTCGTTATTTTTAACTTAATTTTGTGATTTACGCACTTTCGTCGATCCCTTCCTGCCGTGTAATCGCTGGCTTTCTGCTGCTTGCGAATCGCGATCGACTTCGCTTTCCCAACGAATCCCTCGCCGATTTCTGGTGAGTTGATCTGTTTATGCTCTCGTGTACTCCTTCCGATTCCTCGCAGAATTCATACGGAGAAATTTCTTGCTGGAATCTATGTGATTTGAATAAAGTTTTCACCTTTCGATATGTCTTGTTGCATTAGAATTGGTGATTGACCTAAAAAAGAGGGGTTTCAAAGCGTTGAATTTTTTTGTTCTTGCTCCGATCGATAACGTTAGAAAATCTTCTGTGCTGGTATAACCGTCGATGTGGAGATACATATTGAGACCTTTGGAGAAAAATCAAAGACATTTTGGATTGATCATCGGTCCCCTGCGCGGAGTGTGTCAGATGAACTTCCTCGATAGGTTACATATATTTTGTTTTCATTCTATTTTTCAAACTACTACTTCCGGACGTCTTAGATCAGATGCCATGATTCATTCTTGACTTCTTTTGTGTTGGCATTAAAAGAATGGAGTTTTTCGTCATCGATGAGCTACGATTCTTGAAGTAGTATTTGCTGCAAGTCTAATGCTCTTTCGCATGCCTGATTAACGGCCTCAGCCTTTTGACTGTTTGTTTGGTGATGTTCAGAATCAGGGTTATCTGCATACCGTTCTACTTCTAGCTTCAGTTTTTTGTGGTTCTAGGCCAATTCATGTATACGTGCATTGTGAGCATGGTTTTGAGTGATCTCTTTGATTTGCAATTTTGAGGATTTTGATCGGTTGATCGGTGTCTGATTATACGGACAAAACTGTTTAGTGTTCATCTGCTCGCTTTAGGATTAGCAGTCCAGGCATAAATTTCAACTACTAAGTAAGAAGCTACCATCAGACCAATCTAAGCAAGGGAAGAGCAGAATGTGCAGGTTATGAAAAAGAAGTGATAGAAGGAGTATGGATGCTCTCTCATTGAGTGGTAAAACTACAGGTCTTAAACTCGACAGATCATTAATGAAACCTTTTTCCTATTTTGCTATAAAGAATTACTTAATCATTTAGTTGTTTCTTTACGTGTGCCTTTGTTTTTTTCATCTTGCAATTCTGTGAATGCAAACTTCCATGTAGTAGATGATGCTATTTTGTTCATAATTCTGATGCTTATCAGCTTATGTATCAGCAGCTAGGATGAGACTCGCAGTTTTTCTAAGACAAGCATGTTCCATAGCTGTGTGGTGTTTTGCATATTTCACAGCTGCAGTTCTGCTTTCCATTCACTTCTTCAATATCCGTCCAATCTTCTCAAACTAGTAAATATTGGATGTTCATAGAAGTTGTGGATCCTGTTTCTTTCCATAAGGTAATTACTTGCTTTATTATTTTTGTGTTTTTCAATCTTATTTTGTAATGCTTCTTTTGAGTTAAATATGATCCTCTCATTCAAAGGGGCCTGAGAATTTATATACAGTTCAGTTAAGTCTGTCATAAACAGCTGAGCCATTGATCATGTGACTAGAAAGATATCATTAGGCTAAAATTATTGATCAAAGTACTTGTTTTCAATTCAGTTCTTTTGAGATGGAGATAAATCCACAACAATTTTAGGATTTAGGAATTTGTTTTAGCTTGAGAACTAAATGCAGACAAAACCTATTTCAGTTTGCTCGAGTTTGACTTCGTTTAGATTGATTTTTTTTTAATTTAAATTGCATGCTCAAGCTGCATATGCCATGTACAACATATGATGATTCTCTGGGGTAACTAATAGTAATCTGCTCTACAGGTAATGGTTTCGGCGAATATATGAATATCAATTATCTTTTGCGATTGAAGATTGTGTCGGTGGATGTTCAATCTCGAATTGTTAGTCTCTATTTCTATCTCAATCAATCTAACTTTGCTTAATTATTCACTTAACCTGCATTTGACAGTCTTTAATCGCCATTGCTTCTCTCAGGTTGTTGGTTAATTGCACTTGCTACCAACTATATTCTGCTTCTATTGCCATAGTTTCAATTCAAATCATGCACATTGATGTGGCCTAAATAAACCATAAAATTGATAAACAAGTTTTAACCAACTCTTGATATCTTTCTGACTGTACCAATTTTGATGAAGAAATGAAAACATTGTATCTGATCATTCTTTCTATGGACTAAACCAGTTAGCTAATTGTGTATTTAACTATAATCAAAGTCCGTTGAATGTTAAATAAGTGATTATTGGATAGAATTTGAAGATAGATGTTCTTGGTGGTAAACAACAATGTGCAATTGTCAGCAAATTATATTTATTTACTCAGTAAATTTTTTTTTTTGAATGCTTGTTTATATTGCTTAGTAGAGTATTTTTTTAGGGATGACAACGGGTCGAGTTTAAACTCGGTGAAACGAATCGCAAGGCGAATTAAGACCGGATCAAAGTGTCCGAAAATGGAAATTTTTAGGTTGTGAGTTGTGAATCATGATATTTTTTTTATTGCTAAATAATTTATGATTCACATTTAAAGAGTAATTTTGATGCATGCATTAATTTTTGAAATTTTTTTGTTATGTAAAAGTTTTAAAATTAAAAAATATATCCAAATTTGTCCAAGATGGATCCAATCCAACAGATTTTTGGATCCAATCTAAAATGGATCCATCAGATTTTGGGGCAGGACCAAAAAGAGGTTTAGTCCTGGGCGAGACGGACCTAAATTTGTCCCAGATCCGCTTAGTATTTTTAAAGTTATCTAACATTATTGAAATTTTGAATGTAATTTGATAAATTCAATAAAATCTTGAAGATAAAATTTGTTTCGTGAAACAATATAATTTAATAATTATATGATTACCAAATTGTTGTAATTATGTAGATAAAAAAGGTTGAAGGTAATAATGCAATGTTTCTGCAAAATGCCTACATTTTAATTCAAAATTACTAGTTTAATGATGAAAGTGCCTGCCCATCACGCGACTCACCAACGCCGTTCGATCATAGGTCTCGATTAGGAAGGTTCCGCCGTAAGAGATTGCCGTTGTTAATTACCAAAATAATCCCTCATTTCAAATTCCCGAAATCCCGCCCATTCTTCGTCCTCCTCCTCTTCCCTTTTTCCACCATTTATTGCACAGGGAAGAAGCCCTAGCAAGGAGGTTTCTGCCGGCCGCCGATCGAAGTACCGACCTCGCCTCCTCCGCTCCGAACGAAGGGGAAATGGCGACGACCATTGGGATGATGGATGCGGCGTACTTCGTCGGCCGGAATGAGATCCTGGCCTGGATCAACTCCACTCTTCATCTCAACCTTTCCAAAGTCGAAGATGTATGTTGTTCGCTCTCGATGCAGTCATATTTTGTTTCAGTCGATCCGAGTGGGATCCCATGTGATCTGGTCTGATTTTAAGACCGATGGCTTGGTTGTCGATGAGGGTTCTCAGGCGGCGTCGGGGGCGGTGCAGTGCCAGTTGATGGACGCCGTGCACCCGGGGATGGTGCCGATGCACAAGGTGAACTTTGACGCGAAGAACGAGTACGAGATGATCCAGAACTACAAGGTCCTTCAGGATGTCTTCAACAAGCTAAAGATCACTAAGGTTTTCTCTTCGCCTCCGTCTATTCTCGTTTGATTCTATCATTACTTTCTCGTTGACCGAAGCAGGTATTTGTTTACATCTTTTGCCCCTAACCAAACTTAGTTTTCTACAAAGATATTTACATGTAATACAGTACAGTTTGGCGGTCCTGTCCACGATTTAGCCTTGCGAATATGCACTGTCACAGTTGTCGAAGAGCATTCGTTCTTTCATGATCATACAAATCTGAGGTCTCACTAAACTGTTGAAGCAATCAGAAATATATTTAAACAAAAAAATTCCACTTTTTTTGGAAAATGAATTGACTGCCTTACGAATTTTGTTGATATTTATGTAACTTGTATTGCGTAAGGTATTGAATTCTACTATCTGACAAGTTTTAGGAGAAATGCGGCTTTGAATGCAGTATTATGTTTAAATATATGTCTGGCCATATGCAACTCTGAGCATCCAATTTCCCCACCTTTTGTATTCTAGCTTCATAATGTTTAGGAATGCTGAACTAGCATCCCATTCTCAGTTTGCATTTTGTAACATTAAATGATTTTTTAATGTTAGCACATCGAAGTTAACAAGCTCATTAAAGGAAGGCCCTTGGACAATTTGGAGTTCATGCAATGGATGAAGAGATATTGTGATTCTGTCAATGGTGGTATAATGAGCAAGTAATTTCTCAACCATTTATTTTCTGCTTATATTTTTCTGGAACGTCATTAATTGCCGAACAATTTTTTTATCCATTTCCTTGAGTGAAGACGAAATTTTATTTATGTTCTTTGGTTATCCCAAAAATTCCATGTTAGAATATATTATACACACGCTCTAATCATGCTCCTCCCTTGGATTTTTTTTAAGGAAAAAAACATCATCCACAATCAAAATTAATAGTATTCCTTTTCTTGATTGAGATTCATAGATCATAGCAGCAGATCTAATTACATGGTTGGTGCAAACATTGCCATGCAACTTCGCTTAAAGTGGCTAATTTCCGGGGTTGCCTTTTGGTGCGATATAACTGATTCGGAATGGTCTTGCTCTAAATAGTTCAATTGAAATCTCGAGTTTTCATCAAAAATATTTGAGAACTTGATATACTCCTGAACGTCGCCTAGTAAGTAAAATCGTCCTTTTACTGAAATTTCCCCCAGCTATAATGCGGTGGAGAGAAGGGATGCGTGCAAGGGCAGCAAAGAAGCAAACAAGAAGGCTGCGCCTTCGCAATCATCTGTAAGATCCTCCTCATCTGCCCCTAAAACTCAAGCCTCACATGGCACAAAGAAAAGCGACATTCATGCCGTTAATTCGTCACATAAAGCCACAAAACCTGCTACAAATTCTGCTGCTCAAGCTTATGATGAACAGGTAAGTCAGATAAATAATAAGGTGCGATTTTCAATAGGTTGCTTGAAAACATCAGTCTAAAATGCACATTACGCAATTTACAGATCACCGAACTGAAACTCTTCGTTGATAGTTTGGAGAAAGAAAGGGACTTCTACTTTGGAAAATTAAGGGACATTGAAATCTTATGCCAAAACCCTGATATCGAGCACCAACCGGTTAGTCCAATCCTGCTTTGATAAAATATCTGCTGATTGGAATTGTATTTACCTTCATGGTCTAGTCCTTATCAAAAACTATCTTATAGAATTTTATTATTATCAAAATAAATATTTACAAATTTCTTTACACATTTTCATCACTGATGAAATATTGGCTTCCCAAAAGTAAACCTTTTGTCTATAAAATACCTTCTAAAACAATCAATGTTGTCGGGATCTCACTGTCCATGAGTATTTTGATATTAATGAACTTTTAAAGTATTTTGCCAAAATATTAAAATATTTTGGCTAAAAAAAGAGAGTTCCATTTTGTTGCCTGTGATTTATCTCATTTTTGAATTCTACTTGAGCTTTAAAATCATCAAAATGCTTGGATGATTACTTCAATAAAACAGAAATTAACCATGACTAGAATTGTAACTTTAATGTGTTCGTTGTATTACTATATATTTATATACTTACTTGTTTGGTGGATAGGAATAATTTTTTTTTCACAAATTTCGTTAGGTAATTAAAATAACTATGGTACCCATTAGTAGATAATTATTCTAAATTTATAAGGAGTAATTATTCTAGGAATAAATCTTTTTTGTAGACTCACTTTTCCTAACACATTTGATTTCTACAATCAAATTAATTGGGGTTCGCTGAGTTCAATTGATTCAAGGGGCTGGTCGTTTGGTTGTCATGAATAGAGAGTGGTATGATCTTCAGCAGGTTGATCAAGTTGATGAATTTGGTCAGGACAATAGATTTGGTCAGTTTGGACAATTCAGATGGGTCAATTGATCGGAACAGGTTGGGTTTGCCATTCGAGCCATTTGGGTTTGTCGAGCGGTGCCGATTGTTTTGGGCAAGTACAACTAGGTTGGTCGGTCTGATTGGATTGATTTAGTTGGGTTGGATGGTATGATATGGTAATTCGAGCTGAATGAGCCAGTTTGGTCTAACAAGCAAATCTAGTTAGATGGTTTGATGGCATTGGAGAAGTAAATTAGGCCAAACAATAGAAAAATTTAAAATATCCAAGTGAAGATCTTTTAATTTGAAAATTTAACCAAACAATAGAATAATTTTTCTGTTTCTTATTATTTGATTGTATTCCTTGTAAAAACAATAAGATTGGTAACGAGTGGGTGAATCTTAGTTTATGAACTCTATGGCTGCACTGCAGATCGTTACTGCCATCCAAAAGATACTCTACGCTGCTGATGACAATCCATCGGTTGTGGCAGAAGCTCAGGCCATGATCACGAAGCACCAGCCGGCTGAAACCCTCCACATTCTCAGCCCCATCCTCGAGGCATCCGAGGAGGAAAGGCCAAAGCCAAAGAGAAAAGATATCAACACTCTGGAGGTCGACATGGCGGCCAGCTCCACGCTGTCCCCTAAGCAGAGGCTCTCCGACATCTCCGACGTCCACTACTGTGGTTCACCGCTCACAAACTACTGACCAATACTTATTTTCAAGTAAGTGTTGTATTGGTTCGGTATCTCCTATGACCAATCTCGGAGTTGTCTTTCACGAATCTGTCCTGCAATTTGTTTGCCCTCGTTGAGCTCGAGTACATGTGTTTTGAAACCTTATCAAAATTATTTGAAGCGTGGACATGTGGATTAACTTGGACGGGTTTCCCTTTGGTGTTTCTTTTGTTCAACATGTGGATAAATTTTGATTTGCCCTATATTGTCGTTGCCATCATGTTTCAAGATCTAATTTATAGTAATCTTACTCTATGCAACTCTCTAACAAATTAAAATTGTCAATCTAACGATCTCTTTTATGATGAGGGAGATAAATTACAAGAAATTTTTTGGACTTTGATACAGTGGTAAAAAATAATGGAGGATTATTTGAGATCAGAAAGGGATTTTAAATCTTTTTCGAGAATTAATTCGTGTCCATTTTGTAATTGATACACTGTTTTAGGCAACGCGCTATTTTCGTGGAGACCAATATAATCTTATTTTTCGTAAAGATTGAAACCGCTAATTTAATATCTCTATTAATCTATTTCATAGTTATTGTAAAAGAGATAAATCATAGAGAACTTTATATAAACTTGAATGTAGTAGCCAAAACGTAATAGTCTTTGTGAAAGCAGTTTGATTCCTTTGGATGCATTTGGTTTTGACCTTTATGTTCAAATTTAAATATAAAATCCTTCAAAAATTAGGTATCACTTGTTCTGTGTATTAAAATTCTATAAAATACTGGTAAAGTTAACGACAATTTAACGTTATATAGTATAAAAGGCTAGTAAAGTTATTTAAATCAATTTAATTAACTAATTAATTAATTAAATTTGTAGCACTTGTTTTTTTTTATATTATGTCAATTTCTAATAATATTGACTCTGTCTTTGATCTTATACAATATTCTCTACCTAGCTGAGCGTAATAAATCACTCTGGAAATCAACTTAAAATTCATTCTTCTCAATTTTAATGTCGTGGTTTATGGTAAATATTCGATCCTGTTCGACCAATTTACAAATTCTCCAATTTTAAAGCAATCAAAAATATTTCTGAACGTCGAGTCTCAAAACAACACTTACAAACTGTTGATTAAACCAATCCTCACAATAGCAGTCAGCTTAAACCATCAGAATATGTACACCTTAGCCTCTAGTTTACTATGCCAAGGTTTAAAGCTCATAAGCTGGGAACCTGGATTCGGAAGGATCGATCATGTCGAAAAAGAGATATGCCATGCCTGCCTGCCCTTCGAACATGGAATACGGTCGATCGCCAGTGTGCATCGTCCCATCTTCAATCAACTGGTTAGCTTTGTCCAGCAGAAAGCAAGCAAATGCTTTAGCCTGGTACAAGTACTCGACCCTCCTGGTGTGCCGAAACAATGAGAGGAAGACATAGGCATTGCCACTGATGCCATGGCAAATGCCAACTCTCTTCAGCAGGCCTCTCCGCCATACAACTGCAGCAGCCTCTTCTGCAGCATGCAAAAACTGCTCATCTTGGAAAACCTGGACAAACAAGTTTATCAAGAAACTGAGCAGTGCATCAATTGAGTAAGACAATGGCGTGTGTTTAGAAAAGGGTTCGTAGACGATAGTCACCTGAGCTGCTTTGGTGAGGGTAACAGCAACACCTGGAGCGCCGTGGCACCAATGCACCAGGCGATCGGACTCAGATCCTTGGCTCGAGGGATAATTCCCACTTTGGAACCGGTGTTGTATCATGTAGTTCAATGTGGCTTTGATGCATTTCCTATCTCCTGGATTCAGATCCATGTCCATCAGGACATGCATGATTCCGGCGAGCCCATGAGCAGCACCCCAGTATTTCTTCCCGTGCCACTCGTACATCAGAGGGCAACTGCTTTTGTTGGATAATCTTTTGCCATCGGAGACTATTTCGTTAGCTATAGCACTCTGTGTCAAAGTACAAAACACTATCATCCGGATGATCAATACCTAAACCACAATAGCAGAAGCTCACCATGTCAGTTGATGGTATTGTATTCTCGCCGATGTGTTTGTTCAGGAAAGAGCATGCCCATAAATAACCAACTTTTCCATACAGAAGTTCATTAGGAACATCGCGCAACTTTATCTGCTTTCAAAGAGAATTGTGTTACTGATTTAGGAAAAAGATTTCAAAACAGTGTCATTCATGCAACAACAAACTCATTGAAGTAGAAAACTTGCACCCCTTTGGTAAAAAGAAACGATACGACGAGAAACTAGAAGAGGCATTCTAGTGTGCTTGCACATAATGATGCATCATTGGATTAACACAGAGAAAGACAAAAGAAAGAGATGATAGAATGTATTATCAAATATTCAATAGTAAGCGATTTTAGCCAACTGAAAGGATCTTGGATCAATTCATAGATGATTCTGATTCCATTAGAAAAGAGAATTCAGAGTATGCATGGATCTTTCATAGATCGATTAAATAGAGATTAAACAGGTAAAAGAAACGCTAATTCATGGGATTTTTCATTCCTCAAACCGATTGAACACAGGTAGAATCGAGTCAACATCCCCTATGTTCACAGAAATTTAGAAGCAGTCGCCTGCTATTGGTGGCCAAACATACATGATTATCAAAGTTCTAACCTGTTGTGGATTTTTCGATGCAATCAAAATATGTTAATCGAAAGAGAAGTGTTCCTCAAACAACAGTCCAAATTCACATCTTCAGAAAATGAACACTAGTACTCAATCGATAAATTTGCAAAAAAACAATAGCATTACCTCCCTAAACGAGTTCAAATAATGGCGGAGCAGCACATCGTCTCCAAGATGCTTCGCAACCACAGCACCGAGCGCGCACACTCCCGCACGCCCACATATGAAGGTCACATGCCTGATTCGATCCAAATCGATCCTCAATGCTCATCATTGAATTGGCGAAGCAAGCAAGTAGATTGGCGTTTCACCTTGATCCAGCGGAAGCAGCGTCACAAGCCCTAATGATCTCGCAGCAGAGACCAAGGTCGCTCTTGCTGTTAGTAACCCGGTACGCCTTGAAGAGCAGCAGCGCCGTCCCGAGGGCGCCGGTGTAGAGCGTGAAATCCCTCACTTGGCGCCCGGCACGCAACCACGTCCGCTTTACGACCTGGGACAGGAAATACCACGAACACCTCGCGAGCATGAAAAACTCAGATTCCACCATATCACTATCGAAAAGCGATTATAAAGTATATCTAATTGAGCGGAATAGCAGACGGAAGGCGATCAAAGGAAGAACCCTACCTTCTCTTTGAGATCGAGTGCGGCTTCGAGGAACTTGTCGGCTAACTTGGGGTAGGGAAGGCGGAGGAGGCCGTGGAGAGTGGACTGGGAAATGGAGCTTTGTCCTTGTTCTTCTTCCACGAAGTCGGGCATCTCGTTGGGGAAGTGGCGGTCGGCCATGGAAGGATTCGCCGCTTGGTAAGAGAAGAACAGGCGAGCGTCCTGCGGACTGCGGTGCGCGGTTGCATCAATTTTCTATTTGACCCCAAAATTTAAAGAAATTTTTATCAGTGATTCGGTAAGTCATTTAAAATTATAAGATGAGTTTGAATTTTTTTTAAATTACGTTTTCAAACTTTCGTGAATATATTATTCATGATTTTTATTTATAAATATATTTAAGTCTATTTATTTAATTTAAGGAATTTTGATCTTGTAAATAACTCCATTAAAGTGTAAAATTAAAATTTCCTAAAAGGAAAGGGTTAAAGTTGATGATTTAAGTCGTTCCACCCAAACCTCCCTTCCAGCCCTAGAGGACAACGCCCGCCGCTGCAAGCTCGCAGGTATCGACTCCTCGACCTCTCGCCGACGACTTCCGCCGATCTCCTCCTCAACTGGTCGATTCCGCTTCACATCCCTTCGCCTACCTACTTCCCATTATCTTCATTGTGCCCCAGCCCTCACCTCCCTCTGCCTCGGTCATCCACCTCCTTCCTCCCTTCGCTCAGCCTCCCCATCTATCGATCACTCGTAAGTTTTGCATTGTGAATGATTACTATTACTTGGAAGTATTATTGAAAGCTTTGGTGCAGATATTTATGTGTTTTGAAATTTTACATTGACACGCGACCATCTTTTGATCTATTCAGTTTGCTTATAATTAATATTACGATTCCATTGCAGTATGTTTTGTTGGGTTGCTTTCACAGATAGTTGTTTAGTATGTATATTTGTTCTAAGTTTGATCCACTTATTGCTTAGGTCAATATACTTGTGTCATTCCAATGAAACTGTCTATTAAATTTTTCTTATTCATGTTCGATCGGATTTTTAATGTTATTGTATAGTGCCAAATCTCTCAACAGCCATACCATTGTTTGATATGATTACATGATGTGCTGATAAGAAACCTATTGCGAGTATATATTCATCCATTTTGATATCAAAAATCTAATTTGTATTAATTTTGTAGTCAGACACAGAGAGAGGAGTAATTGGACGCTCTAATGGACTCTGTTGGGAGTGGATGGCCATCCGAAGAGGAGATTCATGTGGTTCTCTCTCCGCAATCTTTGTCTCTTTTTGGTGAAGGAATATCACTTGTATTCTCTCGCTGGACAGCACTTCAGATGGCGGTGGAAAACTCATGGGGTGGGCGAGACTCACGACACAAATCTGAAGAGCTCACCTCCACTATCCTCACCTGGTTCTCCCAGTCTAAAGGTAATTTCCATCCTTAAATCAGCTAAAGTCTCGTGCTCAGTTTGCAAAATATTGTATTTAATGCCTTTCTCAGTTACAAATCCGTGCTTTGTTGTCTCAAATTCTTCCGTTCCTGTCAGACTTTCAAGATTACGGTACTCTTTGTTTCACTTTTTCAAATTCTCGCCCAATAAATTTTGACTTTCTTCCTTTGACTATTGCGTCTTTCGTAATTCATTGACTCACTTCCCTGTGTCGAGGAAGCTTAGGTATTTTTTTTAGCAAGTTAATAGATTTGTGAAATTAATTCTCACATTTTTACGCAATAAATTAACTCTTCTTCTTTTTAGGTCCACTTTATATTGATGACTTGGAAAATATGCTTGAAGAAAATATGTTGAATTTATTCAATACAGAGACTGAGGACGGTAGCATTGAAGAGGTATCCAATATCCCTAACATTTATATTATAACGACAACTTTCAATAAATATCTTAGGCACGTATTCTTCACTAGTAACTACACAAATTCAAACTGTCATTAAAGAATCAAAATTCATATGAATCATGGACGTTGTGAGTGGACTAGTCTTCAGTTTTAAATATATCGACCTAACAAATCTGAGCTTGATATGTCATAATGGACTTATTTGTTCAGGAAATCATAATAGCAGGTATATCACATTGAAGTTCATTTAGTGTCTGATAAACAAAACTCGTTTATACAGGTTGCTGAAGAATTGATGATCATGCATGAAGACTTTCTCAAGGGAAATTATGGATCAATTGAAAAACTGAGGAGGGCGGGACCTGTAATTAGCTCAGTTGCTCAGAGCAAACAGGTTCTCTTTTCATGAATTTCAAACCCTTTTTAACTTAATAAATTGTTATATTCGTCCAGGTCATATTTGTTTGAAAAGATGGGCTAGTCAATTATTGCTCATTTGAGAAGAAGATAGTTTCAATACTTAGTCTATGATGCATCCTTGCTCATTCATGTCACCATTTTATCTAAGGTTTGGGTATCACTATATCAAATTATAGGTTAAACTAGGTACACCAAGGCATGCAAATTAATTATTAATTGATTGATTGATTAAAATCATTTTAAATGTTAGCAATAACAGGCTTAGTTGCTGCATTAGTGTTCCACCGCTGTATGGAACAGTGTTTTTACTGATCTTTCTTTTTTTTTTTTTTTGTTGTTGTTGTTGTTGTTTGATTTTTTTTTTTTTTTGAATTTACCTCTTTGTCTGTGCTTGCATTCTAATCTTCTATTGGTTTATTCTATGAAATTGTTATGAACCATTTATTGCTTGTGATTTTTGTGACCCTGCATATTTTAGACGCTACTCTACTCCTAATCATACATATGTTGGAGAGTGTTGGAACTTGGGAAAATCAACAAACAGATACATTTATGTGATTGCATGAAATAGCTATGTTGTCATTCAACGTGGTTTTATATCAAACAGAGGAATTTAATTTAATTACCAAATACAGTATCCATAAAGATTCTTGTTTAGAGTTTTATTCATAGAAGTTTCTTTTTCATTACAATCATAAAAATTTCTCTGTTTATCACTTTTAGCCATATTTGGCGTTGCTTTTCCTTATTAAAAATACTTTTGTAGCAAGAATTGTTTGATAAGATACTCATTTGAATCCTCATTGATCACGTATTAAATGAAATAATCATCCAACCCTTCAATGTAGGTATTTGTAGTGTTCCACAGTAATCAAAGCTGTAGTTGTGAACATGTTATTATTTTTTAATATGTTTTGAGATTCTATCCACTGTGTGAGAAAGATTGTTTGCATTATTTTCCAATTTCTATAGTCAACTAAAACTAGAAGCAGGCAATAGATGGGAGATAAGAGGGAAACTCTAGTAAACGTAATACGAAGTGACTTAAGAGATGTGAATATTACAACTGATTTCGCATTGTATAAAGATCAATAAGTGGGATAGGATTCATATGGTGCAAAGGTTGGAAGCCGTCAATCTAACGGCCCCTACTTTTGGACCATCGTAAAGGAGATAAATCACGATAGACTTTTAACCCTTGAGACTACTAACCAACGCATGGAGGGACGGCAATGGTCGGGATTAATACTATTCGTTTTTGATGTAAGTTGAACTGACCGGTCTTTTGATAAAATTTAGTCTTCATGCTACACATCTCATATTTAGGTAGATAGTTCACAATGATGGGATTCCTTTCTTTGATTTGATTTGCTCTATATTCTATATAATTTGGTTTTGTTTATCCGTTTTCCTTTGTTTTCTTGTCATTGCTTTGAATTGTTACCACATGTGATCACAAACAACTAATAAACGACATCTTTGTATAATTGTGCTTATCTCGAGAAGATGGATTTTTCATGTTGCAGATAGGCAACCATGACAGCGAAGATGAGAGTTCAGACGATGAGGTCTCAGAAATGATCGTCGACGAACCCAAAATGAGCGTAATGGTCACGGAAACACCGAAACCGGAACAAGTTGCCGACGAGGAAGGATGGTCCACAGTTACTTCCAAACGAAATAAGGGTAAGAAATGTCGGTAAGAGTGAGCCAACAATGAATGTATTTATCAAACAGAGTCCAGGCACCAGATGCTGTCGATAGGACCCCAAATTTTGTTTGCACGTTTGCGTTCTTTATTCTCAGAAGATTGTTATGGTGTACTGGAAGATGAGAGAACCTCAGCCAGTTTCCAGAATGTCTTTCCAGTGCTTGTGTATTTGTTCGCTGAGAATTGAAAGTAAACCTAAAATTATGCTTTCGATCCCCAGGAAATTGCAGCCTATTCGAGTCTGTAAAACTCTAATTGGGTAGAATATTAGAGATTTAATTGGATTGGTTTGTATTATTTGATCAGCTGGCGGGTGCCAATCACAATATAAAGAAAGGCGGCCGCCCAAAGGCGTCCAAGTGTTTCCACGTCCGCCGCGTCCCATCAATCCGTTCCATTGCCTTCAAAGCCTTACGGCCGAAGTAAGTGAACTGACTCAAGTTATGCTTATAAAGGGCAGCCTTTCTGATTCATTCTTGCACTTCAAAGCGCACTCCTCTCTTCCTCCTCTTTGTGACTTCTGATCTAGCAAGATCAAACCTTAGTTTTGTGTTCCATCGATCTCAGATCGGTCGGTGCAATTGAGCTCGGGAGATTGGGAGCAGTAGCAGCGTCTTGGGTGGTGGTGCGGAGGTCTACGTGCGCCTACGACATGCCCGCTAATTGTTCTGCTGCTGCGAGCCAACGCGAAGTTGTCGCCGCCGTCGCATCCGCCTCCGCCTCCGCCCCTGCCCGCGAAGGAAGACCGTCTTTGACGGAGCAGATCGTCGGCGTTTGGCTCGACAGACTCGTCTTCTTCTGCCTCGCTTGCATCCTCTTCCCCAATCGCTAATTGTGTGACGGCATGGGGCTCTGCTCTAAGCTCGCCTCCTCCGACGTCGACGCCCTCCTCTGTTCCCAGGTCCCGTAATTTTGTGTGCTGATTAATTTTTTGTTCTCGATTTGCGCTTGAAAAATCGATTTGTCGCTTCGTTAAGGATTTGCTGGAGATCCCGAAACCCACGAGCCAAGCGAGGAACTACAACCACCAGCGGCAGCAGCAGAGGCCGCCGCCGCCGCACTGGCCGCCGTTGAAGTGTCCTCGCTGCGACTCCGCCAACACCAAGTTCTGCTACTACAATAACTACAGCCGCTCGCAGCCGCGCTTCTTGTGCAAGGCCTGCCGCCGCCACTGGACGCACGGCGGAACGCTCCGCAACGTCCCCGTCGGCGGCGCCCGCAAGAGCAACAACAAGCGAGCGCCCAAGCCTACTCCGACCCCGCCGGCGGCCGCGTCATCCAGCAGCCCGCCGATTCCGTTGCTCTTTCCCGACATCCCCCGGCAGGCTCTCCTTCATCCGCCCTCGACGCTGCAACTGGCCGCTTCGGATTACAGCACCAACTTTGCACCGCAGGTTACTACACAGTTTGAGCCTGCGATGAACTCGTGCGATAGCAACAGCTACTACTACGGGGAATGGCTAGTGGGGCAGGCGACGGAGATGGCGACGAGCACTAGTGGCGGCATGGATCATTCCGGGTCCGACTACTGGAGTGGTTGGGATGACGACATGGCCGGTTGTCCGTAGCTGCATGCCTTTGCCTTTAGCTTTATACATATATTTGGCCACGAGTGCAGTTTGTGTTGTGTGAGTGTGACTGATGGTGATGGACGTTGGCTCGCAGCTTGTGATTTGACAGTGCGACTCGCCGCCTTGTGACCTTCTCTGTTTGTGTGGTTCTTAACGTGATCATAATAAATAAATAAATAAATTAGAAAAAAAACCATGGTGGTAGATTTCCATTACCTAAATCGTTCATTACTCAGTGGAATCTATTGTTATGGTTCTGTATGTTCTTTTCTCGAAGTGAAAATTGAAGAAGAAATACAAGTTTTAATCCAGTTTTGATTCAAATATTGAGAGGATTATTATCTTTTGATCAATTCCACAGAAGAAAAAAAACCACAAAATTTAATCTCATGACCATACTTCGATCTCATAATCCAAGTAAGAATCTCAAATAATTAAACAATACTTGTTAACTAATTAAGACTCCTAGTGGAAGGAGCTCATGCCGACGGCGCCGGCACCGGGGCCAGAGCCATAGGACAGCTCGTCGGAGGCGATGGCCTTGGAGTAGAAGACGTAGTAGAGTTCTGTGAGCAGGGCGGTGAAGAAGACGAAGGCGGCGCCGGCGGCGAAGACGCCCTTCCGCACGGTGTCGCAGGAGAGGTCACCGTCGAAGAACATGTTCCGGTAGCGAGTGTGATGCGCGTTCCGCACCGACCCGGCCAACAAGCACGCCTCCGCTATTATGAACGTCACCCTGCGTTAATCACGGCGATCTAATCGTCAAATCGGAGATTATTTCATGCGATTCGATGATCGGGAATCGAAATATGTACGAGGAGAGGAGGAAGAGGAGGAGGGTGCAGGCGCGGCGCCCGCCGGGGACGAGAGAGCGTCGGCCGAAGCAGAGGCAGTGGGTGAGGGTCATGAGAATGGCGTGGCTGAGGAGGAGGAAGAGGAGGGCGCCAACGCCGTAGCCGGTGGCGATGTCGGAGTCGTAGACGCAGTAGTTGTAGGTGTCCTCCGAGTCCGACACCACCCGCGCCTGCAACCAATCAACCACGAGCAGCGCATGAAAATCGAGGCAAATGTTACGACATGTGTCGGAAGCGGAGAGTACGGTGCTGCGGCGTTGCTCGGCGGCGAGGGCGAGGGCGAAGGCGATGAGGTCGAAGAGGAAGACGAGGGCAACGACGAGCTTGGACGCCATGCTTAATCGATCCAATATCCTCTGCTTTGAGGTTCCATTGTTGGCGTCGGCAGAGGCGATAAATATGAGGAGGAAGAGAACGAGAGGCGGCGGTTGGCGGCGAAGTGGACGGAGCAGCGGCGACGGTTGGAGTGAAGTGATCTGTGGTTGCGTGCGCTGTTATTTGACGGCGTTCTAAAGCAAAATCTTGTGCCCCGACATTTGAGCTTTGACCGGCGGCCAGCAGATCTAAGGATTTTTCACAGGTGCATGATTAATTATACACAAATAAATTTGGTAGGTAAGATTTGCAAATAGTTTTATGATATTTGTGCCGATATAAAATTTATTATATATTTTTTCAAAATTATTAATTTTACAGGTGTATGGTTCGTTAGATCCCCTAAAAGATTAGATTGCGTGTTTTCTAAATTCGTCCAGCTTCTCCTGCAGCATCGTCCAATAATTGTGGAGCGCGTAATTTCGTGGCTCTTTTTTCTTTATCCCTTTGGCCGATCAACTGCGCGCAGCCTGTTCGACGAAAAGCCCCGCAAAGAAAGCGAAGCCCAAAACGCGAGATCGGAGCCCCAACAATGGCGACGCCGGCCGCCCTCCCTCCCTGCCTCGTCCTCTGCTTTCCTCCCTCCTACGCCCCCATCGCCTCTCTTTCTCCCCCCGCCCGCCCCGTGCCCGTCCTCAACGCTAGGACTGCGCGTCGATTCCCGTGCCGGGTCGCCCTCTCCACCGACCTCTCCTCCTCGTCGGAGATAGAAGAGGAAGAGCAGCAGGCGGCCGCTAAGATCGGGAAAAGGGTTCGCGTCACGGCGCCCCTCAAGGTTTACCACGTGCAGAAGGCGCCCGACCTGGATCTCGACGGCTCGGAAGGAGTAATCAAGCAGTATGTTGGGGTTTGGAAAGGGAAAAGGATCTCCGCCAATCTCCCCTTCAAGGTTGAGTTCCAAATCGATGTCCAAGGCCAGCCCCGCCCTGTGAAGTTTGTCTCTCATCTCAAGGAGGAAGAATTCGAGTACTTGCAATGATCCGGCGATGCGTGTTTCAGCATAAAGATTCAACATTCCAGTCGATATAAACTTTAATTTGCTTTCGCATTACCCTGATAACATGAAACATCTGTCTGTAAATTGTTGTTCAGCATACTGAAAGTTTCTATTATTCTCTTTTTCATCTTTTGTCGCTTAGTATGAACTGCAATTCCTCTTCGCGCCTGTCGTCGATGATAATGTTTCACCTGGAACGAATTATTCCTCTTCCCAGTGAAGCGCAACAATTCTGACATCATTATTAATCAATGAGCAGATTCGAAGCCCACTTCAATTTCCAGTCACTCCCAGCTCAGAATCCACAAAACATGACTAAATCCATGTGCATGAGTGAGCCATAAAAGGGGACAACGGTCACCTGCAACGTTCCTCTGTTTGCTTCCAATAATTAAATGAATACGATCTTCTACTGCACCTTCAACGTTCAGCGCTTCACTTCGCTTCACTGGGCCTGATGCTGAGATCTCTGAAGAAACTCAAGCTCTGGTCTTTTCTCAAGAAGCGACCCAAGCCCAGCCTCTGTTCTTGCTCTGCCCCGCCGCAGCTTCCAGCGGGGCCTTCAGCTCCGCCACTGCCACGGCCGGTGTCTTCTTATCAGCAGTACCTGCTGCCTTCCCCTGTTTTCACGGCGACGATGCAGCAGCAGGAGGAGGGCGTCTACTGTGGGTGCTTCACCGGCTTTGCGACTTTGGCTGCTCTGCTCAGATGCTGCTGCTTGTGTTGTCTTCATCAATGGCCTTGATAAACTCATACTCCTCCATTAGTGACTTCATCTTCAAAGCGAGTTTTTCTTGTTTTCATTCCATAAGATGGGAAGGATCGCTTCGACCTGTTTTGAGGAGATTTAAGTGATATTATTTTGTGAAATCTCCAGTGGAAGTCCTTTGATTTATAGATCTTTCAGTCGAACAAAACGAAAGGATCAATTCTTTTGGAATCTATCGAGATTCAATTCGAATGAAATTTCCCCTGTTTTTTTTTTTTTTTTTTTCTGGTATCAGTATCCGCCTTCGCCCATTAGTACAGCGAACCGCCTCGCTACCACGGCCTCCGAAAAGTCTCCACCGAAGTAAATCGGAAGCGCTGTGCGCCACTGAGGGGTTTAACGCCAATCGTGGTCCGCACTTACACCAACCCGCCAGTAGCAGGAACCCGCCTCCGCAACCCGCAAGCGAGTGGAAAACGGCGAAATTCCCTCCGCAAGCTGCAGCCGGCAGGGATCGAACCATGGCTTACTCCAAGGACCCCCCAAGCTCTTACCGACGCGCCATTGCCCTGGGGGCTGAAATTTCCCCTTCTCGCCGATTATTGTTGTTGCATTATATAATCCTGCAAATTATTATTTATATATATATATATATATATAGAATTTTGATATCCTGTGCGATAGATTTCTACGTGCTCGTGCGCTCCTCAACGATCTCGCATCATCATCGCCGCCGTCGCCGCCGCCATTCCGTACATCGCCGCCGTCGGATCGGATCGTTCGGACGCGTCACTCGTCGCCGACGGCCGACGGAGTTTATCGGCAGCGGCCGGAATCCGACGCGCGGCGACCGACCGACGCCGATCCGTCTCCCGTATGATCGGCGCCAGCCGGCCGAATCGGCCTCAAAATTTGGCGATTGGCCGCGATTAGGCGGATTCGGCCACATTGGCCGAATCCGTGCGGAAGGATCGATCGGCGTCGGCCCTTCCGCCATGATTTCGATTTGGCCCGTCGGCCGATCGCCGCAAATCGGCCGCTCGATTCGGTCTGGCCAAACCGTCCAATGCAATCGGTCGGCCGCCATTCGGTCGGAATCCGACCGCGATCTTTGGTGATTTCCGGCAGCTAACCGACCGGTAAACTCCTCCCGTCGGACCGCCGGCGAGTGGCGCGTCGATCGCGCCCAGTCCGACGGCCGGCAGTGGTCGGACGGCGCGCCGGTGACAACGCGCATGGCTCGGACGGCTGGAAATGCGCTCGTGATTGATCGGACGACGGGGAACGCATCGCACACGGGCGTGCAGGGATTAATCGCGCAGGATATCAAAATCTTTTATATATATATATATATATAATTTGACGCAAACCGGAGGAGGAAATGTTTCTCATTCTGCAAAAATAAATTAAATGGGAATTAAAATTCATTATTTTGAAGTCATAATCATTATTCCTTTGTTTTGTAGGTTTTTTTTGAAAAATTTATATAATTTTCGGTCCAAAATAACCATTTCTACTCTATGGATCTAATACGAATATAAATTATCGACTTGCTTTAGACAAAGTTCTAAGGATGAAAAATTATAAATGAGGTGTTATTTTAAAAAGCTTTTAAAAAGTATAAATTAGAAGGATGACCCTTATTATCATTATTATTATCATAAGAATATTTTTTTATCAAAATAACAAGTCATCTATAATATTTTTTTATCTAAAATATAATTTTTTTATTTTTAGTCTGATCCAACTATGTAGAAATATTTTGAGTGAAAAATTATAGAAAGGTACTGTTTTGCGAATTTTTGAAAGAGTGACGGAAGTTTTCAAATTTTTATATATAGACAGACAGACTTTTTCTTTTCCTTCGTTCACATCCCAAACCCCAAACCCTCGCTTCTTCAACCCTAGCGCCGCGACGCCGCCGCCGCCGCCGTCGCCGTAACCAGGTAAGGACTCCTTCACATCTCTCCTCCGCCTCAAATCATTGTGTCTTCTGCCGAACTTACTCATCTTCCCCGGCGTCTCAGACCCATCTTCGTCGCCCTGCCTCCTTTTCTTCCCTAACATTGCAGACCCACTTCCCCATCTTCGCCGCCACCTCAACTCCCCACTTCTCTCCGCCTTATCGCAAACCTTTGGAAATGGCATATTCTCCGCCGCCTCAGCCCGCCAGCTGCGCACCTCGCTTTTGCTCTAATGATCTTTTTTTTTAAATGATTTTTGGGTCATTTTATCTGAAGTGATGTTGATCATGAGTTGCTCCTTTGTGTAAACAGACCTTCCGCTGAAAAACACAGCTTCACAACTATCCACTTTATTAATTTTGTGTATTTCTTAGAAATTCATTATGTTTCAATTACTATTCTTAATAAATTTGCATCTTATTAGTTATTGTTTTTGATTCTGAAGATGTAAATAGAGAATGATGAGATGATTTTGCTCATCAGGTTTCCATAAATTTTTTTTTTCATAGTTCGTAGCAATGTTTCTCTCTTGGTCAGGATTTAGAACCAACTCTCTTTATCTGATGTATTTATTAAACTTGGATTTGTGTAAATTATAGTATGGTTAGGAAAAAAGGAACAATAAGAGAAAACATGGCCCTAAAGTTACTTTTAACTCCAACCAGCTAATAGCCAGAGAGAAGATAGACTTAATGATCTTGCCTAGTTGGAGAGAAACTTGGAAAGACAAAAACATAGAGAGCATTTGTGGGATGATACAAATTGGAGAATTACAGTGTTGCTATGAGATCATAGTTGAATCAACCTGATCAATCTGGTCAACTACTTGCTAAAATTTGAAAGCAGTGTGCATCAATGAAAATTTAAAATACAAATTGTCTCATTGTTTCCTATTATCTTTATATCTATGGTACTCCTGTGTATTCCACCCTTCAAAATATTGAGTTTGTTAACCTATATTTTTTCACTGCATTATATGAATTTGGTCTGAATCTTTTGTAAGATTAAGTTGCGTTCATTCCATGCAGCTGAGAGAATGTAAATGTCATAATGTAGGACTATATTATTTAGACTTGGAGATTAGTATTTGGTTTGTGTATGGATTTAAATGTTCTAAGTGTGTATTATTAGACTCGAATTGGTGGGGACTTGATTTTGGTTCAATTTGCCAAGTCAACTAGTGTTGCTCTACTGTTCTGCATCTTTCTTCCCATTGTGACCTCTCCTCTCATTGTTTTACACATGAATGAGACACCTCCAACATTCCCTCATTCCTAGCAGAGTCAGTCCATATGATTCTGAGGCCCTGGGCGAACCCTTAATAAATGGGCCCCTGATCCATAGTTAATTTTAACACATAAAATTTTTTCCCATTGTGTCCTCTCCTCATTGTTTTACACATGAACGAGACACCTCCAACATTCCCTCATGCCTAGCTGCTGATGGCTTTCCCCTTCTGTCTATGGTGCATTGGCTTTCTATGGATGGTTCTCCTATGCTAGCAGGATTTAAAACAAAATATTGTTCCACTTATAATTTAGAATATGTAAACTAACAAAATTCACATTAAAAAAGCTTCCAAGGAAAGTATAGTTTTTTGTGTAAACTTATCTGAGTATCCCCTAAATCTCCGATGCAAATTTTATGTTTGGTCTTCTAGATGCAATAGGTTGCACTTTTATTTGTAGGAGATTCTAGTCAAACCATCTACACTAGATGTAGAAGAAACACAGTTGGTCAGATGGTCATTTTGACTGTCGAATGATGGCATTTTCTCTGTTCTTTAGATCTCATATTGCCATTTATCTTATCAAAAATGATATATAGTGCTAGCAATTGTAAAATACTGACTACTGGAAATGTTTCTTGGTTCCTTTGCTCTAAACTATTTCTGTTTGTTTTTTTTTTCATTCTCTCGATTTCTACCTGAATCTTGCTCTCATTAAAGTTGCACTTCGACATTTATTTGATTTGTATCTATTCATTAACTCTATGGAGCATCAACTTTTATACAGTGGGTATCTTCTATTTTATTCCCTTTTGATTTCTTTCAGTCTGATAACGCAAGGAATTGGATGTTGCTGCTGTTTTTTTTCTACAAATTATAAGAGAATACTATAACGTAACTGATTGATTGTTATCTCCTCTGCAGTCTAAAATGGTTGCACTCAGAGGTCAAGATTCAGCACTTACTGAGGAAGAGTTGCAGAATGACTATGTCGATGATGTTGAGGAATCTGAAACAGAATCAGACGAAGAAGTGCCACGGAGTGAACCTGCCAAGAATTATATTAATAATAAGGAGGCTCTTCTTGAGAAGCTTGGTGATATAGCTTGGCCAGAACATGTCAAATGGATCGACAAGCTGACCATTGATCACAGTCCAGAGCTAGAAATAGATGCCAATGATGATCTGATACGTGAATCGGTATTTTATACACAAGCATTTGTTGGTACTCGGCAGGCCTTTGAAAAGTTACAGTCCATGGGTGTTCCGTTTCTCAGGCCTCCGGATTACTATGCAGAGATGGTGAAAAGTGACTCACACATGCTGAAGGTGAAAGGCAAGCTTTTGACAGAGAAAAAGAAGATTGAGGAAGCAGAAGAGAGGAAGAAAGCTAGGGAAGCAAAGAAATTGGCGAAAGAAGTCCAGGCGCAGAAGACAAAAGAGAGAGCAAAGCGCAAGAAAGAGGAGATAGAATCTGTGAAAAAATGGCGAAAACAACGGCAGCAAAGTGGGTTTTCGAAAGGTAATGATGATGAAATGAACTTGCCTCTGGATAATGATGATGATGGCGATCAGGGGCTCAATAAGTTGAAGAAAAGGCGCACTGGGGTGGCTCCTGGCGACAGATCTGGAGGATTCGTAAGGAGAGGAGAGAAAAATAAAAAGAGAGAACGCAGAGAAGCCAAGTTTGGCCATGGAGGCAGGAAAGGCATGAGGAAGCAAAACACTGCTGCATCTACAAATGAATTTAGAGGCTTCAACAAGAACAAATTTTCTCGAAACAAAGGGGGGAAGAAGTGATAGAGTTTTTAGCTTTAATTTTAAGACTGAAATTCAGAGATTGGTTTTGTTATGGTGTTGTATAAGAATTTTGTCTTAGTTGGCCTTGCAATTAATGCTTTAAGAATGCTGCTTGTCATGCATTTTGTGTGTCCATTATAATTTTTTTTTTTCTCCTTAATTTAGCATTTTGACCAGACTAGCATGGAGAAAAAATTCATGGTTTTCTCTTCTCTCCTCAAATTCAAAAATTATGTATTTGTTGTCCCAAAAGTTAATTTGTTGACGAATGAATTAACTAGATTTACATTAAGGTGTTTGTGTATTTTTGATTGCATCTCATGTTATCGGGCTTTTCCTAAGGTTTTCCTTTATAATTCTTCATTAATTTTCTCCTCAGAGTCAAATAGTTTGTATTTATCGTCTCCACAAGTTAATCTATTGAGGAAAGTGTTCTTGTAGTACTATTTATTGTCTTTAAAAGAATTATTTCATTGTCTCCCCGGATAAAACTAAACTGAGTGATTAATTTATCTTAGTTTTTAATAAACTATCTCAATCTAGTCCAAACTAGTTTGTTAGATTGGATCTGGATCAACTAATTCAGCAGGTGAAACGAAGCCATTGGAAATCAACAGCAAATCTAATAAATACTAAAGAGAAATAATTCGACAAGGATAAAAACAACCATTACTGCAACTGTTTGGAGGATTACAAGAAGAATCCTAAACAGGGTTGCACTTGCACCACAGGATAGATTTGCTTTGACCAAGCACCAAGTGATCGAGCAGAAGGAAAAACAAGTGATTAACAAACAAGTCCAGCTCTCTGTGGCTTCAAATTAAAGCAACATAAATAAGGTATCAATTGAGAAACCAAGGTACAACCCCAAATCTACAGGGACACATCAAATATAGCAAGTGAAAGAACAATCCAGCATAAGTTATAACCTGGCCACTGAACTGCCTCATGCTTATTGAGCTATGAAATGAAACATTAGTATCAGATGGAATCTGATGCCAGACTGATGAAATTGTTAAGACTCGAAGTCAGTTTCCATGCTCAATTCCATGTCTATCCTGGCACAGCATACTTCAATGGACAACGCTCTATGGAACCCAAGAACCAACAGCACCATTAGACAAAGGATCGATCGATAGCATTAAGCAGCTCCTGCTTCTTTAGGTATTTTCACCTCCGCATTCAATCCGAGCTCCTTTTCCACCACCTTCCATCCCTGAACTAAATTTTCAGGGAAACGCTTCTTCAACTTTTCAATTACTTCCTTTGCTGCCTGCGCCTTGTCTACCTTAACCAGGCCACTCACCAAGAGCTTCACTGTCGCAAAGTCCGGGACTTTATTAAACCTCAAGCTATCTTTGAACACGGCAAACCCAGTGTCGAAATCCTCATTCTCGCACAAGTGTGTCAGCAAAATCTTCAACATCTTCGCGTTCGGTTTTGGACCTTTCTTTTTTAGTTCCCTGTATACCTGCATTGCATCTTTGTGTTGGCCGGCGTTGAAGTGACAATCAATGAGATAAGTATAGGTGATGCGATCGGGCCCGAGGCCCGCAGCTTCCATCTCCTTGATCAGCTCAAGGACTTCCTCTGGCTTCCCGTTTAGCGCCCTATGCATAATTCTCACATTGTAAGCAGCCTGATCAGGCGCACAGCCCTTCTCGACCATCTTCTTCCACAGCTCCTCCGCCTCCTCCTGCTTCCCTTCCTTGTACAGAGAATCGATGATTGTGGTGTAGATGATGATTGTCGGCTCGAGTTGCTTCCCCTCTACCATCTCTTGCAACGTCTCCAAGGCTTTGGAGACCTTGCCGGTGAGGCAGAGAGATTTTATGAGGATGCCATAGGAGAAGCAATCGGGCGTGATGGAGTGCTCCTCAGAAAGCTTGGCAAAAAGACTTGCCACTCGAAGGGACTTCTTTGCGCGAATGCAGGCCGAGAGGACAGCGTTGAAGGATATAACGGAATGGGGAGCAGAAGTGATCGTCGGCACCTGGTCAAAGGTGCGGATGGCGTGGTCGAGCATGCCGGCGGAGCCGTAGGAGAGGATTAAAGAAGCGACGTAAGGCTCCGTGGGGGAGGTAGCCTCGGACTTGCGGGATTCGATGAGGGCTTCCACGTCAGAGAAGCGGTGGGTGCGCGCGAGGCGGCGGACGGTGAGATCCAAGGCGTAGCGCGCGGTGGTCGCCGAGGAGGAATTGACGTCGATGGCGGACAGAATGGAGAGAGCGCGGTCGGGGTCGAATTCCTTCTGGAGGCGAAACTTGGCGACGCCGGCGGAGATTCCAGCGGGAGCGGATGCATTCTCAGCAGTGGTGGCAGCGGCGGAGAGGCCGCGACGGAGGTGGAAGAAGAGGGAGAAGTGGCGGCGTGACGCGGAGAGGAAGGCCATGGGAAGAGACAGGCACTGGGAAGGATCGGAGGGGTTTAGGGTTCTCAGCTCAGCCTACTTACATTCTAATCGAGCTTGATCAGTTAAAAGGCCGGATCTAAATGGGCCGGCCTAATAATAAAACCCAAATTACTCTCTCTTCAGCCCAAAATAACGATCAAACACTATTATGTGTCCTTTTACCCCCTAAAAAATAAAATAACACACTAAATAAATTCAGAGTACAATTTCGGTAAATTCAAAGTTAATCTTTAGATTTATTCATTTCTTTATTTCAAATCGCCCGATTCAATATTTTAATTTAGCGTTTCTCTAAGCCTAACATCTCTTATTTTGCGATAGAAAAGAAAAAAGAATCAACATATTAGATGAATTTAGAAACTCAACTCAAACAAGAAATATAATTGAACCAATTTTGAATCGGTTTGGACTGATTCCAATATCGACGGATCCAAAATCGATCAGAATTGAATCGGAATTGGAATTGAGGAATCGATAAACATGCCCCAACTGACACTATGTGTGCTTTTACCCCCTAAAAAATAACATAAAATAATTCAGAGTACAATTTCTGTAAATTCAAAGTTAATCTTTAGATTTATTCATTTCTTTATTTCAAATCTTAATATTTTTCAATCTATTCTTTCTCTAATGTTGCCAACGTTTGCTTTTGCAAACCTGTAGAGATCAAATCACACGTACCAACTCAAACAAGAAATATAATTGAATCTTTGTTTGTTGGCCTTCAAGAACATGCCAAATAACGATAATAATAATAATAATAAATATTATTCTAATCGACTAAACACATCATACTTAGCGTGTGACTAAGTGAAGCTCAAAGTTGGACACGAGCCAAATGCAAGCGCATTAACAAGAAACATGAATCATTAGGCAACATTTTTCAGAGAGTAATTAGGGATAAGCGAAATCGATTAGTATTTTTTTTATATAAATATATAAAAAAAAAATCAATGAAAATCCACCAAAATGATTATTAAAAGATTGGAAAATCCAACTCAGTTCGTGCTTCATCCATTAATTCGTTCTCTAATCCAACCAGCCACGTTGGTGGGGAATGCGAAAGAGATGGCTAATGAATTTGCCTGAAAGAAAAAGTATGATCGAGTTAATGTCCTGTGAATGCATTAATATTTCAGAAAATTTCATTTTGTCTTCATCCTCTATTTTATTTTTATTTTATATTTTAAATTTTAAATTTTTTTCTCCCTGGAGTTTAAGATATTAGAACTATTTTGAATTATTAATGAGTATGAAGAATAAAAATACAAATTTTTTTCGCTCGTTTCTTTCCTCCTTTTTTTTTGGAGGGGGTTCAATCTAATAAAATTGAAATAAATTAAAAAGCAGGGTTAATTCGTAAAGGAATTTGGATTTATTTGCCGCAAGCTTTTGCTTATCGAGATGTTCGTGGACCATGAGCCTTGTCCAAGGAAGAAGAAGAAGAAGAAGAGACAATTCTTAGTGATGTCTCAAGCTTCGCACCTGCTTCCGCGACGCTAATTTGCTGCTCCCGGTTCGGTGGGTCGTGATGGAGCAGTTTCTCATTCTCGACGAATACTTTTGCTTTTCTTCTTCTTCCCATTTCTGATCGCAGTTGCAATCCGAGGAGTCGCCATGGAGTACGAACGCATCCATAAGCCGTTGGCTCCGCAGGTAAGGCTCTATCTCTCTTACTTTTTTCGCTATTTTTGGCCTCCCTCGAGCTGGGGATTGTTGGGTTAATGTTGCTGTTTTGTGGTGGTTTAGGGCGGCGGGTTCTCTCCGAAGAAGCTCAGGAAGGTGTTGCTCAGAGTGGAGAGGAGGAGAAATGAAGAGGAGGAGATGGAATCGAAGGCTTCGTTGAGATCGGAACCGTCGGAGGTCGAGAGCGGAAGTAAGATCTCCCCTTCCTGAGAAAAATTTTCGGTTTTTGCGCTTCGATTGAAGTGATCTGCGGCGGAATCTTGCAGGGGCTAGCGAGGCGGATAGTTGCAAGGATGTGGAGTGCTCCATTCCGAACAGATCGAGAGATCTTCCGATCGGCGCAGGGAGGATTAGGGTACAAGCGGACGATGCTCTCGAATCCGACAGTGCGTCCGCCGGATTCGAGTTCCAGAAGGCGGAGAGGACACAGTCACTGCCGCCGAACCGGTTGACGGCCACGGCGGGGTTGGTGCCTCCGTTCTCGAAGCCAGCACCGTCGAAGTGGGACGATGCGCAGAAGTGGATTGCGAGCCCAACGGCGAACCGAGGCGGAAACAAGGGCGGCGGCGGGCAGGCGAGGAAAGGAGGCTTAGCGGGATACATAACTCGTCAGGCCTCTGCAAAGGTCGTTTTGGACGCGGTGGAGGAAGCCGAGACCAAGATAATGGACGTGAACGTGAGCCATGCGAAGAAAGAGACGGATTCAACAGCCATCCCTGCGGTTGTTTTCGAGAATTCAGATGGTAACTCCGATTATCCATAGCTTCTTTGCTTCTCTTCTGTTCATCTTCTTGGATCTTGAGGATTTGAGCCACCTTTAACTGTCTATTCAGAATCATTTTGTTCGTTTTTATCTGCTGCTCTTTGGAGTCGTAGAATCTTCTTTCTAGCTTCCTGCTTCTTCTTATCTTTACTGATACTTCCGGAATTTCAGATTTATCTAGTGAAATAGAAACACTTTTAAGTGCGAAATTCAGTTCCCAAATACTGGGACACCTAAACAGAGTTCATGAACATTGACATCTGCTACTGTTAACTGAATAACTATGAAATCGTTGATTCTCGACTTAAAGTTGCTTCTTTTCAGAAATGAACATTTTGTTCTGTATTTTTTTGATTGATTTTTAGGCAAATTGAATAGGTTAGAGATAGCGAAGGCCAAGGAGAAAGAGATAGAGACAAAAAAAAAAGGAAAATTATAGTGAATATGATAAGAGATTACTATTGATGTTTTGCTGAAACTGAAAGGAATGAGATCATTGAACCCTACTTCAAATAGTTGGAACTTATAATTGACATGATTTGTTCTGATTGTTGTTTTTCTTTTACACGCTCCCAATTCATTCTGGCTTTATGAATGTATGATAACTTTCTGCAGCTAATCAAAGTTGTCATGATTTATCGACATCTACTCAGAGTGCTACGACATTTATGACACCGGCAGCCACTGTCAGGGCTGTGTCTATGAGGGATATGGGTACAGAAATGACTCCTGTGGCAAGCCTCGAGCCCTCTCGAACAGGAACGCCCATCAGAGCAGCTTCACCGTCGAGCAACCCACCTTTGTCCCATCCATCTACATGTTCGACTCAGACGTACACAGCTGGTGGCACTGAGGAACAGAGCAGCATTAGGGAGGTGCCGGAGAACGAGCAACGGAGAAACACTAGGAGGGAGATACTCATGCTAGGCCAGCAATTGGGGAAGACGAACATAGCTGCATGGGCCAGCAAGGAAGAGGAAGGAACTGATGCATCTGCTTCCACTAAGTCAGTGTCAAAGGAGAACCACCTGGTCGGAAGTGCCACTGATGCTCGTGCAGCGGCATGGGAGGAAGCAGAAAAGGCCAAGTATCTTGCTAGGTATTGCAGTCCACTACATGAGTAATCATCATGTTGCCGAGGGAAATGGTGGTAGATTTTGAATTTACATGGAAGTTGCTTTCGTGATCTCTGAGGCAATTTGTTTCTCAGGTTTAAAAGTGAAGAGATCAAAATTGTGGCATGGGAAAATCATCAAAAAGCAACCATAGAAGCTGAAACGAGGAAAGTTGAGGTATGCATGCTCTCTATTTGTTACTGCACAATAATGTATCGTTTTAATTTCTCCTTGCAAAGCAATATAATTATTTTGAGCCATTGAATAGATTTCTTTGTTCTCTCTATCTTTCACAGCTTCAATTCTAAGTCGTAGTCGTTTCGACATGACTGACTGACTGACTACAAAACATGGTGATCATTCTTGTCAGGTTGAGGTCGAGAGGTTGAGGGCATCTGCATATGAGAGATTGATGAACCAGCTCGCAGCTGTGAGACACAAAGCCGAAGAAAAGCGAGCTGCAGCAGAATCCAAAAGGAATCAAGAAGCTGCAAAAACTGCCCTACAAGCAGACTACATTCGAAGAACCGGTCATATTCCTTCGAGATTTTCTTGCTGGAGTTGGTGTTCCTCCTGAAGAAAAGACTGATTCCACATAAGAAGAAGAAGAAGAAGAAGGAGAAGAAGAGGAGGAGGAGGAGGAAGAACTCTAAATAGATTGTGTTAAACGTGCAGTTATCATTGTTTTTGAATATTCAAATATTGTTTGTGTAAAGTAGATGATCATGAACAATCATCAAAGATTAATTTGTTATGTTGGCAGAAATGTATCATGAAAAAACCATCAAATATTTGTTATGTCGACAGAAATGTAAATTAGATTGTTTTTATGTTGTTTATCAATTATCAAATGATTTAAGAATTGTTCACATGAAATTAAATACTCAAATATGGTTTTATTACAATCTATATTTTTTTAATTGGATAAATTAAACAACTAGCCATGCAATGCAACTATTTAAATATTACAAATTTTTATGTATTCTCGTTATTTCTTTTTTCAAATATCACTATCATCTTTTTTTTTATACATAGTTTTAATATTTAGAGCAATTATTATTATCCCTAACATGTTAATTAATGTCAAAGGTAGGATTCTTCCTAACTAATCCATATCATATTTCAACTTACTTGATCATAACACGCCTCTAACTCTCAATCATGTCGAACTTTGTCTTTTACTTTTCCTTTTTTCTTTTTTCATTTTGACTAACTTTTCAAAAAAAAAAAAACAAGAAAGTTTTGTCTCCGAAGGTTTATCATTTTGAATAAATTATATATTGTTTAATTAGAGTGACGTCTCGTTTCATGTGCTGTTTTTATAACAAATACTCCATCGTTACACCAGACGATTCTTGATTAGCTAATTTATTATTTAAATGTTTATTCCATGATAAGCTAATTTTATTTATTAAAAGCCCAATGACCATGTGAGATCTACAATTCTTCTCGTTTATTAATTTTTTTTCTTCTTGTTATTAAAATCCAGAACGCTTTATTTTATTAAAAATAAAATTATCCATGAAATATATTCGCCAAATAAATAAAGTAAAACCAATTTCAACTCTCCCAATAATTGAATTTGTTGTGTTTCACGAATCACGTCTGGTTCGAGCATTTTAAAATTTAATTAGAAAATTAATAATTTGGGTGAACCGGATCGGGCCACGTCCAATCAAACAAACGCATGTAGCCTCTGCGTATACTTTAAAAATAACAAATAATTAGCAACAAAAAAAATAGTTAATTATCATTATTAATTATATTTTTCATTTAAATATCATGGTAATTGCTCATGTGTATTATATGTTATTGTCATCTTTAATTATTGAGATAAAAAGTTAGTAGAGTTGTCGAAATTGACTTGTTATTTTATTTATTTTTTTTAAATTTAGTATGTTAGGTAGTTGTCAAAATTGACTATTCTTAAGTCGCTCTCCGCAATTTCTCAATCATGTTTCCTTGGACAAATCGATTGTTAAACCCAATGAAACTAACATTTTTCCTTCCTTTAATATATATATATATAGAGAGAGGGGTGGGATCTGCCGCGCACATCTCCTGTGCGCCTTCCTTGTGCGCGTGAGGGAACAACCGACGTGGCAGCTCACTGTTGCGTCAGCCTGTTCCCTCATGCGCTGATCTGTCGCGCACAGGAGAGGCACGCGGCAGATCAGGCACGACGAATAAGAAATGCATAGTAATCACACCGCGATACATGCTCGAATTCGTCTGCGAGATGTCGGATTCCTTCCACGATCCGATGGCGGTTCGGGCGAAATCCGACTGCGATCCGGTCGACATCGGAGTCTGATCAAATCGCAGTCAGATTTCGACCGAATCGCGGTAGGATTTCGACCAAATTACGATCGAAATTGGTCGTGATTGTGCCGCCAGTGGTCGTGCCACTGGCGACCGTAATCACAGTCGTAATCCAATCGGAATCCGACTGACCGTCGACTAATCCAAACTACGGGCGGATGAAATCGCGGCAAAGGAAGCACTATGTATTTTCCATTCACCGTGCAATCGCAATAGATCGGACGATGGAGAAATTGTCATGCACGAGTCGCACAACGGACGATACTCAGGATATCAAACTCGTACGCGACGAATAGAAAATGCATAGTAATCACGTCACGACGCTCGCTCGAACTCGTCAGTGGGAGGTCGAATTTCGGCCACGGTCCGGTCGGAATCCAATTGCGATTTGATTGACACCGGAGTCTGGTCGAATCGCAATCGGATTCTGACTAAATCACAGCCCGAATCGCTCACATTATGGTTGCCAGTGGTAGCGTCACTAGCAACCGTAATCGCGGTCGTTTCCGACCATAATCCGATCAGAATCCGGTCGGTTGCCGATGAATCCGCTTGACTGCCAACGAATTTGAGTTGCTGGCAGATGAAATCGCAGTGGAGGAAGTAATGTGCATCTCTCATTCACTGTACAATTGCGATCGATCAGACGATGAAGAAATCATCACGCATGAGTCACACAGCGGACGATACTCGGGATATAAAACTCGTATATATATATATATATATATTGGTTATTTCACATTTGGTCTTTCTCCTAACAATCTCACTAATCTACGTATTTACTATCATCACTTTCAGGGTTCGCTCAAATTATCTCAAGATTAATAATTAATCAATAAGCTGTTTGAGATCAGATCGTAATTAATACAGGACAATTTTCTAATTTGTGGATCTTTTTAAATTGTTGACCGGTTCAATCATTGGCTTGTGGGGCGACCCGGGTTGGTGGTCTGTCAAACCACTCGAGTTGGGCCAATGCAAGAATAAAATGAACCGGCCGAGTCAAACCGGCGTGACTCATCTGCTTGCCCGCGATGATTGAACCTGTTCTGCTATTAATGGGAGCACCAGCCATGGCGTTTGCTCCCATTTCAGGGAGTCTGCCGCCATCTTTCCGCCGCTGCGGCCTTGTTTCTAGGAAGCAAGGAGCTAGTTTTTGGTGCTGGAGCGGCAGGATCTGCGGTCGCTCGCGATGAAGTCCTCCGCCTCCTTCGGAGTCAAGGCGGCGGACTCTGTCACGCGCCGGTGGGTTTCGCCGCTGCTATTTGTTGGGGTTGTTGCCCTCTCGTTCATCTTGCTCTTCCGCGCTACGTCACCTTCCGCGCCCTTCCCCGTTTCCCACCTTAATCAGGTCGAGATAAGCGGCGCCCCTCCTCTCGTCGACGAGCCCACCGTCGTTGCTTCCGATCCGCAGCCAGTGAGTTGCTGTCTCTTTTTCCCGGTAAAAGATACCTTTTTTTTTAATGTGGTTTAACGGAAATGTCGTTTATTGATTACAGGAAACGCAGGAGATGAGGTTGGAGAGGGTTCTGAAGGCGGCGGCGACCGCCGACAACACGGTCATAATGACCTCCTTGAACGCTTTCTGGTCGACGCCGGGGTCTGTGCTGGACGTGTTCCTGGAGAGCTTCCGCATCGGGGATGGGACGAGCGCGCTGCTGGACCACCTGGTGATCGTCGCCGTGGACGACAAGGCGTACGAGCGGTGCCTCGCCGTGCACCGCCACTGCTTCGACTTCAAGGTACAGGGAGTGGACTTCTCCGGCGAGAAGGTGTTCAACACGCCGGAGTACCTGGACATGATGTGGGCGCGGTTGGATTTCTTGCGCCAGGTGCTTGAGAAAGGCTACAACTTCGTATTTTCGGTGAGTCCGACTTCTCCAAAGCTCCAATCTCCATCAGCAGAGCCATTAGCAGCAATTTTTTGGCAAAAAACATACAGAAAAATTCCTTCTTTTTTTCTTACATTTCACAATTAAAATGACAAAACAAATTTTCTACTTGTTGTTGGCCTACTTGAATAATTGAAGCATGGATGATCGTTGACCAATTAAAGGTCTTTGATCAAGCTTCAGTTCCATTTTCCTTTTAGCAAAATAGAAATTATATTTATAGTTTTGTTGTCGACCAAAATTTCTTATGAAATAGGATTTTTTTGAACTTTTGTTTAGCATACTGCCTATAATATTTGAACTCGGGCCAATTTGGTACAACTTTATAGAGGCAACTTGTTGACCATATGAGGATTTGATGTTTCTTATTTCCGTGGTATGTTTTTTTTCTTCCATTAGTCAATGATTTTATTGGGGTCCTGAATCATGTATCAGATCAGTCATGTTCCTTCTTGAACTGCTTTATGTGCTTTAGACAGCATAAAAGATCGAGTATTCCATCAAAAACCTATGACAGTTTATATAATTTTTAGACCTTTGGAAAAAGTATTACTTTATCTCAATAATTTCAGGTTTCATTTTCAATTTCACTACATTTTTTTTCTTTGATATGGAATTTAATGTTGAAAACTATTTATTTGTGGTGGTGTTGGTATCGTAGAAGCTTACTATGAATGGTTTATTCCGAAAGCTCAGTAGAAATTACCAATTTATGCTACAGCTTGGAAGATATTGTAGTTCCTCCTTTTGCATGATTTGCCATTCCAATAAGATTGAAGAACAAACATTTGGCTTGAACTTGATGGTGATGGAAGGCATGATTCTTTTCTTGAGCCAGAGAATAAACTGCAATGATAAGAGAATTGGGATCTCCGTATGAATAAAACAAGTCAGGGAAGTAGCTATGACAAGCTTATAAGTTGAATGCACAATTATTTTCTTTAGCCAGAGAATAAACTGTGATGGTGAAGGGAATTGGGATCTCTGTATGAATAACACAAGTCAGGGAAGTAGCTACAACAAGCCTATAAACTAGACAAAATTCTCTTTTGTAGGCCAAATGTCCTGAATAAGGTGCAAGCTAAGGTCCAGTTTACACAGGAGGAGAAGCCATGAGAGGAATAGAGAGGAGTGGATAAAGAGCTTTCCTCTTCCTTGTTTACTATCTCTGTTGATGCAGAAGAGAGGACAAAGATCGAGAGGGTGTGTGTAGACAAGTTCCCGAGAAGATTATCATGGCCGCCTACACTCACAAATTGAGAACGTTAAACTAGCACTTAATTGTAATCATAACTGGAGAATATTTCCTAGTTAGGGTCTTGTTTTTGGCAATAGATGATTTTTCCCCCCACTTTGTGGTGTCCATATAGTCTAGGATTTTTATGAAACTTAGATGAAGACTATTACTTTCGATTGTTTTAACCTATGTGTAATTGCTTCTCATCTTGATTTTATAATGTTGACCATCTAAAAATTGACATTGAAACAGACTTATCTGAAGAAAAGCTATCTTTACTGCAGGATGTTGATGTAATGTGGTTCCGAAACCCCTTGCCCTTCTTGTATCCAGATGGGGATTTTCAGATATCTTGTGACAACTTTTTGGGCGATCCTACTAACATGAAGAACTGGCCGAACAATGGGTTCAATTATGCAAGATCCAACAACAGAACCATAGAATTTTTCAAATACTGGCACGCTTCGCGTGCCAGATTTCCCAAAGTCCATGAGCAAAATGTGCTTAACATTATCAAGTTCGAGCAGCATGTCAGAGATATAGGTGTGCAAATAAGGTTCCTGAGCACTGAACGCTTCGGAGGTATCTGCGAGCTGAGTAGAGATTTCAACAAGGTCTGCACGATGCATGCAAACTGCTGTATCGGCTTGAAAAAGAAGATCAATGATCTGAGAGCCATGCTCGATGACTGGAGGAAGTTCATGTCTTCGTCATCGGATCAAAGGATATCTGGGCACTTCAAATGGAGTGTGCCTCAAAGTTGCAGGTATACTCACAAACTTGTCATTTGGAAATCATCTTGCATGATAACTAGTAATGTCATATTTCTCCATTAGTCATAATAATTTCGATGTTTTTGGTAAATTGCAGATTACCACCAGGCTTCTTCAGCAAGAAGGAAAAGAAACCACAACTCTAAACATTTGTCTATAGCATTCATTCTCTTATTCTTTTCATGCAAGAATGCAAGCTTAGGGATCAGAAGACCGCATTCGAAAACAGAAGTTTATGCTAAAGTAGGACGATTTTATTCGGAATCTTTCGCTAAGTTTAGTTCTTTGTCTTCATTACTTCGTTGTTCGACCGATACCGAACATCGTTGTAACCTTTAGCAATGCTCGAAGTCCTTGTGTTGCTGAAAGATGAAAGTTCTCAGTGTTCATGAAATGCAATGATCCTGTTCAGCACCTTGTCACTTTTTTTATACTTAAAATTTGAGTTTTTTCTTGCCTCGACACAGGAACACAGTTTATATGAAGATTAAAGTGTAAATGAATCAATTGGCTAATCAATAGTAAATGGGATCGTTAATGAAGGTTCTCTTCGAGTTAGCTTTTGATCGTGATATGGTGCGACTTCTAGTGGAGTTGGACTGAGCTAAACATGATCACGGAGAGCCACGGTCTAGTTGAACCGAGCGTGATTCATTTTTATTGGACTATGGAATTGATAGACGGCCCAATCTGGCCCATTTGAGCCGTTTGGTTATTAGGACTGAGCAGTTCTGGATGGCCTTTTTCGGCCCAATGAGAATTCTAAGTGTTACATGCGAGGGCTGGCCGTGGGCTCGAACTGATCCGAAGCAGTGCCGAGGAGCGATACGAGAGCAATGGCGGCGCCGTCGACGGGAGCGGAACCGCTGCTGTCGAGGTTGTCGGCTTGGGTGACCTTCGTTGTCTACCCGTCCGCCGTCATCGCCTACTGCCTCACCGTCTCCGACGATAAAGCTCCAAATAACTCCCCTCCTTCCTCCTCTATATAGTCCCTCGCTCCGCCGCTCAGGTACTACTGACGCCTTGATTTGCTTCTTCAGTGTTCAGCGTCGTCGCTATAATATTTTGCAATTAGTATTCTAAAAGTTTTGATTTTGGTTTGTTTACTTACATTAAGATCTTTCTATTGGAACTTGAATCGAAGTTTTGAAAATGTCAACATGTGGGTGTTTTGGTTATGAGGATGAATGAAAGTATTCTTGTCAGAAAGAACTAGTTGAGCGCAAGTGAGAATGCTCGATCGTTTTATGTCTTAACCAAATAATAATACTTTAAGCTTTCAATAAGAGCAATTTCTATCTAGATACAACTTTTCCTGCAATCAATAAGACTTCGGAAGAATTTTTGAAGGTTATATTTTTGGATCCAGGAAGCATTGAGAAAATCATGAATTTGATTTTCTGGTCAATTGACACGGTCCAATTCAGTTGGTTCAAAGTCAAATTTGACGTGCTTCCTTATGGTGAACTTGAGAAGAAATGATGATGGACATTTGCATGAGAAATTTGTTCAAACGAATAGGATTATTTGACACCAGAAATACCAATTTTAATCTTGCAGCATTTGACCATTATATACACAGAATATTAGTTTCCTTACAATTCTCTTATCCAAGATTGATTTCTCAGTGAACTTGTTCCAATAACAAGCTTATTGTGATTGTCTGGAAGATTTGAGATGGATTATGCTAGGAGTCAAACACCTCCTTATGCATTTGAAAAGGAAGAAGCAACAAACAAAGAAGATAAATTATTGAAAGAAGAAAAAGCAAGATCGAGCAAATGACAAATTTTACATGGTTTGACGGTATTGCTTTGTCCACAGGAGCATGATGATCTCTTATTAGATAGAATAATGTCAGTGTTCAAAGTAGTTCACTTCCTTTATAATGCAGAATCAGAGTCTACGAGAAAAATAATTAAGTGAAACTAGGGCAGAGTATGAAAATCCACACATGTACCAAAACTTCTACTAGAAATAATTTCAGATAGCGACGCATCATTCCATCAAATTTCATAGCACTTTAATCATGTTCCACTTCAACAACATGGACCATTTGTGTAAGCTCATCTAATTCTAGATAAGGCTTAGTCATTTCCCACTTGTATGAGTTTGATCATAGCCACATATCATTTAGAAATGTAATGTTGAGTTGTTTCTTGTAGCCTTTAATGTCGGTTGATTCTCGTAGTCTTTAATGTTTGGTTGTTTCTTATAATCATATTCTGGATAGAACACTTACAATATTCCCAAGCTGAGATGAACATGAGATTTGTGGACCACAATAGCAAAAGTCATGTGATATGCTATATAAATTGATTTTAGGAATATTTGGGGAGGATATATAACTTTTTTAGATCCAATGTAAAAGACAACAAGTAAGTAGGATCTGCATTACCAATTCAATAGTTTATGTAATGTTCATATCAAGAATAAATGGTTGTAAACTCTCATAAAAACTAGGTTACACCTGAGTTTTGATTTTCAAGGGCTTTTGTCCCAAATGGCTTGCTCATGGTTTATAGTATAGAAACAGTTGGATAATTACATGATTTTGGTTTGTAAATCTTTCAGAGGCCTATGGTTACATTCGTCTTCTATGCATTTCAATTTGATTGAACAATTAGTTTTATCTTTCATGAATTCATCTCTTATACTCTGTTTCATAATTAAACAATTGGTTATCACTACTTGATCTACTGCTGTGTTCTATTCTTTCATACTTGTTTCCTCTGCAATGTCTGATACCTCTAAGCAATCTTACGTGCCTTTTGTCTTATTATTTGTCCTCTTTTTTTGTTTTTGCTGTGTTAATATTCTCGTCTAAATTAGATGGTTTGTTGGCAGGTTATGCATTTAAAGATTGAAGAACTTTATAAGATTTCTAGCAGAGTTATATATATATGCATAGATGAAGTTATATATGTGGTACATAGAAGAGCAACTCTCTTCTTATTTCGACATGTCTATTTAAGTTTTAATTTTGAAATATATAACATTAAATAAACTAATGAGACTTCCACAGTCGTTTATATGAGTCTAACCAATTTTGTTATTGTTATTGAATTAAATTTATAAATAAAGGGGTCAATACAAAATAAGTTTCCTCCTATATGATTAATTTATATAGCTTCTCTACAACTTCCAATGCTAAGAATGTTCCATGGTTAATTATTGAGATGAGAAAAAAATATTATTTTTTTTCAAAAAGTATATTTTATTTAGATGCATTGAATGATGGTTAAAGAAGAAGGAATAAAATTGAGTTGGGAGTTGGGAATCAATAAATGGAGTAGGTACATTTGAGGAAGGAGTAATGGTGGATGGGCAAAAAAACCCACTAACAAGTCGCATTTAAATGAAGAGACAACTATAAATAAAGATTCCAATGCTTAAATGTCCCTTCATGATAAGAATTCAATGACATTTTTTTTAAAAAAAAATACTAATTATAAAAATTCATATTTTTGCCATGCATGCGCAATATTAAAAGTAATAGTTAAATTATTTAAAAGACCACAAATGTAAAAATGTAGACCTTTTGAGTAAAAGATTTTTTTTTTCAAAATGTGCACATGATATTAGTTCTTTGATATGGCATTTGAAATAGGATTTTTTTTAAAAAAAAAAGATGAAGCCTATTTTAAATGAAAAATTAATACATTGCAAATTATCAAAGTGAGAATAATCTATCAACTGTTCTTAGGTCCAAATATGAACAAAACTGCACGAACGAACCCAATTTAAAAAATAGTTTTTAAAACTATAAAACAGTCACAAATGGAATTACAAATAAGCAATTACTTGGCCATGCATATTCGCGAAGTAATCTCTGTGTGAGATCACACCACACACTGTCAAATAAAATTCACATTGCTCACCTAAAATCAGTAAGATATAATAATTATATGTATGTATATATATATCACCCGAGGAGAGGAGTTCAGTAGGAATGAAAAGTTACTAAGATATTGGCACGGCTCAATCACAACACCAACATGCACGGAGCTAGATATAGCTACCATGCAGTCGAACGAGTATGAGTGAACCGAGCCAACATCATAGTAATTATTTCATAATGTAAAAACTCTGCAAGTGGTTCGAAGAAGAAGGAGGAGAAGAATAGGAGGAGGAGGAGGAATATGGAGAAGAGTTGTAGGATGAGAAATATGCAGAGGAAAGGGGAATGTGTGTGGATTTAAGTAGGGAAGAAGGTGGCCATGATGCATTTAAAACGGCCAGCTACCGGAGGAGTAAAACAAGTTGCAGCATTAATGGTAGCATCACCTACATAATATTCTCATCCTCGCGCATTAATAATAAGTATCGATTTGTGAATTAGGATCGTAATGAAGCTAGCAACATGGTTTTAACTTGACTGAAATTATAGACATTGCTCAAATACAAAGAGGATTCAATGCATCATGATTCTGATTCTAATGAACTGACGGAGGAGCAAATTATTAGGTGTCAGATATAATTAATTAACACCAGATTAAGGGGATAAGATATGGATTATGTCACTTGGCCGTGAATTGGCTGGCATTCAAGAGAGAAGCAGTTGGAAAGGAGAGAGTTGAATTGATGGAGGATATCAAGTTTTGAGGTTTGTACTGCTGCAGCCTTCAGCCTGCAGGCTGCAGCTATTAATTAGCGCTCTGTGGGAAGCATATCATGTGAGCGAGGGAATAGCAAGCAATTAGCTAGCTGCAACGCCCTTTCTTTCTTGGGTCGAGACAGGAAGCTGCCAAAGTTGCTTGTTCATAAATATAAATATGCACGCATTCAATGTTATTTATATGTATTTTTAAAAGAATTTGAATTCATGCACTGTCTGTCTGTCTGATTTGATTTCCCAAACTCATAATTTGCTTTCCCTCGAATTAATATGTATTGTATATTCTTATCATGATGGGATGGGATGGGTTGGGTTAAATAAATTGTTAGTGTAGGTAATGATGGAGCCTGGAGGGAGTAAATGAAGGAATCTTGGTCTGACGAAATAAATTCTGCGACATGGCAGCAGGCAGGTCGCATCTATCCAATTCGTACGTACTTAAATGCGATGGATGGCATTTGGCAAATGGCAATATTGGCGTTGTGGCGAGGTGCCATGGCATAGCGCCACTGTGTGGCGATTTGTGCTGCTTTGCCAGTGCCAATGTGCTGAAACAGTAGGAGCTAGCGCCGTGGCCGGGCAGCGACGCCATGTGCCATCTCGTCCCGCATTGGACGTTGGCGCCATTAATTGGAAAGCTGCAAGGTATTGATGGAGGCGATGCTGTTGCCAACGACTCCTCACGCTCTTCTTCGCCTCCTCACTAATTGAGGCTGCTGGCTAGCTGCATTCTTCTCCATTGCTTGCTTCTTTGTGGTTAATTCATTTCGCTTTCTCAGCTGGAATCGATCGGAGAACGAATGGCAGTGTGAAGAAAGAAAGAAAAAACAAAAAACATCAGATACATTTTGGATGGGATGAATGGATGAATGTATGGATAGGCGAATAGTCAAATTCTGATCACCACGAGTACCAGCACAATACAATGGATTTGTACATCTTGAATTGGATCGAGGGAATACCTCATATCCCCCAATTCTATATAATATTCCAATTTAATTTCTAGAGTGGATTGTGTACGGAACTTCAATTTCATCAATACTTGCTATACTTGTGCCAACAAAGAAGTATTATTACGCATCTCCGTAGGATATACAACCTCGACCTCTTCTCTTTTGCTAGTGTCCCTATAGACGATATCCATCCTTCTTTTCTTTCTTTATTTAATCCCATCTAGAAAAAGTCTCTCTCTTTTTCTCTCTTTTTTTCTGGTTTTTGTTTTATTCCAAAGAAATAGACAAATGCCGAGAGGGAATGGATGGCCACAGTAAACGGATTCATTCTTACCCTCATTGCCAACTCGTGTTACGGTTGCAAAACTTGTGGTCCCCACGGTAGCGGACCCACCTAGATGGGAACAATACAGATGAAATGAGTTGCCCTCCCTTCGACACGTACTGCCCCTATGATTAAGATGGGTTCAGTTTGGATCCTAGATCGTAGTCTGTGGAGGGACACTACACAAGGATTTTCATGTTGATCCTCTTTGAAGAAATCGCATATCAACGAAGGTTGACTGCGTGCCAATCTGGTTACTTAAAAGCTAGATAATCATGGATAAATAATTGTAGAAACAGGGAAGGTATCGAATATTTTCCTTCTCGCCCATCGATCAAGTATATCTTCCTACTCTTTTGTTTTTGTTTTTTTTTTAAACTACTATACATCTGTACAAAACGAAGTGAAACTCTTCTGGATACGCTATTTGCGAGTTGTTTCTTCGAGATAGCGATATCTTAAACTGAAGGCACCATGATAGATAAAGACGTACCCGACCATAGGGTCAGTAGAGTGCTTTCTGGTATGGCTATGTTGTACTCGTCTTCTTGCTCAATGCGATGCTCAGCAAGAAAGCTACCAGCTGCGGACGAATTAATGGTGAGTGGCATAGGAATTCTACGAGTTCTCACTAATTAATCGAAACGTCGAATCCTTACCGATATGAACCCGGCGGAGATAATACTGAAACCTTTGAGAAAAAATGGCATATTTTCTGATAGAAATAGAGCTGTGCGGGAGAAGATGCAAAATGTTTCATTCAGTGATAAGATTTCTTATTAAGGACAAGAGACTAATACCGAATGTAGTTAATTACCGGTGAGAGGGGTGAAGATGAACGGTGCCAAAATGCTTGCGAACGAAGCTATGCCAGTGACGCACCCTTGAGCCATCCCCTGAAGTTGTAGCATGCATAATAGAGAAGCCACGAAGAATGGAAGCTTTAAAGAGTGATGTATATTTCACAAAACTAGTTACCTGTTCAGTTGGGCCAACTTTCTTTGATACAATGCTCCTAAGCTGCGTTAACAATTGAGAATTCAACATCAACAGTTATAATACGATCCGTTGCGAATTAGATCATTATTAATAGGAGGAAAATAAGAAGAAAAACAATTACACTCGGCTGAAGGAATACACTCAGAATCGTAAACGCAGCAGACAAATAGGGGACCTGCAAAGCAAGCTTAGTAAGCTTCATCTACAAAATGTAAGAAAGCAAACATTAACTAGTCGTGTTAATTAGTCTCCCACCTGTTTGATAGATAAGATAACACTTATGTATATATGAACTTGAGACATGATGAAGAGTACTAGATATTTGAATTGGCAAAAAGTTTGAGAGTGTTGTAAAGTAAAGAAGAAATAAATTGTCAAAAGAAAATTTGAAGATTTAAGTAACACGACATAGGTTGGGCAATACTTAAAAGGATGATGAGTTAGTTGAAAAAATGTAAGTACCCAATATGCCCATGCAATGCCGTAGAGAAATATCTGCAAAATAGAGAAATATTCAGAAATTGGCAAGAATGGTTTGACCAATTGGATAGATAGTAAATGAGAATTACATGTGCGCAGCTTGCCAACAGACCGATAATCAAAAGTCTCTCCTCGCCTATGGCAGGTGCTAGTAATGGCATTAATAATAACTGGAAGACATGTTATTCTTAAGACATTTATAAATTCTTAATGGTGTTATTTTACAAAACACATAGCCAAACCTGTGAAATGGCGCCTAAAGAACCAACCATCAACATCAAATCAGCAAACTGATCTTTGCTGTAGTGAAACTTTGCTTTTAGATAGTACTGTTGAATATCAAATAAAGAAAAGTCAAATATGCACAATCACAAACGGGTGACAAGAAAGTTGATAGTATTGAATTCTAATTTTAATTATGATTTAATAACTGTTATGCTTTTAGATAATCAAATAAAAAAATTTGAGTTTCAATTATCGTATAGGTAATTGATTCAGTTTTATCATCTTTTAATGGATCAGACTTAATCCTGGCTGATAAGAAAAACATAAGTTCCAAATAAGAAAATAGTTATGAGAAGTTAGTAGGTTTCTGAATCAAGTATCCACACAATAAATAAGAAGAATTTGCATCAAATTGGAATTCAAGAACTAACAAACGTTTGCAAGTTCCAGGAAGATGTACAAGTAACATAGATATGAAAAAAACTTGGAAATCAATCTTAATATAAAATGGGAGTGAGGAAAGTACCAATAGTGCTACTTGATAGCCACTGTCAGCGAGATTGGTGAAAAATGCAACAGCAGCAGCTCTTGTTAAGTTCATGCTGCTTGGACGTAAAAAAATGTCATATTTGAAGGTAAGAATTGAATTTACAACAATGAATTATCGAAGTATCAAGAAATCAAAGCGATTCCAACATGAGAAATAATTATTCTGGGCAAGTGAGGAGTTATTATCATTGGACAACAGTAATGTATAATTAGGTTGTGCTTCACTGGTCGGCAAAGAATATCTATGCAACAAATTTCTTCATGAATGATGATAGACAAAAGGGCATAAAACCAACCACTAAAAGTAACGGACAAACAAACCCACAAACACGATGGTCTGTGGAATAGTTCCCAACTCAACCCAATACAAAATGCTCACGAGCAATTAGGAGCCAGGCTTCATATCCGTCAGATTTCACATGTAGCCTTAGTTGGATGGAATTTTTTCCTCTATTAACTTCCTACTACTTTGGATGCTCATTAGCAATTGGGAACCCGAGAAGAGCTCAATCTAATAAAAACGCTAAAGCATATTTAGGTAGAGAGCTTATGGTATTTAAGCACATTTTAATGTAATGTGGAACTAAAGGGTGAAGTATTATTCTCTTCTCCTTTCCGACTCCTTTTTAACGTTCATCAAAAAAGTTGAGAGTTATAATTTCAGTGACATCAGAATTATGCAGGCAATAAATGTGAATTTTCCTAAAAAAAGGTAATGGACTAAGAACCAGGTTAAGTTGCTCGATCCTTTTATCAGCTCTAACTAACCTGTCGTCAAAATTAGTAATACTCTGAGCTATGTTAACATTAAACCGATATCAAAGTTTACGTAGTTCGTCGACTAAAACTTCTTATAAAAAAAAATACACATTTTCAGGATTCAACAAAATTAATTCAGTGCATGGATAAATCAATGGTACATCTAGCATAATATTAAGAGGTTTTATCAAATTTAGCACAATTTAATATTTATTTTATTTTATTTATAATTAATATAGCATTTATTAAATTTCTATTTGTTCCTCATTAAAATAGTGACGTTGTATTCACACTCCATTTTTTGAATTCAGTAAACTGAACACTTAGATATCAGCATAGAATATTATTTTTCCTCTCTGGTTATAACTCAGTCCTCTCCCACGCCAATTTGAAAAGTTATGGTCAGATAGATGACTTTCTAAAGCCCTCCGGCGTGGACTTGGAAGAACTACAGAGGTGGTGGTGGAATGAAGAGGAGGCTCCATGAGGTTGATGGTTGAGCTAGCTCCACCGCTACTCAGCGTTGGGACTCCTTGTGGAATGGGTGGTGCAGGGCTCGTGGATTGCTGGTGAACTAGGGTGGGCTTACACTTACAGGCAAGTGGTCAGAGGGGATAAGAGAGAGGATGAGTGGGGAAAGGGACGACGACGATCGAGCTTGCCGGGGAGACAGGAAGCGGTGGCGTCGGCAGGATGGGAGCGGAAGAGATCTAAAAGTGCAAACAATTTTTAACAGTGAAAAAATAGAATTTTAATAGAAGCTAAAAGACCTCCTACATAATTGTATTGACTATAAATAGGAAAAAAAATGACATGCATACTAACCTACTCCTTAGGAGGGCAATCATGTCGCTCAACGCCGAAATATTCCTAAAAGCAGACAACTTTGGTGGCTTGTCGTCGTTGAAGCAGAGCGGCTGGGTGGACTCCTCGTCGGCGAGAGAAGCTCGACCGTTGGTTTCAGCCAAAAAGATCTTCATGTAGAAGGCCGCAAAAGCTGCGACCAAAGCCGCAACCTGGAAAGTGTAGGAGGTGGGGAGGAAACGGGCGGCGAGGGTACCGGAGACGAAACCGGCGAGGGCTATGCCGGAGAGTACGGAGAAGGCCGACGCCCTCTTCCGCTCGCAAACTGCATCCGCCTGTAAAGGACAATTAAATGTATTATGGCATTTTTTCGAAGACAAAAATACACTTTATTATAAAAAGAACTTGATTCGAATTGAACGCTGGAAAAGATAAATATTCATTTATATAACTTTCACAGATAAATAAAAAAAATCATTTTCAATAACATAAAATATAAATCTAACAAACTTCTTCGTTTAGTTGTTTGCTGAAATAGCTAACTCTACTGAAACACTTTCAATGGTTTTGAAAATATTAAATATCTATTGCAAATTAATTTGTATGGTATTGAAAATAGATTTTTACACATTTGTAAAAAAGAAAAAGTTAGAGCTTAGGGTTTAGAGTTGGTGGTGGTGGTTGTTGTAAAGAGTTAAGAGTGGTTCTGAAATTCTAATTCAGCAGCACAAGTCATTGTGTGTTTTCCCCGAGAAAATAACATATAAGAAAATGAAAGTTACTTACCACATAAGCGAGGGTGAGGCATTGCAAGCTCCCTTCGCAGAACATGCCGGTCAGTATCTTCCCCACCCAGTAGACATAGAAGTGCACCTTCGACCGACCACAAGATAAAATAACTGCGAGTCAATTCATCGCGTAAGCAAAAAAAAAAAAAGAAAAAAAAACCTTTAAAAAAAAATGTAGTGAAATAATGAAATATCTCGATGTCTTTTTCAAGGTAGTAGTTGGTGTACCAAATAGTCTTTGTGGGATTAAATAACAACGTTTCATTTCCAACACAAAAGATATCTAAGCAATTTAAGATTATCGAGTCGTTTTAACTTAAAAACCACTAGACAAAAATTTCTGGTTAAAATTTACAACATGCCACGAGTCCACATCATGTTATGATCTTAAAAAATATTTCAACTATTCAAAAATACTAACTAGACATGAATTTATGAGGTCTTTGATACAAAATTTGATAAGTAGGGCAAGCAACAAATGGAATTTGCCAGAGTGATTAGACAACAACTCCCTAACACGCAAAGAACTAAGGACTTTAGGAAAAGAACACAATAAGGAAAGGGTAAAATGAAGACGCCTCGCCCTACTAGTGTTCTCATAGAGTTAATTTGGTCAGTGGACTCATTTAATTAAATGGACTCAACCACGCATTGAATTGCAACATGCTAGCTATTCTGCTAGTTTGTCGCAATCTTTTACCATCGCCCACTGACGTTGATAAAAATATCATAAGATAGTGTATCTTCCTTTATGGAAAAGTGGAACTGATGCAAATGGCCACCAATTTGCCTTCATCGGCCCCGCTTCGTACATTTATCTATATTAATTATATATAGTAAAGTGACTTTTGAGATGGTTCGCAAATTTTAAATAGTTCTAATTGCCTCTTGAGATTTTGGTTCAGCGAGTAACTTCATCTTAGTGGCCACTGAACTATTCTATTTAAACAATTAATTTAATCCAAATTAATAAGCATAAGAATAAACTATATATTTCATTATAGAACAATTTCTATGGGATCTCCTCAATATGATGAAATGATCTCAGAAGTTAAATTAAGGTTTAAAAATAAAACTTAATGGATTTGGCTAACATACGTAATGGTATAATTGCAGCGGTCATTGGAACGGAGAGCAGGGCCTTTCGACCGTACTTGTCCGACAAATTACCCACCAAAGGCGTCACGAAGAGGGCGCCCAAACCAGTTGCCTGCAAGCAATAAATTAATAAAAAAACATGTTTAGCTTAATTAACAAATTAATTATATGAATTTCGATCGCCTAAGTAAATTATAAGCCTTTTTTTTTTTGTTACGAATGCAAGTTAAGCAGTCAGGTCAATGGAAAAATAATAGAAATAAAACTAAAGTAGGAAAATTAATTAAACGGACAATTAGTGCCACATGAACAAACTGAGTGCCAGATTTTCCTCATCCATGCTTTCTTTCCTCTTGATTTCGGCTGAAACATTTACAGAAAAATTTGAGGAAATGCATTTATCTCCACTCGTCGTTTCGTAGAAAATTGACAAAAAAAGAGAGGATAAGAATAGCTGATACTTGTTTGTGCTAGCTATTGTTAAAATCGAATAGCTAGAAGACGGATGAGCAATTAACATATTCATGGAGCTTTGTAGGCTCGTGCAAAGCAAAGAGCATCAAGCTCTGTACTGGTCTATATTTGAATATGGTACGGAAGATGAGATGTGAAAACACCTTCGGAAGCACATGCCCAAAGGAAGCATATGCCCTCCTCGGCCCCAGAAGCAGGAAATACGCGTTGTTCGAGGCTTGGCTTTTTAAATCTCGTTTGGAATCAAAGGAAACAGGTCTTCCATGTTGTTGTACTCTACGACTCGATCTGACCACATCGAGTTAGATAAATTAATTGTTGAAGGAAGGATCAGGAAGACGAGCTCACGGCGTGGCTGACGCCGCTGAGGTAGACGGCAAGCGAGCACTGATCCCGCCCGGGGCACACCGCTTCCACCGTGACGTCGGAGATCGCCGAAGATCACCATGTCGAGCGAGAGGCAGAGGAGGAAAGTGCAGTCGGATAAGTGAGGCCAGATCTACTACCGCTCGCCTCTCCATATCGTCTCTCATTGGTTTCTACCTCTGCCACGAGGGGACTCCGCACTTGGAAACAAAAATTGCTGCCGGACTGCAGATTGTGCACTGGGGAACTCCACAGGCCAACCTAACTTTCTATACGATCTTGCTTGTTGAATTAATCGAACGACATTCCCGGCCCTCAGAGGAGACACCATCCACAATAAATAAGGGCACCAAGGCAACAAATCGATATTTGGGCTACCACTTGCATGCGTTATACCATCGCATCAATTCCTTATCCTGTTCTTCAACAAGACTAGCGAAGAAAAATAAAGCAAAAAATCGTGCGCGCGCGCGCGGCCACATCGGAAACCGATCCGGCCGGGTTTCGTGTCTCGGAACGAACCGATGAGTAATCGCAACAAATCAAATGGATTAACGAACGAGGCGAGTGCGAGAAAAAGAGGATCGAGCTAGGGTTTTTACCGCTTGTTGGACGCCGCTGAGGTAGATGGCGAGGGAGCACTGGTCCTGGCCGGGGCATACGGCATCGATGGTGACGTCGATGATCGCCGGAAGCACCATGCAGACGGCGAAATAGAAAAGGAAGGAGCAGGCGAAGAGGTGACGCAGATCTCCGCCACTCTCCATTTTCATTGCCCCTCCTACTTGACCGACGGAGCGATTGAACGGGCGATATATATCGAGGAGAGGTTGGGGGACGAAGACGAAGAAGGGAGGAGCGGAGTTAAACAAACGGTGTTTGAGTGCGTGAGGAGTGGCCACCGGTCCAGGAGGACTGGTCGATGCGTTGATATTTGCTGTTGCATGCGGATGGAAGGGTCAGCAATCAACCGTCGTCGTTTGATATTTTAGGGGCCGCCTGGTGAAAATGTACCCGTGACGGCGAATTAACGTTGCACGCGAGCACGTCCCAGAAAGCGTGACGTTCACATGAAGTAAGAGTCGCATCCCGCTGGCCCACCAATCGGTCCTTTCTCTTGCTCGCTAACAATTGCAATTTATCTCTTTGTATTTTTGTACAATATTCAGCCACCTCTCCATATTCAAAAGAAAGAGGTGAAGGGTATAGTTCGTGATGGATATGGCGGTATTGTACGTTCCTTTCCACAATAATTGGCGTCGTTGAATGAATTTAAAGGGTGGACAAGGTGAAGGAGAAGGTGATGAATAGGATAAGACAATGACAACTAGACAAAGAAGGTAAATGGATCAAAATACAATTGATAGATTGAAATATTTGTAAACAAATTCAATTTATGTTCTTAAGTATCGTTAATTCTTTCTTCGGATATGAATATCTCATTGATAATGACAGGTACTAAGAATGTTCTTCAGACCCCAGGAAAAAAAAAAAAAGAGCGAAGGAAAAAAAAAGCTGTTGAATTTATGCATGATATCTGGGAATATCTTTATGATGTCAATGTTTAATATTTTTTTTTTATGCTGGCCGAAAGAGGAAGATGCTGCTCAAAGCGAAACAATTTATAAGGGAACAATATGATTTTTGAAAAATAAGATTCTGCTCATCGTCTTATTATAACACATTCAATTATATGTTATTAATTCAATTAAAATGATTTAATTATTATGATTTTGATTAATAAATTTGTATTATTAGATGTCGATTAATAGGTTTTGGATCTATATATATAGAATTCTTTAATCCGTATTGTTAACATTGATGGGATGTTAACGGATTATAGAGTTAGCTTTATAAGGGTGTGATATCCATAGAAGATGGAACGATCGACTGACTTTTTTTCCCCATCGAGCAAAACATACGGAGCCGACTCTCTCGACCTGTCGAAGATCAAGCTCTGTGGTGCTTCTTCCAACTTCATATTCTACCGGCGATATTGTCTCTGGATCCAGGTGCATGATTATTGTTTGACTTACGTTTCCGTTTTTTTTTCGTTTTATTTCGCATACTTGTTATAGATCATTTGGCAAGATCTTGTGTTCGGATCATTTTATTTTCGTTTGTTTGATTACATATGCGGATACACGATCCATTGACGGATCCAAAAAATCCATCAATTAGTATCAGAGCACAGGTTAGGTGTCACTGATCGTATAACATTGGGATGCGGTTTTTCAATGATTTTGGTCCAAATGCGTGTGTTTTGTGTTAGATTTTCATTTAACTTTTTTAAATACGGTTTATTGTCGAATCTAATGGTCAATAGTCTTAGGTTTAGCATTGGATCAGAGTTTTTCGTGTTTTTTCATGAAGAACACGAAGAACAGCAGCGTAACCGCCATCATTTTTCGTCAAAATCGTCACTTAGATCCATAGAAATTAAATCACTAGTCGACTGCTGTTAACATCAGTCGATTGGAGCATACTTCAGTCGACTGACATGGATCATCAGTTGATTGCTGGTCGAAATTCAGTGCATATAATATTTTTTAGTCGACTGAGGCACTCGACTAATCCTCATCAGTCGACTGCTATAAGGGTTAATCGGCTGGTACGTGGAAAATTTCGAATAGAATATTTGTAAGTCGACTGCGGAACTCAACTGGGTTATTTCAGTCGACTGATATTTTTGACACTAGACTGGTAGACTTATATTTCAGTACATAATGGTTTTTAGTCGACTGAGCAATCGACTAATAACATCAGTCGATTGCCATCAAACACCAGTTGACTGCTAAACCTTAGTTTGAGCATATAAACTTTGTTAGTCGACTAGAGCAATCGACTTATCACAATCAGTCGACTGCTATATGCATTGCAACAATCGACTGATGACGTAGAAAACTTTCGGAGGTCATAATTTTTCGCTCGGGATGAATTTTGAGGCGTTCTCGGTGGCATTTCAAATCTCATTCAAAGATCTACATCTGTTATAGGGTAAAACCCCGTAATATCCTTTTTTGGGCCTTAAAAATATTATTTAGTGCATTTTCAGATACTTCGAAGTTTTTAAGTCTTATATTATGGTCATTTTGCATTCCCTATATTAGTTAATAGCAAAAATATAGTCGAGTTACATACCTAGGATTTCATTTGTCTCCATTAGCACATGTGTTATTAAGTTGAATTAATATTATCATCAAAATGAGAACTATTAGCTAAACTTAGTGCATCATTATGTGAGTGGATGTATATCTTTGCTAAGGATGGTTGGTCTAAAGTAAAATCATATTTATGCTAGATATATATTTAAAGAGGGTTCACTATAAATATCATACATATAAAATGCCGGCCAAAAGGAAGACATGTTATGTGATTGATTAAAGGAATAGTGAACTATGGTTATAATTGATATAACCAAATCTGACTCATATTGAATTATCAATCATGTACATATTGTTTCGATCCAAAGGAAGATGCATTGTATGACTGATTATAATATTTTGAGTTAGGATTAGAGAGTACCACTAACAAATTGCAATTTAATTCAAAGATTAATTGTAATTTAATATTTGGCTGATATATTTTACTTAGTGTTTACTTTATATCACTATTAACATATATGCATGTTTATGATTATTAATGTGAGCATTTGTTTTGTTCTTTCTTTTATCTTATAGCACAAATGATATCTGCTAATAAAATTAATATTCTAACAACTTTAGTTTTAGAAACCACCGAACATAAAAAGACCATTAGGAGTAAGGTTACTAAAACTGTAGTGTCTGATAATGAACTTCTCAACTTAGTTAGTTCAAAAGTCAATTTTGCTACTGTACCTATTGACACATGGTGGATAGACGCTGATACTACCACTCACATTAGCGTCACTATGGATGATTGTCTTACTAGTCGACTGCCTATTGATGGTAAAAGATACATCTATACTGGTAATGACAAGAAAGGTTAAAGTGACTACTATAGGTGTTTTTAGGCTTTGTCTAGGGATCGATATATTTTTGAATTTGGAAAATACATTTATAGTTATGTCATTTAGGGGGAACTTAATTTCCATTTCCTCTTTGAATAAATCAGGATATAATTGTTCATTTAGAAATTAAATATTTAGTATTTTTTTTAAGATTCAAAACTCATTAGTACTTGTTCCCTAGTTGATAAGCTATATAGATTAAATATATAGATCTCATAGACGACATAATAATGCACAGTATATGTATGAAATACAATTTGACTAACGAGAATTCATCTGTATTGTAGCATAGACGTTTAAGACATATATCCAAACAACGCCTAGAAATATTAATGTCACAAGGAAATCTCCATTCCCTTGACATGTCAGACTTTGATGTCTACATACAGTGTGTCAAAGGATAAATGACTAACAAAATGAATAAAGGTACAAGTCAATATAGTAACACTTTATAACTGATACATATAAACATATGTGGATTAATCCTTAAGACATCTTGGAATGAGCAAACATATTTTATTAGTTTTATAGATGTTTAGTTTCGATATGACTACTTGTACCTTTTAAGAAGTCACGGTCCTTTGACATGTTCAAAATCTTCAAATTCGATGTTGAAAATCAACTAGGTAAGAGGATTAAAGTTGTCAAATCCGACTGTGGAGGTGAATATTACGGTCGTTATGATGGATCAAGTGAACAACGTCGAGGATCTTTTGTTAATTACCTATCTTAGTGTGGTATTGTGGCTCAATACAATACGCCTGACACTTCTCATCGGAATGGTATAGCTGAGTAAAGGAACTGAACCCTAAAGGACATGGTGAGAAGCATGATATCTTTCACTTCTTTATCAGAGTCCTCTTGGGATGATGCACTTAAGACAACAATGTACTTACTTAATATAATACCCAATAAGATAGTGAGTAAAATCTCATATGAGTTATGGATGGGTAAGCAACTTAGCATTAGACATTTACATGTTTGGAATTTGTTCAATTGAGGTTGAGCCTAAAGAAAGGAAACTGGACTCAAAGACTACTAGTTGTCATTTTGTAGGGTATTCTGAAAGGTTAAAGAGCTTTAAGTTTTATGACCTCTTAAATAAGTTATTTTTTGAAACAGAAAATGTCAAGTTTATTGAGGAAAGTCGGAGAGCAGACATAAGGGACATATCTTTTGAGGAGGATAGTACTCGTCATCCTACATCAGTTACTATAGGTGCAGCTAGTAGTAGTATGGTTATCATACCCTATGTTATTGATGTTGCACATCCGGTGGGAGTGGTACTTCATGATGTCCCTGTGTCCTCCCCTATGCAAGTAGAGGAACCATCTGCTCAGGTTTAGGTACACCCTCCTATGGTTGAGCAAGTTCCTCAAGCACCTCAAATGCCTCAAGAACAAGTGTCTTTGAGGCGATCCACTAGGGAAAGGGGATCCGCGGTTTCATATGATTTTGCTTATCTCAAAGAACATGAATTTGATATTGGGTTGGAAGATGATCATTCATCTTTCTAGGAAATCAAATAGTATTCTAATCCTGAAAAGTGGATTGAAGTCATGAAAGATGAGATGAAGTCTATAATAAATAATGGCGTATGAGAACTAGTCAAATTGTCTGAAGGGATGAAACCTGTTGGTTGTGAATAGATATTTAAAACCAAACAGGATTTACGAGGCAATATTGAAAAGTATAAAGCACATCTTGTAGCCAAAAGATTCGCTCATAAGGAGAATATTGATTACAAGGAAACTTTCTCACCTGTATCTATGAAAGGGTAATCATGACACTTATAGCTCATTATGATTTAGAGCTACATCAAATGGACGTCAAAACTGTATTCCTTAATGAAGACATTGAGGAATATAATCGATATATATGGTGCAACCAGAGAACTTTGAATATGATGATTTAAGCATTTAGTATGTAAGTTGAAGAAGTCCATTTATGGCTTAAAGCAGACATCTCGTCAGTGGTACAAAAAATTTGATCAAGTGGTTACTTCATTTGGTTATAAAGAGAATCCAATTGATCAATGCATTTATGTCAAGTTCAATGGGGACAAGTTTGTGATACTTATCTTATATATGGATGATATTTTGTTGGCAAGCAATTGTAAATAATTATTGCATGAGACTAAGTCATTTCTATCAAGTAAATTTAAAATGAAAGACCTTGGTAAAACATCTTTTGTATTAGACATACAGATATATCATGATAGATCCAAGAGTATACTTAGATTATCATAAAATATCTATATTAAAAATGTGTTTATACGGTATGACATGCAAAATTGTACACTTGGGGTCTGGGGACACACCTGTGTCTAGAGATAATAAGTTTAGCTTGCAACAATATCTACAATGTGAAATTGAAATAAATGAGATGAAGAAACTTCCTTATGCACCGGCAGGAGGGAGTCTCATGTATGCTCAGGTTTGTACGTGTTTGAATTTAGCGTACATTGTTGGAATGTTAGGTAAGTATCTAAGTAATCCTGGACCAGGGCACTGAAAAGTTGTAAAGAGGATAATGCAGTATTTACAAAGAACCAAAGAATTTATGCTCACATATCGAAGATCTAGTCAGTTAGAGGTGATTGAATATTCAAAATTTGATTTTGTTGGATGCTTAGATAGCATGAGGTCTGCCTCAAGTTTTGTCTACATATTTGCTGAAGGAGCTCTATCATGGAAAATCATCAAACAGACGCTTATAACGACTTCCACGATAGAAGCATAATTAATAGGTTACTATGAAGCATCAAATCACGGGATATAGTTGCGGAATTTTATCATAGTATTACAGATCATCGATGGTGTTGACAGACCTTTAAAAAATTTCTGTGATAACAAAGCTACAGAACTTTATTCCAAGAATAATCGCATCTTGTCGAAGTCAAAGCACATCAACATCAAGTACTTGACGGTTAAGGAAAGAGTCCAGTGTGGTCAAATAATGATAGAGCATATTCAGACAAATTCAATGTTAGCAGATACGCTCACCAAGGGAATGTTACCCAAGGTATTTCATATTTATTTGGATGCTCTTATGTATATATTGTTGGACACATATAAATTTTGATGATCATACGAATACAAGTTTATTTTTACATACGTATTTGTTGACACTTTGAATAAAGAAACATTATGATTTACTAATGCGGTTTGCATATTGTGATTATAAATGTGATGTAAGACTCATTACTGAGTCATAAGGTGATCATGATTTACTAATACGGTTTAGCATATGATGTTTGCAAACATGATCAGATCCGATTTTGGATCATAAGGAGCATCAATTGAGAATAGGCATGTGCATATTACATTTGATGCATTTCTCATGTTACATATCCACATCAGATTTATGTCATTGATGACATTGGTATTGTGATTACTGATGGATCATACTATCGATTACATATATGGAGCAACAACGATCATTTTAGTTTTATATCAATAAAGTTGATGGACCATATTGTTTTAGTTCAATATGACATGATATGCGAAACTAAAAAATTTCGGTTGTGTTACATTCAAAATCACATATAGTCCAAGTGGGGATTGTTAGTGGTGAGCTTACATATGATTATCATAATACATCTGATTATGTCGTATTAATTCAAACCAGATTAAAATGATCTAACTATTGTGATTTTGGCTAATGAGTTTGTATTATTGGATATGAATTAATGAATTTTGAATTCATATGTGTATAACTTTTTAATCCGTACCGTTAGCATTAATGGGATGTTAACGGATTGCAGGGTTAACTTTTATAATGGTGTGATCATCGCCGGAGATGGAACGATCGACCGACTCTTTTTCTCCATTGGGCAGACATACGAGGCCGACTCTCTTGATCTGTAGAAGATTAAGCCAAGCCCTGTGACACTTCTTTCGACTTCAGATTCTTTCGACGATATTATCTCCGGATCCAAATGCATAGTTATTATTTTACTTACACTTTCATTTTTTTTCATATACTTACTGTAGATCGATCTTAGATCATTCGAGATCCTGTATTTGGATCGTTTGTTTGATTTTGTACGATCTATTAACTAATCTAAAAGATCGATCAAACAGTACATAATCGAGCAGTTCATCCGAGATGGATGGTGATCTTCCTCCCTCTCCGTCCAAGTATTGTGGAGAATATCCATTCCTTTGGCGTTCTTTAGCAGCAATCGCACTTTGAATCTGCCTTTGCCGCGGCTGAAAGATGAAAAGGTAGATGCCATCGCAACAGCATAAAGAAAAGCACAGAGAGAGGAAAGGAAAGGAAAGGATCGTTTGGAAAATCCTATTTAAACCCAAGAATATCGATGCCGCCAATTCGCGATCGATCTCACGCAATGGGGAATTGCTTCACCAAGACGTACGACATCCCCATCACCGCCGGCCCCGTGAAGGCGCCACCGTCGGCCGCCGCCGACGCCGCAAAGCCGTTGTCGAAGCGAACGGCGTCGTCGCCGTTGGGGTCGATTCTGCAGAAGCCGATGGTGGACGTGACGACTTTGTACGCCATGGACAGGGAGCTCGGCCGCGGCCAGTTCGGAGTCACGTACCTGTGCACCGAGATGTCGACGAAGCGCAAGTACGCGTGCAAGTCGGTGTCGAAGCGCAAGCTGGTGACGCGGCACGACGTGGAGGACATGCGGCGCGAGGTGATGATCCTGCAGCACCTCTCCGGGCAGCCCAACATCGTGGAGTTCAAGGGCGCCTACGAGGACAAGGACAGCGTGCACCTCGTGATGGAGCTCTGCTCCGGCGGCGAGCTCTTCGACCGGATCACCGCCAAGGGGAGCTACTCGGAGCGCGAGGCCGCGGCGGTGTTCCGGGACATTGTTAACGTGGTGAACGCGTGCCACTTCATGGGCGTCATGCACCGGGACCTCAAGCCGGAGAACTTCCTGCTGGTGAGCAAGAGGGACGACGCGCCGCTCAAGGCCACCGACTTCGGCCTCTCCGTCTTCATCGAGGAGGGCAAAGTGTACAAAGACATCGTCGGCAGCGCCTACTACGTCGCGCCGGAGGTGCTGCAGAGGAACTACGGTAAGGAGATCGACGTGTGGAGCGCCGGAGTCATACTGTACATCCTCTTATCAGGAGTTCCTCCATTTTGGGCAGGTAACGCACAATAAATGGATCGCTCACACTTTAAAATTGTTCAGTGAAGAAGATTCCTGATGACTTAAAAATAAACTTGCAGAAACGGAAAATGGTATTTTCGAAGCGATTTTACAAGGATACATCGACTTCACAAGTCCGCCATGGCCTTCCATATCCGATGGTGCCAAAGAACTCATCAGAAAGATGTTGACAAGGGACCCCAAGAAGCGAATCACCGCAGCTCAAGCACTCGGTATATTCCCTCTGCTCATCATCTTCTTTTCTGGGGAATTTTGAATCAACATTTGCATAATTTTTTATTACACCGCAAAGTTGTAATGGTAGCTTCGATGACCATCGCAGAGCATCCATGGCTAAAAGTAGGTGGAGAAGCATCTGATAAACCAATCGACAGTGCAGTTCTATTCAGAATGAAGCAGTTCAGAGCAATGAACAAACTTAAGAAACTGGCCTTGAAGGTTTCTCGTGTTATACATTTAGGAAGAATTAATTTTACATGAACAAATTTCAGAAATAATTTTACAAATTTTGCTCGAGTGATCCAGGTTATCGCGGAGAACCTTGCGGAAGAGGATATCGTAGGATTGAAACAGATGTTTAACAACATCGATACGGATCGGAGTGGCACAATTACGACGGAAGAACTCAAAGTTGGACTGAAAAAGCTCGGATCGAAATTGTCTGAAGCTGAAATCAAGCAACTTATGGATTCAGTATGACTTCGTATACATAGATATATATTTATAGCTTCTTTTATCGATCATATGCTCTAAATTGAAGCGAAAAAAATTGAACTTCTTTCCCACTTTGCTCTTCGCAGGCCGATGTGGACAAGAGTGGCTCTATCGACTATTCTGAGTTCGTCGCTGCTACTCTTCATCGACATAAACTAGAGAACGAAGTGAACTTGTTGAAGGCCTTTCAACACTTCGATATAGATGGCAATGGGTAAAATGCTTAGTATTCATGCATCTCTTTTTAACGATTTCGTGATCATACTCATCGACTTCATTTTTCTGACTAGGTATATCACGAGACAAGAACTGAAACACGCCATGGCACAGTACGGATTGGGTGACGAAGCCACTATCAATGAAGTACTCGATGATGTCGATACTGATAGAGTAAGTTTTCTTTTCTGTGGCCACTTTGATTTGTCTGTTTGCAGTTCTGTTTGTACAGTATATACACGCACAAGTATAAGAATTAATAAACGATTTTCTTTTGAACAGGATGGCAGAATCAATTATGAAGAATTTAAAGCAATGATGACAAAAGGACATACATGAATCTGCAGAAATTAAGTTAGAGATATCCAACATTTATATGGAAGGTCCATCGCAATAAATTGTTAAGCTAAATAATGATGACCTTTTCAGTTTCAAGTATAAATTTCAGCTCTCCATTTGCACTGAAAATAAAAGAATACTAAAGCTTTTAATGTTATGACAGTGAAATGTTCATGAGCTGGGAAAGTATGCAGATTTGAGTTTGAATATTTTTGCATATCTTATCTTCAAATAAAATAATATTAAAAAAAACAATTAGAATAATAGCACATGAGCAATGCTTATATTTAAAAAAAAACAGGAAAATAGAGGAGGGAACCAGTTCTTCCTGCTACTAAGAACAGGAAGAGTTTTGCTGACCCAGAGACTGCAAAAGAAGGCCACAAAAGACTAAGACGCCAATATTAACAAGTATCAGAAACCATTATGATTAAGCTCTCTTGTATTTTTTGTGAGAATTTAGATTTGAATCGCCACACGATAGTTCCAAACTTGAAAAATAAGGGAGCTACAATCATAGAACCGAATTAAGGTGTTCTTATTCAATTAGGGCTGTTGGTTAATTATTTTCTAAGTCCTTTGGTTGCTGAAGCACGAGAGCAAAAACTTGTTAATTAATTAGCTGATAAAAAAAAAAAAACACAACTTCTACACCAAATTATTCAGCACACTAACAACTTTAACTTTGTTGGTGGAAACTTGCAAAATAATATTTCTTTTTTTTTAAAACATATAATAAAATAAATTTTAGCATTTTATTATGAATAAATAATAGACATATAAATATGTAATCAATTCTACTATCCCTCTCTATTCCTCAAATTCAATTGAGAATCTATATGAAATAGATCTCTGGCGTATTATTTAGAGTGCATACAGATAATATATAATCAATGGATAAATGGACACCATCTTATACTAATCCAAATGGTACATCAATTTAATGATTTTGAATAGTTTTTTTTTTCTTTAACCATTTTCTTATGTGACTATAATAAAGTAGACAGCCAACTCGTATAAAATGGCTATAAAACCCTGTTCCTTTTGTTACTCCAAACCAAAGCTTCAAGGTGTCAGCAATCTCCTACTTCACTCAAACTTCAATGGATTAACCCTCTGCTTTTCTTCTCATTTCCATTCCACAATTCGCCAAACATGGTTATAATATCCTAAATCCTCCCTAAGAGAAGAACTTCCTTATTGCTTGAATTTTAATTATTTTAGATCAACCAGATGGTAGTTTATTTGAATTATTAATCTCGTTGGATATGTTTCTGGCCAAGGATGGGTAAGTTTATTGGAATTGTATTAATTCCGTCATTATCTCTATATTTAATTTATATTATTCCACAGCAGTACCCCCTCCATGGCTATGTGCTATCTCATTCATAAATTTGATCTTCAGTTATTATAAATCTTCTTGCTGATGGTCCCAAATTATTGCCATATTTAATTTTTGCCCATCTCTCCATTCAATTCACTGCACAACATCATTAATTTCTGAATTTTTGTCTCTAAAAAATATATTTACAATATGAAACATGGAAGCGAATTTGAAGCGGGAAGTATGTTTCTGTGGACTACTTAGAAACCAGGTTCGCAAAATAATGCATATGTACAGCATTTCTGTGCTTGTCTTTCCTTTCTCTCATCTCATCGATCTCCTTAGTTCATGATATCACCTCGCCGTAAATACTTAACAGGGAGATCCACTGTTTAAAACAAATCAAGGATATCATAATGATATCGAGACAAATTTGTCGTATTGAAAGATTTTTATCACGAAAGGAATTCATTACTTAAATCTTCTCCCTGATACTTGACAATGAAGCATCTTCTTCTCTGTCTATATATTGAATTATTCTTTGTCCAAGTCCCGATGTCCCATCCCCTTCTATCCCTTAACTTAACAGCAGGACATGGATTTCGTCTCTTCTTCTTCTTCTTCTTCTTCGGGAAGAGAGAGTTTTAGTTACAGAAGCATGCTCACGAATCTTCTTGCAAGAGCGATTCGTGTCATTCTTACTTGTGCCATTGCAATTGGTCGGCAGCTCCTCTTCTCCTCCTTTTGTGTCTTCACAATTGTGATTGAATTCTTCTTGATCTAAATTTGTGTGTGTGTTTGAGCAGTCGGATCAATGGCAGGTGCCATAGCAGGTGCTCTGATAGGCATTGCCACCGAGAGTGGGTTTCTGAGAGGCTCTGGAATTGGAGCCATTTCTGGCGCCGTCTTCTCGATTGAGGTGGTGGATTCGTCTCTTGATTTGTGGAACTCCAGCGAGTCAGGCATTTGGAGCCTTCTCTATCTGGTAATAACAAGAAATTCATCTTTTTTCCTTCATTCAAGTCTGATGTATCAGCTCTGTGTTTTGCAGCTTGACATAGTTTCCAGCATTCTGAGTGGAAGACTAGTGAGGGAAAAGGTCGGTCCAGCAGTGCAGAGTGCAATTCAGAGTCAGGTATTGTTCTGAAAGCCAGTTCGATCAGAAAAAAATGAAGTCACATTTCTTTAAAATGGCCTGTGGGTTACAGATGAGTGCCCTCAATTTGCCTTTCATCGAGAGTCTCGATTTGTTCGACACCGGTGGAACAAAGAGGCTGTCGACGGAAGAGGTCGAGAAGCTGCCCAAGTGCAAAACCACTGCCGAAGACAATCTTGATGCATCAGGGGAGAGAATAAGCTGTGCAGTGTGTCTGCAGGTATTGAAATTTCCCTCGAATTCAAGTTCGACCAAACCGCTGTCAGTCATGATAAAACTAAAACTGGAATCTGTATGGATTTTCAGGAGGTGGAAGTGGGCGACATGGCGAGGAGATTGCCGATGTGTCGGCACTTGTTTCATCTGCCATGCATTGATAGTTGGCTCGTGAGGCATGCCTCTTGTCCCTTGTGCAGAACTGATATTTGAAGCCTTCGATTTGCTGCCACTGGAAACGTTGAGATGAGCAGTCTCCTTTCCCCTGGAAAAAAAACAAAGGGGGAAAGGGCACAGCCATTTTGTATAGGTTCTTGTGATCTTGAAAAATTAAAGAAGAAGAAGAAGCAATTGCTTGTGGAAGTTGAAATATAAATTAAGTTTGAAGCAGCACAGCCTTGAATTAATTTGTTGAATAGAATGCTAAGGTAGCGTTCGGTTTCTGAAAAAAAAAAAAATCATTTTTAGTTTTTATTGTCTAAGAAAATGAAAAAAATATTATATTTTTCATCATTATTTTTCAAAAAAATAAAAAATATATATATTTTGAAAAATTAGAAAATATAGGAAAATTATTTTCTATTTTTTGAAAAAAAAAAAGAAAATACGATCCCAACCATTTAAGTGTTAATTATACAGTATATTTTATAAAGATTTGAATCCGTCAATGATTTTATCAATATGTCTTACGATTATTATGAGAGAGATAAATTACGAATAATTTTATAATTCTTAATACGATGATCAAAATAAATAAAAATTATCTGAATAAAAAAAAAATTAAATCTTTTTCAAAATTGATAATTATTTTATTTACCAACTCCGTAGTACCTTATCTATTATATTATATTCTACCTTATTTATTATATTATATTTTCGTGAGAATATAGTCATGTAATATATTGATATGTCAACTCGCATTCAATGAGTTTTAAAGATATAAGAAATACAATTAATTTTAATTTGAAGATTGTTTTTTTTTCCAATGCAAACTAATTCTTTTTAATTTCGAGCTAATAGTGTGTTTAAAATAAATTTAAATAATCAGATTAATTAAGTAAAATAAAATGTAATTTTTATTTCATAGTGATTTTTTTTTCTTTTAAATTTTGTTTAAAGGTAATGGGCAACAAATAGCAGGAAGAGATAATGAGATTAAATTAAGAAAAGAATATGATGAGATTAAAATAATTAAAGAAGAATGTGGAACGATTGAAAAGATAATTATAAATAGAATGATAATTTTGCCTTCTTTTCTTTTGGGTTTTGAATTATTTGTATTAAGTTCGATATTTTATTTGAGAAATAAGAAGGATAAAAATATAATATTAAAAAAAAAATTAGATTAAGTAAGGACCAAAATAAAAATTTCTAGCACCGTCTCCGTGCCGAATACATTCCTTCGTCTTTCTCGAACTAGGGTTGCTTGGGGCTCCTATTCTTCATCCTCCTCCTCGTCTATGAGGGGCAAGGGCAACGCCCCATGAGCCTCTTCTCGATCTCTCCGTCCATGGCCGCTCAATCTCCGTCTCCGGATCCGGATTTACCGTTCCGGGCGTGGTACGGCAACATCCAGTACCTCCTCAACATCTCCGCCGCTGGAGCCGCCTCCTGCGTCCTCCTCTTCCTCCTCGTCAAGCTCCGATACGACCATGGACGCTTCCCTGGCCCCTCCGCCCTAGCCGCCAAACTGCTCGCCGTCTACCACGCTACCCCAGCCCAAATCGCCCTCCACTGTGGCGCCGATGCCGCCCAGTTTCTCATCGTCGAGCGCGCGAGCTTCTTCGTTCTCCTCGCCGTGTCCCTCATCGCTCTCCTCGCCACCTTTCCCCTCAACCTCTCTGGCTCCGTCCCGCTCGCCGACCCTTTCGCCCGAACGACCATCTCCCACATCCACGCCGGGTCTCCGATCCTATGGTTTCACTTCCTTCTCGCCGTCATTATCGTTGCCGTTTCCCACCTCGGCATCTCCCGGATGGAGGATGACCTGCGTATTACCAGATTCCGTGATGGCAACGGCAATCCGAGCGATCCCAATTCGAGCTCTATAGCAATCTTCACCATGATGGTGCAGGGTATTCCCAAATCCCTAGCTTCCAACAAGGCGCCGCTCGAAGAGTACCTTCAGCACCGGTATCCTGGTAAGGTGTACCGTGTGGTTGTGCCCTTTGATCTATGCACCCTAGAGTACCTCACATCAAGGTGGACCAAGCTCCAGAATGAGATTTCATGGCTGGAAGCTCGCATGGATTCCCGATTACTGTTGAACGAAGATGATGATGGCCATGAAAGCAGCCAGATCTATGAGCATCCGTTGTTGAGGAAGGCAAAAGAAATGTGGGCAACTTTAGCTGTGAAATTGGGCTTCACGGAGGGAGAACGATTGAGAAAACTGCATAATTTGAAGCTGATTCTGCAGAACAAACTTTTGGATTACAAGGAAGGAAGGGCGCAAGGCTCTGGAATTGCCTTTGTGGTCTTTAAGGACGTGTACACCGCCAATAAGGCTGTGAGGGACTTGAGATCGGAGCGGACGAGGAGATCCATTGGGCAGTTTGTTTCTGTGATGGAGCTTCAGTTGGGGCGTAGCCGGTGGAGAGTTGAGAGGGCTCCTCCTGCTGTTGATATCTACTGGAACCATTTGGGCTTGAACAAACTCTCATTGCGATTGAGGAAGGTTGCTGTGAATGCCTGCCTACTCCTAATGCTTCTCTTTTTCAGTTCACCTCTTGCCATCATCAATGCAATGAGCAGTGCTGCTAGGATTATTAATGCAGAAGCTGTCGATCATGCCCATACATGGTTAACTTGGCTTGAGGGGTCGAGCTGGTTTGGAGCGTTAATTCTTCAGTTCTTGCCAAATGTCCTCATATTTGTAAGTTTGTATATAGTAATTCCATCAGCACTTTCATATCTTTCCAAGTTTGAATGCCACCTCACCGTCTCCGGGGAGCAGAGATCCGCAATGTTAAAGATGGTTTGCTTCTTTTTGGTAAATCTCATTCTCTTGCGTGCTATGGTGGAGTCCTCACTCGAGAATGCAATCCTTCGAATGGGAAGGTGTTACTTGGATGGGGAAGATTGCAAACAAATCGAACAATATATAAGTGCTTCATTTCTCTCGAGGTCATGCCTTGACACTCTTGCATTTCTCATTACAAGTACCTTCCTGGGAATTTCCTTTGATTTATTAGCTCCAGTGCCTTGGATGAAGAACATTCTTAAGAAGTTTCGGAAGAATGACATGGTTCAACTAGTTCCAGAACAAATTGTGGAGAACATAGTAGAGCACAATGATGAAGTGGGTAATTTGCAGATGCCTCTCGTTTCTGAGAGGGAAGGTAGTTTGGATTTGAATGATCTTGAGGTTCATGATCTTTCTGTGTACCCAATAAACAGGAGCTTCCACACACCAAAGCAGACATTTGATTTTGCACAATACTATGCTTTTAATCTAACAATTTTTGCACTCACCATGATATATTCCTTGTTCGCTCCACTTGTGGTTCCTGTAGGTGCAATCTACTTTGGCTACCGGTACATGGTGGACAAGTATAATTTCTTATTTGTATACCGAGCCCGTGGTTTCCCTGCTGGTAACGATGGAAAACTACTGGACAGGGTCTTGTGCATTGTGCATTTTTGTGTGGTCTTGTTCCTTCTGTCAATGTTATTTTTCTTCTCCATCCGTGGTGACTCTACAAAGCTGCAAGCCATCCTCACGCTAGGGTTGTTGTTCGTCTACAAAATGCTCCCATCAAGAAGTGATGCGATCCGACCATCTTTATTGGAAGGGATTCAGACAGTCGATAGCTTTGTAGATGGTCCAACTGATTATGAGATTTTCTCGAACATCGACTTCAATTGGGATATCTATGAATCACAATCATAGGACTTGAGTTGCAAGCTCATTTTTCTCAATGTACAGTTGCTTATATTCTGTGTTTGGTTCCAAGATAACTACGGTTATAGCTTGAGCATTCTTTTCAGAGTATGTAGTTCTCTCATGCATACATTGCCCTATGGAGTTTTTCTAAATTTTGTGGTTTTATTTGATACGTTTGCACCAACATCTAGATAATGGTGGATTCTAATTGTAAAAGAACTGACGAATTGAAGCCTTATTTTGTCCATGCTCCTATTTGTCATAGATAAATTTTATTTTTGTGATTCACTGTTTCTGTTGTTGTTATGTTCGTGGTTTTATTTGTAATGCTTCATCTCATTTGGAATTTCTGTAGTGCTTCAGACCATGCGGAGTTTCTGTAATGCTTGTGGTTTTATTCGCAAAGCTTGCAATATCAGGACAACCACTTTCAAACAATGGGAAGATGTCTAATTGCAAAAGAACAGATGAAGTCTTATCTGGTCCATGTTTTCTTCTAGCTCTTTTTCCCTACTTCGTTCATTATATTTGTGCATATTTTTTTTTCTGTTTTGGTGTTTCACTGGATGCATTGTGGTTTTCTTTCTTCTTTCTTTTGAATTTTTTTTTCCCCTTGAAAAAGGTTGCGATTATTTTTAATTCTTCATGTTTATTTATGTCGAGATTAGGAGAAGAAAGAAAAAGAAATACGACTTTCATTTGAGATTTTTCTCATCTACGTATTTGAGAGTAAAAATTCAGACAGAAGGAGATTGATTTTGAAGTCAATTTGCTTCTATCCAAAATCAGATAGAGGCAGGTCAAACCAAGTCTTTGGAATTATTGTGAAATCTTCTTAGGGTTGTCCACTGTGGAAGGAGCTTAACAAGATTTCATATAGTAGATGAGGTTGTCGATCACATAACTCCGGTGTAGTACGAGAGGATTTTTATTCTTTTGTCGTGTTAGTTTTTTCATCTAGTTGTAAGGCTGATGATGAGGAATATTTTTCATCTAAAAAAAATATAGTAACGTTTCTTCTATTATTGTCTCATGTTTATACGAGAAAGAAAAATTAAGAATTTCCATTGAAAAATACATGGACGAAAGTGCTTCAGTTGGAGATTGAATTTTAGATCATTATGATTCATTTCTATGCACTAACTTGGAGATAGAAAGTAAATTAATATTAGAGGTATTTTATTTTCTTTAATTATTCATTTGTTGAGTAAATTTCGAACATAGCATGCGCATTTAAAAAAAAATAAACCTTATTAATGAAATTGTTTTTACCCCTTTTTTCACTCCGTTTGGTTCCGTCATTCACTATACGGAGTTATAGTAGCCTGTAAAAATATGAGCCAGCCCGAACTTATGACCTTTATCAGATCCGACCCGCTTAATAAAACAGCGGTTCAAAGAACCAAACCCGTTTTAGCATCGCAAGTTTCATTCTTACGTGTTTGCCCTTTGTCGTCGACACGGAAGGTAATCGATACGATGGCCATCTCACCCACCAAAGGCATCGCCGTTCCGGCTTCGCTCCTCCTACTCCTCCTCCTCGGCGCCGCCGCCTTCTTCCTCTTCTTCTGCCTCCCTTCCTTCTCTCCTACCTCCCCTGCCTCCTCCTCCGTCTCCCTCTCTTGCCCTACCGACACTGCCGCGGAGACCCCTAGACCTCCAGATCCGATCTCGCCTGCCCTCGCCGACATCGCCTGGCTCAAATCGCAACTCGCCCTGAACTCCATCCAAGAACCTACCACCTCTCCCGCCTCCTGGCACTCTCTCCGCAAGGGCATCAACCCTCGCACCCGTGCCCAGCAACTCGAAGACCTACGACGGTACTGATCCGATTTTGCCCTTATCGATCCGCATTGTTTTCCAGATCTAACCGTGGTGATTATCCTGCAGGTTCAAGGGCATCTCTCACTACGAGGGCGACGACGCCGACAACCACACCGCCCTCCCCTGCCCCGGGGAGCTCCTGGTGGAGGAGCATCACAGCAACTACGGCGAGCCGTGGGCCGGAGGCCGCGACGTCTTTGAATTCCTTGCGACCGCCGCGGGGCTTGCGCCTTCCGACCATGTGCTCGAGATTGGGTGCGGCACGCTCCGGGTCGGCATCCACTTCATCCGATACCTCGAAGCCGCCAGATTCCACTGCCTCGAGCGGGACGAGCTTTCCCTCATGGCTGCGCTCCGCTACGAGCTCCCTTCCCAGGGCCTCCTTCACAAGCGGCCTCTCATTCTCCGCGGAGAGGACATGGAGTTCGACCGTTTCGGAACCAACATTCTCTACGATCTCATCTACGCCAGCGCGGTGTTCCTCCACATGCCGGATGCGCTGGTCTGGACCGGGGTGCAGAGATTGTCAGAGCGGCTCAAGCCAGAAAAAGGTCGGATCTTTGTGTCTCACAACATCAAATTCTGTTCGCGATTGGGGGGCGAAGAGTGCACCAAGAGACTAACGAGGTTAGGATTGGAGTATGTCGGAAAGCGCACACATGATAGCTTGTTGTTCAACCACTATGAGATCTGGTTTGAGTTTCGAAAGATGAAAGCTTGATTGTTCATGGTTGCTGGATTCGATGGCATTGGTTGTCAGCCAGACAGTATAGTCATTTGCTATGAATACAGAGGAAGGCAATGGTGGCAAAGCATGTAGGAGCTTCATGAACTGGCTTACATCTTTCTTCTCTTTGCAACTACTGCAAAATTCACCAGTTCAGTCTCTTATTTTTGGCTTCTAATGGGAATTCAATGACGTTGGACGTGCGCAACTGCTAGTTAAGTAGAATTGCTCTTTTGAGCGTCTCATCATCATCAGCGTATAGCTTTCTTTGTTAGAGTCGAAGCGAATAGAACTTTAATGGAACTGCTCTTTGAGTTAATTAAGAGATGAAGCATTGCCTGTGTTTTCCTCCCATTTAACTTCAAGAACCTGGGAGGAGTTTGGCACTCAGGTACAATTACACTCCATGCTTTGATCCTATTCAATTTCCACATTGCTTTCCATTGTGGTACATGAGCAATAGTATTCTTTTTCATTATTGCTGAGCCTAGTTCTTGTTGAAGTATGACTAATGGAGTTAGATGCAAGGTATGATATGTATTATTTACGGGAAGAGAGTTTTGGTAGAATTATTTATGAAACATTCCGGGAAAGTTCTATGTTGTGTGAAATCTATGTTCTCTGAATCCAGATTCTTTTGCATGTTAACTCTTTTCATCAATCTTAGAATTCGTCAATATGTTTTTCTATTCTACTTTATTTTCGACAAGTAATTAATTCTATTCTCATATGAGTGAAAACGACAATTTATCAAACAGCGCACGTGAAGTTTAGAATTGTCCAAATAGCGTTTCATACTTTCATATTTATCAAATAGCGTATTTAATTTCCTTTTTATTCCTCTCGCCAAACAAATATGTACCAATGTGGTATTGGGATTGCAAATTCCAATACCATTGTGGTGTTGGAAATTCAAATCTCAGCACTAGAGTAGTGGTGCTGGAATTGCACCACCACTGTAGTGCTAGAATTTGAATTCCCAGCATCACGTTCGGGATTTCTACTGTATTACAGGTCTATTTGACGGAAGGGGTAAAAAAAAAATTAAATGCACTATTTGATAAATATGAAAATATGGGATGTTGTTTGGACAATTCTAAATTTCACATGTATTGTTTGATAAATTGCCAGAGTGAAAATGGGAGATTTGTTCCTTCTTGGTTTGTTCAGTCATCAATTCATCAAATTGGTATTATTTGCTGACATCACTCAATCTTTTATTGTTTCATTTCAAATTGCTCTGTTTCGAGTTCAGATGATAATCTATTATTTTGCTAATTGTATTGGCAAATATAATTTTTTTTATGATTTACTCTCTTTCGAATTACGAGAAGAGACCGATCTTTTACACCCTTTCAAATTGCTGCAATTTGAATTGATCAATATCTTCTGTATCTCTGAAACCTCTTATTGTCACGCGTGCATCTTCACCACCGTAGGCATGACAAGACATCCATGATAGCCAAATGACAAATGACTCTGAGGAAATCAATATGAATCGATATGATGTTGATATCCTAAAAACAGATATCTGTGCGTTTATGTGATCGAGCAAGCATATTAATTGAGAATGTCATTCGTCCAAGCATTGTTCAGAATTTCGATTACAATTCAATTAGATTTTGCATAGTTTAAAATTTTAATTACAATTCAATCAGATTTTGATTCAGTCGCGATCAAAATCTGATTCAATCACGATCGCAGTACCAGAATGTGCCATGGTCACGGGCTTGCTGCCTACTGGGATGTTATGGTGAAGACGACGCAAGTGATCCGATTAATTTAAAGATGAAATATAGTGTGTATAGTAGAAGGCACATGATTGGACGGCAAATTAAGTATCACGCATGGTGGAATGAAGGACGGATTTGAGTGATGTAGGAAAGCGCCGTTAAGGATATCAGGACTCTGAACCGATATGTAATCCTTCTTCGTCCTAATTGCCTGAAGGCAGCATCCGCAGTAGGCCCACTAAAAAAACATCATAGAATAGATAAGGTAACATCTGGCACTGTATTCCAGATAAGGTATATTAATTAATATACGAAACCCCTAATTCGCAAGCCTTCCTGATTCAAAAAAACAGAGTAGGGAAGAGAATAGAGATGACCCTCTTTTTTTGTTTTTTGAATTCTAAATAAAGACCGAAAGACTTGAATTATCGTCGACTCTCCCCCCAAAAGTTTGCATCTGTTAACAAAAACAAGAACCGAAAGACTTGAATTATCGTCAACTCTCCCAAATCGTTTCAGGAAAAGGAAACGCATTGAGCACCGTTGGTTTTCAAAGACAGTTCGGTTCATACTGACGTTGAATTCAAAGTCACTTGTAAACGCATTGAGCGTGTTCTCACACGAAAAGACTAAGAGAAAGAATCCAACCAGTCAATTGTATATTTGTTATTACTTGTAAATATCACCGATAAACATTGACTAATTAATTTCCTAACAACTTCTCATACCGTTGTTAAATGTGTGGGACACAAAATTGTTCGTATTTAAGTGGATGTGTGAATCACGCGTTATCAGTATATCCACATTATTTTCTAAATTGATAGAGAAGCTGAAGATTCGGAGAAATTATTTTGAACGTTCGTTTAACAATTTTGTTGAATTTTTATTGAAGGACATAATTTGACAGTAATTTCTTTCTCGATGACGTGAGCCTCGATCTATTTAAGGAAGCGAGGCCGTCGAAGCAGAGCAGGTGTTGTTTGAATTGCTTCAGTGTGTTTTGAGAGCGCGAAGATGACGGAGACGACGCCGAATCACACGCTGTGTGTGTCCGGGTGGGCGGCGAGGGACTCCTCCGGCGAGGTTGCGCCGTTCGACTTCATGCGAAGGTGATGATGATGACAAAATCTCTTGTGTTTTCTCGTCGAGGTAGGCGCGCGCGGTGTTCATGATGGATGTTTGGTGAGCGCAGGGAGAATGGGCCAGACGATGTGACGATCAAGGTGCTCTACTGCGGCATGTGCCACACCGATCTCCACTTCATCCGCAACGATTGGGGCATCACCATCTACCCTGTCGTTCCTGGGTCAGTAACAATCTCTCTTCTCATCTCTTCTCCTCCCTTCCCTTTTCTCTATTCACTACCGTTCCTTTATTCTTTTAGCGAAGATTTAGAAATGATTCTCTATTCGACTAAACAGAGTAATTTGAAGTTGCTCCCATCCCCTTGTTGATGTTATGCATAAAACATTATGAGGCCAGTGATCTGAATAATGAAGTGTGTTATGCATCTCTGAAATTGAAGTCCTCTCTCGATCCTTCTCTAGGTTTTCTCATCTTCTCTAGGTTAGTCAATTTTAATTTTCTATTCTTTTAATTTAATCGTAGTAAGGCCACAGTAGATATTAATCTTTGCCAATGGGAAAAAAAAATGAAAAGAAAAGATCATTATTCCTGTTCAGTTATTGTGGTCTGAAAATATCCTTTTGAATCGATCAATTTGGTCTAGTTCAACCTGAGATTCAATGAACCGAGGAGGTAGTTTGCCTCACTTCTAATCTCGGTTCGTCGGAACGGATGCAGAACGCTCGGAATGAGCGTTTCAGAATTGGAACGTCTTATGCCGTTCTAGATTTCCGACTAAGAACGTTCCACGACGAAGACATTGATTGAAGGAGAAGATGAGTTGACGAAGACTGTGAAAGAAACAAAAAAGATGGCATTACGGCCGTTCTGAAATGAAATAAGAAGTGTTTCGGAATGAAAACGGAAGAGTCCGTGACGGCTACCGCGACCGTTTCGACGAACCCTGCATCACCTCTTAAAAAAAATACATAAATAAATTGTACAGTATAGTTTAATACTTATTAGCAGAATGTTTACTATAGTCAAATGGAACAAACATATGGCTTGGCTATCGTCCTAACTCAAGCAATCTGTATAATCGCTTGAGCAGAGACGGCAGTTTTGTACATGCCCAATCTATTTCTTGAAACTTAGCTTGAACTATGCTTAATGCTTATAGGCTCAAAGGTTTTGAAGTTTATAGAGTTCTCATTCACTTGCTAAATCTGGTGAACTCACCGGAGCGATTCAGATTTTTCAATGCCTTACTCTTCGCATTCTACACATATTGAACAAACATGTAGTTCGATTAATTGTATTGTGTAGCATATACAAATTACTTGCAATCCTTAAGAAAATTGTGCTCATCGAAAAGGCATGAGATCACTGGCGTAGTCACCAAGGTGGGAGGCAATGTAAGCGACTTCAAGGTCGGTGATAGAGTAGGAGTAGGATGCCTGGCTGCCTCATGCCTCAAGTGTGACTTATGCAAGAACTCAGAGGAGAACTACTGCGAACAGCTCCAGTTCACTTACAATGGCATCTTCTGGGATGGCAGCATCACCTACGGTGGCTACTCCAAAATGCTCGTCGCCGACAAAAGGTAAAACATCTCGCTGAATTAATCAGCACCAGTATGATCTTGATCATGTTCAAAAACACACAATTTTCTTGTCCATTTATTATGTTCAGGTATGTTGTACATGTGCCGGAGAATCTCCCCTTGGACAAAGCAGCTCCCCTGCTGTGCGCAGGGATCACCGTATTTGGGCCCATGAAGCAGCACAACATGCTGCAAGCAGGCAAGAAGCTTGGCGTCGTCGGCTTGGGAGGGCTTGGCCACATCGCAGTCAAGTTCGCCAAGGCCTTTGGGCTTCATGTGACAGTCATCAGCACGACCCCCTCTAAGGAGAAAGAAGCCAAGGACCGTCTTGGCGCCGACGATTTCATCGTCAGCACTGACCCAAAACAAATGCAGGTACATGTTCAGTTCGAGATTTTGATCGAATGAATCGGAATTTGTGTCTAAATGATTCTGGCATCTCGTCGTTAGGACAATGCGAGAAGCTTGGATTACATAATCGACACGGTATCAGCCTTGCATTCTCTCGGCCCAATTCTCGAATTGCTCAAGATCAAGGGAACTCTGGCCATTGTTGGAGCTCCTGACAAGCCGATGGAGCTTCCGTCTTTCCCTCTACTCTTCGGTGAGCATTGAGTAATGGTAGCAAATGCATGTCGCCATTCTCTCCCACAAACAAACTAAACTTTTCGATACCTGTGCTTTTGCAGGTAACAGGACAGTGAGTGGAAGCATAATTGGAAGTATCAAGGAGACGCAGGAGATGCTGGATCTGTGCGGAAAATACAACATCACTTGTGAGATTGAACTCGTGACGCCTGACTATATCAACGAGGCATTAGATAGGCTTGCGAAGAACGATGTTCGCTACAGATTCGTGCTCGATGTTGCTTCAGAGTCTAAACTCTGATGGTTTATCACCATCAATTGCTGAAATTATAGCTCTTCGAGAGTCTTGTCTTTGAATTTCAGTGCAAAACCAATTTCACCATTGTGTCTGTATGAAAGAAAGGCCTTCTGGATTGAAATGATAAAATCTTTTAAAACTTAGTTTCGAATAAATTCTTATGGCCCGACAGCATAAATTCCTAGTTCAGATGTTCTTAGCAATTAGATTATTACTGCACATGTTGAACGGCAGTTCTGTTCCTTTCTCTTTTTCTTTTTTCCTTCTTGTCAGGCAGCATCACATGAACAGCAGCTGGTTCACGCAAGTTCCGTTCTAAGAAAACTCCAGATCCAGGACCACGTCAATAATTCACCCAACGGTAGCTTTCCGTTGATGCCTATTGCTGTGGTATGAATGGATTCCACGGACAGCGAAATGTTATAATCATACAAAATCCACATTGAATTCGGGAACAGCCTCAGATAATAATATGCGAATTTTAATGTCCAGGCATTCGACATTATCGCATGATTTCCATTGGGGGGAAAAAAAAACAAACCCTGTGCAATAATAATAAGAATCACTAATGGCGGCCATTAAAGGAGATATAAGGCACGGTCCCTTCGGCCTTCGGCCATGGCCTCTCTTGAGAAAAATACTGCAAACTTAAACGCCTAGCTCCACCACACTTTTTCCACTTTTTTGATAGAAAACAGAGACGGCGGACCCGAGGCAACTCGACGAACCCCGAGCAATCATGGAATTGGATTGAAGAACAGTCTTTTGATTTACGATCACTTTGTTAAAGAGGAGAAAAGGGAGATTTAATTATATAAATCATAATGAGCTCCACCACAGAGTTCAATTAAACAGTGACACATAAACTTGACAGGAAGAAGAAGAAGAAGAAGAAGAGCAACAGAGGAACATGGGTTTCTTTCTCTCAAAGGAACATACAATCATGCATCATCGACAACATAAACGCAGAAATTATGGGACCTGAAATGAAGACTTAGTTGGTGGGGTTGCTTCTGAAGGATCCCAGGGCCTTGACGGCCGCCGCCCGGAGGATTAACTGGTGGTAGATCGCCGCTGCCATAGCTCCGAGGATTGGACCTACCCAGAAGATCCACTGCGTCCGCCAAGAAGAGATGAAACAGGGTCACGAAGCAAATATACTTGAGAAATGTTTTGAGCTGGTGGAATTATATATGTACCTGGTCATCCCACGCTTTGTCCTGGTTGTAGATGACGGCGGGGCCAAGGCTCCGAGCGGGGTTGATGCCGGTGCCGGTGATGGGAATGGTGGCGAGGTGGACCATGAAGACAGCGAAACCAATGGGGAGCGGCGCCAACACCTGCGAGCAAAATCGATTTTTTTTTTCATTGAGATGAGACGAGAAGGATGGGATTTTGTCGATGTGGAGCGGAAAAGATGGGATTTTGACGTACCGGGACGTGGGAGTCGCGGGCGTTGCGCTTGGAGTCGGTGGCGGAGAAGACGGTGTAGACGAGGACGAAGGTGCCGATGATCTCAGCGCCGAGGGCGGTGCCCCTGGAATAGCCGGTGCTGACCTCGTTCGCCCCGCCGCCCAGTGAGTTGTACTGGTGCTTCATGATCCCCTTCACGATGCCCACGCCGACGATGGCGCCCAAGCACTGCGCCACCATGTAAGACACCGCCCGAAGCAGCGACACCTTCCGCGCCAAGAACAACCCGAAAGTCACCGCCGGGTTTATGTGGCCTCCTACATAATTAAACGGCCACCATCAAGTCTTCGATTCAAAGCTTGAAAGAGAGTTAAATCAAACAGTAACCTGATATGCCGGCGGTGCAGTAGACGAGGATGAAGATCATGCCGCCGAAGGCCCAGGCGATGCCGAGCAGGCCAACGCCGTTGCATTGGTCGCTACTGTTCTGCTCTTTGTGGCCGATGACGGTGGCTATGGTGACGTAGAGGAAAAGCAGTGTGGCGACGAACTCGGCGATGATGGCGCGGTAGAAGGACCAGAGCCGGAGCTCGCCCAGGTCAAACAGCGGCGCGGGCGGCGGGTCCGTGTAGTCCTTGGCATGCGGATGCTCCCCCTCCTCACTAACCTCCTTCGACATGATTACTCTCTTCGCCTTCCTCCCTTCTTTGCTTCCTGACTCAGTGGCTGCGCTGCGCTGCGTCTGTGGTTGCGCACTTAAATGGATGGTGGTGCGGCTCGACCTCAACTTGACAGTCAGAAATAAAAATATATATATACGTATATATATTTTTCAAAATATACCAAAAAAATAAATTTGCACGTAGTAATTAGTATATATACACACGTAATGGATTTTAATCACTGATGGATTATGTATTTGCCAATTGTCGAGACATTTCCACAAAATGAAACTTCACGTGAACTGTTCTGTTCTGCCTTTAATCGTTGCTCCAGGTCGAACCAGATAACGCTATTGGATGGATGGGATGGAGACAAAGCTGAATGGTGGTCCTGGTGGGTCCCACTGACAGCCAGGCCATGCATGCGTCGTCGTCATCTCTCTACTCCGGCGACTCCCGAGATCTTCCCCCGTCTTTTCAAACCAGACCCGGTCCAATTTCATTCGATTCGATTCGATTCGGTTTTGTTTGGTTTCGGTTCTTGTTTTTACGTTTTCCACGATATTTTTTACCAACTTCCATCTGTGCCATCCAGATTCGATCCAACGGTGACGCCGGCTTGATGCCCATAAGACCCTACGCACCGGGCTCCGTTTCAAAAAAGAAAAAGGAGCGAAACGCTGGTCGCCTTCAAACAGCGAACATGCTGTCGCCGTACGATCAGAACATCAGCAAGAGTTGCCCTGCTGCCAGACTCGGCACGTGTCTGGTTACCGTTCGTTGGCCGGCCCGCCGTGGTCGGCAATCAAGCTGCGGCGTCAAGGACATAGAACATCGGATTGAATCAGCAGCTTTCGATCCAGATACGGGACCCACTTCCCTTAACTTCAATCTGCGACTTCAGGAACCTCCATCGGTGCGACGCTGTCGTGACGATAACAACCGATGCGATCAAGAAAAAAAAGAGGAAAAATGCACTGCGTTCTCCTCGCTTTGTCCGTTTTTAGCTTATTCAATATGCGGGGCCCAGCACCGAGCGGCGAGTGCCTCGTCATCTTCTTAATCAATCCCGCACGCAACTTAAAAAACAACATCCGCCGTTCATTGTCGAACAGTAGTTTCGAGAAACAACCAATCAATTTCTACCACGTTTTAACGCTGTGGATAAGACTTCTTTTGTACCACGAGCTCATACGCATGGTCTAATAATAAATGAAGAATATTTCTCATTTTCTATTTCAAAAATGATCATGTACCATATACTATTTTTTATATATATCACGATATAAAATAGAAGAAAATATTTATATATATAGTGATACTACAAATTAAAAAAAAATGAATTATTTGGATTTCCACTCCTTTTAGATAAGATTTCGAAGAAAAATTAAACGGCCTAATCAGAAAGCGAAAGCAACAGATGGGGGAATTAATTGAAATCGATGCAAGCCAATAGAATACCATCAAACACTGTTTTTCTCATTTAGGCCTCACAAAATTAAACCTAAACCTATTTTTCTTAAGTTAGATGATTCGTTAATTCTTGATTTTTCTTTAACTGAAAAAAAAAGCTGAAATTATCTGCGAGAAGCTTCAAGGAAGTCTAAAGCTTGGCAGCAGTACTAGAATTGAAATAAAAAACTCAAATTTAAGAAGGTATCTTCTAGTCGGCAAAGTTCCAGAGTCTGCTCGAGGTTGCGTGGCTCTGCAAGCAACGAGAAAAAAATAAAATTAAAATTAAAAAAAAAACAAAAAACTTTGGTCGGTTTAGTTTCTCTCGAGCTAACCAGACTCTTCTCTTTTCTTCTGCCAGCTAACTTCTCCCTTCTTCTCTCATGCGACGATAGGAATATGATGAATGTGCATGGCGACTGCAATTCCTGCATGTGTTTTGCGTTTGTGCATGGCGACTGATGAATTACAGTCGGAGTTGGCGCAGGGTTAGCTCAATCATTGGAAGACAGAAAGGCATTGCAGATGTGGTCGGCAGAGAGACAATTTTTTTTTTTAAATTAGAATTATTAATTATTGTTGTGTGTTTAATAGAAATAGAAAATTAATATACAGGTCGAGCATATTTCTGAAAATAGAGAAGAAAGTTTAGCGATCAGCAACTAGCATATATCGCCATAATGCCTCGTGGATGAAAATGAAAGCTCAGCGACAACAAAACGAAGTTGTTCCACAGGAAAATCCCCGCTGAGTGTATATATCGTTCAGCTAAGCGATGAACAAACTCATTCGGCTGATGTTACTCGATTAGATTAATTGCTGAGAACGAGCTATAGAGCTATATTTCCAAGGCAAAAATGATATTCCATTGGGATGATATAGTGGCTTAGATACAACGAAATTTACGGATAAAATAAAGATCGATTTCGAAGAAAATCTAAAAAAAAAAAAATTTTAATTCAAATGATTTCTATTTATCACGACTACCATATCAAAAATATAAAGTTCATAATGATCATAAAACAGATCTAGTGATCATTAATTTAACCATTCCAATCTCTGCGGAAGGCAGAAAAATGAACAATTAACTCTGTCAGTCAAAGCATTCTTCAATTCTCCGGTTATTGCTGTATTCTTCTGCTATTAACAGTTACAGTGCTTTTTTTAATTTTCTTGCAAATTTGAATTTAATACTGGAAAGCATGATAAAAATATTCATTAATTACAATCATGTTAAAAGTTTAACTTTCTGGTTTATTAAGTATAACAAAGGAGGGAGAAAACAATATATTGAGGATCGTATTTAATTTAATGCATGCTTAAGACATGCATTAGTAAAAAAAAAGAAATTACAAGTAAGAATAAGAAATTCAAAATAATTAAGCCGCCTTGTCTTCGCAGAGTGAATCTTGCATTAAGGAGATGACATGGTGATTAAGATATAATAAAATTTACGAATAAAATAATGATAGATTTTGAAAGAATTTTAAATATTTTTTTTCCGATTCAAATGATCTATTTTGACTATCACATTAAAATATATAAAATTTTATATAATTTATCTTCTTAATAATAATTATAAACTATATCAATAAAGATTATTAAATTGATAAATTTTAATCTTTTACGATGAATCATGCATGCTCTGAAACCTAGCTAACAGGCTATTGGATCTTGGATTTGTGGACCGGGAAGGGCATGACTGTTCCTTTCATGAATGGGAAATTTTTGTTTTATTTATATGGACGTAATAGATGCGTATAATTAGGATAGTAATGGATGTGTACGTAGCCACCATTAATTCCATTAACTTGCTTTTCATGGCCGCGTTTTTTCCCTTTTTTTCCTAAACATCTCTTTTGTTGGAATGAACAATGACGACGTTTTGTATAATCTACTGATAACGATGTTATAAATAATTGATAATAAGGACTTCACGGAGATAAAATGTCTTTAGGTGGTGTTGAATTTGAGCGTGGGAATAGAAATGAGATCAATAAATTTGACAATCGATTGAAATGTAAATGAATTTAATTATTTTAATAATATTATTTGATTTATAAATTGAGAATTAAGACGGATGCGATGCAAATATCGTCGTCGACAGACAATGGCACCATCAGGCGTCGACCGTCGATGGCACTATCGACGATCGACGTCGGTGTCGTCACTTGCAACCGACCAACGGGTGACGATTAGAGCTGTCAAACGAATCAACCCGTGACAGGGTGGGCTAACCTAGCATAATCGTCGAGCGTCGACCGTCACCTACCACCGACCAATGGGCAACGATTAGAGTTGTCAAACGGGTTAACTCATGACGGGATGAGTTAATCCATCGTAAACCCAATATTTAGCGGGAAGAGGCAAATCGGAGGGCGACCTACCATCTCGATGGATTGAGAAATCTTTAACCCAATCCAACCTAGCTAAGGCAGGTCAACTCATGGATCACAAAAATTAAAAAATATATTTAAAATTACTAAGGCATTGAGGGATTAAGATAATGATCGATAAAGCATATGGTACCATGATTAAAAAAATAAACATTCGAAATGACTAAAATCTTATAATTAAGATTCAATTATCGACCCACTAAGTTGATTATTGATGTTTTTGATTCTTCCGTGTTTCAAAATATCCAAATCTTAATAATATACAAATGTAAATTTTTGCTCATTCAAATAGAGATTCAATTAAGATTTTCTAACTTTTATAATTATTTGATTTTGATATATTATTATTTTCTACATTGATTAGAATAGTAGTGACAAGATAATATAAAATAATTATATTAAAAAAATCAAATGTTCTTTTGTTCTTTTTTCTTAATTTATTTTATAATTTGTTATAGTGTATGTATGATAAAAGAAAATTGTAATGATGAAAAATTTGTGTTGTTAATATTAGAATATTGGTAAAAATATATATATATATATAATTTTATTTTCATATATTTCATTTGTTGGCATTTCTCAACCCGCGGGCCAACTTGAGCCCACCGCGGGTCGACCCATCTAGACCCGCAATCCACGCAGATCGATCCATTTAGATCCGTCAAAATGACGGGTTGATAAAATTTCAACTCAATCTGCTTAAATTATTTGGCGGGGCGGGTCAACCCGACGGGGTCAATCCAACTTGACAACTCTACCGACGATCGACGATTGACGACCATTGACAATCGACGACCGTCGACGATCGCCTGGCGGACGATGAGCGACGAGCTGTGGTCGACGGGTAGCAATAGGCGGCGGCCGACGGGCAACGGACAACGGACGACAAATGACGAGCAACACGCAATGGGAGACATGTGGTGATTGGCGAGCGATGACAGATGGCCAACGGGCGACAGGTGGTGGGCGACATATAATGAACGATGGGCAATAGGCATTGCCCAACGAGCGATGATTGGTGGGCGGCGATCGATCGGCGATGACCATCAAGCGACGGCATACGATAACGAACAACGACGAATCGATGGAAATGAAATCCAAATCTATCACTATGAGTGGATTTTATTGATTTCTCAATTTACTAGGGCATTTGATGAATTTAATCCTTTCTTTCTAAGTCCTCAATCCATTAGCACACATAATGCATTACTCCCTTTTTTTTTCTCTCTCGATGTATTCAATTTCAATGAGTCTATAGGATTCACTCAATTTATTAACTTCCATCAACTTAATTATCTAATGAATTATTAGATTCTTTAACTTCATATTTATTGATAACAAAATATTTTAAATTTACCTATTTTGTCCTTTAAGAAATACATAATTTAAAAATTAGATCTTTTTTTATTTATTATAAAATAAAAAAAATATAATGTTAAAAGTTTTGTTATTGTCTTATCATTCTTAATTACATTCAGTAAATATCTGTTTTTTTATTATAGCCAAAAAAAAATTTCTATTAACAAATTTTAAAAAGTACAACTTATCTTAAGTTTTTTTTTTTTAATTTTTATTTTTTAATTGAAATAGTTACTTTTGATATGGAAGCCAAAACTGCTACATATAAATTAGAATTAGAAGGGATCAGCGAGATAAAAAAAAAGAAATAATTTGGGAAAAAAAAAAATAGGCATTGGGCTGATGGGCTGGGCTTAATAAATAGAAAGGGTATGGGCCAGTCCAACTCTAATTATCTATTGTAAAAATAAATTGCAAAAATATATTCAATTAGAAAAGGTATTCGTGTATAATAAATATAGGGAAGCATAAACGTGTTCCTGTGGAACACCGTAACGAAAACCCTTTCTAATTCCTAGTGTTCTGACTCGATGCGGTCGACCTAACCAAAGCGAGATCTGCTCTCGATTCGAAGGGTTTCATCGATCATTCGAGATGCAGGCGACGAGAAGGGCCGCTCACCGCCTTGTTTCTCAGTCCATCCTCCGTTCCGCCGCCGCTCGTGCTCCGCTATCTTGTGCCGCTGCCTCCTCCAAGAGGGCCGTGCCAACCGCCGCCCCTTGCGCCACCGCCTCTGATGTCGTGACCTTACCCCGGTCGAGATGGTGGCCTTCCACTCATCCTACCGTTTCTTCGAGGATTGTTCCCGTCGGCATTGCAGGGGTGTTGTCCTTCTCTATGACCCTAGTCACCGTGGCGGAGGCCAAGGAGGTGCCCTCCCTGAAGCGGATTCCCAAGGATCTCGTCCTTTACCAGTACGAGGCGTGCCCCTTCTGCAACAAGGTCAAAGGTAATTCCTTTTTTTTGCGTGCTATTCTCCGACGCTTATCTACTGATATTTGGTGCGAATCATCTATTGCTTATAAAGTCCCAGTAGCCATATGCGGCTTCTGTGTTAGTTTTTGTAGATTTGATGGAAAGTCAGTTGTTTGCTTGTGGCAGTAGTCGTTTTGTATGGATAATAAGTGAGATGGCAAAGGTGAGCGCTTCACCTAGACTTGTATTGCGCATAAAATATTTCAACGAGTTGTTAGCCATAGTTAGCAAGACACGCAGTTTTTAGTGAAACCTAAATCGACTGAAATTGTGAGAATTTGTCTTAGTCCTTTAGTAAAGAGAATGAGAAAATTATCTGATCTGGTGTTGCAATGTTATTTGTCTTTTGTATTAGTATATTAGTCTAAAGTGGAGTATAGATTGAACATGTCATTTGGTATTGTCTATGAGCTTTATATTTCTATGTACTGCTCTCGGATAATTCTAGTAAATTATTCTCCAATGCAAGTATAAACACCATGAATCAATTTGCTGTAATAGTATTCATTTAAGTATTATACAATGCAAATCATTTGATAGCAAGGAGTGTATACAAAAGGTATAAGGACATACATAACAAATAAAACACATAAATAATCACCAATTTATTGAGGTTCTGGATATTCGTAATCATCGAGCTAAACACAATGGGCCTTAAAACATCCAACTTTTTCCCACTTATCTTTTCTCTTATTTGGATGTTCTTTAGATCTACATGAATATAAGAAAAAACATTCAATGACTATTCTTGTAATCCCGTATCACTGAAAACAGCAGCACTAATTTAAACTATATCTGAGTTTCCTATTTCAATTTAACCAATAATAGCCACCCAATCAAGTCATGCCATAATTTTTTAAAGGACTGTTAATTTTCATAGTTTGACATCTAATAAATTTTTTTTTATTTAAATTCTAACAATTTTTTTGTGGCTCTTTTATCTAATTCAGTAGTTTGATGTTCATTCTTCAAACCTCTAGTATAGTTATGCAGATGATTTTCTAATTTTGATTAATCAGCTAATCATTTCTTTCTTCACATTGTTCAAGATGACATACTTTTCTCTGCTATGACAATTGATAGCCATTACTCTTTCACTTTTATTTGGACTACAACCTCAAGGATACTCACTTTCATAGAACTTGTAAAAAGGAAATTTTGTCTTTCACTTTTATTTGGACTAAAACCTCAAGGATACTCACTTTCATAGAACTTGTAAAAAGGAAATTTTGTGAATGTGATTATCAATTCTGATATCTTAACCCTATCCTTACAACCATAATTTCCTGTTTTTAGTTCAGTTAATCAAGCACTCTAAATGTGCCCTAGATTGCTGGTCCAGACCTTTAGTTATATATGGCATTGTTCTTTCTATTGCAGTGTGTCTCTCTCTATATATTTTTTCTAAAATAACACTTTGCTGCTATTTACAGCATTTTTGGATTACCATGATATACCATACAAAGTTGTGGAGGTGAATCCTATAAGTAAGAAGGAGATCAAGTGGTCTGATTATAAGAAGGTTCCTATCCTGGTTGTGGATGGAGAGCAGCTGGTTAATTCATCAGGTTAATTTGTTTTTCTTATTAAATTCTGCAAACAGAAGCTTGATTTTGTTATATGACGGTATCATTGTTGTTGGTCAGCATGCAAAAAATCTTTACAAGGTTAATCGATGTTACATCTCTTTTTTTGCAGATATTGTAAAAAACTTAGATGAAAGGTTGCATCCTGAGCTCTCTGTCATTGATGAGGAAGAGGCCAAATGGCTTAGGTATAGTTTCTCCATTAATTTTTGCGATAATTACATTTGTTATACATTTTTTATTTTTTCTGGTTTCTCGTGTTCAGAGTGGAAGATTATTTTAAAATTGTTTTATATAGTGATACTGGAGCACATCCAGGATTTCACAGTCTTGCTCTAGTACTCTAGTATTTTTCCATAATTTGTTTATTAGTACTTTTCTCTTTATAGGTGGGTTGATGATCACCTTGTCCATATGTTGTCACCAAATATATACAGAACTACTTCGGAGGCGCTGGAATCTTTTGACTACATAGCTAAGCATGGTATGCTATTATTTAGTGAATGTTCATAGATGGTGCTTAGGGCAATGCTCTCACCTTTCTTAAAAAGTGTCTTTTGAACCTACAGTGTTTTGAAGCATTATATGTGAAGCAATAGTGTGTCAATATTACTTGAATCAATTACTGTCCAAATACACTTGAAAATTTCCTTTAAGAAAGCTTCTTTGAAGTAGAGGAGGGGAGTAAATTAGATGGATAGCCAATGATGAGGGAAAGGATTGAGGTGGGATCCCTGTGTAGAGAGCCGAGCAGCCCTTGAAGGGTTCATCTCTTGGCAAGCGATTTGTCTCTTGAATTGAGGAAATATCTCGAATGGGAAGATGCCTTGCTCTGCTCGAATGTGTAGAGAGTCTCGGTTGTGTTAGTCGGCCCTGAGTCAACCCAGCATGCGGTTTTTTATTATATCAATCCTTTCTTTTAAAACTATATTGCTGATTTTAATTATGCTTCCCTGTCAGAGTGTAACAGTAATCCTGGACATTCCATTGGAATGACACGTGTTTTTAAATTAAGCATATATTGATGATTTTGGTCGTGTTACATTGGATGAACGACTGATTTAGTTAGTGATAGTTTTTCAGAATAATTTCTCATGCACTAGACTGCTTATTCTTGTCTTTAGACCGTTTGTCAATTTCTAGATGGACCTTCAACCTCACATAAGAAATTGTGATGTTGTGCCAGGGAACTTTAGTCTCACAGAGAGATTGACTGTGAAGTACGCTGGAGCGGCAATCATGTACATGGTGTCCAAGAAACTGAAGAAGAAATACAACATCACTGATGAACGCGCTTCATTGTATGAAGCTGCACAAACATGGACAGCGGCTCTCCGGGGCAGAGATTTTCATGGTATCCGTTTGAAGTTTAAATTCCTTTAGTTTTCTTGGCTTCACGCTGCTAAAGTAGATTACTTTTGACCAGGCGGTGCGAAGCCTAACCTTGCCGACCTTGCTGTTTTTGGTGTACTGAGACCGATAAGGTACCTAAGCGCCGGCAAAGATATGGTGGAGAACACTAACATCGGCGACTGGTACGTGAGAATGGAAACTGCAGTCGGAGAATCGGCGAGGATAACTATTTAGCTTGAAAATTCTTGCCGACCAATTTTATCCTTGCGTTATGACCAATCATTTTCCAGTAATGGAGGTAGTTTGATCTTTCATCCTTTATTCTTCTTGAAAAGGAGTAAATAAATCATATGTATGACATTTGTTTTTCAAAATCATACTCGGGCAATTTCGATTGCCTGTTCTTTCCCTTTGTTTGACGTTCGAGGTGTTCAGTGGCAGTGCCGTGGACGATGCACCGAGGACAGAGAGAGTATCAGAAGAGTAATGCTATCTATATATTATGCCTACCGACTTAAAGTGGGCGAGAAGATACAGTGCCTGATAAAAGGAGAGTGGAGAAAAGGACAAAGGACTTTGCTGTCACTGACCCATCTCCTCCTCACTTGAACTGATAGCTACTCGCATTTGAGCCTTTCTTAGCTCTTGGACTGACCCTTTCTTTATTAATGAATGGACTGCTATAGCCTTAGCACTTGGCCGATGCATGCCTTTGCAGTGACCATTAATAAGTAGCACGAGATTAATGGGAGCCTTTCCGATGGGGCCGCGTCGGCGTCGCTGGTGGCCATGCTTGCCAGCCATGCTTCATCCGCCAGCATCACGCCACCAGCTGCCGGTCTCGATGTCGCCGTTGCCGTCGAGCTGCTATTTGACGCCGCGCTTGTCGATGAGGACGACGACGGGGGCTCATCTCTTGATGACTTGGATCTGTTAATTGAATGTGCATTGGATTTGGAGAGACGAGATTTCTACTCGAATGTCCAGAAACTGTACAGTACCTTGAGGTAGAGTCAGGGCAAAAGGTGATGGCGTAACCGGCGCCGCCGGCGCAGGTAAAAGTGCTGGTAGGATCGTCGAAGGCGTAGCTGTAGGACTTGGGACAAGACGCCTTGAACAGCTCTGAGTAGGCGGTGGGCCGGCAGGTGACCGGGCTGGCGAATGACCCGCTGCAACAGTACTCCGGCTTTCGGAATGCTTCGCAGGCACTCCGGCACGCCCCCGGTTGCTCCGCCGCCCGCAGCTCCACCGGGCACCGATGGCTCAAGTCCACCGCGCACCCGGCCATGGCGCACCCGGGCCGGTCGGCTTCCACCAGCACGGGGACGTTGTAGCCGTCCACCAGGCTGACGTCGTAGAAGTCCACCGCCGACGAGGTTGAAGAGAGGGCGAACTCCGCGAGCGTCACGGGTGGGACGGCCCCGGAACCGTTGCACTCCACTTGGCCGGAACCGCAGTCGCCTGTGGTGCAGCTCCAACCTCTGCCTCCGGTACTTCCGGCGGCCGAGCAGCCAGTGCGGGCCCAGAAGCGGCCGGACCAGCCGCTGGGTGCGTGGACCGGGAGAGAGGCGTCTGCGGCGAGCTCGAAGCCCGTGAGCTGCAGCAAGGGGCTGCCGGCATTGGAGAGGATCCCCGGCCACACCGTCTTCCCGCACTTGTTAACGAATGTGAAGGTCGTCCCTTCCCCTGCGCCCTGCGGCACAAAGCAACCTTTAAAAAAAAAAAATGGGAAGAAGGGAAACGACATCTTTTATTACCTCCATTGAAGACGAGAAAACACAGGAGAAGGAGAGCCAAACGAAGCATAACAGACCGCGGAGCAGCAGTTAGTTATCGACTCCGGGAAGAAGGGAAAGGCAGAAGGGTGGGAAAGCTTGATTTATAAGAAAGAGAAGTGTTTTTTTTTTTTTGGAACATTTGCTTGAGGAATAAATTACAGCGAGAGGCGGCCACAATGCTCGTCCCGATCGAGTCTCTCTACAGATCGATCCTACAATAGTCGAAAAAATAATAATAATAAATCATGACGATCGAATAGTCACATTATTCAGTTACATACGCCACTCAATACCATTTGAATATTGATGGTAGTATCGGGATTCAATAGTATTACTACTGAATACTTTTTTTTTCATCGAATCTAACATCCTCGAGCACTATAATTTTTTCAATTTCTATCCGATATTTTTTAGCACTATAATCTTCTCAAGTTCGATGAATTTTCTCGAGCATCAGAGTTCTTTCGAATATTATTGGTATTCCTGAACAACAGAGTTCTCTTGAGCATGATTAATATTCTCGAGTATCAAAATTCTCTTGAGCATCCCAGTTCCACTGGGCAATGTAAGCATGCTTGAGCATCAATATTTTCGAGCACCTTGAGTCATTTCGACTATTGTTAGGGGCTTCGAACAGAGTTAGAAGCAATTTCAAGTCTCTAGACAAACTATACTAAGGCATCCAATCGCAAGATCATCCATGTCATATTTCTATCTCCATGATGGAGTATGAATGTCCATCGACAGAATGGTGGAGATGATAATTTTTTTCGATTTTGATATACGAAGATTACTCTTCTTTTCTACTTTATTTTTTGACTATTCTTTTTATACTTATCTTCTCTCTAGAGGATATTAACTTGAATATAAGAGGAGTCGTGCCAATATAATCAACTCATCTCTAATATTCTTTGTGTACATAGATCGGAAATTACAATAGCCTCCTCCGCGAGCAACTCCTCAACCGATCTGATACAAAGAAAGAGGAGAAATTTTAACATGATGGAAAGAGATAGGCCATAAAAATATAATTCAAATTTTACTATTGTATAAATTTTACACCGCATAGAAGAGAGCGCCGTCAAATACCAATTCGCGGTGATGCTTCCGTATCATCCATCATCGTTTAAGGCGGCAAGAGTTTCGATGATTTTTTATCCCTGCGGGAAGGATCTAGTGGCTAACGTATACAGACGTTGTATCATAGGATAATAAATCAATTCCTCACAAATACGAGGGTGTCACCCCTCTATGTGCTAGTTACTAGTCTCAAGGGTTAAAGGTTTACCGTGATTTATCTCCCTTATGATATCCGAAGACGGATTAATAGGGGTCGCTAGGTTGACGAATTAAGCCTCTGACTTGTACGCGTCCATGAGATGACAAAAGCAAGTTAAGGTGACTTCTTCCAATCCGGAATGAAAAGGATCCAAGCAGAGCAATGTCTGTCTACTTCTAGCAACCGTAAGCATCGTTGGTAGAAGAAGGCCTTTACTGATAATTGATGTGCCTCGTGAAAAAAAAAAAAAAACTTAAGGCCCTTCTTCTTCTTATTATTATTATTAATTTTTAAAGTTATAAATCAGGAATAAAATTTAATGTTCGATTCGATAAGAATTCATTTATATTCGTTCAATATGTATCAAAGTGAATTAATAAATAAATTTAAATAATTTAATAAATTAAATAAATAAGTTTAAATATAATCGTGATCATACACAAGATCGATTTGGAATCAGAATCAGATCGATTGAGATCGGATCGTAGAATCGTACGATCCAATCAAAATCTTTTAGAATTTCATGGTTAAATATTATTATAATTAATTGTACCTAATTAATAATTTAAAAAATTATTTATATATAATTAGATTAATAATTTTGTATTATTACATAACATTTGATATCAAATAGTAAAAAATAATTATAGCCATTAAATAACTACCCTTTAAAATTAAAGAGAGCTAATAAAACGAAAAGGGACTTTATAATAAGACGAAGAAAAGAATTTTCGGATTCTTATTTAGAGTTTAAAAAATATTGCATTGACTATATATATATAATTATCACAATCAAATTATATACTTCAACTTAAAAAAAATCTAAAATACATCAACCAAGACATTTTAAATAACTCTATCACTAATTAACCGTCTAATTATCCATCCAGTCATTTCTCTATTTATTATATTTATATCACAATTATAAATTATATCTCATTTCTATTTCTTCTCCTTAACTTTATTTTCCTATTAAATTTTTATAAATTAGGATCCAACTTGGAGGCTTTTTGTTTCCAATCTCAGCCTTAGAAGCCAACTCCACTGGTATCACTTCTCTTTTTATTCCCTTTCAGTCTTTCCCCTATATCTTCTAAACCTTAACGACTGTCTTAAATCAGTTCATCAACGTGCTTCTTATTATTCCATCTGCTTTGCTCTTCTTTTACTTCTTTTTGTATTCATCATTATCTTCTTCAATGTAGTTTAGTTGTTTCGATCTGAAATCGATTGGTTAATTAATCTCAAAGTTGAATATTTATTTTATTTTGAGGAGGGATAAGGTGTCGTGGTCAATTTATTTTTTTAATATCAATTTGTCTTTATATGCGTAGATCGAACGATTCGAAAGAGAATCGCTCAGACTCCTCGAATGATGGTGGAGGAGTAGCATTTGCAATAGGGTCACTGTCTTTGCGACAACAACTGCAACTTCTTTAAGAGCATCGCAATGATGAACATCTACTTCAAGTGCTACTGGAGTACGCAATCATTTCCTCAAGGAGGGGCGACAGCGACAACACAAACTCTCGCTGTTGAACGAGTGCCTCCACTGTGATTGCCTCCCTTGCCACTTTGTTTTCTTTGGCGAATGCGACGGAGGATGCAAAGACTGCAGAAGAGAAAAAGAGTTAAAAAACATTTTTAATTTGATAGGATCGGTTGAAACGTAGAATCGGTACGATCCCACCGATTATGAACGATCCCAACGATCCTAATGTGATCCCACTGTAAAAAACGATCTTATACGATCCAAAAACGTTTTGAGATTTCGGATCGTAGGATCATACGATCCTACGATCCAGGATCACGATTCTATAAACCATGGTGACTTCTTCCAATCTGGAACGAAAAGGATCCAAGCAGAGCAATGTCTGTCTACTTCTAGCAATCGTAAGCATCGTTGGTAGAAGAAGGCCTCTAGTGATAATTGATGTGCCTAGTGAAAAAAAAAAAAACTCAAGGCCCCCTTCTTCTTATTATTATTATAAAATAAACAAACAAATTTAACTTAAGAGTTTGATAATATTTAAATAAATTTAACTTAAAAAAATTTAAATCAAAGTTGATTTAAACTTAAATCGAACTTAATTAAAAGCTTAATATTTAATAAATAAATCAAGCTCAATCTCTGGAAAAAAAAAGTCAAGCCAAACTCTAATAGATTTTTTAATAGTTTAGTTAATTTTAAACTTAATTCGATTTGATTTAATTATCTTATCAAATAAATTTGAATACTGTAGAATTCCAAGAGACATAGCGGCCTAGCTCAAATATTGGCCAGGCATGATACAGCTGAGTCCGCCCAATTACTTTTTATTTTTAAATTTAATTATTTTAATCTTCACCATCTTGATGGTGACGCAGTTGGAAACTCGAGCCTAATTTTACCTGGATCCAGTGCTGCCTTTTGTTTCTTCTCCACCACCGGCCGGTCGAGATTATATTCCGGCCAAATCCGACGACCAAAAAACGAAGAGAAAGAAGAAATTAAAAGCTTGCATAGTGTTAAGCTTCATTAGAAGGGTCGGAACCGGTGTTTCGGTACAGAAACTCCCTGCGCCACTTCAAATTTCCGGTGAAAATCGATCAGTGCTATGGAACACCGTTCGTGGGCATTGTAATGGCAAACAAAAAAAAAAAAAAATCGGAATATTCTTTTTATTGTGTTTTTTTACTTTGATTTTTTAAATTAAATGACGTGGCCGTTTTTGAGTTCCAAGCATTGGAAAAGGATTGATTATTCTTTGTGCCCACAACAAATTTCTATTAAGATCAACACACGACACGTTAAATGATCAAAATGTCTTTTCACAGCTACTTCCTAAATGTCTTTGGCAAATTATTAGAGGACAATTTTTACATAAAATCTCTATTTAACATATGAGATGTCTTAGAACTATCGCTAGGCATAGTCGTTCGAGGACTCCATTATAACAATCTACGAAGAAAAATCTTGTCTGATTTTTCAAATCAATTCATCCCGACTCATTTCTCTTCTCGACTTCTCGAGTCTTTTCTCTAGCTCCTTCTTCTTAATTTCTAACCTCCCAAGTTGTTTCTCCAGACTCACTTTCTTACTATTTTTTTTTTGGATCAATTTCTCCAGACTCTTACCTTTTGATTTCCAAAATTACTTCTTCCGACTGTTTTTTTTCCGAGTATTTTTTCGAGTATTTCCATTATCAGAGTATTGCGATCATGGACTTACCTCTCTTTTTCCTAGGTCAAGTCGATTGATAGTGGTTCCTACGGAGGTTAAAACAAGACGGAATTTGCAAATAATTGAAGAAGGTCAAAAGTTTTTTTCTGAATTCAGATGATCCCTACGTATCTTAACTACCACGTCAAGACCGATAGGGTACGTTTGATTCAAGTTATAATATATATATAATCTTGGTAATGTGATTACTTAGTAATCACATTACCAAGGTTAATGGAGAATGAAACATTATCAAATATTGTTTGGTTCAATTCGAAGTAATGCAATCAAAACTTATTTGTTTGGAGGTTTTAAAGTATCACATAATATAACATTTTACTATATATTCATTCGATGGTTTGACGGGGTCGATCAGTTGTCGCCGCCGATCTCTGTCGATCGTCGGCCGATCGCCTCCGCCGCCATCGACCGCTGATCGCCGTCTCCGCCGTGTTGGCCGCCGCCGTCGCCGACCATCATCGACCGGCCACAGCCGTCGGTCACGGTGTCGCCATTCGCCGTCGCGTCGTCGATGTCGCTGTAAATCGATGGCTCGTCGTTCTGACGGTAAAGACCTTGTGTCATCGGCCCAGGTCACGATTGACCAGACTCGAGTTTGACTCGAGTGATGTTTTGATGTTTGACAAAGGGATTTGACATTGATGTTTGACATTAATGTCGGTTAATATGTTGGGGAGATTGTTGGAGCAATCGACCCGGGTCATGTTTGACCGGACTCGAGTTTGACTCGAGGGAGACCTTAATGGTTGACTAGGGTTGACCATGTGATTATGGGAAAGTCCAAGCATGGGTCTTGGCAAGGTAAAGTTCAAGTCATGGGTACTTGGCATGGAAAGTCCAAGTGGGAAACTTGGCATTTGGGAAAGTCCAAGTCTTGAGTACTTGACATGAGAAGTCCAAGCATAGGTCTTGGCAAATGAGAAGTCCAAGCATGGGTCTTGGCAAATGGAAAGTCCAAGCATGGGTCTTTGCATGGAAAGTCCAACATGGGTTGGCAAGGGAAAGTCCAAGCTTGAGTCTTGGCATTTGGGAAGTCCAAGGGGATTGATATTGGCAGCGTAAAGTCCAAGCGGGAGTCTTGGCAGCATAAGACCAAGCGGAGTCTTGGCGGCGTAAAGTCCAAGCGGAGTCTTGGCGGCGTAAGTCCAATATGCCTTGGCGGTGTAGACACCGTTAGCATGACAATAGCCGAGGGAAGCACCTGGAGGCTAGCGCGATGGATGAATAAGTCATGGATGACTTGGAGGGATCCGAGAGACGTGAGGCTGATGGAGTTGGCTAGAAGGCTTAGGTCTAGGCTAAGGGTGGTCTAGCAAGTATGGGGGCACCATACTTGGGTTAAAACCTCATTCTTGAGGTTGGCAGTCGACTGGCATTATGGTCGGTTCATTGCAGTGAGTCTGAGTTCATTTGCCCGGCGAAATTTGAAAATGCTCTAGCGATCATTGCTCGTTAATGCTTGATCGGTGATGGCTCTGTGATCGCGCTAAGGGATAATGATCGATTGTCGGTCAGTGTCGAGCGCGAGAGCTCCGTAAGCCGGCCGGGCGGTCGACTATAGGCGTTAGCGATCGGCCCGCCAATGTTGGCGATCGCCAAAAGTCCCGTTGGAACTTGTCAGCGTGGATTGTCGTCGTCTTCGACAACCATGACATCGGTCGGGGACTTATGGCGGTCGTGATAAGCGGAAATCGAGGATAAAAGGGAGCTGTTCATGGAGATTGCGGCATCAGTTCTTTGGGAGCTTACTTGAGGTGATTTGAAGGCGATTTGCAGGTGCATTTCAGGGCCCTTCAACCTCATCCAAGCAAACAACAAGATAAGCGCTCAAACCCTAGTTTGTAAAGTGTTCTTTACATTTCCTTGTATTTTGCTTGTATTTTTGTGTATTACTTGTTGTAATCCATTGTACGAGGTTTCTCTACCTCCGACTTGTTGTCGAGAAGGAGTTTATTGCTTAGTGGTGTGTGATTGGCATCACTAGGGTTCGTTTGAGCCCGATCCGTGGAGTAGGAATCGTGCGGTTCCGAACCACGTTATATCATTGTGTTCATGATTGTATCTTTTCGTTATTGCTTTTATCATTTCTATTCTGCTGCGCATAACGAGTTTTGTAGAGACGATCGCGAACGAATTCCATCGACGTACGGTCAACGCTATTCACCCCCCTCTAGTCGTTCAAAATATTCCCAACACGACCAACCGGTGGTCGGGGGCCGATTGACGGCCGACCACCAGCGGTCGATGGCCGATCGACGGGCGACCCGCGGCCGCTGGTCGACCACTGGCCAACGACGGGCGACCGGCAGTGACGGGCGACCGACGGTGATGGACGATCGACGATGAAGACCGATCGGCGGGCGGTGGCCAACAGCCGACGCGGCGACGGCCGGCCGATGGCGATGCGGCCCAGCGGCGGCGCGACGGTCGCCCGACGACGCGGCGACGATGGGCGGCGGCACGGCCGACGATAAATTGATAAGGATAGTTTTTTCCTAAATGATAAAAATCAATGGGTTTTTTTGGAAAAAAAAAATCCATAACCAAGAGAATCAAGAAAAATCAAGTTTCTTGGAGGTTTTTCAATTCCTCATGCATAACCCTTTTGCTGACGTTACATGATGTATCGAGCATCCACCATGACTTGATAATCGTTCAAATCCTAAACCAAACAAGATTTTTATTGATAACTTTGGATGGACAACCAAGGTTATGGAGAATAACCCCGAAACAAATGCATCCATAGAGTCTTCTATAATTTACCTCCCATATAATAATCGTGAGATAGATCGATGGGAGCCACTATATTAACGAATCTTTTGCGGAAGCTCATTGATAGTGGTATCATTAAAAAAATGCTTTAATTGAATGAAACTACTATGGTCCTTTTCGACAATTGCAAATAATGCCTTTAATTGAATGAAACTACTATGGTCCTTTTCGACAATTTCAATTAATGCATCTCTACGGATGCGTATTAATTGGAGCAGTGTGATATTTTGTAGAATTGATATGGATTAATTTTGAATTTAAAATTTCTTTTTAAATTTAGATAACTTTTTATTATCTTTGATCAATGTATCAAAGTCTAAAAGATTTATGATTTATCTTTTTCATAATAGTCATGAAACATATCGATAAATAAAGATCGTTAAATTGATAAAAAAAATTTCAGAACAATTGCAATTAATGAAATTATATAAGACTACCGTGTGTGACACTTCCTGTGAACCCAGTTCAGATACCTGTTTGAGCACCTGGAGCATTGCGCATGTATATCTATTTTAAACTTGTTTTTAATTTTCTGATTCCTTCATTTCATTATAGTTCCTGCGTGGAAATCGTTCATGTTAACATAGCGTTTGAGTATTATTTATACAGATCCATTGATTTGCAGATCCATAGTTGAGAAATGGAATCCAAGAATAAGAATAGTATTCGAGGTGATGATGAGGAGGCCATGGCCGAGCTAAAGCGAGACCACGGCCATCTCTGGAACATCATCTTCGGCTACGTTAACTCCATGGCCCTCAAGTGCGCCGCCGAGCTCGGCATCGCCGACGTAATCTACCACCACGGCCAACCTCTTCCTCTCTCCGTCCTGCTCGCCAAGCTCTCCATTCTCCCTTCGAGAACCGACTCATTCCGCCGCATCATGCGCCTGCTCGTCCACTCCGGCCTCTTCTCGAGCTCCACCGCCCGCGGCGAGGAAGAAGAGACCTACGCCCTAACCCCCATCTCTGCCTCCTTTCTCTTGACCAGCAAAGCAGAGAACATGTCCCCGTTCGTGCTCGCAACGCTCGACCCGGTCATCATCGACCCCTTTCGCTGCTTGAGCAGGTGGTTCACCACTGCCGACGAATGCCCCGCCGCCTTCGACCTCTTCCACGGGAAATCCTTTTTCGAGTCGACCGGAAACAATCCGGAGCTCAACGTAAGTTTCAACAGGGGCATGGCCGCCGATTCCAGCTTCGTGGCGAAATTGATCCTCGAACAGTGCGGCGACGACGTCTTCGGGGGCCTGCGCTCCCTGGTGGACGTCGGAGGAGGGACCGGCACTCTGGCCATCGCCATCGCCGAGGCCTTCCCGCAGACCAAGTGCGCCGTGTTCGATCTCCCGCACGTGGTGGCTTCGCTGCAGGGAAACCCAAGGGTGGCCGCTGTCGCCGGCGACATGTTAGAGTTTGTCCCCCCTGCAGACGCAGTGATTCTCAAGGCATGCAATATCGTTAATCTTCTTCTTCTTCAATTTCATTTAATTTGCTTCTTAATTAATAATCAATCATCTGCGAATTGAATGCAGTGCATATTGCATGACTGGAGCGACGAAGTCTGCGTGAGGATACTTGGAAATTGCAAGAAGGCGATTCCTCCAAAGGAGGAAGGAGGGAAGGTGATAATTATTGAAATGGTGATGAAATTGGAGAATGATCAGGAGGATGGAACTGGAAGCATTCGAGATGAAACGGTAGAGACGCAGCTTCTGTTGGATGTGCACATGATGGTGCCTGTGCCAGGGAAGGAGAGGAGCGAAGCAGAATGGAAGAGTATTTTTACAGCTGCTGGTTTCTCAGGCTACACCATCTCGCCCATCTTGGGCTTGCGTTCTCTCATCCAGCTCTTCTATTAAGGATAGCTCATCTCCTCGAAGGGTTGTGTCTTCCCATGATATTAAATTCTGATAATAAGTTTTTCAATAATACTTGCATCTTTCATCCTTAATCAAACTTGCTCTTCGTTCCTAGCTAAATTTATTATAATTTTTACGAAAATAGATTATCTTTTGTTATCATCAATATATTTCCGGCCGAATCATTATCGATATATATATATCCAACAAAATTAACTAAAAAATTTATTAATTTGATAAAAGAGGAAATAGTCAAGAGTCCCTTTTGACTTAATTATTATATATGAACCTTTTGTTGTCTCCTAATTATTAGAGATAGAATGGTTTCTCCTTAGATCTATTCAACAAACTTATAACATATATAATATCTGGTCTTTACTGTAGTCGGTCCAAAATAAATTTCACCAGTAAATATTTAGAATTTTCAATTAAAATAATTATTCATCGATAAATATTTATAATTATCAATCAAGATTTATTTTGATAAGTAATTTTAATTTATTTTTTTACTGATCAAAATTAGATTTAGATGGTAATATTTAATTTTTTTTATTGGTCGAAGTTAAATTTATTCTGTAATATTTAATTTTTTATTAATCAAAGTTATTTTTTTTTCTAGTCGAAAGTTTTGTATACACAAGAAATAACTTTTGAACGAATTTATTTGGTAATTTTTTTTTAGCATGCGTCTCATACTTTCAATAATAGTCATATTTTTTCTTCCATTTACACCATTTTATTGTGGTGTAAAATGAGTTGTTAACTCGCGCCTTATATCAAATTCTATAAAATATTTCTCACTTCATTTGAAATATATTCACCTCTATGATTAGTTCTTAAAAGTTTTGATATATACAAAACACAATACAATTTTCAACTTCAATTTTTAAATCTTTAAAAGTTTGAAATACTTGTTATTTTTCTTTGAGAAATTAAATCCATAATTTATCGATGAAAGTAATAATCCGTCGACACCCTTGCTCATCAGAGTTGAGTGCAAACCTTAAACCTCTATTTTAGACTAAGATAATAAGGACGCTAATTAAAGTCCGAGATGGAGTTAATTAATTAAAGGATGTTTGTTTCGGACTAAGAGAATAATAAAAAAGTCTAAATCTGAAACAGAGATAATTGATCTAAAGAATATTAGGGGACACCTTAATATGAGATTAAGAGTATAATAAGAACGTCGAAATCTGAGATGAAGGAAAAGATAGTTGATGAACGTCTTGATCCGAGACCAAAGAAAATAAGTATCGCCAAAATGGCGATATGCTGATGGATGTCTTAGTCCGAGACCAAAATGAATAAACATCGTCGAACTAGTGATATATTGATGGATATGCCTCGATTTGAGATTAGAGGGAATAAATATCGCCGAACTGACGATATACTAATGGATGTCTTAGTTCGAGACCAGAGAAAATAAATATCGCTGAACTAGAAATTTACTGATGGATGTCTTAGTCTGAGACTAGAGGAAATAAATTGTCGATGAGTGTGTCAATCCCACTAGACACCTTGGTTCGAGACCAGAGGCAATAATATATAAGAATGTCTTGATCCGAGACTAAGGAAATAATAATAATATAAGGAAGTCTCGGTTCAAGCCTAAAGGGAGAATAATTTAAGCATGCCTCGATCCGAGACCGAGGAAAGATCTAAGTGATGTCTCAACCCGAGCTGGGGAATAATACTAGAAACTTTTGAAGAAAAAAAACTTAATTAGAAAAAGACATAATTACTAATCTATGAGTTGGTTTTTACTCTATAAGATCATAGATGAAATATATTTCAAGGTCACCCGAACTCCTTTTCGTTCTTATTGAGGAGAGAATAGTAAACTCTCCCGAATATCTATAGAGTCTGCGAGAGAATAATAAGCTCTGATCAATCCCATGACACTAGAAGATCCACGGAGTATGGGATGTTAGTACAAATAAAATTCATATATCTCTATAGTGGTATGATACTGTCCACTTTGGACTTAAGTCATCGTGATTTTATTTTTGAACTATACCCAAAAGGTCTTATACTAATGGAGATATTTTTTCATCTTATAAACACATAATATTTTTTATGTTTTATCAATGTGGAACTTTAATTGTATTCCAAATACTCCCAATATGAGAGATAATCATAAGCTCGATCTCGCAACTCCCGAATATTCGTGAAGTCGAGGTGAGAATAGTAGGCTCAATCCTTTGACTCCAGAAGATTCGTGCGGAGTTGGGGAGAGAATCCACCATGTGTAGGAGATCAAACACGACACAGTTGGTTTGCGGGAAGGCCTAGACTCTAGAAGATCCATAGAGTTGGAGAGAAAATAATATGTTCAATCCCTTAACTCAAGCAGAGCCGTCCATGAGGGTGAACCAATATAAATTGAACCCTTTTATATATGAACAAAAATTTTTTTATGAAATTTAGGCCCTTATACTTGTGATATTTTAAGGAATAGCTTTTGGGCCCTGGGCGAGTGCCCCATTTGCCCTGGCCTAGGGTCGGCCCTAGACTCAAGAAGATTCGTGTAATCGAGGAGAGAATAATAAGTTTGATCTCTCGATTCTCAAATATCCGTAGAGTCGAGGAGAGAATAATATGCTTGATCTCTCGACTCCTGAATATCCACGGAGTCGGAGAGAGAATAAAAAACTTGATTACAAAAGTCCATAGAGTCAGGGGAAAAATTGTCGAGTCATCTCTTCTCGACTCGGTACTCTTCCTTATTCTCGAGTCATCTCTTCTCGACTCGGTACTCTTCCTTCTTTCCGAGTCGTCTCTCCTCAACTCGATATTCTTCCGTCTTTCCGATTCATCTCTCTTCGACTCGGCACTCTTTCTTCTTCCCGAGTCGTTTCTCCTCGACTTTGCATTCTTTATTTTTTCCGATTTGCCTCTCCTCAATTCGACACTCTTTCTTCTTTCTGAATCGTCTCTTCTTGATTTGACATTCTTCCTTCTTTCCAATTCATCTCTTCTCGACTCAGCACTCTTCCTTCTTTCCGATTCGTCTCTCCTCGACTCGACACTCTTCCTTCTTCCTGAGTCATCTCTCCTCGATTTGACACTATTCTTTTTTCCCGAGTCGTCTCTCTTCGATTTGACCCTCTTTCATTCTTCCAAGTTATCTCTCTTTGACTCTCACTTTCTATCCAATTTGTTTCTTCTCGACCCGGACTTTTTTCTTTCATTCGAGTCATTTCTCTCAAACTTGGCTCTCTCATTACCGGATCATATTATAATGGTATAATTTATCATATTTTTATTTCAATAAAATTATAAGATATACAGTAGTATTATATGATTTTTTTTATCAATTTAATCAAAATTAAAATTGTTTCGGCTTTATCAAAAAATCCCTTTTTAAACTATTGCAGCAAATATAATATATCATAATCTTACGAGTTACAATTTGTTTTAATTTAGGTTATAATAATTATGTTCATAGCTATTAAAGTGATTTTTGATAAAATTTAAATAAATTTATTAAAAGTATTTTGACATAATAACACTATATATAGCCATATTCAACTTTAGTTAAACTAAAAAAAAATTGAGCTAATTTAGCTTAATATGTTATAATAGACATATTCAACTTAGGCATATTATATATATATATATATATATATATCCAACAAAATTAACTAAAAAATTTATTTGATAAAAGAGGTTATAATCAAGAGCCCCTTTTGACTTATTAAATATGAACTTTTTGTTGTCTCTCAATTATTAGAGAATGGTTTCTATTCAACAAACTTATAACATATATAATAAATTTGACCAGTAAATATTTAAATTTTTCAATCAAAATAACTATTCGTCAAGATTTATTTTGATTAGTAACTTTAATTTTTTTACTGATTAAAATTAGATTTAGATGGTAATATTTAATTTTTTATTGGTCAAAATTAAATTTATTTTGTAATATTTAATTTTTTACTGATCAAAGTTAAATTTGATCGGTTCTTTTTAATTTTTTTTTGTCGATCAAAATTAAATTTGTTCTGTAATTTTAATTTTTATTCGCTAAAATTAGATTTAATTATAATTTAAATTTTTTACTGGTCAAAGTTAGATTAATAGATAATTTTAAATTTTTTTTTAGCCAAAAGTTTTGTATACACAAGAAATAACTTTTTAGCATGCATCTCATACTTTCAATAATAGTTATATTTTTTCTTCCATTTACACCATTTTATGGTGGTGTAAAATGAGTTGTTAACTCGATCACGCCTTATGTCAAGTTCTATAAAATATTTCTTAATTATCTTCATTTGAAATATATTCACCTCTATGATTAGTTCTTAAAAGTTTTGATATATATGAAATCTTTAAAAGTTTGAAATACCTGTTATTTTTCTTTGAGAAATTAAATCCATAACTTATCAATGAAAGTAAAAATCCGTCGACACCCTTGCTCAACAGAGGTGAGTGCAAACCATAAACCTCACTTAGTGTTGCCACCGTCATTGCCTGCTCGCTGCTGCTTCGCATTCTTAAGCACAGCGAGGCAGCGCGCGGCATGGATGGGGAGAATTAATATAAAGGTGAGTTCAGCTTCAACACCGACGACGACGTTGGCCGGCCTCAGTCGGTCCATGTGATTTTGGAATCCTGGATAAAATCTCGACAAATGAATTTTAATTCATGATTAATTTTAACATAAATTTTTTTTTTGAATTATATATAACAATATTAACGATGTTATAGAATTTTGGGTCCTGAGCGGACGCCCCCACTTGCTTGGCCAGGGCCGGCCCTCGGGCCTGCAGTGTCGCCGTGCACAGGCTGCCTCCGATCCAAACTGCCCGTAACATCAGCTTCAAGAAGAAGGGTGAGATCCCAGACGAGGTCGACGACATCTGCCACGACGACAGCGTGCCTCCTATTAAGGTGCAGACCTTTGATGAGCTCCACTCCCTGCATAAAGAAACGATCCACCCCCCACAACCCCCATCAAGGACGGCCAACACAGCCCCTTCCCCACCATCTCCGACGAGGAGCGCTAGCACCTGCATCATCAATCCATTAATTAGTGCATCGTTGGCGTCGCTGACGCGGGCAACGGGGTCCAAGTTGATCAAGGACGACCCGAGAAGGAAGACAAAGACTACCCCCAAGATTAGCGCCATGCACCACCACCACTTCACCCCACCGTTATTTGGGAGGAATTGAAGGGAGTGTAAACAATGAGAAAGGAAGGAGGGGGAAGAGAAATATTTATCTCGTTATTTGATGATCTATCTAATTTAGATATCGGAGGATCATTATTCGGGACGATCATTTGATCTGTGTTAATTTTGATAGAAAAGGATCGAAGATTTATTATAACGGTCGGAGAGAACTACTTCTGATCGAGGAAAAAAAATTTATACCGCATCAATTATCTTTTATTATCATCGACATTTCCCATCAAATCACTATCAATATATTTAACAAGATTCACGGGCTAATTTGTTTGATAAAAGATGTCATAATAAAAGTCTCTTTCATAAATCTAAAGAATTTTTTTGCTATCTCTCAATTATTAGAAAATAATTTCTTCGTAAATTCATTCAACAAACTTATATAATATCTCTCGTCGTCACGAGTGATGAAAATTCTAAGTTTAGATCTTAGAACCTCAATTCAAAAAAAAAATGATGTAATTCTTTCAAATCAATCATCTCAAATTTAATTTCTATTGAAAACTTAAAATCATCTAACATCTTTATTTCATTCCCCATAAACATAAGATCAGCCATATAAAGATTTACAAATATGAAGCCTCCATGTTAATTGGTTTTAATGTAGAGAATGTGCTTCAATGACATTTTAGAAAATTATTATTCTCAAAAGTAAGAATTGATGTATCAAATCCTTAATGATTGTTTTAGTCCATACAATGTTTTTTTTTTAATTTGTAGATTTTATCTTCTTATTTTTTATAATAAAATTAGGAAATTATTCAAATAGACTTCTTCTTAAAGCACACCATTTAGAAATATCGATTTGACATCTATTTAAAAAAAATCATTTATTTTGAAATGCAAAACAGATCATTAGTCAAATAGTATTTATCAAGTCTTGACACGAGATCAAAATCCTCTATAAAATCTTCTAGTTCTTTTTGATTGTATCATTTTGCTACCAACCTTGGTTTATATTTGTTGCTAGAGCAATTCATATTCATTTTTATCTTGCATAACATTTGACACTAATGGATTTTTTTACTTGGAGGAAGATTAGTGAGCTCCAAGTTTTATTTTTTTTTCAATGGAAACTATCTACTCTTTCATAGTCTTTTTTTCATACTTTTTCCTTATTTGTATTATAAAAAAAAAATAGTTCTTCTCATGCAAAGAAAGCAAGAATACAACATCATCATATTCAATATAATTGATTGAATCTAAGAGTTCTGACATATTTTATTAGGAGTATTAAGAATACAATCAAAGTTTCACATTGATAAGATATGAAAAAAATTATATGCTTATAAGATAAAAAGATATTTTTATTGGTATGAGGACTTTTGGATAAATAATTAGTCTAAAGATAAAACCACGAGAACTTAGGTCTAAGGTGGATAATATCATATCATTGTGAAGATATATGAATCTTATTTGCACTAACAATTTATATCAGAGTCATGTTCCATGTCAAGTCATGCATCTCGAACGAAGAAAATGAAGCTCTCTTGTTCAGATTAAGAGAACCAGATAACAAACATAGAGTCTAGTTGGGTCATGAGGACTGGACAATTGACAAGAAGTCCAATTGAGTTAAAAGGGTCGGACAATTAGTAGGAAGTCCAGCTAGGTCAGGAGGACTAGACATTTAACATAAAATTTTGGTAGATTGAGGATTGGATATCAAATAGAGAAAGTTTTCGAGGACTGATAAACTTGAGAAGAGGTCCAATTGTTGGGAGTATTTAGAATACAACCAAAGTCCCATATTGTTAAAACATAAAAAAGATCATGTGCTTATAAAACGGAAAAATATCTCAATTGATATGAGATCTTTTGAATAAAGTAAAATAACAAAATCATGAAAGTTTAAATCCATAATGAATAATATCATAAATATCATACTATTGTAGAGAATTTTATTTGCACTAATGCATTTTGCATTTTCCTTATATAGAGGACTTGTCGAAGAATTTGATAAATCTCTTGATGATGGGGAAGACTTTTCTTCTTCTTATTCTCCTTCGTTAATCGAAGGAATGTGAATTTCATTTACTCTGCCTTTTGGATATTTAAAAGTTGGATCTTCGGCAAAACGAACATAGCTTGTTACAATCTTTTTGGTCTTTTAATTATACAACTTGTAGAATCTGCTTTTCTCACTGTATCAATGAAGATGCTCTTTTCAAATTTATCATCAAATTTATTTCTCTTTTCTCGTAGAATGCGATAATAAATAGCTCTCGTGAATACCTTTAAATGTGAATATCAGGCTTTCTTTCATACCATGTGTCATGTGATGTGGAATCTGAATGATTAATAAGATAATTTGTACAAGAATTACCTTCCGTCCAAAACTTATTTGATAATTTTTTTCTTTTAGCATGCATCTAATGTTGGAATCCTAAGCGAAAATTAATAAAAAATGTAGCGAAAATAGAACCCTCAAGAGATCAATGCGAATTACAAATTATTCGTTCGTGTAAATTTTAAACTAATTTGAAATATTATGTACCTTTGATATGTGAAGCTTTTGCAAATCTTTAGAGTTAACCTAATACAATCAGTATATTCATGCCTTTAAAGTATACACACGAGCACAGTCGTCACACGAGCACTAATTGGAATTCAATATCTCTCACGCCATAGTACTAACTACTATAGATGGAGGTATGGAGATATGGAGGTGACCAAGTTAAGGTTGAGTGAGTTCAAATTTCACTATGTAGACTCCAGCTCATCTTGACGATTGACTTGATTGTTTATTTTGATTTTGTCATGTAGCGACTTGACCTTGCAACGTAGTAGGGCTCTTATTTCCCCCATATCATAGATATCGTCCGCTAGTCTAGTCGAAAGAGGTATAAGTCCAACTAACTGAACTTGTGTTGAACATGAAAGAATATGCAAAGGTGATCTCTACTATCGAAGTGGAGATTAGAGGAGATTGTCGATGGAGAAACGACCGAGAGAGAATAATATATATGTTGAAGGACGCCTTGATCCGAGATCAAGGAAATATACCGAAGGACATATTAGTCCTCGACTAAGGGAATACGTCGATGAATGTCTTAGTTTGAGGCCAAGAAAAATATTATATGAGGACATCTTGATCTGAGACCAAAGAAATATATCGAAAAATACTTTAGTTCGAGACTAAAGGAATATGTCAAAGGAACTACCAAGCCAAAGAATTCTTTGATCTGAGATTGAATAAATAAATATCGAGTTTATCAACTCCTTAGTCCGAGACCAAGGTAATTAAATCTAAAGAGTACCGGAGACCATATATATCTTAGTCCGGACCTAAGAGAATAATAAGGACGTTGAGGTCTGAGATGGAGATAATTAATCAAAGAATGTCTGTCTGAGACTAAGGGAATAATAAGGGCATCGAAATCCAAGATGGAGATAATTAACCTAAAGAATATTAGGGGATGCATTCGTCTGAGGTTAATAGATTATAAAAACGTCGAAATCTGAGATGAAGGAAAAGATAGCTGATGAACATCTCGATCAGAGACCAGAGGAAATAAATATCGATGAACTGGCGATATGCTAATGGATGCCTCAATCTGAGACCAGAATGAATAAACATCGCCGAACTTGCGATATATAAATGGATGCCTCGGTTTGAGACCAGAGGGAATAAATATCGCTGAATTGACAATATGCTGATGGATGCCTTAGTTCGAGACCAGAGAAGATAAACATCGTTGAACTAGAGATATGTTAATGGATGTCTTAGTCTGAGACTAGAGGAAATAAACTATCAAAGGGTGTTCAGTCCGAGACTATAAGGAATAAACTGTCAATGAACACTTCGGTCCGAGATCAGAGAAAATAAACTGTCGATGGATGTCTCGATCTGAGACTAAAGAGAATAAACTATCGATGGACACCCCGATCTGAGGTCATAGAGAATAAATTGTTGATGGACGTTTCGATCTAAGATGAGAGGGAATAAACTGCCGTTGGATGCCTTGGTTTGAGACCAAAGACAATAATATATAAAAATACCTTGGTCTAAGACTAACGAAATAATAACAATATAAGAAAGTCTCCGTCCGAGACTAAGGGGAGAATAATTTAAGCACACCTCAATCCAAGATCGAGGAAAGATCTAAGGGATGTCTCAGCCCGTGACCGAGGAAAGATCTAAGGGATGTCCCAGCTCATGACCGAGGAAAGATCTAAGGGATGTCTCAGCCCGTGACCGAGGGAATATTACTAGAAACTTTTGAAGGAAAAAAAAATTAGTAGAAAAAGACATAATTACTAACCTATGAGTTGGTTTCTACTCTATAAGATCGTAGATAAAATATATTTCAAGGTCACCCAAACTCCTTTCCATTATTATTTAGGAGAAAATAGTAAACTCTCCTGAACATCCATGAAGTCTGGTCGATCCCATGACTCTAGAAGATTTACAAAGTATGGGATGTTAGTGCAAATAAAATTCACATATCTCCATAATTGTATGATATTGCCCACTTTGGGCATAAGTCATCATGATTTTATTTTTGGACTATTCCAAAAAAATCTTATACCAATGGAGATATCTTTTTATCTTATAAGTATATAATCTTTTCTATGACTTATAAATGTGAGACTTTGATTGTATTCCCAATACTCCCAACATAGAAGATAATCATAAGCTCAATCACGCAACTCCCGAATATCCGTGAAGTCAGAGAGAGAATAGTAGGCTTGATCTCTTGGCTCTAGAAGATTTGTGCGAAGTTGGGGAGAGAATCCACCACGTGCAAGACATCAAATATGACACACTTGGTCTGCGGGAAGGCCTCGACTCTAGAAGATCAGTTGAGTTGGGGAGAAATAATGGGCTTAATCCCTCGACTCCAAAAAATTCGTGCAGTTAGGGAGAGAATAATATGCTTGATCTATCGACTCCCGAATACCTACGGAGTCAGAGAGAGAATAATAAACTCTATTCCAAAAGGCCCATGAAGTCGGGGAGAAAATAGTTGAAAGGGATAGAAGGCCAAACTTACTTCAAAGATATGTAAATCCGAGCAAGAAGAGTAAATGTCGCATCTATATGAAATTCAAGGGAGTCGGAGGTACTTCTGCGGGAGTTGGTAGTCATATTTTAATGTCTCAACTCGGTTCCCACAGACGACATCAATTGATCCGGTCTAAGATCAGGGGATGGGGAGATTCAGCAAAATACTCATGGTCAAACTTCGTCGATCGATTGAGTATATATCAGGTTGGCAATCAGTGAAGCTTTAGTAGGAGGTCGGGCATATGAAATCGGGCTTCGGGAGGTTAGGCGTTGCTAGCGCCTTGGGAGGTTAGACATTGCTTGTACTTTGGGAGATCGAGCATCGCTAGCATTTCGGAAGGTCGGGCATCACTAGCATTTCGAGAGGTTCGACATCACTAGAACTTTAGGAGGTCGAATGTCGCTAGCGCTTCAGAACGTCGAGCGTTGCTAGTGCTTCGGGGGGTCGAGTGTCACTAGCAAATCGAGAGGTCTGATGTGGCTTGCGCTTTGGGAGGTCAGACATCTTCGGAGATCATCCCAGCAGTTTGGGCCTGAGAGTATTTGAAAAAAGTGAGAATGGGGGCCGAGGAATACTTCAACGAAGCTCCTCTGGTGCTTAAGTCAAAAGTGGAGAAAATGGGAAAAAAAAAAAAAGTAGAATAGGGAGAACAAAATCCTTGAGATTACAAGAATTATATACTTATAGTAAGAAGAGATGTAGAGATGATGAGAGACATGACAACATTAAAAAGTGAAGGTGTGACAATATAAAAAAGTGAGAGGTGTGGAATCATAAAAATATAAAGATACGGAGACGATCAAATCATAGTTGACTGAGTCTAGATTTTATCATGTAGACTGTAGCGACTTGACTTGCCACATAGTAAAATTTATTTCTCTCATATCATCAAAGTTAAATGCATCGTTGGTAAAAGACCTCCACTGTTCCTTGATGAGCCTCATGAAAATTAAAAAATCCGAGGCCCTTCTCACCTGATACAATTTTGTTGTTGTTCTGCATTGAGTTGTCCCTAACACATTAAATAAGAGCTAATTTTTTTCTTAAAAGTAATATTATAGCATTAATCATTTAGGGAAGAAAGAGCAAGAGAACCTGTTTTTATTGCTTTCCTCGAAAGGGTATTAATTTTAAAAAAAATACTAAAATAATATTTTTATTGATGCGGTATAGATTTTCTTTCCTCATTTTTTTGACGTCGAAGAGGGATTTCTTCAAAATCTCTAGTCCTATCCTACCAAAGTTAAATATAAGTCAGACGACCACCGGTGTCCCGGATTAATGACTTTTCGATACCTAAGTTAGATCTGTCGAAAAAGAAGATGAACAAGTAATCGAAATGGAAAAATGCAGTAGAATAGAAAGATGAATGTATGAATGATCGATCCCCCTTCTTCTTCCTCCCCTCTCTCCTTTTGTAGTAGCCCTTTGTGGATTAGCCTCCCCACGATCATTCGAGGATGTCTCCTGATAGACCATTAGGGAACAACCTTTGGAGATAATCGCCCATGTGGAAAGTCACGTGGATCAAGATAGTGACATTGTTGAGTGATTAGGGGAAAATCTCTGATAGGAATCTTCTATAGAACCTATGAGGTGTCATCAAATTTTATCAGAAAGAGATATGTAAGAGCGAATCCTAACTACTTGTGATGGGAATATTATTACATTGTCCCACACTAATTGACTTATTGTTCTTTCTTCTTGAGTCATTCCATCTTTGTTCGACCCCTTATTTTATCTCATGAGTTGTCTCTCCTTGACTTGACACTTTCTTGAGTCATCTCTCTTCAATTCGACACCCTTCCTTCTTTCCGAGTCGCTTTTTCTCGACTTGACATTCTTCCTTCTATTCGAGTTATCTCTCCTTGACTCGGTATTCTTCCTTCTTCCCAAGTTGTCTTTTCTCGACTCGATATTCTTCCTTCTTCCTGAGTCGTCTCTCCTCGACTCGGTATTCTTCCTTCTTTCCGAGTCCCCTCTTCTCGACTCAACATTCTTCCTTCTTCCCAAGTCGTCTCTCCTCGACTCGGTACTCTTCCTTCTTCTTGATTCGTCTCTTCTCGACTCAACACTGTTCCTTCTTTTCGAGTTGTCTCTCCTCGACTCGACACTCTTTCCTCTTCCTGAGTCATCTCTCTTCGACTCGACATTCTTCCTTCTTTCCGATTTGTCTCTCCTCAACTTAGCACTCTTCCTACTTTCCGAGTCGTCTCTCCTTGACTCGACATTCTTCCTTCTTCCTAATTTGCCTCTCCTCGACTAGGCAATCTTCTTACCGATTCGTTTTCCTCGACTCTATACTCTTCCTTATTTCCGAGTAGTCTCTCATCGACTCGGCACTATTCCTTCTTCCTAAATCGTCTCTCCTCGACTTAACCATCTTTCTTTCTTCCAAGTCATCTCTCTTCGACTCCCCGCTTTCTATCAGAGTCGTTTCTCCCAAACTTAACTCTTTTATTACCAGGTCATATTACAATAGTATCATTTATCATATTTTTTATTTCAATATTAATGTAGGATCTATAATCTTAACTGCTGTAAAATAAAGTGAAATTGTTTAACTTATCATTATAAGATATACAATAGTATTATATCAAAATATTTTTTTTTATCAATTTAATCAAAATTAAAATTGTTTCGGCTTTATCAAAAATCCCTTTTTAAACTATTGCAGCAAATATAATATATTATAATCTTACGACTTACGACTTACAATTTGTTTTCATTTAGGTTATATAATAATTATGTTCATAGCTATTAAAGTGATTTTTGATAAAATTTAAATAAATTTATTAAAAATATTTTGACATAATAACACTATATATATAGGCATATTAAACTTTAGTTAAACTAAAAAAAAAATTGAGCTTAATATGTTATAATAGGCATATTCAGCTGCTATAACAAATTTAAAAATATATATATATAATATGATGTTATTTTAATTATTTTAAAAAGGAAAAACTTTTTCAAAATAATTTTTAATTATTGACAGGAAAAATTGTGCGTGTGAAACACTATTATATATAACGTCAAAGATAATTACATCTATGACCAAAATTAAACCATGACAAGTCTCCTCAATTGTATTTGTAGCTTACGGCACACTCCTTTAGCGTTGTATTCTTTGCCATTTTTTTCAACTAGGAATTAAATAAATGAAATTAAAATAAAATCCTTCTAGAGTCACTAGGGTGCAATTGAACGGAACCATGCCAAACAGTAGGACGTTTGAACTCGGCTCGGTTGGTTTTTCTCTAAAATCAGGCTTGACTTGAGTTCGATTCGAATTTAATTTAATTTTAAGCTCAAGGGTTCGTAATAGAATTAAATAGTTCGTCTCAAACTCTTTGAAAATAGCTCATTTAAAAGTTAAATGAGCTTAGTTACGTTAGACCTCGGATCACTAAATTAACATATAATTTTAAGATCTTTTAAATGACAAGAAAAATTCTAAAAGGATAAATGGGTAGATTTGTTTCAACGTGTTACATTAAATTACATAGAAAAATCACAAAATAAAATAAGACTTTGTCTATACCACGTGCAAGATGACAAAATAAATAAAAAAAAAACAGCATCTAAGTTAATTGAATATCTGACTTTTCCTTTTACATATATATAAATAAATATATAGCATCAAAAAATTAGACGTGAACAAAACCATATGCAAAATATATGACAATAAATAAACAACTAATTAAATTGATTAATGTTTATATACTCGACCTTGATTTTCTCCTGATTTCATAATAAGCACACAATTATCCTACCATCCGACACTAAAAGCCGATTCAGAAGTCAGTGTAGTATTATATCTAAAATGAAATTATAATGTCAAAATACTTTTAATAAACTTATTAAAATTAAAATTAAATCCTTCTAGAATCACATAACGTAGTGAAACTTACTTATACTTAAATTGTCATATATGATATAATACTAAACTATAATAATTAACTTGCTTGTTAAATTAATATGTAACATAATCGTTTTCTAATTCAAGTCAGGACATGGGCGTTTGAGTATTATTTATACATCACGAAGCATAATTGCAATGATCCATTAATTTGCAGATCCATAGTTGAAAAATGGAAGCCATGAATAACAATGATATTCGAGGTGATGATGAAGTGGCCATGGCTGAGCTAAAGCGAGACCACGGTCATCTCTGGAACATCATCTTCAGCTACGTCAACTCCATGGCCCTCAAGTGCGCCGCCGAGCTCGGCATCGCCGACGTAATCTACCGCCATGGCCAGCCTCTTCCTCTCTCCGTTCTGCTCGCCAAGCTCTCCATTCTCCCTTCGAGAACCGACTCATTCCGCCGCCTCATGCGCCTGCTCGTCCACTCCGGGCTCTTCGCCAGCTCGACCGCCAGCGACGAGGAAGAAGAGGCCTACGGCCTCACCCCCATCTCTGCCTCCTTTCTCGTGACCAGCAAATCAGAGAACATGTCCCCGTTCGTGCTCGCAGCGCTCGACCCGATCATCGTCGACCCCTTTCACTGCTTGAGCAGGTGGTTCACCGCCGCCGACGAATGCCCCGCCGCCTTCGACCTCTTCCACGGGAAATCCTTTTTCGAGTCGACCGGAAACAATCCAGAGCTCAACGTAAATTTCAACAGGGGCATGGCCGCCGATTCCAGCTTCGTGGCGAAATTGATCCTCGAACAGTGCGGCGACGACGTCTTCGGGGGCCTGCGCTCGCTGGTGGACGTCGGAGGAGGGAGCGGCACTCTGGCCACCGTCATCGCCGAGGCCTTCCCGCAGACCAAGTGCGCCGTGTTCGATCTCCCGCACGTGGTGGCTTCGCTGCAGGGAAACCCAAGGGTGGCCGCTGTCGCCGGCGACATGTTAGAGTTTGTCCCCCCTGCAGACGCAGTGATTCTCAAGGCATGCAATATCGTTAATCTTCTTCTTCTTCAATTTCATTTAATTTGCTCCTTAATAATCAATCATCTGCGAATTGAATGCAGTGGATATTGCATGACTGGAGCGACGAAGTCTGCGTGAGGATACTTGGAAACTGCAAGAAGGCGATTCCTCCAAAGGAGGAAGGAGGGAAGGTGATAATTATTGAAATGGTGATGAAATTGGAGAATGAGGAGGATGGAACCGGAAGCATTCGCAATGAAACGGCAGAGACGCAGCTTCTGTTGGATGTGCACATGATGGCGCCTGTGCCAGGGAAGGAGAGGAGCGAAGCAGAATGGAAGAGTATTTTTAATTATAGCTGCTGGTTTCTCAGGCTACACCATCTCGCCAATCTTGGGCTTGCGTTCTCTCATCCAGCTCTTCTATTGACTCTTAATATTAAGATTACAATAAGTACTGTGATGAGATTACAGTGTTTAATTAATAAAGAGCTGAAGAAACTACTTCATCTCATCTGCTAGCTAGTTGTTACATCAATCATCTTGTTAAATCTGTATTTGCATGTGTGTGCAGTGCTTCCTTTACTCATCTCTCATTGGTAAATTAAATTATTGTAAATCGTTCAGATCTTTGATCATGTCGCATGCATTAATCTTCGCATATCATTTATGTTATCTACAACACCAAGAATTACTCTTAGTAAAGGAATTGAATCGTTCAAATTAAGTTTATTCATTTTCAATCCTATTCGTATATTTAATTTCTCTAGATATGCTCTAGTTAATAAAATATGTTTGTTAATAAGTTCTGTTCACGAATATCTAACTTCTACGTATCTAACATATATATATATATAAACTATAAAAAAGAAAAACATACTCCAAACTTTTTCTTCATTCTTGGCCATTTTTTTTTTATCATACTGATCGGGGCCACCCTTAACGAATGCTCACGTCCACCTCATATTTTTGTCATCGTTTTCAAACTCCCATTTATCTTCAACATGCGGCTACAATAAGGTAATGTCGTAATCGAATACAATATTACGATCAATATATATAATGTATTTTAAGGTAGCCTTGTCCAGTAGTACATTCCAATCCCATCGAGATTTTTGTATTGTTTTCCTCTTTAATTTTTGTGTTACAAACTTAATTACGCGTTTAAGGATTAATTACGCTCCTAGAAGAATCTTAAATTGCTGCCTGTTCCATCACGCTTTCGAACAATTATCTAGCTAGAGGACTTGCAAGATCGATCTATTCCTATTCAACTAGCTAATATTTTGAAATATATATATGCTTGACTAAGTAGATCGATGGCTTCTACACCTCTTCTTGTTTGTCTATACGACAGTACACCCATGCCCTCATTCCTCCTATAAGCATCTTTCTCGTATGGCCACCAAAGATAATTAAGGCATTCTCACATAGAACAACTTAAACGTTGTCATCAGATTTATCCAACCATGAAAATTGTGAGATTTGCCTAATTATATTGAAAACTTAAAATAAATTTTCTAGTAGATCTACATAACTTTAGAGCTCTTTCCATAGTCCCTGAATTGCTTACATTATCATATAATTGTTACGTTCCCTTCTAGTATCATTTTTACAGCTCGAGTCAATATATAAATTATTTAGATTATTTTTAAATAATAACAACATGTTAATCCATTCACTTCTTACATTTCCATCCAGCAGGATTGTACATGATGTAAGGTCAGAAAGACGATCGTCTCGAACCCATTTTTAAAATAGTTCAAATTCCTCTTTAAAAAGGCCCAAAAAATAATATAAAAAATTCAAAAATTAATTCATTAATATATTTTTTAAAATTTGATTCGAGCCCTTCAAATTTTAGGTACGAAGTAATATTTTTTTTTTTTCAATAAGTAGTTTCTCAACTCACAATTAATTGACTATGGGCATTCTATAAATCAGGTGTCAATTGCATGGAAAAAAAAAATACCACTTACAACTATGAAATCATTTTTAATTGGAGATTAATTTTTTTTAGCGTTTCTTGTTTATTAAATGTTATTATTGCTTGACGCGTTCTATTTTTATGTCAACCGCATATATTTTAATTTATTACATTTTTTTATTCCTAAACTGGTTCGTCTTTGTTGACCAGTTGACCTTTTAGCTTTAATCTCTAGAAATTATACTATTTTATTCCACGTGCTATTTTAACTATGTATTTATTTTGAACAGAAAGAATATTTCACAACGACAATAACAAATAAAACGTTATTTTATTCTTGAAACGTGAATACGAGATACCTGTATTAATAAATTAAAGATGCTGATAATTAACATGTTAATTGAACCATTAGAGGCGTAAGAATTTAGATACAACGAGAGAAGGTGGACAACATACAAAATAGTTTAATAATATTGAGCATAGTTAAATAACGAAATTAAAATAAAAAAACAATTTGCAGCTTTATCAATTCGATTTTGATTTGCATGATAAAAAGATAAACTCCTCTGTTTCAATTATACGGTTATACACTTATACGTATATTGATTAATTATTTTTATGTTATAAGAAATATTTTTTTTTAAGTATTGAGAAAAACGAACGTATTTTTCTTTGACAATATTTTATTTTTATTTTCATATATATCAAAGTGAATCGAAACCAAATCAATAAGCTAGCTAGCAATAATATTTTATTTTTTATACATTAAACAACATCGAACTCAGATTGATAAATATGACTTATTATTATAAATAATTAAAAACTAATTTTGTTTTGATATTTTTTTTTTTGTATACTTGAATTTCGTATGGCTGTATTTATGATATTATAAAGCATGCGAGTTCGCAGCACACTCGCTGCACTTCAATGAGACGGTCACATGCATGGCTGTTCTCTCGCACCCTCCACAAAGCACATGCACTCAGCATTGGTCTGCGCCCATGTGACACCAACTCCGGGGAGCTTTCCAATGGCTGCATGCATGCCGCAAAGCTCATCATCTTTCTCGCTTCACTTTGCTCCCGTAAGGTCCACATGGTGATGTCATTGCCCATGCATGGAGATTACAAGTCAAAGTGGGCACTAATGGCGTGTGCTTAATTCAGCTGAATGTTTGACTACGTAGGTACATCGCCACCCAGCACGCACAATGCGCTAGCAGAGGTCGCTCGCCTTGAGCTCTGAGCCAAAAGCAGAGAGGAGAAGGTGAAGGGGAAAGGGAAAGGGAAAGGGAAAGGGAGAGCAGCAGGACAACATGATGCAGTTTGCAGAAGGGATGACGAGAGGTGGCATGATGGGGTGCATACGAGCGGCGGCAAAGTATGAGCAAAGCCATGGCGTGTTAAGTAGGGACCATTATGGGCGACCCCACCCAGTGTTGGAGGAGGAGGAGGAGAAGGAGGAGGAGGAGGAGTATCCCTTCCCCTGAGTCGTCCATGAGAGCACAACAGGAGCAGCTACGCTACTTCTTGTTCTCGAGAGCATTATGAGATGCTCTCTGCTGCCTCGTCCAAAAGCTAAAACGTTTAAGTGGACATGGAAATGTGTGCTAGTGCCCACGGCTCAACAGGCAACTCACTAGCATGAGTTCAACAAAATTATTACATTTACTGTAGCCTGATTTAAGTCCATATATGCCAGGACTGGAACAGAATTAAATTATATTTAATTTATGGAGGTGGTAAACTGGTAATAGGTCGAATGATTGCCAAAGAAATTAGTGAAAGTGGTACGACGTCAACATGCCTAATTAATTTATGTTAAATAGATGGTAAATTAAGATGGATCCAAAGGACCAGGGAGTGGGGCGAAGGTAGTTGTATGTGGATAAGATGGCTTTGTCTTGTAGGATCTAGCAAAAGGACAAGTTGAGAGGAATGAGGAGGAGAGTTTGATGGGAAAAGCAGGATTCATGGAATCATATCGACGTGCTATTTTCAATCATATGCCATCCTTGTTTCTGTATATTTTCGACATGTTTTAATTTGGCTACAAATCCATGGTATCTCCAACAGTCTCGTGTGTTATTTTTGACACAATTTTGACTGTTTAAGGTCGCAAGTGCTGAAGCATTCTCCAATCTCGCGAATATTGCAGGTTCATGATATGATCAAATATTTTGGACAGGAGAGAAAAGGGGAAAAAGAAAAACAGCAGAAAACGACTTGTGATGATTTAATATGATCTGAAGCATATAGCTGCAATACTCTAGTGAGCCTGTACGTATATATATATATATATATATATATATATATATATGATTCCACTTAAACTGCACCCAAACATCTGCTGAAACAGCTGCGCTATTGGAATTGTCTTTTACATTACGACCAAATTAAAGTCACCATGGTACTTTCATCTTCTACCTGCTTCGTTCTGAATTTTTTTCTCACATTCACGTGACCATTAAGCTTACAGTTAATTTATACAGCAAACTGATCGATCATGAAAAATAAAGGGACTTGGCATCTGCCCAACTTGGGGATAATTAAGGAGTTTAAGGAAAATTGGGTCCATGGGAGGAGAGTTTTACTGTGTTAGAGAGGGGAGAAGCACTAGGCCTTGAGAGTAGAAAACAAATGGAATGTGAAAATAATAATAATAATATATGTTCAAAGAAAGGAACAGGAAGGGGAATGTTGCTGAGGGGCTTGTAGGTCTCACAGGGCACACGCCAAAACACTCCACTAGCATTGCCCCACATTTTGTCTTGGGGCCCACCTCTTCCACATTTTATTTTATTTTCATAAATATCTGGGATTTGTTTTATTCATCCTTGTTTTTTTTAATAATAATAATACTTTATTCTTTGAGTCTGTGGATGTATACTTGTTTGGAAAATATAAATGGTTTAATTGATCCTTGGAATGGTACTAATTAATAGTTTTTAGTGGTTGTACCTATAATTTTTGAGGATTCTTTCTCCTTGCCTAAGAGGTTAATTCATTTAGTTGTGGCTAATGGAAGAAGTTTCGACAATTAACTCTATGTCTTTGTCAACCGTTGAATTTTATTTTGATCACCATATCTTTGAGCTCTAACTAGACAAAAACTCTGTTTAAGACTCCATATCTTAATATGACCTAACGATACGATGGTCTAAAAAAGGTATATATATATATATATTTGTTTTGAAGGATTGAGCTTTAGATATATAATTAAAATTATTTGCCTTTCGATTTTCATTCCCATTAAACTCTCTTCAGACTAATTTAACCATCGTTTAAAATTCTCCATCATGTTATTTAATTAGGATTAGTGACAACATTCAAAGGGATATATTACTCCCTGTGAATTATACTTAAAATTAACAATTGAATTTAGCTCACCTACTTCTTGAGATTGACTCAACCAAAGAGCATTTATATATCAACGTAAAACTTAAATTTTTTTTTCAAGAGGATATATAAATTGTCAATCGTAAACGAGGGGCATTCGCCACTCAAGTAACTCGTCATATCAATACATTACTAGAGATATAATAAAAAGCTTAATAAATGGGATAAAATTCATATACTTAATCTTAAATAGTTGAGATAGGATAAAGAGGACTAATACTTCATATCATTTGCTCCAGAAAATCAAGCTACATAGATGGGATAGAAACATTAGATGCGTAGAAGGTGATTCAGTAAATTCGTAGCTCATCGATAGCAGTGAAAAGAAAAAGAGAGAGAGTGACAGAGGTTTGAGCTAAGCTAAGTGCTACTGCCCTTGATTATTATATAGTGGATCACGGTTCAGGAACCCATGCCACGGTCCGGTTAAAGAGGTAGAGATGCACTTTAATTGACTCGGGAACCGGACCGGACCGCCCGTGCGAAACAGTAGCGCCACGCCCCAATGAATGCGCATTATTAATTTATCCGAATCCGACGGCCCGACCCGGCCGGTCGATACTTGATAATTCCTCCCTCTTTCTTCCTCTTTGCTCTCTGGGAGTTGCAGCGTTAAAGCCGCTGCTAAAGTGAGAAAGGCCAAAACCAATCTCATCAAAGCACTGCGACTTTGTCTCTCCAAATCTCTCTTTTTTTCTCTTTTTGCTGTATATAAGCGAGCCCAGCTGCTTGCCAAGAGCAGCAAGTAGTGTTTTTTTTTTCATTTATCAAACCAGAAGCAAAGAGAGGCCAGCTCGTAGATTAGATATAGAGATCATTGCGGGAGTAGTTTCATCGAAGAGGATATAACAAACAGATAGATGGGGTCGACTTCAAACGGGAACGAGGACAAGGTGTTGGAGACTGTGATGGTGGGGAGGTACGTGGAGATGGAGCACGAAGGGGAGGAGAAGACCATCAAATCCAAGCTCTCCGGCCTCCTCTGGCACGGTGGCTCTGCCTACGACGCCTGGTTCAGTTGTGCCTCAAACCAGGCCCGTACAATAAATATTTCAAGACTACTCTCTATTTCTTCAGCTAGTCGGGATGTATGTTTGATATATTTTATCTTCTGTATCGGTGCTTGCATATTCAGGTGGCTCAGGTGCTTCTGACGCTACCTTACTCATTCTCCCAGCTGGGGATGCTGAGCGGAATCTTGTTCCAGCTCTTCTACGGTTTGATGGGAAGCTGGACAGCTTACCTCATCAGCATTCTCTATGTCGAGTACAGAACCAGGAAGGGAAGGGAGAAGGTGGACTTCAGGAACCATGTCATTCAGGTAAATCTCTATAATATAATTAATGTTACATGTATCTGTTCGATGTTATGGTCGACACCGTTTAACATCTATTTACTCTGTTACGAAATATATGAAGTGGTTTGAAGTGCTAGATGGGCTACTGGGGAAGCACTGGAGAAACGTTGGATTAGCATTTAATTGCACCTTTCTTCTCTTCGGATCAGTCATTCAGCTGATTGCTTGCGCTAGGTAATATAGCATATATGGATTGAGTAGCCTGTTACTGTGCATATAGCTCAACTCTGTTTTGTTCGTGGTGTGTAGTAACATATACTACATCAATGACAAGCTAGACAAGAGGACCTGGACCTATATATTCGGCGCTTGCTGTGCCACCACGGTCTTCATCCCTTCCTTTCGCAACTACAGGATATGGTCATTCCTAGGACTCCTCATGACCACCTACACAGCCTGGTATCTCACTGTCGCTTCTCTCCTCCATGGCCAGGTACAGTATTGAATTACTTGGGCGCCAACAAGCTAAAGCTACCGGTATTAAGTATTAACAATGGCTTCTTGTATAAAAATGGATGCAGGTGGAAGGGGTGCAGCATTCGGGGCCAACCAAGCTGGTTCTCTATTTTACAGGCGCCACCAACATCCTCTATACCTTCGGTGGGCACGCTGTCACAGTGTAAGGCTACATCACATACACTCTATCAAAGTACAAGACGCAACTTAATGCACCCTAATTAAACTTATTAATATGTCCGTATAAAGGCAAAAGAAATTGAAATTAATTCGCACATTAGCCCATGCATGTGATGCACACTGATCGCCATTTGCTTGCCTTGTGATCTCTTTGTTTTTGGATTGTCTTCCTATGAAAAGGAATGGCTGTGGCTGTAGTCTGTAGAGCAATGGCACGGATCACTCCAGCAAATATAATTAAAACCCCTTCTAGCTAGTAATCATTTTGCAACTTAGTTAACTTGTCGTTCGTCTATCAGAATCAGCTCGAATGTGTACGTAGGCGATGTGTTTGATGCTAGTTCCCAAAGAAATTGACGGGTGCCACGTACCATCTATATTAGATTTGTCTGGCATGATTTATCACAGAAAAGGCAACTGTTTGCCGAGTTTGAATAAATCAAGCAGTCTCCGGTGGCGTGTCTACTTGATTAGGATTTCTCTATCTTGTACCAGTGTCACAAGCATTTGGAGGAAATGTCGTTTCGCTGCTTTTTCTTTTTTCTTTTCTTTTTTACTGTGGCATAGGAATTGCATGAAAAAAGAACATTTGTGTTTGGAAGATTAATTTCAATGCTTGATTGATATGATTAATTAAAAACAGGGAGATCATGCATGCGATGTGGAAGCCACAGAAGTTTAAGGCGATTTACCTGCTGGCGACGCTGTACGTGCTGACTCTGACGCTACCGTCGGCGGCGAGCGTGTACTGGGCCTTCGGCGACGCGCTGCTGAACCACTCCAACGCCTTCTCTTTGCTGCCGCGCACTCCCTTTCGCGACGCCGCCGTGGTTTTCATGCTCATCCACCAGTTCATCACCTTCGGCTTCGCCTGCACGCCGCTCTACTTCGTGTGGGAGAAGCTCATTGGCCTCCATGACTGCCGCAGCATTTGCAAGCGTGCTGCCGCACGCCTGCCAGTCGTCATCCCCATCTGGTTCCTCGCCATCATCTTCCCCTTCTTTGGTCCCATCAACTCCGCCGTCGGCTCCCTCCTAGTCAGCTTCACCGTCTACATCATCCCCTCCCTCGCCTACATGTTCGCCTTCCGTTCCGCCGAAGCTCGCGAGGTATCTCTTCTCTTCATTTCTAATGCCATTGTAATGTAAGTAAAATAATCATATTGTTGAGAAGTAAATTAATGCTTGCAGAACGCCGTCGAGCAGCCTCCGAGGTTCGCCGGAGGTTGGGTGGGAGCCTACTTGTTGAACATGTTCGTGGTTGGGTGGGTGTTGGTGGTGGGATTCGGGTTGGGCGGTTGGGCCAGCATGACCAACTTCATCCATCAAATCAACTCCTTCGGCCTCTTCGCTAAGTGCTACCAATGCCCACCGCCGCCGGCTGCTGCTCTTCCCCTGCCCAATCTCAGTACTCCAACGCCATTCCCTGGCAGAGCCGCTCACAACGCCACCAATCCGGCCGTCGTCATCTCGCCTTCTCCTGCACCTTCCTCCTTCCACCACCGCCACCACCATCACTATGGTACCCTGTGACGAGCAGAACAAGTTCTGCTTATGCTAATGAAGGCCGTGTCAGTGGCAGCTATGTGGTCCTACTGTTCCAACAATTAGCTATTTCTTTCTTAATTTCTCTCTTTTTTTTCATTGAAAAGGAGTGTAATGAAGATATGGTGATATCGTTAATGGCTGCTGCAGCTAATTTGATCCCTTGTTTTGCCTGGATTTTCATTCATAACACTTTGATTGACTTCTCTGCGAGAAAGAGTTCACCTTTCTTTGGTTACTGAAGCAGCGGGGAGGGAGTCGTTTCCGGCGATGTCGAAACCGGGGAAAAGCTCGTGGTCGCCACTGTATGGTGACCGCCCTAACCTGTAGGTATACTTACCTCCTTCGTCAATTTGAAAAAAAAAAAAAAAGTGAAAATTTTTAAACGCACAGAGCAATTTACCGGTATCAATGCTTATAATAATCGCGGTTGACCGCACTCGGAATCAGAAATCAAGTGCAGTGACCGGTATGTTTATTTACCTCCTTCGTCTTGTAGAAGAAAAGGTCCGAAATTTTTTTAATTGACTTGAAAACGTCGAAAATTTTTTACGGTACGTTAGCTTATAACAACGGATCGTGACCACACTTGAAATCAGAAATTATGTGTAATGACCGGATTGTATACTTACCTTTATCAAATTTAAAAACTTCATTGCTTCATAGTCTGAAAATTTTTTAAACGGGCCAAAGCGCCAAAATATTACCCGGATGCTCGATTGTACTGACATACGGTGACCACACATAGACGATGTATAGTTACCGATGTACACTTACCTCCCTCGTCAAGTTGAATGAAAGGTCCGAAATTTTTTTTAACGGCCAGAAATAGTGCAAAATATTTATCGGTATGCTTTCTTACAATGACATGCGGTGACCACACTTGAACTAGAAATATGATGTCGAGTGACTGGTAACGCACTTACCTCCAATGTCAAGTTCAAAAAAGCTTGGAAAATCTTTTAAATGTAGAGAAAACGTCCAAAAAATTTACGGTGCGCTTGCTTATCAGAAAACGCGGTGACCACGCTCGAGCTAGAAAATATAATGTCCAGTGACCGAAGGTACACTTACCTCCTATGGCAAGAGTCAAGGAAAAAAAAAAAAAGTCTTGGACATTTTTAAACGGTCAGAAAACGTCTAAAATATTTACTGGTATGCTTGCTTACAATAATATGCGGCGATCACACTTGGACCAGAAATATAAAGACGAAAAAAAGGCCCGGAAATTTTTTTAAACGTCCAAAGTTCACCTCAACAGTAATCGGCAGGTAGCTAGGTAGGTATTCAAAGTTGGAAAAATAGGTACGAAATTTTGTTTTAGAAGGGGCAGAAAACGCCATTGAATGAGAGCATAATCTCAACAGCGTGAGCATTCACCATGAACATGCTAAGTTCACCTCACCTAGAACAAATTGATCCATGCTACCTCATACTATATACGCATTCACCGTGCTTCTCGGAATGTTACTGATCACTTTGTCGGAAGACGGCAGTAGTGTTAATCATTCACGAGACAACAGTGCCCGCATTGCCATCGGAGTCCGATTAATTAAGAAACTTGACACAGTTGTTTCCCGACGCCTGCACTGATATAATTCAAAACAAAAACAAAAACAAAAAGTACAAGCGAGCTAGTGAATATATATGCATCGGTGAAAAAAATCTCTGCTTTTTTGTCCGAAGACAGCAAACTGGTTAATGATTTTGTCTCGAGTTAAAGATGATGCATAGGAGGCTCTGTCTTTTTCTAAAAGCAACAGCCAGCAGGCGAAGGCGGAAAGGAATCTCAGGCGATATGTGCTGGTGCATGCCATGGGCAGGCCTTTGAGATCTTTACCCTACTTTCATGGATTGGCTCATATCTTCTATCACCCCCACAGTCTTATGTTAAAAGAAGAGATGCTTTCAGGCCTCTTTATCGTAGGGTTCCCTCGCTTTTACAGTTGGGGTTTTGCGCGTAGTGTCCTTCGCTCTTCTCTTTTTGCAGGGAAAAATAAAACGGACGATCGACTTCTGATGGGAAAGAGAAGTAAATTTTAAGTGATTCATGACCTAAATAGTTAAATGTACTTCTTTCAAAATTTAAATATAAAATTTCATCTCTTTTTTTTTAAATTATTTTCTTAAAAATAAAAATTGTTTTTGTCGGGAAGTAAAAAAAACAAAAAGATAATGATATAGAATAAATTTTTAAAATATTATCTTTATTTTTTAAAAGGACAAATTCAAAGGTATTAACTTTGTAAGTATTATTTAAATGATAGTTCCATTGTAATATGGTATACCAATGTATGACAACTATTGTACATTAATATAATATATAAAATAAGGTAAGTATACATTAAATAAAATTATATTATAGTATATTATTTATAACTGACCAAACAAATTTCCATTATTGTCTTATTTATTTATTATATAAAATAATATGCCGTAATAATTTTATTTCTACTATTATATGATAGTGCATCTACTATTAATAATCAACCAAAGAAGTTTTCATTATTATCTACTATGTTTTAATTTTAATAAATTAAATATTTTCGAGCCATTCACTCGAACCTATATAATTGAAAATTATTATTTTTATAATATATTGACTTTAAATTCACTATTAAAGTCAATCGATTAGAGTTTTAGCAATGCAAGTATTTTAATTATTAACTTTACCGATTTCTTTTATTTTTTTAATAAAAATTTTATCTGTATATTTTATAAAAAAAAATGGCGTGTCAGTTACTATATTGACTTAATTTCTTATTTAAATATGTAAAATCGTGAAAAGATTATTGATTGATTGAATTTTTAAAACCAGTTGCATTTTTAGAATTCATATCCATTTTAAGCAAATATTAACTGAGATATATTTTTATTTATTTTTTAATGGAAGCCGAGAGATACTTGTATGTGTATATATAGAGGAGATGTCAGATGTGGGTTATAATTTCCTCCAACATCACCAAAAAAACAAGAGAAGAAGATGAATGCATTGTTTTGTTTCGCCCTCTTCACAATTTTATTTTCTTGCATAGGTATGATTTATGTATATATGGCGTATCAATTATTTTCTCTCTATTTTTTTTCTTTCAACTATTTGTTGTATAAAATCATCATATCTTATGCTTTAATTTCTTTAATGGATCATTTAATTATTGTCATTTTCCCCCTAGATCCAACTGCAATCGGAGTGAATGCTGTAAGTTCTCTCTCTTTTTTTTGTGTGTGTGTTTATTTTATGTGTTATTAGTTTAAATTAACAAATAACTTGATCTTTCTCATTAGACATGCTTATCAATTCATCGGTTCCGATTTCGATTTGATTCTGATCGATTTTGAATTCGCCGATATTGGAATCGGTCTGAACTAGTTCAAAATCGATTCCAAATCGATTTCGATTCCAAAGTTTTAACTTAATTTAGAACCAATTTAATCCGAATCGATTCCTGATCGATTCCGAAATGATTTCAGATCATCTTCTTCGAACTTGAACTTTCAAATTCATCTAATATGTTGATTATCATATTCTTTTTTTCTATCGTAAAATAATCTTGTTAACATGTTAGAATGTTAAGAATTTTCACTTTTAAATTAGCAATCGAACCAGGTCTAAATCGGAATCGGAATCGATTTCGAAATCGATTGGAACCGAACCGAATCGAAATGGAAATGGTTCCGATTCGATTTCAAAATCGATTCATTTGAATCGATTTCGATTCCGAATTTAATGGATTGATTCTGACTCGATTCCGGATCGAACCAATCACAATCTACTTAAAGGTTTAATTAAAGCATTATTTTTCCTCCAACGTCAAATAAAATAAATACTCGATGAGGATAAGTTTTTAAAACTAATATTTTAAAATTATATTTATTAAATAAAAAAAATATAAGATAGTTATTCTTAGGAATATTTGATCGATTTTAATTTTGATCGATCATGCATAGGCCACGTGGTGTGTGGGAAATCCGTCTGCGAGTCTTGACAGCCAACAGAAAGATATGGACGTACTATGCAACGTGGTAGATTGCAGCCCGATTAAGGGCGGTGGAGCCTGTTTCCAGCCCAACACTGTACTAAATCATGTATCTTTTGTGTACAACCGTTACTACAAGGAGCGCGCCTCCAACCCAACGACGTGCAATTTTGGAGGCGACGCAATCATAACCTCAACCGACCCTTGTAAGATAAATCGAGTCAATTTAATTATCAAAGCATTAGCATTCGATTATATCTACTTAACTATAGTTTTATATTAATGTTGCAGCTCATGGGACATGCATCTTTCAGTAGGGATAACCAAGTCACGAGGATCGAACGTGCATGAATAATGTTACAAATAAGAACTTGTATTGTATCTGGCGATTTAATTGATAAATAAAAATCATCGCCTCAAATGGTGCCCTCCATTTGTTAATCGAAGACATAATATTTCATATAAGTTTTAATTTCTCCAGCATCGATCGATCGATCTCATTTATATTGTTCGTCGTTACTTGTTAATTATTGACATGCATGGGGCGTTGACACGTACTGATGAATCAATCAACCGATCGATGAAATATCAAAATTGTCGAGTCTTATTTGCCAACGTAACGCAAACCAATGAGTTGATCCCCCGAGATATTAAAAGAAATGTGAATCAGAAATTTTCAGTGGATAAGAATTTAAATTCAGGATTTTGACGTGAATGTCTTGATCTCTACTTAATTTTATATTTTAAGAATGATATGAGAGTCAACATCTCAGCTTTTCCGATCCAATTAATGTAAGAGAAGAGTCGATGTGAATTTAATTAAGAGACATGTTAGACTATTTTTTTTTTTTTTGGAAAAAAAAAAACTTGAGAGACAAACTCTCCCCTCGTTTATGTTTTTCTCGAAGAAAGTGAATCCATTTTCGTGGAAGGGAAATTTTTCATATGGAAATGAGTTTCTTCTTCTAGCCGAGAATTTGAGAAACAAATAGTTTTCATGAAAATATTTTTTTGCCTTCAAAATAATCCTTTTAATATAGATGGAATTTGAGGAATTTTAATTATGCTGTGATGTGGTACTGCAACGAAGAAGTAAGAAACGATCCGATCATTCCTTGTCGTGATAATTAGTTTAATTCTACTTTCCTTCAACTTATACTTGTTTAAAATAAATATCACTAAAAATATTTTATAATCTTTTCGCTCTATTTTTTGAATAAAAGCTTTATACATTTTAAAGCAGTGTATCCTGGTAAGGATTCATTGCGAACGACCCAATAAAAGGTGGGTGGACTTTTTTTCTCTTATTTTTTTTTCCTTTGCTTCTATAATATTTAAAATTACAAAATACTCAAATATATATTGTCTTGGATCCAAAATGGGAATCTGGAATCCCATCTGATCCAACGGTTCAGAACGTTCGCTCGGCCCCCTACCAACACTGATCCGTCTCCCACGTCCGCCGGCAGCTTCCCCGGGACATCGATGAGCTAGCGCTTTTGTACGTCGACCTCCTCCGCCGGAGATGGTGATCCGGAACCATCAGCTTCCGGTCGTAGTCGGCGCGCTTATCGGGATCGGACAGCGTAGAGTAGGCGGTGTGGAGGCGCAAGAATTCTTCGGCGGGCGCGCCGACGTCCGGGTGGCACTCGAGCGCCAGCTTCCGGTACGAAGCCTTGATCTCGCAGTTTGTGGCGTTGGCGGGGACGCCGAGGACCTCGTAGAGTGACTCCGGGGAGGCGGCCGCGGCAGCTCCTGCAGCGGCGACGAATGAGGGCCTCGATGTGGCATGGGCGCGCGGCGAAGCGAGGAAGTGGGTGGGAATAAAGGAGGATAGAGCATGCGCCATGGCGACTGACTACGCGAGGAAGAGGTCGGAAGTCTCTGCTTTCTTTAAAGAAATAGAGGGGAAGACATCGTTACTTAATTTTGCAATATATGGTACGTGGCAACGGATAGGGTGATACATCATCCTTAATACTTGAACATACCACATTAACGGGACATGGATGTTGACCTTCTGCTAAGCTGCAGCCAGGAATCCAAGATCGAGTGGTGGAGGTAAATTCGTTTAATGAATGTCTTATGAGAAGTCAGATTTGTGGATAAGAAGATATGTTATAAAGGAAACAGGCCGAGAGAACACTGAGTCAGAGTCTTTATCAGCATCGAGTGCTTATCCACTATGGACAAAATTTCTAAGCTTATCCTCGCGAGACAAAAGTCGGGCCACAGTCAGCCATGACAACAAACGAACATGCAAGCACGTCCAATTGGCAGTGAACACGTGACATGTTGTTTAGATTTAAATATAACTGATTAAAGTAATATTTCAAATTTATTAATTAATTAGATTTGGATCTTGTCGCGGAGCTACTACTGATCTCTTCTAGCCTCCATCCTACAATTAGCAAAGCGTTGTATATATCATTTTGATTGAAGAAAAAAAGAGAGGCAAATGATCACTTTACATTACACGTATCATTGAGCCACCAATCAAAAATCCAATGTTAATTATAATTAAGGTGGGATACGCGGGGTGAAGTTGCAGGCAACGACGGCGTTAGCACCTAAAGCGCCGGATGTTGGCCCTTTAAAACCGTATCGCCACCAGGACCATCTCCTGCTGGCAGCCGAGCAGAGCCGGCCGTTTCATGCGGTCGATCGATCACGCTCAGAGTGGCCCGTGGGGTAATAGAAACTGAGGCTGTTGTAGGAGTTGAGGAGGGAGGTCGTCCCTTCCCGGAGAAGGGTTCTGTAGACGTCTCCATGCCCGTGCAGTACTTTCCACAGAGTCGATCGTCTCTGTGCCGTACGTATCGCCCAATGGCCACCGCCTCGAACGCGATGGCTAACGGTGTGTCAGGGCTCACCACCTAATTAACCTTCCAGTATCACTTTTACTTCGCAATTGTCCTTTACTGTAAAACTGTAAAAGCGAGAATATAACAGTCGAAGGGAGCTGGTATATATGTTTTTTCTTTTTCTTAATTTTTTGTTTTAATCTAATTTCTTCCTTTCCTATCAGCATAGCTCATTTTTCATATTCTCACTTGTGTTTATTATGATAAAAGGAACTACTAATTGGATCAAGAACCTTTGATCTCACAATATATAAGATGTTAGCTAGCTATTGAGAATAAACGGTTGCACAAAAAGTACTGAGCCAAGTTAGGCCATCTAAGCTAATCTATATAAATCCACGTCGTGCATTTCAGTTGTCTAGTGTTGCTTGAGAGCAACCATCACCCAAGAGGTCCATGCATGAGTTATTCTCAAACAATTTAGGATCACGATGGCCATTTTGTGTCTCGCTCATCATCGACGTATATTCACTATCTCATTTATTTGCACAGCAAGATAGTAACAGCTGTTAGCTACAAATTAGCGTTACATATATGTCTAACAAAAATAATAAAAAAAAAAGATTTAGAAAACGAAAGCCAGTACCATCAAAATTTCAAGAAAGATACAAATCTAATAACATATAAATGTTCCATAAGTCAGTCGAGCATAAACTGGCCAGCTGGAACTTCTTTCTTAGGGTCTGATCATGACATCATTCTTAATTTCCTGTCTCTTTTACTTTAATTTTCTTAGGGTATAATTTATATATGTATATTTTAAAGACACAAAACATTAATGTTAACTAATTTGAACATATAAATTGGTTCTTCCAGCACTGCATGTTTGGGTTTTCATTTATTTGTTCTCCACTCGCTGATTCTTTCATCATCATTTCTTAATTGAATTAAGTCCTGCTTTTACTAATTCTTCATCAACCAAACGGTTCCGAGGCCTATTGCGATTCTTTCATGGTTGTCCGATATCAGTATGTAGGGATCGTCAAAGCAATATATATACTGAATTGAAAACTTGTTGTGCAGTCGTTGAAATTGAAAAGCTATACATATTTTCTACTAAGAAACTATTTCAATCCTTAATTAATTTTGAAATGAATAAACAATGCTTCTAGCTAATTTTGCATGCATGAACCATAAACTATATTAACACTGGTCACTGTCTGTCATATTGTGATATCAAGATGAAAAATTTTCAATCACAGCTTCCGCCACAATGTGAAATTGGATGCAAATTCAAGGGAAAAGAGACAATGAGAGAAAACTAGATCGAAGTCAGCAATTCAACGGAAGGAAGTGAGCAAGGTGGAGGATGCGGTCTTGCGGAGCTTCTTTGCGTGGACCACCACCAAAAAAATGGAGGCAACGGTCGAACAGCCACCGGTCGAAGGCCGGAATGGCCATCCATATTAATGATTTTTCGACCAGCTTCGGAGATAAGGGGTTTTAGAAACGGCTTGCCGCCGGCGATGGCGCCTGCCACAACGTTGCTCTATATATTTTTACGAGAAAACTTCACTTTCTGACCCCGTAGTTTCAAAATGACAAATTACTGCCTATATATAGTTTTGAAATCCAATTCATTTCTCTTGTCCTTTTTGTTTTTTTGGTAAAAACTTCCCCGGCCGGATGATAATAGCTTTATTGAAGATCGAGTTTGCGATGTGTATGAGTTCAATTGATCAGTCATGATGCCAAGCTCATGATCATCAAGGTTGACCCGAGCAAACAATGGTATCATCATTTTAAGAAACCATGAGGGATGTTGGTTTTTAAAATAGCATAACAATTTATTTTTTTATAAAAAAAAAAGTTGAAGCTAGTTTGAACGGACTTGGTGGTAAGAGATAATTAAGCAATATAATTGAGAAGAATTTAACTTTCAGAGGAGCTAGGACACATACGAAGGTGGTCAGTGTAATTTTCGAATTTCAGTTTTAATGTTTGTATTTGCTCCTAGATCTTGATTATGGTCCACAAAGAGAATGCTCGACGATTATGTCTACAATCATCAACAAAGACGAAGAGAGGGCGAGCTACGATCAAGAAGAATGTCTGCAACTTCTCAAAGAGATGAAATCCAGAAGAAAAAAAAAATGTATTAGCTAAATATGGACTCAATATTTACTTGCACCCACTGCCTGTTTGAGCGCAAGCATTAACTATGTTAAGAAGACCTTTCACTCCCAGTGGAATTTTTTTATCGAATACATGATCTGAGATTAAAACTTCGTTACGTTGGTAAGCTGATCAGGCAGCTTGCCCGATTTGAGATTCTTTCCATTTGAGTCTCTTAAATTTATAGCCATGAAAACAATCCATGCTCAAAATTTAAAAAAGTAATAAAAGATGCCTGCCATTAATGAGGTTTGTTAGACAACCAAGAAAGGATAAGCAAGAGAGAGTTGTTTACAATCATTTTTTTAGATTTTGAAGGAAAAAAAAAAGGGATAAGAAAGAACTCAAAACCAAGAAAAAGAAAGACGACCATGTATTTGACTCATTTATCATCAGCCTGCATGCTCCATAATTAATCTACTAAATCCTGGTCCAATACATATACATCAAAGGCAATGAAAGCTGTCGTCTTAGCCATATATACATTTGCTATAAAACAATTATGCTTTTCGATCTATCCTTAGTCATATTATTTTTCCATTGCAGTGCTAATTCAGTGCAGGAAAGCAACCTGACAATTTTAAATTTAATTTAATTTAATGCAAACCTACTTTGTTGGCGGGTTAGTATCTCTGATCCGTCCCACTCTCTCTCACAAACTAGCTAGAATTAGTTGGGACAGCTTGGGAAGTCTCTTTCAGTGAGCTGTTTTCTTTAATTTAATTTATGATGGTGTTTACCCGATAAACAACCTTTCCACGCTCTGTTTAACCTAATGTTAATCAGTTTTCTCTATCTACCAAAGTAACTTTTGGCAAAACAATCGAATGTGAAACTATCTATGTCGACAATCACAACCTTCAGAAGCAGCTAGCATATTCTCTCTCTCACGAATAATTTTTAAACAGCAATTGAATGACCAAATAAGACTTGCATTACATATACTTAGCATTTCATTTGCATGCGTACAGTATTGTTCCGTTCAGTGACTTTAAAGAACGTCGACGTATTGGGCAATCATTGATTAGTTTGCATGCCGTAGACGAATACAGGCGATATTTTCTCTGACAACAATCATTAAACCCTTGTGAAAATTCCACCAAGTGCATGGGACGGAGTACAAACAAATAAAGAACATTTACATTGGAGGACCATAACTACTTCTGGTACATAAATACATAATCATCTGGAGTAGAAAAGTAAATTGAGTGTTCAGATAAAAGGAAGGAGTATTTTCGAGGAACTCATTGCTTAGAGCAGGAAGTGAACGTACATAAGTGGTTAATTGAACGATCTGTTAGTAATGGAATTGAGTCGATTGGGCATCAATTCATTCAATGCATAAAACTGCAAAACCGGTGGGATTCACCTCCCCTCTAATTGCACCTCCTCATTACATGTGACCGCTTTAAATACCTTGTCTTGAGCAGCTGGAGTTGATATAAATTGAGACGCAGGGTTTCCACCATTCCACATCCATATCACATCTGATAGCATTTTCTCTTCTTAATTAGTTCTTATCATGGGGACTCCCCGGAGCCCCATTTGGATTGTCTTTTGTGCAATCGTATTGTTGTTGGTGGCCGCCTCATGCTCAAGTGCTGCAACGCCGACTGAAACATTGGTTGTCGGCTCAACCGAGTGTCTAGATTGTGCGAAGAAGAACATCAAGAGTGAGAATGCAGCCAAAGGTACCATATGATCAATCGATCAGCCTTATGTTTCTACTTTCCAATTCAATTGTGTGTAAAGGGATAGATTAATTATACTTTAGCATTCATCCAGGGTTGCGCGTAGTCATCAAATGCAAAGTAAGCGACGAGAAATACGAGACCAAGTCTGTCGGCGTTGTCGATGCCAATGGCAATTTTAACGTCAAGCTCCCGAGCGACCTCCTGCAAACCAACGGTGAGCTCAAGCAAGAATGTTTCACGCAGCTCCACAGCGCTCCCAACACGCCCTGCCCGGACAAGAATGGCCTCGCCAGCCCCTCCAACAAACTGATCCTCAAATCGAAGGGCATCTTCGCCGCTGCCGGGAAGTTGTTCTTCGCCTCTGCGAACTGCGTCTCCGCCACCTTCTTACCCTACAAAGACCCATGGCACAAAGACCCATGGCACAAAGAAGACCCCTGGCACAAAGAAGACCCCTGGCACAAAGAAGACCCCTGGCACAAAGACCACCCCTGGCACAAGGATGACCCCTGGCACAAAGAAGACCCCTGGCACAAAGAAGACCCCTGGCACAAAGACCACCCCTGGCACAAGGATGACCCCTGGCACAAAGACCACCCCTGGCACAAAGAAGACCCCTGGCACAAAGACCACCCCTGGCACAAGGATGACCCCTGGCACAAAGATGACCCCTGGCACAAGGATGCTGCAACGCCGACTGAAACATTGGTTGTCGGCTCAACCGAGTGTCTAGATTGTGCGAAGAAGAACATCAAGAGTGAGAATGCAGCCAAAGGTACCATATCAATCGATCAGCCTTATGTTTCTAATTTCCAATTCAATTGTGTGTAAAGGGATAGATTAATTATACTTTAGCATACATCCAGGGTTGCGCGTAGTCATCAAATGCAAAGTAGGCGACGAGAAATACGAGACCAAGTCTGTCGGCGTTGTCGATGCCAATGGCAATTTTAACGTCAAGCTCCCGAGCGACCTCCTGCAAACCAACGGCGAGCTCAAGCAAGAGTGTTTCACGCAGCTCCACAGCGCTCCCAACGCGCCCTGCCCGGACAAGAATGGCCTCGCCAGCCCCTCCAACAAACTGATCCTCAAATCGAAGGGCATCTTCGCCGCTTCCGGGAAGTTGTTCTTCGCCTCTGCGAACTGCGTCTCCGCCACCTTCTTACCACCCTACAGCGACCCCTGGCACAAAGACCCATGGCACAAAGACCCCTGGCACAAAGAAGACCCCTGGCACAAAGACCACCCCTGGCACAAAGATGACCCCTGGCACAAAGACCACCCCTGGCACAAAGAAGACCCCTGGCACAAAGATGACCCCTGGCACAAAGACCACAAGTACCCACCCTTCCACCTCCCGCCCAAGCACGACGACTTCCACCATCACTATCCCAACTACAAGCCCCCATACAAGCAACCGACACCCACGCACAAGCAGCCGCCGTCAGGAGGATACTATAGCCCACCGACGCCGGCCTACAAGCCGACGCCTAAGCCACCATCGGGAGGATACTATAATCCACCGACACCAACTTACAAGCCGACGCCTAAGCCACCATCGGGAGGATACTATAGTCCACCGACACCGACGTACAAGCCGGCGCCGACTCATAAACCGCCTTCAGGAGGAGGGTATTATAACCCGCCCGCGGAACCAACGTACAAGCCAACTCCGGCGCCAGACTACGAGCACCCAATATTTAAGCATCCAAAATTTGGCCACCCACCCATCTACAAGAAGCCCTCTAGCTTGCCTCCGCATACCAAGGCGAATCAGGAGCCATAGAGGAAGATGAAGAGGTTAATTATATGTGATGATATGCATTGCATGCATGAAGGTAAGGGCAGCCAAGACTAAGCATGCAGTTGCTGCGTAATAATTCATGTTTTTTTTTTATATATATATAGGAGATATGTATGGAGCGTTTGTGTTGGGCGAAGGTTCTCCATTTCGTATTGCTTGTGTGTAATATATAGATGCACTTGATGCCTTAATAATTAGCTATTCGATTGAGTATCTATGTGTCCGATGGTAATTATCAGCAAAAGTAATAATTTAAACTTAATTAATTTCTTTACTTGTTTGACTTTTAAAGTTTTTGCATTGACTCAGTATAGTCATTTAATTTCTTACTTTGAAATTAAAATGAGAAATGTTGTTGTGTGGAATTCAAACAAAACAGACAATAAAAAAAACTTAAAATGGAGAATTAGTGAAATAGGAGAGTAATTGACGCCAAAACTGAAAAAATAATATAGATATGGGTAGCATGCACCAAAGTAAAAGTGATAATTCATCGATGAAAATAAAATTTAATCATTAAATAAAAATCGATTAAATTTTTTTTATCATAAATTAGTAATGCAGTAAAGTCATTCAAACGCTATTTGTTTCCATTTTAATTTTAATTTATTTTTATTATCAATTAATTTTTAAAATTGATCATTATTTTATGACCGATAATAATTTCGGTTGTCACTTTCACTTTCATTTTCACCTTCACTATATGTCCTTCGAGTCAATTCTAAATTCCAATCTCCTTTGCACGATAATTGTCCTTCCCCTTTGTTAACGAAAAATCTTGCCTTGATTGCATATCGTGCCTAGGTGAGGTAGTCTCCTGGCCAAATACTAAATTAAATTGTGTTGGATTTATAAGTTCTACAAATAACAATGAATATAAATAATTTTCATTGTAAATTTAACAGTCGAGGTAAAAAATCTCAATCGTTAACTTTGTGATCTATATTTAAAAAATGATCATTAATTTAAAAATCAAATATTAAACTATCATTTCAATTTATCCATTTATTTATTAAAAACAGTCACAAAATTAATGGCCAAATTAAAATCAATGGTTGAAATTAACGACCAAATTGAAAATGATTAATTAAAAATTAACAATCAAGAAATTAAAGATCGATCAATTTAATCGCTAATTAATTGTTAAATATATTTAATGATCGATTAGCCATCGAATCTTTTGATATAAATTGTTTTTTTTAGGACAGATTGATTTTGTTTAGGAAAAATATTCTCTTCAAAATTATAGCCCGAGGAAAAATTATGATTCGAAAATTTTCAGCTTGTCGTTGTGGAAGAGTCCAATATGTCGAAGGTATATATATATATATATAGTTTTCATTTAAAAAAAAAATGCAAGTCATTTTCTCATGGTCACCGCCCATTCATTAACGTAACTCATGTAAGCCTCCCATTCATGAACTCATGTACGCCTGCCAACTGTCCCTTTTGTTCATGCTTGTCTTCCTCACCGCATTGGTAGGCTTGATTCCTACCACACGAGGCTCGAGTTGAATACCAGCGCGTCACTTGACCTACTTGACAACCAAGTTTTCTGTCCCAAGATGTCATCTGGTGTTTTCTGTGGCAAGGTGTCTCGTCCGGTGTCATTTAACTTGCTTAGCTTGCTTGGTCTCTAGGAAAGTCGAGTGGACCCTGCAATTGGGCTACTTGTCGTTAGAGGACCCGGGCAGTACCAAAGTTATCTCGTGGGAGATGGATTTGAATTTAGTGATTAGCGCATATAGATATTGTATCATAGGATAATGGATTAAATCGCCATGAAAACGTTAGTTATTATGCCGACAAAGATCATCGTGATTTATCTCATTTACGATGATGCGAGAAGCGGTGATAAAGCCGTAGATTATAAATTTGGCCTTTTGTATCATAGGAAAGGGAGTTTGAATATTAATAGCCTTCACAACCTTCTCTTTGCAGATGACCGAACACGGCGAGACAGAGGAAATCGTCAAGCATGTTGAGGAGGCAATTGATCTTTGTTCCCGCTGGAGGTGTTATGGTCAAGGGCAAAGCGATGAGGTAGAGGGCTAAGGGCTTCTTGGCCATGTCATGGCAGAGTCAGTCATCGAGCTTAGCGAGGATGCATTCGATCTGACAGGTCATGGTCGAAGGTGCAGTGAAGGGGTGTAGGAACCATGTTGGAGACAGCTAATCGAAGTGGAGAGGTAGAACAGCGTTCACTTAGGTCTGGTGGAACTATATGCTAAAACTGAATCATCACTATCCGTTTTAAATACTTCATTATAATTTTGTGAAACATTAACATTTGAAATGATGTCGACTAGCATTCCAGTATTAATCATGATGTTCCACTTAAGCTTGTCAATCATTAATGATTATGGCTGAAACGGAAAGTTTTTTTTAAAGTAGACACAAATAAATTGATGAAGATCGATTGTGCAATGTTGATTTTATACAAATTCTTGTAAGAACACGCGCGCTCAAGGATGTGATTCAGTCTTCTATCTCCAACTAGGATGCAACATATATTACCATATTTACTAACTGAGAGTAAATTTCATCTATCTTTTGTCATATTAGATGAATTTCCCCGCATTTGATCTTTCCAAGTAGTTGTACCCAATAGTTATACGTTCGTTGAAGGAAATACAAAATGATACAATAAAATAAATGATATAGACAAGGAAGCAGAATCAATCTCTAATTTGTTCCCTTGTTATCTCTTCTGTTCATCGTATGATAAAACAAACGATTAAAGAATACCAAAAAAAACAATTAATAAAGGTAAAAATTTCTTGCAAGAACAATATTCCTAATATTAGAATAAAAAAAGCTGTCTATTGTCCTAAAAACAAAGAACTACTTGTAGCAATCTCACGCTACCAAATCACAATCACAATGGGTAATCAAGAGGGAAATTTTCCGGAAGCGCCAAGAAACGGAATGAAGCGTCGAACGGAAAAGGTGAATCACCGGTGCGCGGTCACAAGCGTCTCAATGAATCTGAGGCCGTCGTACCTCGGCACGAACTTGTCCCCGGCGCTCCGCTGCGAATCAGATCCTGACGCAATTTTCAGCGATCCCGATCCCTATGCATCGCACAAATCCATCACGAAACCGTAAACAATCTCAATGAATCAACAGGAGACAAGGTTATACATACCTCTTTAGTGGAGGCGGGTGGGGCAATAGCCGCGAAGACGTAAGGAATGGCCCCGGCAGCAAGAGTAGCAGAGAAGGAAGCCGCGAGCGAAGCAGCGATGGGTCCGACCTTGATCATCTCGACGATGCCTTGCCCTTTCTCGCTCGATCGCCGGAGAAGATCAGAAACCCTTCCCAGAGCGCCGCGCTTTGTTTCCGCCTCCTCCGTTTCGTCGGGCAATAAATCGAATTAAACAGCGCGTTTAGGTTCCGCCGTGACAGCGTGTCCAATGAATAGGATGGCACCGCGTGTCGAATAACCACGTTTTGCTTGGGTTCGAGTTCAACGTCGATCGAGGAGAGAGACGTACGGCCTGCAGGGAAGGAAAAGTTCAACTCAAGGTGCCCTCGTTTGGATTCCAGAGACGAGATTTTTTATACGCCGAGTTAAATTGTGGCTCTTCCTTTACTTGTTTATTTATTTATATCCTTTAAGAGCCTCGTTGGTTAATCTGGCCTTTGTGGGCTTCATATTTAGCATTGAATTGATGCGATTATTTTGGGGCAAGTCTAACTCTTATGTTTGGCGTGGCGGTTTTAAAAATGTTCGTTCGGTCCAGGACGGATTCAGTTCGGCCCATCCTAATATAGAGTCATGGTAACTGACGAATCACGAAAAGCACGCCGTGAAATCTAAATGTGACTCATTATTCAAATTGTTGAAGGCCGAAAGCAGCAGTTATATGATGACAACCACCAATTAATCTGCGGCTTTAACGGAGTGCAGACATTCTTTTCATTCATCGGCGATCTGTTATCACTTAAATGGATTCAGTTCATCATTAATTGCATCGGTAACTAGCTGTTATACTTTGATAATGATAATTAAAGTTTCCCTTTTTTTTTTTCCCGTCGCAACTGTTACAGCAACGCATTCTCTCGGTTGGTTCCTGAATTTGACAGATAACCGCTGCAAACTAATTAACACTTTGCTTTTAAACTCAGCGAATTAGCTTTAGGGTTTGATACGCCGTGATATAATTGAGTTTATAATGTAATATAATCTTGATTATATTATTATATTTGGTTAATTTTTTATTTGTAAGAATGATTATATATATTTTATTTTGTATTAATTATAAGAATGATAAGAGCAGTCGATGACAGGATTGTTGATGGCGGCCGTTGAGTGACTAGCAACAATAGGTAGCAAGCGATGACAAACAGTAATGACCATTGGGCGACGGTGACGATAGCGGTTGACGGTGTCGATGACGATGGGTGCTGGTTGGCGATGCCGAACGGTGGATGATGACGAGTGACAGCGGGCGACAATCGATGATGGACAACATACGATATGGCAAACGACGACGAGCGATGATTGACGATGGGCAACAGTCGACGGTGACAAGCGACAACTGACAGCGACGAAAATAGCGACGACGATTAACATCGACTATTGACGTTTTCAAATTACGATTTAAAATGTAATCGGATTATATAGATTATTTTCTTTTACAAAATTTTAATATTTTTTTATAATTCAGATTATATTATATTATAATTTTAAAATGATCAATTTTATAATTTAATCTGAATTATTACAAGATTAATTAATCCTAATTTGAAAGTGGTGCATTTGACGTTCCAGATCTACTTGTCATGGATTATTTAGCTAATTTTTAAAAATATGTTTTGGATGGCGGATATATTCATTTTAATGTGTCAAAGTTCAAAATGATATAAATTTGTGAAAATTCTATATTAAAAAAAGAAGAAGATTATTTAGTATAATATTTATCTTTTTTCTGTTTCATAGTTTGGGGAGACCGATGTACTATGCGTATAAGACGAGCTTTTACAAATTTACTCAAGAAAAAGAAAAGAAACAGGAGAGGAAAAGAAGATTCGAAGGAAAACATGCGAACTGTAGGCGAACTGTAGGCATTAATTAAGATTTGTTGGTGACCAATTGGAGGAGCATAATTGCCCAAAGTAATTAGTGAGAAGCGTGATTGCGTGGAGTAAGAAAGATGCCAACGACAGGCAAGTTGGGAAGGAAAATGGATCCAAAGCATGGCGAGTACGACACGGAAAAGCTCGAAGACAGTTGGCAAAATTATGAGGCTACGCCGTGGTTGGTGAGACGCGCTAAACACCAGAAATTACACCCACTCCGATTCCCATCGACATGGACCTTGCCGTCGTAACGGGTACCCAACTGGCGCACACGCGGATCGAGATCCGCTTATTCAGGCCCCGCCTTCGTCCCTTTCTCGCGGATCCTCCAGCGCCGGTTATTAGAGTCTCAACTCCCAGCTCCGCAGGCGCAGTGTCGCCGCGGCCCCCATCTGTCTCCCTTGCGCCTCTTCTACCGCCCGATCCCCATCCAACGCCTGCAGCTCCTCCGCCAAGATTCATCCATTCATTCATTCATTTTTTTTTTTTCATCCTACAAATCTATAAACTCATAATTAAAAAATCCAAATCAATATGTTGGTGGTTTCCAGTCCAATCATATATCATTCCTTTGACCTCTTCTCTTACTAATTGGTGGTAGTATTTGCATTTACTATACTAGACCTGGACTCGAAGATTACTTTAAATCTAGGATCCTTGTTTTTTAGCAGCAAGAAGAATAGAGCTTAAATCTATAAACTCGCACCTCAACAATTTTCCTTTTGACTCCTCTGTTCTGACAAAGTTCTGTTCGGTGCCAGTGAGATTGCGAGGTGTGAGCTGAAAAGCAGGAATCCATCATAATTAGCCTTTTTAAAAAGGGCACAAACTATATCAGCATCTCAGCGTCTTTCATAAATTACCTTCAAATTCTTCAAAATATTTAATCGACCCGGATTCATTCACCAATTACGCCACCCACAAAATCTGTTTTCATCCCCATAAACCCATTAAAAAACAAGAAAAACGAAAAAAAAAACACCGTTTCATCATCTCTCTCCACTGTCTCAGGGATGTTGTCTGTTCCGCACACTTTCATTATGCATTTTTTTTTATTATTTTACTGAAATATGTTCAATGGAAGTCAAATATTGCTGTAATTTCCTTTTTTTTTTTTTTCAACTAAGCATGGTCAGTATAAAAAATATGTATATCATTGATTATCTAAAAATATGATTTATTCGTTTCAGTGTTCTCGTCAATCGATCTCGTAGTCAATACGAAAAAAATAAATCATGAAAGATTAGTTCCTTTGAATCTATGCCAAAATAATATAAGACTTCTGAATTCGAATGAGAATTTTAAATTTTCTATCGAAATTCGATCCCTATTTATTATAGTAATTTCTATATTGTTCTAGAGTAAATAGGTACGATCACTGCTCAAACAAAGAGATCGATTTGAACTTCAAATTGAATGAGTAGGTAGACCATAGACGAGGATGAGCCAAGCTTCAATGAATACATGATAACACATGACAACTAGAGTCCAACATGGCATCGAGAAATTAGATAGAGTGTGGAGATGGGAAGGATTGAACTTGCTATTTTAAAAAAGTTTATTATGTTGAAGCGCCATTTGGTAAAAAAAATAAGAAAAAGGAGGGTCAGTTTGTTATTATCTGAATCATGAGGGGGTTTGTAAGATTTTTGCCGATTTTACGAAGCAAACGGCAAACCCAGCATCTTTCCCATGCAGGTTAAAGTTCACCCCGCGAATCTACCGTCTTGGTAATTTGATCTACCTAGTGGGCCCGTTAAGGCATTTGCGATTTCGAGAAGCAAAGCCGGCAATCTTTCGGCACCTTTTAAGCTATCGCCTTTGAAGCGGGCAACCTAACGCCAAATATGCTTATTACCCACCTCGCTCACCGCTTCCCCTTGCTTTTTTATTTTATTTTAACACTTTGTTCATTAAGAAAACACCCACGTCTCTGCGAACTGAGACCGAAGCGTCTGGCAGCGGAGGAGAGTGAGGTGGCTGGCGCGGCAGAGCAGGCAAGGAATTACTAATGACCTCGAAGCTCCTTCTCCTCCACCGCCTCCTCCCTCCGTTCTTCTTTCTCTTTCCTGTCTTTCTTGTTCTGTCTGTCGGTGTCCACGGACTAGTTCTAAAGCAGAGTTTGGAAGAAAGGGATTGATGAGACTACTCGCCAGATCTGATAGTAGAATTTGCTTCCAGCGAGCAGCATTGTTCATTCGGTGAGTCCTGATCGTTTCCGCTTTGGCTCCGGTGAATCCTGCAGTGTTTTGAACATTTTTTTTCTTATCCCTTTTCTAAACAGCGCCCCCTTTAAAGATGTTGAGAGAGTTGTGTTTTCCTGGATTATCCATTTTCTGATTGAAGATGGCTTCCTGCTTAAAAAAATCCTTTTTCTCACACATCAGTCGTCCCCATACAATTTGCGCCGATTCATTATCCGTTACCGATACTTTTTCTTTGTTGCGACTGAGTGCTTTCACATTTAGTCTTTCTTCGAATTGAAGGTATTGGGTCATATGGATGATTGATGGAACCTAAGCTTTTTTATGTGGGTGGTAGGCCAGTGATGCAAGTGGGAGATTAAAAAAGAACCGATGAACTGGACTTTTTAAAAAAAATAATACTCGATATTCCTTCTGAAGCATTATTGCTTCCAGGACGTACTTGCCAGATTAGACCAGGAAGGATGATTTCTTCCTCATAGTTACACTCTGGAATCACTTTATGTATGTGTAAGACCTACTCCACCTCCTACCCTCAACTTTAAAGAATTCCACCCACCTTTGGGCAATTGCGCAGTGCTTTTCTTTGTTGGCCTCTCTAACTTACACCGTGTGATAAAGTTGGCTCCCTAACTTGTGCTCATCCACGCTTCAATATTCATGTCGCATTAATGCATCACAATCTTAGCGTGTTTATGCTTGATGCGCCATCACCCTTTGTGCCCCTCTTTGCTGGATTTTATGAATGTAAGATATTTGTAGGAAGGGAGTGGTGTGTTTGAGGTTCTTGCGCCTGTTCTTGTCCAACATAATAAATCATCTTTTTTTCATTTGGTAGTTTATACTTTTATTTGGATTGACATAAAAAATTGCATTGCTATTTACATTGGAGCAATGGGATGTTAATTTCACGTGCAGACATTTACGATGCCTATGAAAATTTTCTTTTGAATGTCTTTTCTATATGCTTGAAATTAGCTGTTTCTGAAGGTCAGCTATTTGGTTACTTAGATTCCTTTTTTCTTTTTCTTTTTTCAATGCTTTTTTTATCATGTTGCATCATGAAATCAATGTAGCTTGTGAAATCAATCTCTTTCAGTTACTGCTGTTATACAATTCATATTTGGTTTCTGCTCAATGATCTACAAGATGTTTTATCCACGCATTCTTGTCTGCACGAAACTGTTCCAATGGGTTCCTTGCAAAATTGTAATGACTTGCTTGTTTTTTGCAGCGAATAGTACCCACGTTATTGCTACGTCAGAACATTTTAAAAACGTTTGCAAAGGTCAGCTTTGAGAACAATTTCATCTAGTTAATCATCTGACAGATAAATTTAAAATTTTCACTCTCATTTATTTCCAGGTATGAAAATAGTTAGTTAGTTGACATTAAGTGTTAACTGCACCTACTCTGGAACTTTTATGATTAATTATTGTAGCTAAATCTTTGCTCAACAAATTTTTTGCAGAATTATCTTGTATATATTTTGCATCGTTCTCTTGATTACCATGGGGCAATTTACCTTCTGAATTTATCTCTCTTACAACAGTTGTGTTGGTGGTACAATAATAGACAAGTAATTTTCATCTGAATATATATCTCTTGAAACAGTCATATTGGTGTCTATGTATTTTATGCAACATACAATCTGTTTAACCTCAAACCCTTTGACCATAAACATTATATGTAAGGACTCGAAGGGCTTAATTGTCTTTGCAAATGGGCTCACTAATTTCAGTTACTAACGTTGGTTGATCTTGATAAAGAAAAATGCCAACCTATTCCTGCTTGAATCCTGGTACTGTCATGGACTTTCTTTTTCTTATAATGAAGTCTACAACTCTGCCAATCTAGCTTAGAGTGCTTGATTCCAACTCTCTCAGTGTTGATCCAGCCTAGAGTTCTCAATTCCATCCCTAAATTTTTGACTGTTTCTTAAATGAACTGATTTGTTTGCCTCCATGCAGTTAGAAATATAATGTCACAACTCACTTAAATGAGTTAATTGACTTATTAACTTGTCAGGTTAACTACTGATCCAAAATGCTTGAGTCCAAGAGGCTAACTCATCTAAACTCAGAAAGCTTCTCCATTAGACCACAACCCAACATGTGAGATTAGATTAGGGCGATACATATAGCAAGCCATCTCTGAGGCCTTGCTGTTTTCCCAGATATCATCTGTCAAACCTCTAGGCTGGGAATACAGAAAACTACCTGATGTTCTGGCGCACCTCATTCTTTTCTTTTAGTTTTCTTTAGTAATTCAGATAACTTATGTCACACATCTAGATTCTCAATACAGTTAATCTTAACAGCCTACTTTATGGATGCTACAAATAAAGCAAAGCAGAAATCTAAAATTTGTAACAAACAATGAAAAAAAATGAAAAAAACGAAGATTTATCAAATATTTAAACATTAAATAGCAATTCTTTTAAGTTTTGGAAGCTGCATAGTTTTTGTATGTCTTTGTTTGTACTTAAGATCCTGTCATCATTATTTCTTGTTATGTTCCACATTTGTTTTCACTTTTCTTGTCCTCTGTCACTGTGTTGATTGAAAGTATGGCTCAACAGCATAGCTTCCGAGTAGCTGTGTGATAAGCAATGGACAGGAGAAGTTGGCCATGGAAGAAGAAGTCATCTGAGAAGGCAATAACATCAACTGACACCATCACCAATTGGTCCAATTCTAGTGGAAGTCTAGCAAATCAGGTTTGTTTATTATTGTCTTTAGTCATCTGAAGTGAATAATAACGTGTTGGCAGCTTGAATTCTTATGGAATGGACCTGAACAGTAACCATAAGACATTAGTGGTTCCATTCAGGTTGATGGATATTGAGCAATTGTTTCATAATTTTGATATTCCAAGTTTACGAACTCTATTGGAATTGGGAGAAGGATATATCAAAATTTAAAAACTAAAGATATATTAAGAGGTATCTGTCATAAGCAAAATTAAGTTACATCATTATCCCATTTTATAACTGAACAACCATTAGTCTGTGTTTATGATTTATTCAAGGTTTTGCTACATTTTACCAAGGTTTAGTGAATATGACTGTCACTGGAAAGTAGCTCTAACATGAAAAACTAAACAAAGGAACTAAAAGGTCTAGTGAGTATAATACTCTAGAGTGCAAAAACTCACTAAACATAGTTCTTTATAACCAACATCGTTTGATATTTGACCAAGAGATACCTAGACTGTCATGTTGGATGGACTAAAAAGTACAAAATGTCTGTTACCTAACAGACGACTTGTAAATTATCAAAAGAGAGGTGATTTCATATTTACTATAGGAGCTACAACCTGCATCAACCTATATAGAAGCATCTGAGGGAGCACAAGTATGGAGGTGAACCTGCTTCTTTGCACCGACAACACTAAGCCATAAGAGAGAAGTTAATGTTTGTAATATGCTAATGTCATTTTCAACCATTAATATCAAAATAGTCCACATCTGCTAGTTTTTATTTCTTATCTATCCTGCAGGTTTCAAGCCAAAAAAATCATTTAATTTCCTTGATTTGGTATTTTCCTTGTGATGCACACGTTAGCTCACTTGAATTACCCGATTGTTTATCAGGATGCTAAAAATACTATTACCTATCTACAAATGTCTGCTGACAAATATGAACACCTGACTGAAATGGAAGAGCAAGTGAAGGTCTTCAAAGAAAAGTTATTTGCTGCACAAACAGAGATGACAAATAAGGATAATCTAGTCAAGCAACATGCTAAAGTTGCTGAAGAAGCAGTATCTGGTATTATATCATTCTATATGGATAAATTGGGTGCATAGTTCTCAAGCACAATACTTTTCATTGTTTAAGTTGATTGTGTAGCTTTTTTATGTTGCTAATTTGTGAATTTAATGTTGTAGGGAACTCTCTAGTCCACTGTTCAAAAGAGTTCTGAATATAATGTTTTTGAGAAATCTTTGGTATTCTTAATTGATGTAGGATGGGAAAAAGCTGAAGCCGAATCATCCACTCTGAAACTTCAACTTGAGTCTGTGACACTATTGAAGCTTACAGCTGAAGAACGTGCTGCTCATCTAGATGGCGCCTTGAAAGAATGCATGAAACAGATACGGAATGTGAAGGAAGAAAGTGAGCAGAAGTTGCATGATGTCGTCTTTGCAAAAACCAAGCAATGGGAAAAGGTCAAGGCCGAGCTAGAAACAAAATTAGATGATTTTGAGCAAGCTCTGCTTAGAGCTTCTGCTGAAAATGAAGCTTTGTCAAGATCTCTGCAAGAACGTTCTGATATTCTAATGAAAGTTACTGATGAGAAGATGCAAGCAGAAAGTAAAATTGAGCTGCTAAAGAGCAATATTTTATCATATGAGAAAGAAGTTAATTCCTTGAAATATGAACTTCATGTTATTTCCAAGGAGCTTGAAATTCGCAATGAAGAGAAAAATATGAGCATTAAGTCAGCTGATGTGGCAAACAAGCAGCACTTGGAAGACATAAAGAAAATATCTAAACTAGAAGCAGAATGCCAAAGACTACGAGGTCTTGTTAGGAAAAAGCTGCCTGGACCTGCTGCATTAGCGCAAATGAAACTAGAGGTTGAGAATCTAAGCCGTGATTATGGGGAAACTAGGGTACGGCAATCACCTGCCAAGAGTTCTACTCCACATCACTTGTCAACACATATTTCTGATTTTGCTTCTGAGAGTTTCCATGCTTTGCAGAAGGACAATGAGTTTCTAACAGCGCGCCTATTAGCAACCGAAGAAGAAACAAAAATGTTAAAAGAAGCTCTGACCAAACGTAACAGTGAAATACAGGTTTCGAGGAACATGTGTGCCAAAACAACAAACAAGCTTCGCAACATTGAAATACAGATGCTGGCACTGAACAAACAAAGAATTTTGTCAAATCCAATTTTTGACATTTCTTCTGAAAACAATTTAAGCCAGATTGAAAGTAACCCACCAAGTTTAACATCTATGTCTGAAGATGGAATTGATGAGGTAGAAAGTTACTCTGAACCTTGGGCTACAACATTGATGTCAGAGCTCTCCCAATTCAAGAAAGAAAAACATGCTGAAAAGGTCAAGAATGCAGATAATGCAAATCATTTGGAGCTTATGGATGACTTTTTAGAGATGGAGAAACTAGCTTGTTTGACAACAGAGCCTAATGGAATGGTCGCTGTTTCTGATGGCATGCACAAAAAGATGAAAAGTGAAAATCCAGCTGGTAATCTGTCGCCTCATATTCAGAAGGATGATGATATAAATGAGCTGCAACTGGTATCAGATGATGCAGAAAGTTCACCTTGTGCCGATCAAAAGCATTCTGAAGAAATGACACCTAACAAATTTGGTTCTCTGTTGGTAAAACTTCAATCTAGAATAGCCTCCATCGTTAAACAACAGTTTAAAGGACATGACATTGCCAAACTTTTGGATGATATACAACAAGCTGTGCAAGAAATACAAGAGGATTTGCCTCAGAATTCTGTGAATTGTCTCAATGAGGAAAATTGCTCTGTTGATGCATCCCGGGATCCAAAATCTAGTAATGATGACATGGATGAAACTACTCTGATCAGTATATCTTCAAAGCAAGGTAAAATATCATGTTCTGATGATAAGCATGAGTTAAATCAGGATCTAAAGAAGGCCATGTGTGATATTCAAGATTTTCTTATGTCTCTTGGTAAACGAACCCTAAGAGCACTCGATGGGCAGCCCAATGTTGATGGACTACTTGAAAGAATCCAGCAGTTGTCTTCCTATGTCAAGGATGTGCTGAGTGATGGAAAAAGCTTGCATGGTTTTATACTGATGTTTTCCCATGTTTTGTCTGCAGCAAGTGAAATGGGCTTTAAGATGAACTTAAACATGGGCAATGAATGGGAGAGCAATGTCTCAGATTGCATTGACAAGGTAACGTTACTTGAAAACAGAGTGACTAATCATGAACCTAAAAATGAGAATTCCTCAGGAAGATCTATTGCTCTATCACATTCTTCATCTCATCCAGACATTGAAGGGCCTCTCGGTGACAGCTTTGAACAGAGAAATACAGTGCAGAAATTTTCAATGAAGGAATTTGAACAACTGAAGTTGGACAAAGAAAGGATGCGACTGGAACTTTCTGCTCGTACTAGTTTGTTGGAAGAGACAAAAATCCGGCTGGTCGAAACTGAGCAAGAAGTGGCAGAACTAAAGTCCAAACTGGCTACTTGCCAAAAATCAAATAGCTTGTCTGAAACGCAATTGAAGTGTATGGCTGAGTCCTACAAATTGCTGGAATCACGTACACAAGAATTAGAAGGTCAAGTAAACCTGCTACACACGGAAGTAGAAAAGTTGAACAATGAGCTTCATGAAGGAAGGCGTATCCATTTGGAAGATTTAGCCAAAATAAGATGTCTTGAAGAGCATATTGAGAGGTTAGCTATTATCACATAGATAACTATTTGCATGATAGTTTGACATTTATTTAGAAAATCAATATCCTTTATTATGTTTCGTGTCTGATTTGTTTATTTTTCCTTTCTTGCATTAAAGGCAGGAAAATTCTTCAATGTGCTCAGATGCTGACACTCAGGTCAAGGCAAAACAGGTATCTTATTCAAATAATTCCATATTTCGTTCAGCATCAACTTATCTGGAAAAGGACCGAATTATGTTTTAATTTTCCGTGCAAGAATAAATAGGGCGATGCACTGTACCACTTAAATTGTAAAGATGTCACAAGACAATTGTGCCACTAACTAAAAGGATATATAGGGTTGATGGAAAGGTAGATTGAGAATGTTACTTTTTGAGAATTAAGTCATTGAATATAATTCTATAGTTGATAGAATGGGAGAGAATAAGTTAAGCTGATTTTGTATATTTAAGTAGCTCCAGATGTTCGATATTTCATACATTATTGCTAATATTCTATAGTTGTTCTATGGTGAGAAATTAAACAATTAGACGAATAGTGCAAGGAGAACAGAGAGACATAACAAAATTGGAAGAGATTTAAAATCCACTAAATATTTTTGACATTAGGGTCATTATGATATGCACTAGCATCAGTAGTTACATTGTTTACTACTATTGAATTTGCATTGTGCGAGTTATTCACTGGATTGGCATCAAAAAGTTTGGAAACTGTCGGACTATTAATATTCACTAAATGTATAAATTTTTAGCATTAGTACTTTTTATTGATATGGCAAAATGCTTTTGATGCTTATATTAGCACCATACTTTTAATAGGAGAAAGACATAGCAGCAGCAGCAGAGAAGCTTGCAGAGTGCCAAGAGACTATACTTCTACTTGGTAGGCAATTGCAAGCGCTGCGTCCACCAACTGAACAATCAGATTCCTTGCCAAATCATAGACATCTCATGAGCAATAATTATCTTGATGATGTGCTAGACTCAAGTAGCCTCAACACTCGAATCACTCATAATTCAAGGCGCTCGATATCGGAGGCAGAAAGTGCTGTGGATTTTGTAGCACCTAGAGCTGATGATGATTCCCCTTTGGATGGATACAATGCCCAAACAAGCCCATCGGACACTGAAGCAAGTACCTTTCCCAAATCACCTATTGATACAAAGCATCGAAAGGATAGGTCTTCGAGGTCATCTTCATCTACTTCTTTACCTAATGCTTTGCCTGAGAAGCATGGTCGTGGTTTTAGCAGGTTTTTCTCCAAAGGAAAGAGTGATCGCTAGTTTTGATTCCAAGATTACTTTTTCTTTTTGAAGGAGACAGAAAATTAGATGAATGAAGAAATTCACAATGGTTGGTTAAACGAGGGATCCTCCAAGTTCTTCTCAGCAGTTGCAGTGAGCCTTATGGTTCATTCTCATTTCTATGTAATCATTACTATTTTTTTGGCAATCAAAGCATGCATTTTTCTAAAGGTTTTGACTTGCAATTTGATAATAGTACGCTCTGTGAAGATCAGAAGTTGTCACTGACAGTTTGGTTTTTAATTTCCTTGTTCAAATTATCTGTATAAAATCTTTGTTAAAACAATGGTTCCTAACGGACCAAAGTATGTGTTTATTGAAACCTTATTTGGTGTACAGTGAACAGGCATTAAATCTGTCTACGAACCTGAGCACATCTCAATGTATCCCTAGCTTTTGTAATTGGTCAATGTTACATGTGGATTTTCCATAGAAAAAACATTATTCGCGTAGGCAATGGGTTATCCTACAAGTTTCTCAATATAATTTATATCTTCTACTTTTTATTTGTTCTAGATTGTAATCATATAGTTTTGCTACGGTGGTTGTTATGAAAGATTATTATCAAGTGGTCTGTTCGCATACATTAACTAGGTTTAACCACAATATAAAAGCAGAGTAGTTGAGTTCGGTTCGAACTTGTGCATCTTGTTCAAGATGGCTGCAGTTTGGCCTAGACACCTTGTGGGATTGAATGCACTTTGGGCGAGGAGAATGTGACTTTTTGGGTTAGCTCATCCAAAGTGGAATACTTTACGAGCCGAGATGTTTGAGTTCCGAAGGTGAGTCTGGTCACGGTGCCTGACTAATGTTGCCTAGTCAAATCCACTCAGTGAACTTTGTGAGGGACTGAAAAGTTGCTAATATTGTTACTTTGGCACTGCCTTATTATATGGCATTTCATACAAGTACCGTCTATGTTTTTGTGGATGTGATTTTTGCCCATGCACGTCAAGTTCGTTGTTCTGATGTTGCGCTGAATGAATTTGGTTGAACAACAATGACATTTAGTTAAACAACGCGCGCGCGCACACAAAATGTAACATTAATGTCGACGTCGCATATCGAACTCTAACGTGTCCCTTCCTTCAATAGTCTAATTTGCTGTGATGAGTTAATAGTTTGCTCGATGCGGATTGGTAGGTGGAAGGTAATTTTCGTTGGATTCGGCCTTGAAAACTCCACGATCGATCATGCTCATGTTCTGGGATCATGATTATCATGCATGCTCAGAATTAAATAACTAGGAGGTTGAATCCACCATGATCATGCCCTGATATCGATCGTCTTAAATCAATAATGAATAAGTGGGAGCATTATAGCTAAATAAAAAGGGTGAATCCAAAATTAACAGGATTCATGAATCCTGCACCATCATCACTATCGCTTTGTTAATTAGCAACTAGAAATCAAACTGACCGTTAAACAGTAACTATCACTGACGCATGAAATAATATCGACCGACAATACAAATACCGACAGCAATTGCATGCTGTAGCAGTTGGTGGAAAATTCAATTAATTGTTTGGTAGTAAAGCACCGCAGTTGAACTAAAGGCGACGCGATAGGCCCCAAATATTATATTCATGCATCCATCAATCTCATGCATTATGTTGGGATTGATCTTGTACGTCATATATGTGACCTGCCTGGCCCATGATCACCAAGCCAGCTAATTATGCAAGGCTAGACAAGAGCTATTTTAAGGACCTCTTTAGAATTTGATCGTTAGGCTTCTGCAGACCATGCAGTGTTGGAGGCCACGCTTCTCTTTCCCTTCGCGATCTCACACATGGCTGCTGTCCTCGGTCTCTATGGTAGCATGTGTTGTGGAGTGTGGACCCTTGTCTTTCTATATCTATGATCTATCCCTAAAGAGACCTCTGCTTGCTTACCTAGCCTTGAGTCAGTAAGCATGCAGCTCCACTACTTCAAGTCATTTATATATAATTGGGAAGTTAGGGATACTCTATGTCGACTGATTTTCCATAGGCAAATATGGTAATCTATTGTGTTGCTTATATATTAAGAAAGTGTATCCTTTCTCAGTTTAATATGGCATTAGATCATATTCCTATGTATAGTGCGTTTAGTTAAATAATAACAATTTTTTGTTTAATAAAGATTTTTATATTTAATTATAAAAATAAGCATACAATACTTACATTTAAAATTCTTTTTTCTATTTAATTAATGACAATATTTTCTTATCTATTTTATTCTACATACAATATAGTCAATTGCTCTAATTAGATAAACAGGATCAGGCGCTGTCTAATCAGATCGAACTCTGTAGCTAGTTAGGTCCATGAAGCTAGTTGGTCCATTCAATTCGAAGCAATGGCTTAAGGGCTATGTGGCATGTGAGCGTGCATCTATCCACAGTATAATATATATGTATTGGCATGGCCCAGGAGGTCGAACCAGCCAGCTAAGACATGTCTATGTGCAACAAGAGGCTCCTCCTGGAAGACGTATCAGAGAGCAGAATTAGATTTGCAACTTCCTGGCAGCCACTCGAAAAGATTTGTAGGGGTCCAATGTGCTTGCTCACCTCTCGACACTCACACATGGCCATGTCTTGCGCTGCGCAGCATCGTTGCATGGCAGCCGGGCTTCCAATGATCTCCTCTCGTTCCCAGTAGTCGTATCTGCTTTCCAGACTGTGGTTTAACGCTGAAAGTTTAGGGCATGATTATTGTGGATCGATGGGAGCTTAAAGCAACTCCTTTCGAAATTTACATATCTGAAACAAATATATACATATGTATATATAGTAGAAAAGGGATTTTTTAGTGACCATAATGAAATTTGAAAGCACAGAAATACACTAAAATTTTACAGAACACAAATCGGTGAGCCATGGATAGAGTTACAGTGCAAACCGACTCGAGGCGGTAAGGTTAGCTTGGCAGAGATCTTCAGTTGAAACAGAAATACATGTTAACTCACAAGTAGACCAAGGTAAGCAGTATAGTCTGGAGCAACTAAAGATGGAACTCTCGCAAAACAGTTTAATTACCTCCGTAATAGTAGCAGTTTAGCCATGTCCAGTTGCTCAGGTCGAAGCATTCATCTTTTGACCCAAATAGCAATGATTCAAGCATGACAAAAGGTGTAAAAAATTCAAAAAAATATGATAGAAAGACTGTTTTCAGATCGAGTCACGCGTACATCCAATGTAAACTGTCCGGAACAAGCCACCCATATCATTCCACCTTCAAGACATCTCCCAGCGATCAGTATCAAGCAAGAAGTCCATATCTGCAATTCCATCAAATCTCGAGTTGGAACTAGCCTCAAATATGAAAACCCCAATGTAGGTGAGCTCAGAATCAATTGGTCAATACAAATGTCATAAACAAACAAGTATCGAACAACAATGATAAGATGGACTTTAGAAGAGAAAGTTAGCGCTATTAGTTTCAAAGAAAATAACCGATGCCCCAAAATATCTAACCCTCATAAACCTGTCTAAATGTAAGACCATTTACAATTCGAAGCAACCTACTCCTGTCGCTTAGCCGATAACTTAGATATTTTGATGCTTACTCGATCTCCAAATCCTGTTAAGTTGATTAAATAGACTCCACCACTAGTTGGACCAGTGTGACAATCTGGCCTTGTAGTAGGCATTGGTGAAGGGTATCCATGAGCAAGATATAAAAATAGATATGGGGAGAGTGGATTCCTCTGTCTCAGCCCTCTTTTACATTTAAACCAATATCCAGACTAGTTATTGAGGATATAATCTCCGTAATCCATGCAACTCATTGACTCAATTAGTGATTCCAAATAGACATTGACCGGGCCTTCTGATAATCTAACTTGATCCGATTTTTAATGAAAGTAAATTGAGAATTTCAGACAAGCTCATAAAATAGTATTTGTAATGCGTTTGCAGGTACTTTTGCTGGAAAAGTTAAAATCTATCAATCTAACGGTCTTCTCCGGTCTATCTTACGATCATTATAAGAGAGATAAATTACTGAGAAACTTATGAATCTTAACATAATGCCCAAGATATTTGAAAGTCATCTGAATCCAAGAAAGAACTTTAAATTTCCTCTAGAATCATTATTTAATCCATAAACTTCACTGTATTTTAGTCACCATATCATCCCTGTGGAGACAGAGTATTAGCTCCCTCAAACGTATAAGAGATAAATAGAAAGAGTTTGATATTCCACAGTGAAGCTCTTCCATAATAAATGTCTTCGGACAACTTTAAAACATCAGCCGCCTCAATGATATACCAAGATGCAACTGGGAATTCAATTATAAAACTATCCCGAACTCTTTAATTTATCCAAGTCATGAATAGCCATAAGAATTCACTCTTCACAAAAAAGAGCCTCCGGATGATGTAGAGACCTATCATAGCCGTTGAAAAGTGAACGACTCAAATAACTTAAAGAAAGGAGTACGCGTTATGTAAGAAAAGCGACTAGTATAAAGACAAATAGCATGTCCCCCCCTTCTCTTAGTTCGGCTCAATGAAACCAAAAGAATAATATATCACGTTCTTTTTCATAAGCCCGTTACAAATAAGATGAAAGTACATCCCGAGTTTTCATTGCTTGTCTTCCCCCAATGAACTTTCGCCCTCTGCTGCTAGTAAGGAATCAAGTTCTTCTAAGTTGTGCCTCGTTGTAAGAACATATATAGCTGGAGTTCAAGGTGCAGTCTCACCGAACCTAGAGATTTTCTCTAGTTCTAAGAAGTAAGGAAACTCTCGCCAAAAAAATTCACTAATCAACTTGACCAGCTTCTTAACTTGCCTTGAGCTTGGAGAAATTCTTAGGAGATCCCAAATTAAACTTCCCGAATAACAGTTAAGAAAATCGGATGAGTAATCCAACTAATTTCGAAACTAAAAATTTGAGGAATTAAGAAAACAACTTCATTAGATTTAAAAAGAATGCGTGCATGATCAGAAATAAAATGAGCTAGAAAGAACAGGATCTTTACGTCCTTGAAGCACTTGATTTACATTTATGTTGAGGCAAATTTGATCAAGCCTCGTATAGTATACATTGCTTCCACAAGTATATATCGTACTGGCCAAAGGAATATCCCAAGGTTAATTGTTAATCTAAATTCCAGTCTTGCAGGAGGCCATATGACCTTGAGCTATGCCTATCTAATTACTCGCAGATACTTGACTTTTTGATACTCAAACTGGAACCAATCAAGATAAATGAATAATTAAACCCGATCCATTTAAATCGAATAGTCAAATTGAGCACGTACCCGTTTCCATCCTAAATCTTCATATTATGCAGATCATATTCTATGTGAATATCCAACCAAGAATTGCCATATGACATCTGCAGGATTCTTTAAATTACTTAAACAACTGACGCAAAATTCTAAATCAGAAAAAAGATTTTTCATGTGTGTATAGAGCCATAGAACCATAAAGGAGGGTTCCCTTGCTCTTGTGATTTATTTCTCTTGCGATGAATGTGAATCCGGTTGATAGATATATTTGAAATGAACATATATATCATCTTTTGGAGGGTTCCCTCATCTGATCGGAATCTCTCTTCTCGTGATCCAACCATTCCAATTAACTTGTCTTGCAAACCCAACGTACCAGAACAAAGATCACAAAATTCCAATATGGACAAGTCACATGTGTGCACTCGATGTTGAGAGAAATATCACTTTTGTGTGTACGTGCACAAATGGGATACTAAATATCTTGAACGAAATTTTTCATACATATTTTAAACGGATGGACACAAAGAGAGGTACTCATGAAGTTTGTTTTTAGTTTGAGAGAATATATCCGAAAGCACATTTTAGCTGTAATTTGAAAGCACCGGTAGTGTTGTACCAAATGGTTCATTAAACAAGTTTATAGAACAAATCTGACCTCTAATTAATTTCTTTAAAAAGAGATAAAGTGGTTGGGCGATCAATTAATTAGTTTTCGTACTGGAAGAAGATAATTAAAGGTCTTGAATAGTTATCCCAATAGCTAATATAATGCAGATGTACGGAACACCAATAATTGAGACGGGAGGGGCCTTCTGTGTTATGGTTGCCTATTTATGTTCTTATTTATGGTCACTTTTTACTTCTTCATCCTTAAAGCTAGCCAAGTTCAATTTACTTGCGTTTACAAAATAGTTAGTTTGGAGGACCTTGCCCAGTCCACTGTAATCAAGTACCTGTAAAATTGTACGGATTCAGTAATTTAGCATTGCCTCCTAAAATTTTGACTCTTTCTTAATTTCGATGGAAAATTACCTATAGGAGATTTACTTTTAAGTTCTTACACAAGAACAACCAAAAGCTTTTACCAGTTGGGAAAAAAATGATGGTCAGGGGGAGCCAGCAACTTGACAAAGACTTTGAATTTGATCCAATGTTATAGTTGAATGTATTTCTTTTGGGAAGAAAAAGATGAAAATGTTGCTCTGTCAGAGCCTCCATCCGTCTCTAATCTATATCCACAATTAAACAAATTGACTTGAGTTTTTGAGGATGAAAAAGCAATTTAAGCTGTTCAGACTATTGAGATAACCGTGAATCCTTGAGCTTGTAAACGCATCAACTATCCAGGTTAATAATATCATTACATGAACGAGAACAGGGGAAGGAAGGAAAGAAGATCCCCACTCCACTTTCCTTGCAAGCAAACGAATCAGTTCGCACGGCGGCGTACAAATCCAGCCCACACTGGGCTTCAATTTCAGTCAGGAATTACTACTGCTACACCTCCCGCTTCCATCAAATCGATCCGACGGAGAGGGGGGAAAAAAGGGAAACAGTTGGAGTGCCAACTAATTAACGGGCTCATCATGTACAACATACGGATTGTGAATGACGATCAATTTACGTCATCGGAGCATGGAGGTGAGGGAGCGGAAGACGACCTCCTCACAGGGGATGGTGAGGCCGCCCATGTGGTGGTCGAAGCCGAACTCTTCCGCCGCCTCTTGCAGCAGCCGCTGGAACTCCGGGTGGGCGAGGAAGGAGATAGGCACGATGAAGCGGCTCCGCGCCTTGCCCACGTACACCGCGAAGTGCCCCTTGGGCACACCCACCAGCTCCTCCTCCTGCTGCTTACGGCCGAGACTGGAGCATCTCTTCAGGATCTGCTTCAGCGACGCCGCCTGACCCAACTTGTTCGACCGCCATATCGCCATCAATTCCCCGGAGGAAGCTGAGTGTTGCTTTATGAGTACTTGGCTTGGAGTTGGCCTGATGGTTGGAGTATGTATGTATGTATGTATATATATAGAGAAGCTAGTGGAGGGAATGAGCGAGAGAGAGGGGAACAAGAGCATGTGGTGGGGGAAGAAGAGGTCTGGTCCTTGCCAAGGACAACTTGCGGTCTTATTCATCCTTTCTCCTTCCTTTCTCATCACCCTGAACTAACATTTTCACTGCCTAGTTGCTGCATCGTTGCAAAAGGCGATTCTTCGCCATTAATCGATTTCGTAGATTAATCATGATACACATTTATTTTACCATCGCTTTTGCGCTTGATATAATTGATCTTTGTCTGACTTTTCTAATGGAGACAACATCGTCTAATCACAGTTAGACAGTAGTTAGAAAAATATTAAAAACACATCCTCTGTTATTGAAATCATTGTGATAAAAAATGGATGAGTGCAAATGATACATCACTAACGGCAAAACGTTGTTTTCGTTCAATTTCGACGGAATTCTCTGTGTAATAAACAATTTAGATTATAAATTTGAAAGTTGAAACATAACTTTTTCTACTGCTCCATCTCATCTCAGACTTGTTAGGCAAAGTTACTGATGGCATGATTTTTTATTTTTTTATTTGGTCTTCAAGTTTAAAAGCAGTGTCTAACTTATAAGGAGAGCATTTTAATTTACTCACTGGTCCTTGGTCTAAAATATCTTTCCTTATCTGCCGTCAGATTTCGAATACAAAATTGTCTGCTTGCTGTAGAGTTATGGATCAACAGAATATTCACATAATTAATTTAATCAGTATTTATCGTTTATTTTTATTTAATATTAAAAAAATAATTTAAATAAATACCCTTGAATAATAATGAGTTCGGTTATTTAATTTGACGAATATTAATGAGTCTAGCTCGAATATATTTTGTAAAAATTTTTGTTTTTGTTTTTATTTTTATTTTATTAAAAACTATCTTCCTTGCTCATTGAGTAGGAGTTGCTCTTGTAAAGAAACAAATGGTACCTTTGGTTTTCAAGATGAGTTAATTCTATTCTTTAGGTAGAAGAAAAATGAACTTTGATTACCTGTTTGTATGGAACGAATTGCTGTTCTCAGTAATTCTGCGTTGCTTCCCACCACCAGCAGCAGCTCCGTTTCCTCTTCATGCTACGACTTAAGATCCTCTTTTTTCATTCCTCTCGTAATTTGGGCGAACGTGATCGGTTCGTGGCAGCAAAAGACGCTCAACTTTCATTCGCAGCCGCGTATTTGATGATTGAACGACGAATTGCAATGAATACACTTAATTACCATCCCACCCTTGTGCTCCGTCCTCCTCAGTAACGGTACTTAATCTATTCCCGTCCCTTTCAAATTCAACGGAGGAGATCAACTTCTGCCCCATTAAAATTAAACGTTCCGATCCCGCGAATTTCTCCATTTGATTTTGAATCCCACCCTACTCTTTCTCCGCCGCCTCCTCCTCCTCCTATCCTGATTTCCAGTGATCCACACCATTTTCTTATTCCTCCGCTTCCGATTTGGAGCAATACACTGCAGTGTTCGCTTTTTGCGACTTCTTCCACTCTTTTCTTCTCCTTCCTCTCTTCATCGAAGCAGATCTAGGGTTTGGAGCAGGGGATCCTCTAGCGCCGAGTTATTGGAGCGACGGTGAATATCTTCCTTAATCTTTGTGACTTTGGATTCCTCAATATCTTTGCTTTATTTCAATTTGTTTTTTTGTGTGTGTGTTTAAGGGAAGTGTTGTGTTGAAGGAAGATGTTTGTCCGGGATCAGATTTCACCAGATCTGTTATGATTTTTTTAGACTTGATTTATTATTCCTTTTTATTTCTACCTTGCGTGATGTTTGACGTATGGTACTGCCAAGTTTATGATGTGGAGGTCGAGCCGAGGATGTTTGAAAAAATTAGTTCAGATTTGGGCTGTGGACATGGAGATCAAGAGATATTGGGGCAATTTTGTCTTAGATTTATCTGAGAGAGGTTTTGTTTTGTTTTTCTTTAAATCATGGTATGCTATGTCCCTACTTTTTTTCTTGAGCTGAAAATTTGTTTCTATGTTTCTTCCCTAATTAATATTCACCAAGATTAATTTCCTTGTTTCAATTTGATTTTACACGGGTATACGCAAGAAAAAAAAATGAATCTCAGATTTGACAGTTGCTAGCACTGCCTTGAATTTTTTTTGGTTATCTTTTCCAATTTTAATGCTTACGTTGAGTATTCATTTTGCAGATTCAAGTTGGCCAACTTGACATGGCTCGCATGTCTACCGATCAGCTACTAAAATTGGAGACAACATGTGGATCTTTATTATATGAGCTACAGGTTTTCTTTAGTAGCTTAAGTAACTTGTTAACTTCATAGTCATTTAAATCTTTACATAATGAGGTACATGAATCAAGATAACATAAGACATTTATATAAGTCAGCGCTTTAATGTCTCCATCCTTTTCACTATTAGCAGCCACCGTGAATTATAGTGTTGCTTTCAAGGATAATAGTGCCTTGTTTAGTTTTGCAATGAAAGATTGTTCATTTCATGCATCATCTTGCTTATTGAGGAAAATAGTTTCTTAGAAAATCATGCAGCTATTATTGTTTTAGATCATATGGGATGAGGTTGGTGAGACTGATACCGAAAGGGACAAGATGCTACTTGAACTAGAACAGGAGTGTCTTGAGGTGTATAGAAGAAAGGTTGATCAGGCTAACCGTTGTAGAGCTCAGCTTCGACAAGCAATTGCTGATTCTGAAGCAGAGCTTGCAGCCATCTGTTCTGCAATGGGTGAGCCACCAGTTCACACAAAGCAGGTGGGTCTATGCTCATGTTGTCAAATAAGCATCTATTTTTCATTGAGCTTCCAAAAATTTTTAGGAAAAGTCTTGCTCACACCTTGAATTTTTCCTTTATCCATTGAAAGAGATTGGGTGTTCATGTTCAGAAATATTCTTATTGAAATCTGATATTGATAATAACTTATCTTTGTAGTCCCCTCAAAAAGTTGGGAACCTAAAAGAAGAATTAAATTCCATAACACCACTGCTAGAGGAGATGAGAAAGAGGAGAGGTGAGAGATTGAAGCAATTTTTGGAGGTAATGGAACAGATTAGAAAGATCACAGTTGAGGTCATGCCTGCTGAGTACAACCCATCAAGGCACGTTGATGAATCAGATTTATCTATTAGAAAGCTTGAAGAATTGTACAGAGAGCTTGAGTCACTGCAAAAGGAGAAGGTTGGAACTGAACTACTCTCATGTTACAGTTTCTGCTGAATACTTGTTCTACAGATTTGCTCTTTTTAACCATAACATTTGGCTGCTGCAGAATGACCGCTTAAAACAAATTATGGATCACTTGTCAACTCTGAATGAATTATGTTCCGTTCTTGGTGTGGGTTTCAAAGAAACAGTAAGAGAGATACACCCGACTTTAGATGACGCTGAAGCTTCCAAGAGTATTAGCAGTGCCACGATTGAGAGGCTTGCTACTGCTATAGGCAGATTACGAGAGATTAAGATAGAGAGAATGCAGAAGGTAAAGCAACCATTGAGTACAGTTATTTCTTGATTTTACCATACCGTGAGCCAATATGTCAATATCTTCCAGCTTCAAGATCTAGCATCTACAATGTTGGAATTGTGGAATCTGATGGATACGCCTTCTGAAGAGCAACAACTTTTTCAGAACGTTACCTGCAATATTGCTGCTTCAGAAGAAGAAATTACTGAGGCTAATACTCTTTCAGTGGACTTTCTTAGTTATGTAAGTCATCAAACTAGCGAATTGTTTTTTCTGCTCCCTCTATGTCATATGTTTAGGTTGGGTATATCAATAGTACCATCATGATATATGAAGGTGGAAGAAGAGGTTTTGAGACTTGAACGACTCAAAGTAAGCAAGATGAAAGAACTAGTCTTGAAGAAGAAAACAGAACTGGAAGAGCTTCGTCGACAATGCCATTTGGTGGGTGAGGAGGCAGAAAATGAGCCTGAAGTTGCAATTAGTGCAATTGAATCTGGTATCCATAATGTTCCTGTGCTTTTTAGTTTGAATCGAAGAGCTGCCCTGATTTTAACTTCACTTTTGATTTTCTGCAGGAGCTATTGATTCTTGCTTAGTTTTGAATCAGATAGAGGAACAAATAGCAGCAGTTAAAGAGGAAGCTTTTAGCAGGAAAGATATTCTTGAAAGGGTAGAAAAATGGTTTACAGCATGCGAGGAGGAAGCATGGCTGGAGGAGTATAATAGGGTCTGAAATATTATTCAAATGGTAGCTTAGTCCTATATATTGTGATTTCTATATCTGTGTGATATACTGTAGGATGCGAATAGATACAATGCTGGAAGGGGAGCACACCTAACGCTTAAGCGTGCTGAGAAAGCGCGCGCGCTACTTAACAAGATTCCAGGTATGTTGTAGACATAAACACCAAATAGAAGACTCATATTTACTATTTTAAGTCGGTTAACATGAAGTTGCAACTTGTTACATCTTGAGCAGGAATGGTGGATACTTTGGTAGCCAAAATTACACTATGGGAGAAAGAAAGAGGCATTCGATTCACTTATGATGGCGTGAGTATTTTCTTTTAGTGACCCTTCTTATTTTTGTCTGTGCGTATGTCAATCAATTAATAGATTAAGAAAAAAAAGGCGATCTTTCTACATTTAGGTTCGGCTTCTTACGATGCTAGGAGAGTACACCATAATTAGGCAAGAGAAAGAACAAGAGCGGAAGAGACAAAGGGTAAGTACTTCTAAATTAGGCTAGCTAGATAACTATCTGTGGCGTTGGATTATGATATTATATTCATAATTCATCCAGGATCAGAAGAAACTCCAAGGTCAGCTCATAGCTGAGCATGAAGCCCTCTATGGTTCAAAACCAAGCCCCTCGAAGCCTCAAAGTGCCAAAAAAGTACCAAGAACATCAACTGGAGGTTCAAACCGAAGGTTATCTCTTGGCGGGGCAGCAGCATTGCAAACTCCGAAGCCTGATTACATGCATTCTGCAAAGTCCACGCGCACCGCAAAGAAGATAGATGATCTGGGTACACTTTCTCCTGGTTAGATTTCTTTACCTCCATTTACTCATTTCTTTAACCAAGTTCATCAAATTCTGACTGTAAAATCAAGCTCTTACAGGCGCAAGGGGCTTAGATATTGCTGGCCTTCCTGTGAAGAAGCTGTCATATAATGATGCGATTACTAGACATCAAGAAGTAGGTATGGCACGCAAACCTTTTGCTCCCCTAGTTCCAGTCAATAACATTCCGTCGACGCTATCCAAGCCTGCCATTGCTAGCACTTTAGAAGAGAACCAAATACCAAACAAAATGCTGTCCCCGACCCCAAAAACTCCAGCGACTGCAGCAGCAGTGCCAATGCATGTGGCTTCCACACCTGGCCCAACTTGCCTCGTCAATGAAGCTATGGTGAACGCAGTAGCATCTGTGGAGGAGACCGAGTATTCCTTCGAGGAGAGAAGGCTTGCATTCTATGTTGGTGGTAGATGAATCGAGTTACCTCATCTAGTACATATTTGAACTTTATTGCGCTGGTTAATTCGAACTTTCTTCTTTTAGTTGACTCAGAGTCAGATTTTTCTCGACATGCTAATTAATTAATACAAAATTCTATTTGTTATCTTGTTAGTTGAGGCATCAACTGCTATAAATTTTGTGATTAACTCAGTGATTGATAATGGCAACTTAATGTTGCAACTGCAGTAAATTAGATAAATATTACTGGATTAACAGAAGTTTCTGTCGAACAAGAATATTTAATCATCCAATATCATTAGATGTTACTTATGAATTTTTTGTTGATTAATATACTTTTTCTTGTCATAAGACTAACAAATTAATTATCTCTTGCTGATAATGAAATAGAAAATATCAAAATGTATAAATAAAATTAACTATGCAATACAAAAATAAATTGAATAGGCTCTGTAAAATTTTCTCTAAGATTAATTTTGAACATCTTTAAGCAATCATTCATGATTAATCGAACCTCAATAATCACCTAACTATAAGTACGTGGATCCAACGAAAAAAAGTGAGCATTCATATTTTATTTTTTTCTTAATTAATTTCATCGCTTCTTCTTATATTCTCATTTTCAACATTACATATATTAGAGATTCACTTAATTTGAGAATTCAATTTAAAATATTAAGTAGTGAGCCACAATCCAACCATTCAAGGATGTGTCACATAAATAAAAATGATAACTATTAGTTAATCGATGCTTAAATTTCAAAATAATATCAATAGTAGATCAGATGTCAATGACCGTTTAATGGTGAATCAATAATTAATACATAATCTAGTTTGCTAAGGTAAGATCAGTTGATTGTTATCTAGAAAAGTGATCAAAATATGCAATTGATTGAAGACATTATAAAAAGAATTTTTGACTAATATTTTACCAACTCTTCTCTTCTCAAAACTCACGATTTTAGTTCTAGAGTGGTCATATAAAGATGAAGAAGGGTGGTCATATAAGGTTTTGATATCTTGTTTTTTTTTACTATTGCATTTAGTATATGATGCGACATGAATTTTTCTCCCTGAGATGGAGTTATCAAGGATGAATTCTCTTCGACCGTAGCAATAAAAGTCTTCTTGCTTCCTTCCTGTAAAAGTTAACACACGTTAAATCATCGCTGGCCTACTTGGCGGAGGCCCTCCGATACTTAGGCTAGAGCTTGTATGAAGGAGAAAAGCAAGTAGCAATCATGGGAAAAAAAAGATGAGTCTCTCCAAAAATAGTAAAACGTATGTAGAATTAGATCCCCCTTCTTTTCTCTTCCTCCATTCATGTGTCGGCCACAACTTTATTTATCATGGCGGCCAATTGAGAAGGTAGAATGGTCATGGGGATTTATTTAGGAGTAGAAGACACTGGAGGAGGAATTTCTTGAGGTTGCATCTCTATGTCGTGCTCAGAATAAGTTCCCAGAGATGACGCCAACTGATGCGGTATGAATTTTTCTCTTCGAGATGGAGTTGTTGAGGATGGATTTTCTTCGACCGCAGCAGTAAAAGTCTCTTTACTTCCTTCATGTAAAAGTTAACATATGTTAAACCACCGTCGATCTATCCGACGAAAACCCTCCAAAGCTTAAGTTAGAGCTTGTATAAAGGAGAGAAGTAAGTAGCAGTTCTAAAAAAAAAGATGAGCCTCTCCGAAAATAGCAAAATATATGTAGAATCAAATCCCCTTCCCCCTTCTTCCCCTCTTCCTTTTATCCCCTCTCCCTTCCCTTAGGGCAAGCTATCGCATAACGAATTACGAGCATCATCCTCCACGTGGAAGGTCACGCGGGTTGGAGTGATCATGTTGTTACGTCGTTAAAGAATGCTCGCTATCGAAAATATTTTGTGGGGTCTATGAGGCATCTTCAGTTTGTTATAAAAGATAATGACGCGTATACTAAGACTATAACAAACGTTCTCTGACATGTTTTTACACGGTCTCACCTTAACAGAATTAATATTCCTTTTGGGTTTCCCACCAACTTCTCGAGCTACTGTCCATCGGACTCAGCTTTGCTCTCTTCCCGAACTACTATCTTCTCAACTCGGTTCATCTTCTTGAGTTGCTATCTTCTTGACTCAGCTCCCCCTCCCGAGCTGATACCTTCTGACTCGGTTCATCTTCTCGAGTTGCTACTTTCTTGACTCAGCTCCCCCTCCCGAACTGATACCTTTTGACTCGGTTCATCTCCCCGAGCTACTACCTTTTGACTCGGCCTGATGCTTCTTTATACTTAGTCTTATTATTTAAAAGATCTCTCCACATCTAGTTTTATTTGAAAATTATGAAATTGTTAGTGATGGTAGAGTGTTAGGACTAGGTTTTAGAGTACCAATCTTGGGAGGCTATGAATCAACTAAAATCTACGTGTGTTTCTTGTTGGATCAAGTGTTTCCACCGTGAATCCATGAATTTCCAAATTGATGTGATAAAGCATTCATCCAATATATATATATATATATATATATATATATATATATATATATATATATATATATATATATATATATATATATATATATATAACTCATTCGTGAGCACTTATAAGCATCTTAATTATCCATCATTCGATCGGATAAGCACTATAGTTCAATCTTTGAATCCTAAGGGATCGAACGATGGATAATGGAGATGATCATGGATGAATTATATAGGATGTTCACGGATGAATTATGGTAGTGAATGTCATACTCACTTAGCTCCACATCCCACTTGGCTAATCTCCAGGAAGAATTCAGTTTAGTGACTACCCGACCCAATTCACTATTTGTCAGCACATTCACCGGATGGGCCAGGAAATATAGCCTCAATTTGTGAGCAGTCAGGATTAGTATGTATGTCAACTTCTCTAATTCAGTATATCTCAACTCGACCCCTTTCAATATGTGACTCGTATAATAAATAGGTTGTTGATATGTGCCTTCCTGCCTCAATAAAACTGAACTAATGGCTCCCTCAGATACGGCTAGGTATACCCACAACGATTCTCCCGAAACAGGTTTAGCTAGTAACGGGAGTCCCGCTAAGTATTTTTTTAGATCTTGGAAAGCTTGTTCACACTTCTCATCCCATTGAAACCGAGTGATCTTCCTTAGAATCCAGAAAAAGAGTAAACCTCGATCTGCCGACCTAGTAATGAACCGAGATAATGAAACAATCCTCCCAACCAACTTCTGGATTTCTCATAAGTTGGTAAATAAACACTTCTTTGGATTCAGCTTCATGTTGTAGCGTCTGAGGGTAGCAAAGGTTTCCTTCAAGCCTTACACCAAACTCCGAGTGAGTCGTGACTTTACCAAAATGTCATCAACGTATACCTCCACGTTCCTGCCCTTCTGTTCAGCGAATATCTTGTCTATTAACCTTTGATAAGTGACTATAGCATGTTTTAGCCCGAAGGGCATCACTACATAGGCATACAACCCTCCGAACGTCACAAAGCTTACCCTCCTTCTATCTTCCTGAGCTAATCAAATTTGATGATACCCCTGGTAAGCATCCATAAGTGATACAACTTTATATCTCACAGTAGAATCCACCAACTGATCAATACGAGATAAGGGGTAACAGTCTTTAGGACAGACTTTATTTAAATCACGAAAATCAATACATATTCTTCATTGCCTAGAGGGCTTGGGGACCAACACTGCATTCAAAACCCACTTGGGGAATTATATTTCTTCTATGTGACCAGCCTCCAGTAGCTTATCCACCTCTTCAACGATGACCTTGTCCTTCTTCGGCCCGAAGTGTCGGCTCTTTTGTTGGACAGGTCATGCTCCAGGGAGGATCAATGTTCAGATGGTTCTCTACAACTCAAGGGTCGATTCCAGTCAGATCATGCACGTCTTTGGCGAATATATCTTCATTCCTCCGCAGACAAGCGATGAGTTCTTCCTTCACCTCTAGTTGTTGTGATATCCGAGTCACTTTCCTTGGAGCTATTTCCACAGCTTCCTCTTCTTCTAACTTCTCCTTTTTGGGTAGGGTTTCTTCTAGCATATATGCCTCTGGAGCGACAATGGCCTTCCCCTTGGTGTCTTCTACTCTAGCCTTTTTCTTATCGTCCCTTACCATTTGTACATAGTAGTTCCAAGTTGTTTTTTGTTTGCCTCGGACTTCCCCAATGAGTTGGCCCACCGAAAACTTTATCTTCTGGTGATAAGGAGAAGCTACCACTTGAAAAGCTGACAAAAAAATGACCCAAAATAGCATTATAAGCAGAAGGGGAATCCACCACTAGGAAGGAGGTCAGTTGGTCTTTTGACTCGGCCTCATCCCCAAAGTAAGTGGCAGAGTTATTTGCACTGAAGGGTGCACCACATGCTCAGCAAACCCAAACAAAGGGGTTGATATATCCTCCAACTGGGCATTCCCGAGTTGCATTTGGTTGAAAGCATCCTGAAAGAGAATATTAACCGAACTCCCCGAGTCCACCAGGACTCAAGCCACCTTATAATTTGCTAATGAAACCCTAACTATTAGGGTGTTAGTGTGGGGCAACATAATACCTTAAAGGTCCTCAAGTCCAAAATGTATCCGAGGTGTGTTTTGAGCAGCTCGGTCTTCTCCGATGGCTAAACTCTCCAACATGCGAGCATGAGATTTCCGAACTTTGTTGGAATCTCCATCAGTAGATCCTCCTACAATAACATTAATAACCCCTCTAGTGGGGGCATCAATTGCAGCAGCTAAAGTTCCTTCATTTGTTGATCCTCCCTGAGGGATAACTTCAGCATTGGATGATACGACTTGTCCTAGTGAAGGAAGGACTTGAGGCCTTCTATTGTAAGGCCCAGGGTGAGCAATATTAAATCAGTGTCCTCTCCTCGCCTGTCCCCTGAACTGCGACTACAAGTGCGGATGACTGGCTCTGATACGCTCCAGTTCACTTTATAACTTGAAGCAGTGATCACTGACAAACCCATAATCCATATGGTACTGGCAAAAATAAGGAGTTGGGGGATTACGAAGAACTCCTCTATACCCTACCGGATGCTATAGAACACCCTGCTGATCAAAGATTTCCATCTCTCACTCTTTCCAAGTCCGAGGCAAGGGTAGAGGTTCAGTAGCCATAACTCGGAGGGGAGGGTGAGGATTGCCTTCTATCATGAGGGGTCTAGGACGAGGCAGTTCAGGCAGAAAAGGTCTGACATACTCTCTTCTGAGAGGTCCCCACTGAGCAAGGGGAGGATTTCTTTCTGCGGGGGTGAAAGTGGACTGTTTCTCAGCTCTCCTTACCTGCAACCCCTCTTCCTCATTAATATACTCTTCTGCACGACCAAACAATTCTTCCTATTTAGCTGTTGGCCTCCGCAACAAAGAGCTGAGGAAAGGCCCTTTCTTTAGACTATGAGGAATAACCAGTCTTAAGAAGTCAGGTACTGCTGAAAGTATTTCCTGGGCAATAGTGGTAAAACAATGTATATAACTTTTTAAAGATTCAGCTGACTCTTTCTTCAGGTGAAGTAAAATGGAAGCGTCATGATTATATTTTTTACTACTGACAAATTATATTGTTTAAGAAAAGCTCCTTTTAAATCTGCAAAATATGTAATAGAGCTAGGAGGTAGAGAGCTAAACCAGCTTTGAGCAAACGCCTTCAAAGTGATGTAGAAGGCCCGACATTTGAGAGCATCAGTGTAGCAATGGAGGGAGGTTGCACCTTCGAATTGAGACAAATGTTCCTCTGGATTTGAAGTACCATCGTACATCCCCACCTACGGATTGCGAAAGTGGCCTGGCGACGACTCTAGGACTATATCAGCCGTGAAGGGGTAAGACTCATTAGGTTATGGAGCCTTAGTAGAACGACTTTCTCCCTAATCCTTTTGTCTCATCGGTGGTACCGAGAAAGGATATTGATATGCTCCCCTTGCCAGCCCTTCTCCAAGCAATACCTCCACCTCTTGAGGACCGGCCAGAGGAATGTGAGAGGGTCCTTCAGGTGGGGGCTCCCTCTGAGAGGGTTCACCAGAATGAAGATGGAGATATCCCATCCTTCGTCTTTCTTTCATTAAAGCTTTGGAAACTATTGTATCTATAAGAGTTTTTAGTTGGGATGGCAACAAGGTAATTGGGGTTTCCTCCGCGGAAGAAGTTGCGGGAGGAGGGACCTCTTGCAAATACATCTTCATGTCTTATTCAACAAAAATGTTCCCACAGACAGCGCCAACTATCTGTTAAAACGAACCGAATCAACTTTGGTTCATTCGTTTAAAACAAACCAAACCTCTTTGGTTTATTCTTCACCATTAGATTAGAACCAAACCAATTTGGTTCATCCATCATATCTTCATAAGACACGACTCATCCCCGCTTCCATTGCGACTGAAATGATTTTATGCTCGAACCTTGTTTGGTCCAACCAAACCTAGTCGACTGCTGGGCCAATTCTCGCAGTCAAACCCTAGTTAACTCAGACCAGTCGACTGCCCTTTGGTCCCAGTCGACTAATACACCTCAAACATGAGGTTTTAACCCAAGTATGGTTCCCCCATACTTGTTATACCGCCCTTAACCTAAACCTAAGCCTTCTAACCACCTCCGTCAGTCTCGCACCTATCAGATCCCTCCAAGTCATCCATGACTTGTTTATCCATATGCTGGCCTTCAGGTGCTTCCATTGGCTATGTCATGCTAACGATGTCTACACCGCCAAGGCACATTGGACTTGCGCTGCTAAGATTCCGCTTGAACTTTACGCCGCCAACCATTGGACTTACGCTGCCAAGACTCCGCTTGGACTTTACGCCGCCAACCATTGGACTTATGCTGCCAAGACTCCCGCTTGGACTTTACGCCGCCAATATTAAACCCCTTGGACTTCTCAAATGCCAAGACTTAAGCTTGAACTTTCCCTTGACAACCCATGTTAGACTTTCCATGCCAAGACCCATGCTTGGACTTTTCCTTGCCAAGACTCATGCTTAGGCTTTACATGTCAAGTACTCAAAACTTGGACTTTCCATGATATGGTCAACTCCAGTCAACCATCAAAATCCCCCTTGAGTCAAACTCGAGTCCGGTCAATTATGATCCGGATCGATTGCATCAATAATCTTCCCAAAACATTATCAGATATCAATGTCAAACATCAATGTCAAACTTCCATGTTAAACATCAAAACATCGCTCGAGTCAAACTCGAGTTCGGTCAATCGTGACCTGGGTCGATTGCACTAACACAAAATCAGTTAGATCCACTTCTTCAGATGTCAGCTTCTTCTCCAGAACAACTAACGTAGCATTGCGTGAACAACTTCAGTCCACCCAGCAAGAATTGGTGGGGGCGAAAGAGGAGCTAGCAAACACTCAAGTTCGATTAGCTAGCACCTAAGATGAGTTGACATCAATGAGGTCAAGAGAAGATATATATGTTCGAAGAAATTCTGAATCGACTTGCACCTGAAGCATTACAATCATTGATGCATGAGTCCTCTTCAGCTTCAACTCCACCTCCTCCTCCTCCTTAGAGTTTGTGACTATTTAAATTTTGAGTTAGTGAAATTGTTCTTGATTTGAATGTGTTTACATTTTAATACTATGAATTTGTGGAAATGGATGTTTTGGATACTTAAATTTGATGTTATGTTTATATGTTAGTTGTTTTAAATTGCATATATTGGTTTTATTATGCGAGTAGTATGTTGTTAATTTAAATTGCGTGGTTGATATTGTATTACAGGATTTTGAATACAAATAAAATGGATTTTGAAAATCTGTATTTTCATAGTTAGCAATGATTTTTTGAAATTTTGTCGCTAACTGTCGATATACGGCTTCAGGATTTTGCGGGTTAGTGACGAAAATATAGATTTCGTCGCTAGAGTTGGAGTATCAGTCGAGTCACCAGTCGACGCGTTTGACTGTTGTAGGACTTTGGCGATGAAGTTTATAACTTTCATCGCAAAAATAATCTCCAGTCGAGGCGGCAATCGAGGGGCTCCCTCTTTTGTGGCTGGCCAAAAAAAAAGATATTAGCGACGAAATTAGATATTTTGTCGTTAAAGTTTCTTATTATTAGCGATGATTTGTGTATATTTCGTCGCTAATATTGGTGAATTTCGTAGTTTCCGGTGTCGAGATTTTGCGATGAAAGATTTATTTTTTACGACGTTTTAAGTTTCGTCGATAATATTAACGACGAAATTATTTTAATTCGTCGCTAATGTGTCTTAACGACAAGCTTATTACGACGAATCTAGCGATGAATTATTTTCGTCGCAAAATATATTTAGCGGCGAATTAGTGTTATTAGCGACGAAAATAATCCGTTGCTATTTTCTATTTTTCTTGTAGTGGATGGTCGGGTGCTCTAGGATATTAGCGATGAATTTTATAAAAATTCGTCGGAAGTGATTCAACTAAATATTAGAGACAAAATGAATTCGTTTCGTCGTTAACCCGTCAGTCGAGTCGCCAGTTGAAGCTCTCCCGAGTCTGTGGCTGGCAAAAAAATAGACAGTCAACTACTGTCTTGCATCAGTCGAGTGATATTTAGCGACAAATTTGGTATATTTCATCGCCAATATTAGGAATTTTCCTCTTTTCAATATTCAAGATTTAGCGACGAAATGTTTATTTTTCGTGACGTTTTTCCTTTTGTCGGTAATATTACCGACGAAAAAGTTATAATTCGTTGCTAACTTCTCTTAGCGACAAATTTATTATGACGAAACTAGCGATGAAATATTATCGTCGTTAATATTATTTAGAGAAGAATTTTTGGTATTAGCGACGAAAAAATTTCGTCGCTATTTCCTATTTTTCTTGTAGCAAGGGTGCAGCGCGTCGTGAGTTTTTTTTACGCATTTTAGCGACGAAAAATTTATTTTCGTAGTTAACAATTATTATATTTATGACGAATTGTATATTTTCATTTAGTTGCTAATGTTATCAATAATATTTTTTTTTTAAAAAAAAAGGTAATGACGAATATATATATACATAAATGTCACAAAATATCCTACTCTTAGGGACGAGTTATTTTAATTCGTCGCTAAAATTTTATTTTTTATGACGATTCTAAAATATTTTATATCTGATTTTTATATGTTTTTAACTATTAATATTTTTAATAAGATTATTTAAGACGATCTATTATTTTGTCGCCATTTACGTATTTAGCAATGAATTAATAATTCGTTGTTAAATAATCGTCGCTATTTCTTGTAGTGATTTCTTCTACTCTGTTCACATAAGCTGTTTAAATTGACATCACGTAGACAAATTCTAATTTTTGTTTTTCCATGAGTGGTGTACATGTGCTTGTTGACTCCCAACTTTGTTAAACTTTCACATTCTTTGATTCGAATACAACATAAGCTATCTTGTCTCTCTGTCCCTTTAAATTTAGGAGTCAAAGGACAAAGAACTCTTTTCACTACCCATATTTTTTTTAGTTCTTATCTATGTATCTTTTAAATTAATTTATAATTACCTTCACTCTTAAATAATAATCCAAAATGGTTGGATTCCTTCATGTGCTTTAAAATCATACTTTAGTGAGTACTAACACTGACCCACCTTCTCAAATATATATTAAATCATTCAAATAGTGATTGTTGAAGGTAAGAGCTTATTGATCCTTCTTCCTTATCTTTGACTAAACATTCTTCTTAAGCTTAATTTAGATAAATCGTCTTTATTTTAAAGCTTCTCATAATGTTTCTCCAGAAAGCCAAGTAAAGTTTTCATCCTTAGAAACCATTTATCGTACTTCTCATTTGTGAGATAAAGGAATTGGAAAAAAAAAAACTCCATTATTGGTCATCTCTTGAGAACCAAGCAACTCCCTAATAACATTTGTTAGAGAGAGAAAATATAATTTTTTAGATCTTAAATGTTAAGTAGTAGAGATATTTATTAAGAAAAAAAATTTAGACACATACTTAAGTTTGACTAACCATCTAGATAAAAAAAAAACTCTAAATACATCGATGAATGTATTATAGATATGAGAAACTAATTTCCCTATGCATATAATCTCCAATATTTCTAGCATAAGCATCATTGTATATTAATTCAAAAAAATTCAGCCTTTTATTTAGTATTCTCAGTTACTTGAGTATACGGTATCATGACTTTGTTAAGTCATTTAGCAGTTGAATCAATTTATAAGCCGACTAGAAATTGATGATTGCCAAACATATACGATCTCTGTGAAACACTAAGCGGCCGGCAGGCTTCACCAAATTTTTGGTCATCCAAAGAATATATATTTCCATAAAAAAATCATTTCCTGCATCATTTTCGCCAAACAAGAAATCTCGACAATGTATTGTGTTAGATAGCTATTTATACTATTGATGTCATTTTCCACATCGTTATAGTATATATATAGTTGAAAATGCAAGGCAAAGCAAAGGGCATGGTGAACATTGTTGCTTAAATTTTGCTCTCATGTTGGCCAATACTGAATTAATAATGAAACTACTTGCATCATCAATATATATTTCTTCAATTTTGCATTCCAAGCATATGTGTCCAATCGAAGAAGCAGCTCATTCACTACACCACGATTATCCTAAATATGATATGTATTAATCCTCGAGTTTGACCTAATTTGTTGAACAAATGAGGTTAAAAGAAAGTTTTTTTTTGTGGGGTATTGAAACATTAGAGAAGTACTAGGCCAATCCCCTCTTGCATTATATAAGCAAATTAATTTGGATCCTTGATCCCAGGTTAAGAAGCACATCCCCTGAAACGAGCAACACTTGTTTCAATATTCATATACCTCCCCTGGGATTTGACATCACCAGTCACTTTGAAGAGGGAGGCGGTTCACTACTGGTGGTCCGGTGGTTGTGGCGGCCGAGGAGCTCCCGGGCCAACGCTTGGAGGTCGCCGCCGCCTCCGCCTCCGTAGCTGGAATTCTCGGAGAGACTTCTTGTGCTCGCGCTGAGTTGCTGGTGCTGCTCTTGTTGCGGTTGTTGAAGAGCCCAGGCTTGTTGCACGAGGGGGTCGAAGAGAGCTGTAAGATCAACAGAGGAAGGGAGTGATGCCGATGGAAGGTCGGATATGGAAAGGGGCAGGGGGGCTGCGGCTGAGAGGGCCGGCTGCTGCGGCAGCGGCGGTGGGCACGGGAGCTCCAGTGTCGCTAAATGGGCTTGTAAGTAAGACAACTCCGCTTGCAAGTTGACAACCTAGACATACATACAATTTAATGAATCGACGGAGTACACTACAGCAGCATCAGGATGAAACGCTGAATGATTTGCTAGAAGAGTAGCGTATGAAACAACTTGTCAGTGCGCCAGATGATATGATTGCATCCAATATGCTATCAATCATACTAATAGTTCTTGTGCCGTGCAAGATTAAGATCAAGAATAAAACCGATTGCACTCTTTTAGATCGATCTTCGGTGGAATGATCCGATGAAAAATATTGATTAAAAATCATCTCTAGCTAGGACAGAATACTATGGATGGACTTAAAAAATGATCAATATAAATATATATATTCACATATATCTATATACCTGTTGCTGGAGGGCGAAGATGTGAGCGACGCAGCCGTAAACGGGATCACGGAGGCGAGCCTGTGCCTCGTAGCAGATGGTGACGACGGCGTCAAGACGCTTGTGAGCGGGGATGTGGAGCAGCAACTTGGAGACGTTGCTGGCACCGAAAACCTTGTGCACCGCTGCGAAGTGCCCCGCGCCCTGCTCCGAGTCAAAGTAGGGCGCAAAGATGCACCCTGTCACGCACTTACGCCGCAGAAATTTGCAGGCCCCGCAAGGCCCTCCTCCTCCTCCTCCCCCGCCAGCTCCGCTTCCTCCTCCTGCTCCTGCTCCTGCTCCTCCCACGCTTGAACTGATACTGCTCCCAGTACTCATATCACCTAGCCGGCCCCAATTGATAACCCTATCTATTACGTATGAGAGCTTGTAGCAGTCTTGAAGGAAGATTGATCGAGATTATAAGAGGGAGCTGATAGAGAGATTGGAGCACGGAGCTAAAATGGTGTGAGGAGAGAGAAAGAGGGGCGGTGGGCTTTGAGGAGTTACTGTTCGATGCTTGTTGCCTTTTGATTTCTCTTTGTTTTGATGGCTCTTTAAAGCCACGGCAAGCAGCCAATCCTATCTATTCTCTTTTTATCTATCCCCCACTTATCTCAGCATTTCTACACGGCCAGGGCAGCCCTTCCCTTAGTAGCTTGCGTGAAGAAAGCATGCAATGCAAATTTAAATAAGAAACCAACCCTATCTATCTTTCCTCCATCTGATCTTTTCTTGCTAGCTTGTCACTGTGCACCAGTACCAGTCATCTCTCCCCTCTCCTACAGTACTTGACCTATATACTCTAATTAATTGCATTCCCTCTATTCTCCTTCCCCCGTGAAGCTTACAGTTCACTTATATATATATATATATATATATATATATATATATATATATATATATATATATATATATATATAAAGAAATGGAAGTAGCATTCTATAAATAAATGAATTATTATCGTATAAATGGAAGGGTGTGTAGTTCAAGTGTAGAAGGTGGAATTAACGTGTCCGCGTCCATGTCTCATGTGCAGGTGGCCGCTTCCGAATGCGTAGAAGGCAAAGGACGCAACCTTCAACTTGCACTGCAGTGCACCATCCTTTCCTTTATTCTATATTGATCAATTTCACGCTGTTTCTAATTCTAAATTAAACTATATATATAACAATATGTATGATTAAAATAATATCGGCGGTTTCACTTCGCTCCAGCTTTACTTTTTTCGTACCAGTGTATGACTAAGAAAGCTACTAAATAACATGCGTACTGCTAGTTACAATTATTGCTCCGTTTGTGTTTCTTAATATACGCTGCAAACACGTGAGATGACTTCTTTAATTTTGGCCCAAGATGGTAGATTAATAATACACTTCTTTAATTTTGGCCTGAGATGGTAGCTTAATTATGGATTATATATATACGCACACAACATTAATGTTACTTTTCCACTGTGGAGTAGACTACTACTTTTTGTAAGGTTGTGAAGATATGCCTCTTGTTCTGTTAGTATTTATGTGTGTCCCTTAGTATTAATATAATTTGGGCAGTTCTGATGATATGGTCTTCCTTAATTGTGTGTGTATATGTTTTACTAGGGTCAAACTTAGGGTAAAAATGAATCCATTGTTGTTTTTAATGAGGGTGGAAGCTTCCAATAACTTAAATATTCCCCAAGGGCTCTATAGGCTCCACGCGAAAAGCTTAAAGTGTACGTAGTCACTCAATTGTTATAAATGCGAACTCAAGCGAGTCAATGCATTAGAGAGCGTCTGCCATTGTAGATCTATCTAAAATATGCTCCTTCGATCGTTAATTAAAAAGACATTTTATTTTCTCAGAAGCTGTATGAGAACTATGCGCTAGCCAACTGCGCCCCCACCTCATAATTACCCAATAAACAAACTAGAGAGAAAATAGTTTACCTATTATAAAAAAGCATAATTTTATTTTCAGCTTTCAGAATCTCTCTTTAGTTTTATAATACTTTTTACTCTTCTTCAGTAGCATTGACAACTTTTAACACATAGGAAGGGAGAAAGAAGAGTCAAATGCTTCTATTTTAACTTATACAAACCTCATTCAAATATATCCTATAAATTAAACTACTGTGTGTTCAACTCATGCCAACTCAAATATCTCTGAACTATTTCAATTAAATTATATACAATTTAGGCAAATTCAACCAAACCCGAAAACTACTTGGGACAAAACTATATCCAGTTTTGGTGATCACAAATTATATCCCAAACCACTTAGACTACAACATTCAACTATATCTAATTATGATAAATTTAACTTAATTGGTTTGTACTCATTTCAAGGTAGCATTTGGTTCTAGAAATTTTTTTATATTTTATTTTTATTTTCTGAGAAAATAAAAAAATGTGAGAAATGTCGTTTGATTGATATTTTCTATCTTCGTTTTTCAAAAAATAAAAAAGTATTTTTTTGGAAAATTAAAAAACATAAAAAAAACATTTTTTATTTTCTAAAAAAGAAAAAAATAAAAAAATGTCTCTGAATTAAACGCTTGGTCACACTTTTTCTAATCTACTAAAAAATATATAATTCTTGCGAATCAATTGTATTTTGAGTTTGACCGAACCTTTTAGTGAATTTATTTCCTTAACTACATGAGGTTCAAAATCAGATGGACCCAGCATCAACGGGGGACCCGCCCTCAGCGGTGATGACGTCAAGGCGCCGTTCGTTTTATATGATATGTCAGGGCGGGCCCGAAACGTCTTATTCAAATAGTGGAAATATGTACGTTTTGTAGCGGTCCAAGTCCAACGCGCCGCTCCGCTCCGCTCCTCTCCCTTTCATCCACGCTCCGTCCGATTGGTTTTGGGAGAAAAACAGTACAGCAAGAAATATAAAACAAAAAGGAGAAAACGGAATTATCTATACATCATTACTTCGATACGATTTCGATATCTATTATTACGGACTGCTACAGTCCGTAACGGCGCTTCGCCGCGCCGTCCGGTTCGTGTCGGTCCGATGCCTTGCGACGGGGAAGCATGGCAGTACCCTCCGCGCACTGCCACGTGGAAGTCCGACCTCTTTGGCTTCATCGTCAAGCGTCATAATTTATTTTCTCGGCCGTTACGATATGATAAGATTGCATAGTCTTTAGGAGATCACAACTGTTTGACCGAAGCAAGAATTGCATTTAAAGTGAAAAAATAAATAAATTCGTGCTTAGCGCAACTACATAAACAAAGATGAATGCGCGGGCTCCGTCCTCCATTTTAGTTAAAGGTGACTCCAATTATTATGCTGATAATGTGCTTGAGTATTAAACTACTTACTGCAAAAAGTAAGAAATTAAACACTTCTTTTCTTTTTCCCAAAAAAAAAAGCACTTCTTAAAGGCTAAAGCCAAACTTTGAATAGTTTGCTAGCGGCCAACAATATTTTCTTCGAATTAAGTATGAAGCTAAAGCGTTGAAGAGTCTGGAGAAAATAATCATCAAAATTATAGTTTTTTTTCCCTTACTTTATGTATTCTTCATTGTTTCCTAGTACATATGTTGAAGAGTCACCGCCCATAATTCAACCAACTCGATCAGCACTCCCGCTTATTCCTTCCTCCAGAGATAAAAGACTCTGAATTACGTACATATATTGTAATTCAAACATACTCTAAACAAGTTTAAACAATAAAGCTTATGAAAATTCAATAGAAAAATCTATGAAATTCGATAACATGAGCTATTAATGCCAACTTACATGGTAAAACTTGGATTTCTCAAGTTAAAGTTCAAACTCTATTGCTGTTCAACGTTAACGAACAGATAATTTATAATGATGTTTTACGGAGTTCAATAAAATGGTCGATTCATAATTGTAAAGTAATATCAATTTCTTCATTCTAATTAAAGAATTGAATACACACACAAAATACGTGTTATTATAACCTCCTGATCCAAAAATGAGTTGTCATACATGCATGACACAAGAGAAAAAATATATACTTTCGTCTTTTTTTAAAAAAATATGATGGGCACACTCACTTTGGTATATTGAGTGATCTTTCTCCTTGCTCATAATTAACTCTAATAGAATGAGCAATCAAGAGGGGGTGTCTTAGCGCATACATATGAGGTGTAATGTGGATGAATTAATTAATGTTTCATCCAAATATATAGTTACATATATTCTGTATGTTTGTATATATATGCACCTTCTTAGGGAGAATTAATATGTTTGATCGATTGCAATTTGATTAATACATATGGAAACATGAAATGTTCTATATTAAAAGAGATTTTGGAATAAATGGGTGAAGAACACAACAATATATTATATGATATACGCCCCAAATTACAGCTACTTTCTTTTTATTCCCGAAACATGTTTCAGAAAACCCGGCCTTGCCTCCACGTCAAGCCCAGGAGACTGCACAGTGCATTATCAAAATCAAACTAGTCATCCAACTGAAGCGATCAAGACGAGGAAGAAAATAGGGTTGCATTGCATGCATCCAAATTAAGTTGTGCGGGGACACACCGCTCGTGCGGCATTGGTATCACAAATTTAAGTTAATTGCGCGGTCGGCCGGCAGATGGTGATAACTTCGTATGACTTCCCTTCCTGATTTTGTGTGACAGCCATGGGCTTTAAATGAGGACTTTGTCACCTAGAATGGGGCAATCCCATCAGCTTTTGCCCATTTATTAACTTAAAAACCCCAAAGTCTCCTCTCTCTCTCTTTCTCTTTTCCGCCTTGGTTTTCTAGTATCTTTTTTTCTCTAAAGAACAGTCTGAAGGGCATGCAGCAGGACCCACCCAACCCTTCGCTTCCCTTCCCTTTCCTTCACAATGTCAATTCCTGGGCATGGGATGGGCCTACCTACCACCTAAAGGCTGAGCAACCGATCCCCAAATCCGTGGCAACGCGTTGTTGTTGTCCTTGGCAATCTAAGATGGTTTAAGGAGCAGGAGATATATTGGGAAAAGGCTCCGGCCAGATGCATAAATGTCAGGTTCGGTCAATGTCAGAGTACTCCAAATATGTGTCTGCAAAATTTTCCTCCTCTCTCTATTCACCTCTCTGTGACTCTGTTCATCTTCAGCCCTAGCACCATCCACCTATTATTTCTTTTCTGTCTGAATGATAAAGTTCCCATTGACTGCACGCTAGCTTCTGAAATATAATATAATGCACGTACGTAATGGCTGGCTCTGTTGCGCAACTGCTACACTTCTACTTGCGCAGTGTGCATATTAATTAATTAACGAAACTGAGAGCGAAGGAACTAATATATGAGCGTGGTAATATTTGTTGGTCTACGTGGTCAAACTTCTGGGAAGAGACCGTGTCGAAGACAAAGGATAGATGGGAGTCAATAGTCAAAGTCACAAAACAGTAGCTTAATTTTCGGAAAGTGCATAGGAACAGATATGCATGCTTCTGATTTATTTTAATACTCAGGTAGGATATCTGTTTGTATACGTTCTTCAACAGTTTTCTGCTCACCTTTACTCGAGCCAAACCCCAGAAAATAATCATCTTGGCGGCAACCATGCCGCACATGCATGGGTCATACACCAAGTGTTTAATATTCAGGGGGAAAATAGAGTACTCGATGCTGATCTAAAATTAAGATTGTGCGTGATATATAATGCACAAGTGATAAGTATTCAGTACATAGAACTACTTGATGCTGCTAAAATTAAAAAGGTAGGAAATATAGCATGGATTAATTTGATTTAAAAAAATTTACATTATATGAATGAAGTGTATTTTTCACTTTCGTATATTTTGCTTAACAATTATAGCGGTTGTCTATATTACAATAATTAAATTCCAAGTGTTGAAGTTCAATAAATTTATTTTGATATGATTGGTAAAGAATTTAAATTAGATCGAAATTGTGATTGTGATGTTTGTTATCAAATATGTATATATAGAAATTTGTGGGTAGCATGCAATTGCAAGGATGGCTAAGGATAATTAACCAAGAGTTTAGGGATAACTCAATAGGTGTTGAAGTGGAAGAGTGAAGGTTCAAAACATTTTGGCAAATTTTCAAACGACTCAAGGTTGATTACATATTTTACAGTGGCAAAGAAGTCTTGGCAAAACACTCTCAATGTCAAGGTTGATAAAGGAGTTTAGTAGATGCAGTGAAGTTAGAAGACTTATGACACAACAAGTCTCGAGTTGTGCTCACGGAAATAAGAAAGATGTTAGTTCAATAGCTTAAACGCTCAAAAAGATTAAAGACAGCGAAGTGTGGCGTAGAACAAAATAAAACTAAAAAGGCATGATGCAAGCAAGAGATTGAAGGCTTGCGCACTCAACGGGTGAGAAGTATCAACAAAAAAGTGCTAGTCTCATCCAAAATATCTAATAGCAAGCAAAAATACAAAAACAAATTAAAAAGTTCAGACTTTAACTCTCATCTCACCGATCACCAATTGAGGTAGCAGCCATAACCCTGATCTCCTTTCCTTTGAATCACTACATAAACACAAAGTCCTGTTAAATAAATCCTGCAATATTCCTTATTACATACTAAATTGGTCGCTCTCTAAAATTAGTAAATTAACCTTTTTTAAAAACTAACTCTAATTATTTTACTCCGATTATTCCATACCAGTTTCCAGTTTTGGGCTTGAGAGAAGGAATCTATGGATACATCCGAGGAGATGAGGGGAAAAACATTATCTATTTACTGCGAGCGAAGAGAAATTGGTTACCCGCAGGTTCCCTGCAACCCACCCGTAGGGCCGCAGGGCTCTCCTGCCCAATTAATTACAGCTTTCTCAGTGTTCACAGGCAGCGGGGAGTTATTTGGGCCGGGAATTTCCAAGTAATTCGCCGCCAGACGCCAGTAGGCAGGCCCACAGAACAGTTAATTTCATTTCTACAGTTGGTTACAATAATATATATATATATATATATATATATATATATATATAGAAGTTGCTTTCCTGGAATGGTATCTACAGAAATGAAAGGTCAAATTCTCTGCGTCCCTTCAGTTTCTATGGTGTATAATGTAGCAAATCTTGGTCGCTGTTAAAGTTGCAACTTGACTTTCAATGCTTCAAAATAGCTGAGAGGTCGTGATCGCTTAAACCACATGAATTTGACTGATTCGCTGATTCAGCTAATCCTAGCTGGTGCAAGTTGAAGATCCTAGTTCACGTCATATGATGAGTTTATTTCTAGACATTTCTTGCATTTTCGTTCAGGTGATGTTGAGAAATTACCTTCTGTTGAAGTTTTAGTGGAAAAGCAGTCAGATAAGCTGCTTTAACCATTGAAGGGCCCTTAACAGCCAACATTAGAGCAATGGTTGCGAACAACCTGCAACATTAATTGGTAAGTTTTATGCTGACAACCAAATTCACAAAAACCAGCTATAGGTATTCTGATATTCATGTCGTCGAAAGCAGCCTAAACAAGATCAATGTCGAGCCCCACTGATGCGGGTGCGGGGGAAAAATCCGTTCGCTCTGTTTTCAAGGCGATGAGGCGATGAGGGAGGTCTCGAAGTATTCTCCCCCGGCAGCGATCAGTAAAGAATAAGAAAATGAAGTAGATGAAACGCGAAAACCCGACACCAGCAATCGAGATTCAGACACGAGATGTAACGTGGTTCGGAATAAGGATTCCTACTCCACGGAGGTGAGGTTACTCACCAGATGCGGTGCCTAAGCACTTTTCACTACGAAAATCCTCCTTTACAGAAAGCAAGTTTCCGAAGGTGGAGGAGAAATGACCTCTTACAATGATGTTACAAGATGAGGAAAATACAAGAGACTTAACAAACAGCAGATCTCCGTCCTCCTTCTCCGACGAGACCGCTCTTCCTTTTTCTCCTCGTCTCCTCTTCTCTCTTGCTGGATGTGAATGATTGCGGATCCTCCTCTCTTGCCTCCTTCTCTCCTTTTTATCTTCCCTTCTCCTTCAACGTAACGTCGCGGATTATCTCCATCGTACACGTGGCCACCTCCTCTTAGGAGAATAATTACATTACAAATATGAGGAACGAGGACTCCCGAATATTGCGTGGGGCCCCCAAGCCGTTGCATAGCACATTTTCCTTTACTTTTTCAGGCGACGAGGTTAACCTGTTTCCCTCACCTCTCTGCTTTGGGTGAAGTTAACTTAGGCCCCTATACCATAGGTGACCTAGCCTTAGGGTTTCTCCCTAAACCGAACCAATTCTCCTTTTTCCCGTACCAAACTTCTTTCGCGTCGATTAGGTTGAGTTGACCCTTCCTCCATCCCATTGGCTTCCGGACTTGCTTAGTTGAACCAGTTCCTAGTCCTCTGTTAGCTAAGTGCCTTCCGCCTCTTTCCTGCGTTCCTTGTTTCTAGCATTCGCGTCGCGATAGCTCGCTACTTGCCCGTCGCCGATGACCTCAGTACTTGCGCCGTGTCGATTACATTCGATAACTCTCGCCCGTGTCAATGACTTCTGATAACTCTCGCCCGTGCGGTAGCTTCGATAACTCGCCGTGCGATGACTGACTTCGATAACTCTCGCCCGTGCGAATGGCTTCGATAACTCGCCCGTGCGATGCCGATAACTCGCGCGCCAATGGCTTCGATAACTCTCGCCAACGGTTTCCCCTTTGGGTGAACCGGTGTTTTGGGGGGGTCACGCGGTCACTAGCGACTCTTCTATTGGGAATTAGGTAGAAAAAGTACCAGTAGTATCATTAGTCAACCCCGAAAAATAGTCAAGCGAAGTTATAAGCTTGACTTTCCAGATGTGCGTAAAGTTTATGCCATATTCTTCATTCCTCCGTTTGAATCTACCTTTTCCTTTATAACTCCTTTGTGTGCCTTCGAGGCGGCCTGATGGGCCCATGGGCTCCGCTTCTCCTTCTCTCTCCGTGAAATTGAACCGTCACGGGAAACCCTATATAAACCTCCGCCTTCTCCTCTTAGGTATCCTTTAGCGTGCCTAACAATCCGATCTGTTTCTTCTTCCTCCGCGATTTTCACCGGCTTTGTTTCGGCGATTCAGTCCTCCCCTTCTCACGCGATTCTCCCTTTCACCCGAGTAAGTGCTCTGTTTAGTTTAACGCCCATGGCTCCTAGGACCACCCTTCCACCTGCCTGGTACGAACATACCGTAACTCAGTTAGATTGCAACTATTACTTCTTTAACATTAAGAACGACTACATAGCCCCCTCTATAAAATGCTGCTTCACAACTAAAATACATCGACCTCACAACCCTCCTCCTGGCCTGACCTGCTTTTTCTCTGAACAATTTCTTAACGGCCTATCCTCACGGGTACCCTTCTGGCCTATTTGGACTGCTAGATTTTATGGACTACCCTCAACCAATTCACCCCCAACTCCTTTGGATTCTATCGGAGCCCATATAGTGTTCCAACATTTGAACCTCCTTTGACCCAGAACTATTCCATTGCTTCTTCCAATTAAAGTCTTCTAAGGGCCTCTTCTATTTGTCTAGTCGTTGGTTGCCAATTCTGGTGAACTGCCTACCTCCCACAAGGGAAGCACTATACTTCTTTGTACAACTTCCGAGTCTTTACCTTATTACGATACTTGGAAGGTAGACCTTCCGAATTACCTTCCTTCCGGGACATGAGGACCAAATGTCCTTTCCCTGGAGGTGTATAAAGTTTTAGGAGAGTGCACTCTGCTGAATCTGCTAGAGACTCCTCTTGCGTCATTTTGGATTATCCCTCTACCTCGGCGACTTGGTTCTTTGTAGGTAGGGTATTATTTAACGCAATAGGACTTCTTTTCTACATTATTCATCTTTCACGACAACATACCTTAGATAATCGATGAGAAGGCTTTGGTAGAAGGGGAGGCGATTGAGTAGAAGAAGAAGAAAACCTCGACCAAAAAGAGGTAAATCAACCGACTCCATCATCTCCTCGTAAAAAGCTACGACTTATTAAGAAAGGGGCCTCGAGTTCCTCGGCTCTTCCTCCTCATCTTCGGACCCGCTAGAGTCTCAACCCACGACCATTTATGAACCACGAAGAGAAGGTACTACCTCCTGCCTATTCTCCATCTCCTCAAGGAGGATTCTCCTTCTCATTTTCTTCACTCCTCCCCTCGGCGCAAAAATTCACCTCCACCTTCTCATGTGGAGCCACTCCAAGCTCTGTTCCTTGGACCTAAGGGTTGCTCCCTCCCCTTCGCCGTATCAGGCCTCCAACCTCCTCCGAAGGGGAAGACCCCTCCCTTCCTGTTCCTCCGAGGATCACGTTAGGGTCCATGTTGCAAATTCGGCACCCCTCGGAGGTGAAATTCTTTAATTAGTCAGGCGTACAAGGCCCATGCGAGCAAGTGGGCAAGCTACTTGCTGAGGTATCTCTTATTTCTCCCTTTTCTCTTTACCGCAAGTATTACTATATGCCAATTTGTAATTTTCTTTCTGCGCAGCCGCCGCCAAGATGATAAGATGGTCACTCGGCTGGCCCGCTTTCAATCTACCGTGGAAACTCGCCACTTCGCCTCCGTGTCACAACAGAAAAAGCTCGTTCAGCAACTGAGCAAGCAAGAGGCGAAGGAAACCGACATGAGGGGCCAATGCGAGGAAGCGATGATGCAGCTAGCCCTGGTACGGAGCGAGAAAGAGGAGCTGCAGCGAAAGAACGAGGACTTGGAGCAGCGGATTTTTCTCCAATCCAGTGAACTGCAACAAGTAGATGAATTGGCTCGGGAGTTGAAGGAATACAAAAAATATCTTATGGATGCCATGATCAAGGATGCTGACTCTGCGGCTACTATCTCACAGTTTCAACAAGAATGCAACCATCTTAACCTGGAACGTCAAGCCTGGGCCATTACTCGGGAATCCTGTGCAAAGAAGTGTCAGGAACTTTCCTCTGCAATAACGGCTCTTCCCCGAACCTTATCACCGGTGGCCCAGCAGCAATCCACCCTCCAACAGGAGTATCTTGAAGCCCTTTCAGCCTTAGGACAGCGAGCTATAAAGGCAGCCACCGAGAGAGATGCTTTGGCGATCAAATTGGCGGAAAGTCAAACTCAGGTGGCTCAATATCAGGACCAATTAAAGGAGCAGGAAGCCGACCTCAAGAGGCGCTATGTCAAGAAAGGGGTAGATCTCTTTATATTAGGTCAGAGCTCAAAACGCCGAACAAGGATATCCGCCTCTGGCGCGAACACTAGTTACTTAGATCCTGTGAGCGGCGCTTGGCTAACTGCTCTCAACGCGATTTGAACTGTAACCTCCAAGATCGCTTTTCTCGTAATAACTCTTTCTTATCGTTAAGAGCCGACTTTTATCAATATGTCCGCCCTGCGGTTCCCTAACGAGTCGGGGTTTCGGGCCAATTTTGAACTTCCTCGCCATTTCTTTACCCGCACATATAACGCCTCGCCGGGTCGCCTTGTCTCTCTTACGGGATTTTGCCTACTAGTATCCATATCCGCCCGATTTTGGTTCGACGTCACTTTAAATGACCTTTTGCCCGCTGATTTTCCCTATCCTTCCTCCCCGCTTGGAAAAGATGTCACCTCTTCGTCTTCTCCCTTCCCGAACTTTTCGCCATTCTCCTTCCATTATAAATCCTTCGTCCCCCTTGTCTTCGCCTTGCTATCTTACCATCATGGCTTCAGCAGGCATCCCATTGAAATTTCTTGAATCGAATCTTTGAAATACTGAGACTGGATCTCAAGATGACGCAGATTCGGAGACCTCAACCGCCACTTGGTCTTCCATCCCTACCTTTTCCGCCTTCCGGTCCCAACTCCCACCCCTCCAGCGGGGAGATCCTTCCGCGCTCCTTTCCCCTCCTTCCGCAACAGGGTGTGGAATCCTCCCTTCACGTGGGAGTATACGGTGGGAGATCCTCATGCGGCCGTTGATCTTCCCCCACTGCCGCCAAAGATTGCCTTTCGTCTTTGGTTCCTTCGAGGACTTCGTCCTTCCCCTTTCGATGAAGGTCCACGGTTCTTCCTCCACCTCAAGCGCGTTTAGTCATATTGGCTCCTTCTCCCCCAAAGAGACATCTCCGTCTCATCTGTTAAGAGTAATCGGGAAAGTCTGTATAAATCAAGCCAATGTAATTATTTCAAGTATATTAATGAAACAAAGAAGGACGCTTTTTTTTTTTTTTTTTCAGAAATAAGGTTTCTGTTTTCAGAAGGATGGTACCCGGATCCGAACACACACTTTTCTGTCAGTTCTCAGGGATTTGGACCCTCTTAATTACGGTTGTCTTCCCGTCGACCTTCCCACTACTACCGCTTCCCTTTCTTTTACGGCATTTATGGTCCCTACCTCTTACGCAATAAATGCATTCCTCCCTTCATTGCTATAAAATCCACGACCTTTACGATAGTCTCCACCATTCTCCTTTCCTTTGCTTGTCATGGATGTAATATCGAATAAGGTAGCTCCTCGCTTCTAAAGAATGTATAAATGACCGCTGATACATAGTCATCTTGGAGGAACAAGTGAAGTGTTTATAGCAATAGAGAGGAAACCTCCGCCAACAATCGCTCTCGCCAACAATCGATCGGGTCCTAAAAAAGAATGAACTGTCCAAGCAAATCTTCTTGAAGCGATCTTATCTTCAGCACTCTGCGCCAACCCAGCACATGAAGAAATTCCATCCGTTCCGCTAACAAAGAATTGTAATACCCTAGATGTATTAGGGTTTCTCTTGTTGTTTCTCCTTGTAGATGGTCGGGAGTATGTAGTTCTCCGTATCATCGAACTTCCTAGTTTATCTCTTTCCTCCGGGACCTTACAGTTGTACTACTCTTTACTCCTTTTGTATTTACATGTAATTTGGGGCATATTTGGCTCTTCCGTCTTTTTCAATCTGGGTGTATAGACCCTTAGGCAGTGACTCTGCTATTGCACAAGAATACAATTATATAAAGTTAATTAATATAGGACAAATAATAATAGCAGGAATTTGGTTCTTAGTTCACCACCGCATGGGGATAAACTTCGCTCTGCGAGATAGCATTTGTATATAAAGTAAGTAATGTAGGAGTCTCGGTTCTTAGTTCCACCACCACGAGGGATAAACTTAGCTCTGCTGAGATAACATTTATATATAGAGTAAATAGTAACCGAGGAGTCTCGGTTCTTCCGTTCCACCACCACGGGGATAAACTTACGCTCTGCTTGAGGATAACATTTGTATATAGAGTAAATAATGTAGCAGGAGTCTCGGTTCTTGGATTCCACCACCACGGGGATAAACTTCGCTCTGTGAGAATAGCATTTTATATATAGAGTAAATAGTGTAGGAGTCTCGGTTCTTCCATTCCACCACCACGGGATAAACTTCCGCTCTGCGAGATAGCATTTTGTATATAGAGTAAATAGTAACCGAGAGTCTCGGTTCTTCCATTCCACCACCACACGAGGATAAACTTCGCTCTGCGAGATAGCATTTGTATATAAAGTAAGTAGTAGCAGAGTCTCGGTTCTTCCGTTCCACCACCACGAGGATAAACTTAGCTCTGTGAGATAACATTTTATATATAGAGTAAATAGTAACCGAGGAGTCTCGGTTCTTCCGTTCCACCACCACACGGGGATAAACTTCCGCTCTGCGGGGATAGCATTTTGTATATAAAGTAAGTAGTAACCGAGGAGTCTCGGTTCTTCTGTTCCACCACCACACGGGGATAAACTTCCGCTCTGCGGGGATAGCATTTTGTATATAGAGTAAATAGTAACCGAGGAGTCTCGGTTCTTCTGTTCCACCACCACACGGGGATAAACTTCCGCTCTGCGGGGATAGCATTTTATATATAGAGTAAATAGTAACCGAGGAGTCTCGGTTCTTCCGTTCCACCACCACACGGGGATAAACTTCCGCTCTGCGGGGATAGCATTTTGTATATAGAGTAAATAGTAATCGAAGAGTCTCGGTTCTTCCGTTCCACCACCACACGGGGATAAACTTCCGCTCTGCGGGGATAGCATTTTATAGATAGAGTAAATAGTAACCGAGGAGTCTCGGTTCTTCCGTTCCACCACCACACGGGGATAAACTTCCGCTCTGCGTGGATAGCATTTTGTATATAAAGTAAGTAGTAACCGAGGAGTCTCGGTTCTTCCGTTCCACCACCACACGGGGATAAACTTCCGCTCTGCGGGGATAGCATTTTATATATAGAGTAAATAGTAACCGAGGAGTCTCGGTTCTTCCGTTCCACCACCACACGGGGATAAACTTCCGCTCTGCGGGGATAGCATTTTGTATATAGAGTAAATAGTAACCGAGGAGTCTCGGTTCTTCCGTTCCACCACCACACGGGGATAAACTTCCGCTCTGCGGGGATAGCATTTTGTATATAGAGTAAATAGTAACCGAGGAGTCTCGGTTCTTCCGTTCCACCACCACACGGGGATAAACTTCTGCTCTGAGATAACATTTGTATATAAAGTAAGTAGTAAGAGTCTCAGTTCTTAGTTCCTGCTCCACCACACAGGATAAACTTTCGCTCTGCGAGATAGCATTTGTATATAAAGTAAGTAGTAACCGAGGAGTCTCGGTTCTTCCGTTCCACCACCTCACGGATAAACTTCGCTCTGCGAGATAGCATTTATATATAGAGTAAATAGTAACCGAGGAGTCTCGGTTCTTCCGTTCCACCACCACACGGGGATAAACTTCCGCTCTGCGGGGATAACATTTTGTATATAGAGTAAATAGTAACCGAGGAGTCTCGGTTCTTCCGTTCCACCACCACACGGGGATAAACTTCCGCTCTGCGGGGATAGCATTTTGTATATAGAGTAAATAGTAACCGAGGAGTCTCGGTTCTTACGTTCCACCACCACACGGGGATAAACTTCCGCTCTGCGGGGATAGCATTTTGTATATAAAGTAAGTAGTAACCGAGGAGTCTCGGTTCTTCCGTTCCACCACCACACGGGGATAAACTTCTGCTCTGTGAGATAGCATTTATATATAGAGTAAATAAATAATGTAGGAGTCTCGGTTCTTCCGTTCCACCACCACACGGGGATAAACTTAGCTCTGCGAGATAGCATTTGTATATAAAGTAAGTAGTAACCGAGAGTCTCGGTTCTTCCGCTCCACCACCACACGGGATAAACTTCGCTCTGCGAGATAGCATTTTATATATAGAGTAAATAGTAACCGAGGAGTCTCGGTTCTTCCGTTCCACCACCACACGGGGATAAACTTCCGCTCTGCGGGGATAGCATTTTGTATATAGAGTAAATAGTAACCGAGGAGTCTCGGTTCTTCCGTTCCACCACCACACGGGGATAAACTTCCGCTCTGCGGGGATGTTATTTTGTATATAATGGGCTATTTAGGAAAAAATAAATCCTTCTTTCCCTTTCACTACCGGCGCGAAGCCCATTAACAGCTGCAAGCCCATTCTTCCTCCTTTTATAGGGGACCCTTTCGCCTTCGTTTCTTCTGCTACCTTCGTCCCCTTGTCTTTTGGTTTCCTTCTTCTTAAATGCTGCTTGCTCCTCATGCTTAAATTTCGTTTCTTGATCTTTTCTTCCGGTTCCTCGTCTTTCGTTGTTTTCAGATATCCGAGATGCATTCCACCTTTTTCAGAAATAGCGGGCCGCTGCGAGCGCGCCAACGGGTATCACCAACCCTTAGCTCCTTCTTCTTCTTCACCTCCTTCGATCACCACCATACTGAGGATCACCTCATCGTTCTCCCTCTCCTCCTTGGTGACTTTCGCTACCCCCATCCGAGGAAGCGGTCATCGATCCCTCTTCACTTCCTCTTACACCTGCAAGCCCTAACTTTCCCTTTGCCTCCTTCTCATCTTATATTCGAGAATTGCCCTCTTCTTCCCGCACAGGAGGCATCCGGGAAGGGGTACTTTCATGTCCGCCAATAATAGAGGTTATCAGCCTGTCTTCTCCTTCCTCGGCCCATCATTCCTCTCCTGAACCCATGGCGGTTGACATTCCTTCGCTGCCAACCTCCCCCTTCTCTTATCGCCCGAAAAGTCCTCCTCTTCATGTAGGCCCTAATCAGGAGCCTTCTACTTCTAAAATTCTCATTGAAGGCTTCCCTGACCCAGTGCTCATCATCTCATCTTCTTCAAGACCCTCCTCCGATCAGCCTCCTTCGATTTTTCCTTTCGACTTCACCTCCCCGACAAATGTGACGCCCGTTCTCCCCGCATCTCCGGATATGCCATCCTTGACCACCATTTCCACGGGCCTTTTGAATGAGACTCCTCCCTCTCTCCATCCTCCACCAATTAATACCGCCTCTATTCTCCCCTTTGCGGGTGAAATTCACCCTTCGACGTCATCCGTCCCATCTTCTTCCCTTTCTCCCAGGAGTCTTCGGATCCTGAACTTAGAGGAGATGACTCCTCGTATGGAAGGCCTGCGTCACGCTTTGGACCTGGTACGTTTTTTCAGTCCATTTCCTTACCTTTGTTTAACTGACTCATTTCTTTTCTCCTCAACCGGTATGTGACGACCAACCACCGAGAGTTGGATCGTTCCTTCACTAATACTGGGCTCAAGCCCAAGAATGGGAGCAGCGTAGCGGGAAGACTTGGCGAATGCTCAGAGTCGAGAACAACTTCTATCACAACAATTGCGCTGGTGCCAGGAGCAATTAACTGAAGCTCGCCAGCAAATTCAAAAAGATGCTGACATTATCGCAGTATTAAAGGAACGACCATGTCCGGGGGCGGGGCTACTTGTCCCTCAGCAGGAAATCCCATCAAGTTCTCTTGACACGGAACCATCCTCAGCTCAAGAGCTATGGCGTCTTCAAGGGCGGTGCGAGCTCCTCGAGGGAAGCAACAGGCGCGGACACCATCGCCGCCTTGAGTTCAATACCAGCGAGCACGAGGATAAGATAGGGGACCTCCGTGCAGCTTGTGTAGGAGGTACAAGAAAACTCCTCCCTTATAAATTCCGGGCGCATGCTCATGCCCGTCTACGCAGTAGAGACTTCCCTTGGAGGATGAACTCGAACTCGTCGGACGGATCTTATTCGAAGCGGTGGAAGGATTTCGGCCTCTATCGTCGGAATATGGTGGAGATAGCGCACCTTGTGCGGACCAAAGTTCTCGAGCCGATGATGTTTCCACTCTGGCTGACGCAATCATGGAGGTGTCACGGCGCTATGTGGACGTGCGTCGTAATCTTCGCGAACAACAAGAAAAGTGCAAGAGGCAGCATCGAGAACGAAGCCCTGACCGCCCGAACCGCCAGGAGCGACTCGTTATTTTAATGCGCACCATTTATCAGGATGGATTTAATGACGCAGTTAGACAATATGCCGCCCAGGGATTGCCTCCTCCAACTTATCCTTCATTTTCTTTAAATTGGGAGGCTGGGTTCAAACGTTATCCTCCCGAACGATTTAAGTTGTAATATAGTATCTCATTTTGAAGCGGGATTTCCTTCCGCGTTTACATTTCTCCTTCAATACTCATTGGTGATACCGTATTGCCCTTGTAAATAACCCCTTAATGAAATTTAGAGAGCATTTGGCATTCCATCGATATAATCAATTCAATAAACACCCCCTTTGAGTTTCATAATTTCTTCCTTTCTATTTCATATTTATCATACAGTGTGAAAGAGCTTCAAGTGAAGGGCGTTCCAAGGTCGTGGAAGCTCTTTGCCTTGGTCGTCTTTCAGATAATATGCTGACCACCTCTTGTGCGTTATCTATCGTAAAGGTCCTTCCCGGTTGGGAGCCAACTTTCCGAGATCTCCAGTAGATTGACCTTCACGCAAAACCCAATCTCCTTCTTGAAATCTCGAGGCACCACTTTCTTATTAAAGGCTCACGAACTCTCTGCTTGTAAAATTCCGCTCGCCTCGGGCCATCTCCCGCCTTTCCTCCACAGATCTAATTGGTGCTTGGATAAGTTGGTTCGATCGCTTGTATGCTTTTACCCGGCTATCCAACAAAACTTCGACCGGAATAACGGCCTCTGCCCCATAGACCAAACTAAAGGGAGTCTCTCCTGTCGTTGTCTTAGGTGTGGTTCGATAGGCCCACAGGACGCCTGGTAGCTCTTCCACCCAGTTTCCTCTCTGAGCACCCAACTTGGTCTTTAATCCTTGAATGAGGATCACATTAGTTACCTCCACTTGTCCATTCGGCGAGGTGAGCTACCAAGTGAAAGCTTGCTGAATGTTGAGACTTTGGCACCATTCTTGAATCTTTTCCCTGGAATTGTCGCCCATTATCACGGACTATTTTCGAGGATACCATCAAAACAAATGATATTTCTCCATAAGAAGCGTATTACGGCATTCTCGGTAATTTTGGCTAAGGGCTCGGCCTCTACCAATTTGGAAAAATAATCCACGACGACAATAAAACCTCTTACGTAAAGGTGCGTTGGCATCGGACCCACTATATCCATTCCCATTGATCAAAAGGACGAGGAAGAGACTACGACTTTCATTAACTTCGGTGAGTCGCTCGAGCGGTTGCTATGTTTACGACAAGCGATGCAACTTTGCACTATCTGAGCCGCATCTCGTTGAAGAGTAGGCCAAAAGTATCCGGCCAACAAGGTCTTTCTTGCTAAAGCTCTCCCTCCTAAATGATTGCTGCAGCATCCCTCATGGATCTCTCGGAGTACCCATTCCGCATCCTCCTTTCCTAGGCATTTTAACAAGGGTCGCAAAAGGTCTTGTATAGGTCTTCATTTAAGAGGATGAACCGTTTGGCTCGGTGTATTAAAGTAGATCGCAATTTTTCCTTGAGAATCTTCCGTCTGTAAATAAGCTATGATATCAGTTCTCGATCAAGAATTAGGCTTGATTCGGGTGCGTCTCTTTCTATGTTGCATATTGCTAAGGAAGTGTGAATTCTCGCCTGGATCGTCTCCGATGATTTCATTCCTCCCACAGCACTAGCCATCCGAGCCAATTCATCGGCCTTCTCATTGTGCTCCCGCGGGATTTGCTTCAAGAGGACTTGATGGAATTGAGCTTTTTCTCTCTCAAAAGCTTTCAAGTATTTGTGCAGCCTTTTCTCCCGAACCGTAAAAGAACCTTGAAGTTGGGATATTACCAACTGGGAATCCGAGTGAATCACAATGGAAGAAGCCCTACGCTTTAGCGACTCGCAATAGCTTCATATTCCGCTTCATTATTAGATGCCTGATATTCCAGGCGAACGGCTAATCGAGTTTCTTCACCCTCCGGGGTAATTAATAGAACACCAACACCACTGCCTGTAGATCCTGAGGAGCCATCTACGAATATATTCCATGCCTTTGGTTCTCTCTCCTTCATAGCTGAACCTTCTTCCGAACCACAAGGTACCTCGGCCAGGAAATCAGCGAGTGCCTGGGCTTTGATGACCGTGCGAGGTTGGTAGTGTATATCATACTCGCTTAGCTCTATCACCCATTTGGCTAATCTACCCGAGAAATTTGGCTTAGTGACGACCTTGCCCAATTCGCTGTGTGTTAAAACGGTGATAGGATGAGCCAAAAAGTATGGCCTCAATTTGCGGGCGGTTAGCACTAAGATATAAGCCAGCTTCTCTAACTCCGTATAACGGAATTCTGCTCCCTTCAGAATATGGCTGGTATAGTAAATAGGTTGCTGGTGAGAACCTTCTTGTTTCAGTAATACTGAACTAACGGCTCCTTCTGAGACGGCCAGATACATCCATAGTGGTTCTCCCTGTATTGGTTTAGCCAATAACGGGAGTCCAGCCAGATATCTCTTCAACTCCTGGAAAGCTTGTTCACATTGATCGTCCCACTGAAATTTAGTAGCTTTGCGCAAGATCTTGAAGAAAGGTAGCCCTTTGTCCGCCGATCTGGCTATGAATCGGGATAAAGAAACAATCCTGCCCACTAACTTCTGGGTCTCTTGCAGATTAGTAGGTGACTTCATGTTGCATAAGGCCTTCACCTTCTCGGGGTTGGCTTGCAACCCCTTCTCAGTCACAATGTACCCCAAGAACTTGCCACTTTTTACCCCGAACAAGCATTTGTTAGGGTTTAGCTTCATATTAAATCTCCTCAACGTAGCAAAGGTTTCATTCAAGTCTTTGACTAGATCCCGAGTGACCTTCGACTTGACCAGGATGTCATCCACATAGACCTCCACATTCTTCCCTTTACATTACTGCAAAAATTTTGTCCATAAGGCGATATATAGCCGGCGTTCTTGATCGAGCGGCATGACCATATAGGCATATAATCCTCCTGCGATCACAAAGCTAACCCTCTTTCGATCCTCTTGGCCAAAGGTATTTGATGATATCACGATAGGCATCCATCGAAACCACTTCATATCCTCTGATAGAATCCACCAAGATCAATACGAGGCAAGGGGTAGTCTTTAGGGCATGCTTTATTCAAATCACGGAAATCGATACACATCCTCCATTGCCCGAGAAGGCTTGGGGACCAAGACTACATTAGAAATCCATTCGAAACTGGATTTCCTTTACGTGGCCCGCTTAGTAGCTTATCCACCTCCTCGGCTATGATCTTGTCCTTCTCGGGTCCAAAATGTCGCCTCTTACATGGGCCAGGTCGGGCTCCTCTAATGATGTTGAGGTGGTGTTCCGCTACTTGAGGATGGATACCGTGAGATCATGCACATCTCTTGCAGATGTCCTCATTCTCCTTTAAGCGAGCCACCAGCTCTTCTTTGATATCAACTATTGTGCTATCCGTGTGGCCTTTCCGGGCGATCTCCACGATTCTCCCTCCTCTATCTTATCGGCCTTGGAGATTCCTCCGGGGCCTTGACGTCGGTAGCGATAGCGACTTTGCCTTTTAGGTCTTGATCTGGCCTTCTTTTGATCGTCCGAACCATTTGCACATAGCGGCTCGGAAGCCTTACATTCTCCACGAACTTCTCCCACCAATTGTCCCATTGGAAATTTCGACGGTGGTACGGAAGCCACGGCTGAAAAGGGTGAGAAAGGCGCCGAATAGCGTTATAAGTGGATGGAGCATCCATGATAAGGAAAGGATTATACTAGTTTTTGGCGGGCTTTTCACCCGAGTTAAAGGCAATGAAATCGCCTTCTGGTGGACCATATGCCCTGCGAATCCGAAAGAGTGGACACATCTTCTAGTGGGCATTTCAGTTGCAGACTGTGAAGGCCTCTGGAAGAGGATGTTGTGAGCTCCCGAATCAACTAGCACCGGGCCACTTCATAATTAGCCGAGGATATCACGGATAACCAAAGGCGTCTGTATGAGGCGTGAGAACACCTGCGGATCTTCTAGCCCGAGCAAGCGAGGCGCCCGCTTATGCGATCTGATCAGTCGATGGCGATGGCCAAACTCTCCATAAGGCAGGCGTATGACTTAGTGCGGTTAGAGTCCGTCGTCGGTGGAGTCCTCGGCTATCACATGGATAACTCCCGGAAGGTCATGAAGCTGAGGAAGGGCCCTCACGTGTTGGGCCTTCTTGGGAGACCAACTCTCGGGACGGCATTTGAGGGAAAGTGTCACGAGGTTGTTGATTATACGGCCCCGGACTGGAGACATTGGTTCGGGGGCCTCGCCGTGCCGTTCCTCATTTGGATATCTCGAATTGCGGATATGAAACATGGAGGCGATCTAGTTCTTCTTGCAGCTTGAAACATCGATTGCTAGTGTGACCATACTCTGTATGATACTGGCAGAAGAACGGGGTTGGGGGATTATGCGGGATCCCTCTATGTCCCAAGGGTCGTTATGGCGGACCACATTGATCGTAGAACTCCATTTCACGTTCTTTCCAAGTCCTCACGGGAGGAAGCGCCCGGACCATGATTTGCAATGGCGGGGCGGGGCGAACTCCTGTAGCATTGGTCGAGGCCTCGGGCCTCGTCTTAGAAAAGGTCTTATATACTCCGTCGAGGAGGAGCTTGAGAAGCGGCGGGGCCGAGCCCTTTGATTGGGGCTATTGCGGCGATTCACCCTTAATCCTTCTTCTTCGGCGGATAAAGCTGCTCTGCGCGGCTCGGTAGCTCTTCATAGCTATCAGTAAGGTTGTCTCGTGAGGAACTAGGAAGGGCCCTCCTTGACCCGTCTTGAATGGCACCGGAAGGATTCGGATCGGTGCGGGGATTCCCTAGGCTGTGAGGTGAATCGATGGATATACCCTAAGGGATTACGAAGGTCACTGGGTGATATGCATTAACATAGGCGTCTTGCTTATCGCCTTCGGTGACAAATTCTCATTGAACATTCTCTGGAAGTCGGTGAAGCAGTGATAGATCCGGTGGCGGTAGTGAACCACTTTGCGAACCAATCGGGGTGGTCGGAAGACTCGACACTTGAGGCGTCGATGTATGCGATGAAGCGAGGCCGCTCCATCGTGTGATATGTGCTCTTAGGATCAGTCGAACCATCGTGCTTACGGACACGAGGATTTGAGTAGGATGGAGGAGCTCAGAAAAGATATCCATCGTGAAGGGCTGGGTTCGTAGAACTCGGAGGTCTGTCGATTGACTTTCACCTGTTCCTCCCTGGCTTTGGGTGAAAGGCGAGTATGGGGTGTTCTTCCCAGTCCGCCTCGTGCAACACCTCACCATGGGCGGCGTGATGCGAGAGGGAGGAGGTATTTACGGGAGGATCTCGGAAGAAGGTTCCCGGAGTGCGGATCTGAGATATCCGGTCCTTCTCCTTTCTCTAGCGAGGGCTTCTGTGATAGCATCATCCATTAAGGCCTTTAGTTGCGATGGTAGAAGGGTGATGGGGCGCTCCTCCGCCGCAGAGATATCAGGTTGTTGCATTTCTTCTGGTTGCATCTCGACGTCCAGCTCAAATGTTTCCCACAGACGGCGCCAACTGATGCGGGTGCGGGGGAAAAATCCGTTCGCTCCGTTTTCAAGGAGATGAGGCGATGAGGGAGGTCTCGGAATATTCTCCCCCGGCAGCGATCAGTAAAGAATAAGAAAATGAAGTAGACGAAACGCAAAAACCCGACACCAGCAATCGAGATTCAGACACGAGATGTAACGTGGTTCGGAATAAGGATTCCTACTCCACGGGGGTGAGGTTGCTCACCAGATGCGGTGCCTAAGCACTTTTCACTACGAAAATCCTCCTTTACAGAAAGCAAGTTTCCGAAGGTGGAGGAGAAATGACCTCTTACAATGATGTTACAAGATGAGGAAAATACAAAAGACTTAACAAACAGCAGATCTCCGTCCTCCTTCTCCGGCGAGACCGCTCTTCCTTTTTCTCCTCGTCTCCTCTTCTCTCTTGCTGGATGTGAATGATTACGGATCCTCCTCTCTTGCCTCCTTCTCTCCTTTTTATCTTCCCTTCTCCTTCAACGTAACGTCGTGGATTATCTCCATCGTACACGTGGCCACCTCCTCTTCCGGGAGAATAATTCTGTTACAAATATGAGGAACGAGGACTCCCCCGAATATTGCGTGGGGCCCCGCCGCGTTGCATAGCACCTTTTCCTTTACTTTTTCAGGCGATGAGGTTAACCTGTTTCCCTCACCTCTCTGCTTTGGGTGAAGTTAACTTAGGCCCCTATACCATAGGTGACCTAGCCTTAGGGTTTCTCCCTAAACCGAACCAATTCTCCTTTTTCCCGTACCAAACTTCTTTCGCGTCGATTAGGTTGAGTTGACCCTTCCTCCATCCCATTGGCTTCCGGACTTGCTTAGTTGAACCAGTTCCTAGTCCTCTGTTAGCTAAGTGCCTTCCGCCTCTTTTCCACCTGCGTTCCTTGTTTCTAGCATTCGCCCGTGCCGATAGCTCTCGCTACTTGTCTGTGCCGATGACCTCTGGTACTTGCGCCCGTGTCGATTACTTCCGATAACTCTCGCCCGTGTCAATGGCTTCTGATAACTCTCGCCCGTGCCAATGGCTTCTGATAACTCTCGCCCGTGCCAATGACTTCTGATAACTCTCGCCCGTGCCAATGACTTCTGATAACTCTCGCCCGAACGGTTTCTCCCTTTGGCTGAACCAGGTGTTTTGGGGGACGGGTCACGGGTCACCTGCTGACTCTTCTATTGAGAATTAGGTAGAAAAAGTACCAGTAGTATCACCCACTTTCTCGCCTAGGAGCAAATTCTGTGAGAAGGAAGCCATTGTACTGCAACAATTGGATGGATGAAAAAGGTTGTATGCAAAATTTTGACCAGGAAAAGATCTAAATAATGATTAGAAGCAATGGTGGTGGCTGCTCATTTTGCATCTCCCCAAGGTAACATTTTGACTGCAGGCTACAGTGCGGTTAGCAACTAATGTTTGACTTGTGACTCATAAACTGGAATCAACTTCTACTTGAAGAGCAACAATTACAAACCTTTCCCATTCCATCCAACAGAGGAGCTACTGTTTCATACAATGATGCATCACGTATAAGTTAATTAAATTTCTAGTAATATGCTCAATAACTTGAATGTTAATATAAGAAAATAAACAAAAAAAAAATGTAAGAACCGTGAGAATTATTGTATTTTATTGTGCAACATGCGCATTACTGTGCGTAACCTAGCGAAGGTGAAGGAGATGAAGAATCTCCGGCATTAACATGGAGTTGATGCTCATAAGTTGTGGTTGTGCATACGTTGCACAGTCAAGATTTTATGGTTTGGAGATGAAAGATCTCCGGGAGGTTACTGAAGAGTTATCCGTCCAAGCTATAAGAAGGAGAAGAGAGATTCTGAAAAGAGATTAGAGGATTGCACAATGAGAGCTTGGTATACGTGAGTCGCAGAGGAACATTTGAGGCACTGCTCGAATTTGATTTGTGAACCAATTGAAGCGCTTTTCGAGTTCGTAATTTCTCTTCGGATAGCGAGCAAAGATCGTAGGATCTTCTTCTTCGCAGAACAATAAGGCTCGAGGAAGCTTCAAGAAGAACCGTAAGTGTTTCGAATTTTATAAATACTCATGCATTTATGGTAATCATTTTTAACATTGGTATTAGAGCTCGTTAGATTAGATTACATTTTCTTTATGTATGTAATACTGTTCACGGATTCTTCATGAGGAAGAAGATGAACAATATGAGAAATCTTGAAAATAAGATTTCTGTCGAGTGGTTGCTATGAGAAAAGTGTCGCCCAAAGCACTTTGTGTGTTTGGGATGTAAGAGCGTGAAGTGCTCGACTTTTCTCCGATGTTTTCTGAGTAGGAAACATACCACCAAGAAGTTTCAAAGAGCAACTCGGCTAAGGCAGCTCAACAGAGAGCAACTCGGCTGAGGTAGCTCGACAGAGCTGACTACTGAGGCAAACCAAGAGAAAGCAAATGACAAAGGTAGCTCTGAGGCAACTCAAGAGAGAGCCGATTACGGGCCGAGGCACCAAATAAAGCAACTCAACTCAACTCAGTAGAACAGCTCGACAAAGGCCTCTAATGAGTAAGAACAATACTCGATAGTCGGCATTGACTAACATATTTTAGTTGACAATGGTCAACTAATCTCATAACTGAGCAAAGTATTGAGTAGTTATTAGAACAACTTGAACTTGGTATAAACAACTCATACTAGGGAGATAAGGCACAAAAGGTGCCAACCAAATTGATTCTTGGCTAAGGTTAATTTAGAATTAACTGTGGATGCCCAAACAAATTCGGAATTTGACTTCCAAAGTTAATAGTTGTCAATTGAGTAGAATAGTCGGTTGGACCTATCAATCGAAAAACTCCTAAAATCAAGAAGATTGGTTTTCTTAATTATTTGTGTTAGGTCTATGCCCTTATAAATTGAATTAAGCTGGTTTTGTACTAGTTAGTCGATTTGGTACCGACTTGATTTATTTCAATTTCAGATGACACGGACGATCACTACAATGACTTATTGTGATATGTTACGAAACTAATTGAGGGAAGCTATCTAAGAGATTGTTTATAATCCTGATGGTGGGGTCATCAGACACATAGAAGGCTTGATAGTCTTTTCTGGAGACTTGAGCAGCAGGAGTTTCCGATACTTGATAACTATCAAATTTGGGCCTTGGTGCGCTCTCTATCAAATAATATCATGATAGTTGCACATCACATATGAGGCTGCTATGAAGGGCAGATAACATATGCTGAGTTGTGTTGGGAAATGCTAGAGCACAAGGTTTAGGAGAATCTTGTGGAGACTGATCTCGAAGCCGGAGGGGATGTGACAATTGGAAGCCCCTCTTCAGCCAGGGAAGGGGCACCAAAGGGGGATTTAGGGATGGACCATTGACGAAGGTCGTTAGAGACCGTAGGAGGATTGGTAGAAAAAAGGTATATGAAGGGAGAGGTAATGATTCCAGTGGGGTTGATGAAATGGGAGATGAGAGGAGCATGACAAGGGTGATTTAGTGTGTGTAAGTGAAGCAAGCGAAGAAGAGGGATAAATGGCAAAGACATCTTCTTCTGAATTCGCTAGTGCACAACTCCTCGTAGGTTAGTTTTAATATTTACGAATGATGGAGGCGGCACAGGGCCATATAGAAGCGGGGGTGAAGAAGAGGGAAGGCTAGGGTTTGCTAGTAATACAGTCGGGAGAGGAGAAGATGGTAATACTTGCGAGAGATTGGTGGTAGAGGACTGTGGGGCAATAGAGGAAGACATCGTTAATGGAGAGGAAGGTGATGTTAAAAAGGAAGTGACAAAAGGAGGCTCCATGGGAGCCAAAGCAGTGGGCGGTGGTGCGGGGTTAGCAGGCATCTGAATGGAGTTCATCTGTTCATCTCGCAGTTGTCGAAGGGCTGCATTCTTTGGGAGAGCTTTCATCTTGTCAAAAGGAAGCAAGGACTGGGGGCGATGCAAGGGGAAAGGAGAATCTTCATGCTAAGCAGAAGTGATTGGAAGGGTTTCGAAGATAGGAAGAGGGGAGGATAAAGAAGGGGAAGACTAGGAGTCAAATTTGAAGGAGGGTAGTGTATTTTTGTTAAGGTAATTGGGCATATGGGCAAGGATATGGGTCCTAAAGAAGGTTTACATGATTTATTGGTGGGTTGAGCCTTTATTTATTTTTATAGCTTGGCTTTAGCCGAAGCTCTTATTCCCGTGCGGTTGCGGATCGAAGGAGTAGGGTTTAAGATAAATATAGTATGAAAGATGATGGAAGTAAAAAATTATTCAAATTTGAGAATGCAAGGTCTTATATCAGATCGTCACTATTTTTATAGCTTGGCGATAGCTGAAGCTTTTATCCCCATGCGATTGTGGATCGGAGGAGTAGGATTTAAGATAAATACACTATGAAAGATGACGAAAGTACAAAATTATTCTGATCTAAGAAGGCAAGGCCTTAGCTCAGATCGTCACTATTTTTATAGTTTGACGATGGTCAAAGCTTTATCCCCGTGCGGTGGAGAATCGGAAGAGTTGGGTTTAAGGTAAATACACTATGGAAGATGATGGAAGTAAAAAATTTATTCCGATTTGACCAAGCGAAACCTTAGATCAGATCATCATTATTTTTGTAGCTTGGCAATAGACGAAGCTTTTATCCCCGTATGGTGGCAGATCAGAGGAGTAGGATTTAAGGTAAATATAATATGGAAGATGACGGAAGTAAAAAATTTCCGTTCTAAGAAGGCAAGACCTTAGATCAGATCATCACTATTTTAAAGCTCGACAATAGTCGAACCTTTTATCCCCATGCGGTTGTGGATCAGACGAGTAGTATTTAAGGTAAATACACTATAGAAGATGACGAAAGTAAAAAATTCATTTCGATCTGATCAGGTGAAGCCCTAAGTCAGATTGTCACTATTTTTATAGTTTGGCTTTAGCTGAAGCTCTTATCCTCATGCGGTGGCGAATCGAAAGAGTTGGGTTCAAGGTAGATACACTGCTGAAGATGACATAAGTAAAAAATTCATTCCGATTTGATTAGGCGAAGTCCTAAGTCATATCGTCACTATTTTAACAGGTTGGCTTTAGCCGAAGCTCTTATCCCTGTATAGTGGCGGATCGGAGGAGTTGAGTTCAAGGTATATGCACTGTGGAAGATAACAAAAATAAAAAAAAATCATTCTGATCTGACCAGGCGAAGCCTTAGATTAGATCGTTGCTATTTTTGTAGTTCGGCGATAGCCGAAACTCTTATCCCCATGCAGTGGTGGATCGGAGGAGTTGGGTTCAAGGTAGATGCACTGTTGAAGATGACAAAAGTAAAAAAATTCATTCCAATTTGACCAAGCGAAATCTTAGGTAGATCATTACTATTTTTATAGCTTGGCCTCAACCGAAGCTTTTATCCCCATGCGATGGCGGATCAGAGGAGTCGGGTTCAAGGTATATACACTGCTGAAGATGACGGAAGTAAAAAATTCATTCCGATCTAACCAAGTGAAGTCCTAGGTTAGATTGTTACTATTTTTACAGCTTGACCTCAACCAAAGTTTTTATCCCCGTGCGATGGTGGATCGGAGGAGTTGGGTTTAAGATAGATATACTGCTGAAGATGACGAAAGTAAAAAATTCATTCCAATCTGACTAGGCAAAACCCTAGGTTAGATCATCACTATTTTTACAGCTCGGCCTCATCTGAAGCATTTATCCCCATGCGGTGACAGATCGGAGGAGTTGAGTTTAAGATAGATACACCGTTGAAGATGACGAAAGTAAAAAATTCATTCCGATCTGACTAGGCGAAGCCCTTGGTTAGATTGTTACTATTTTTACAGCTTGACTTTAGTCGAAGCTCTTATCCCCTTATCGTAGCGGATCAGAGGAGTTGGGTTCAAGGTAGATGCACTGTTGAAGATGACAGAAGTAAAAAATTTATTCCGATTTGACCAGGCGAAGCCCTAGGTCAGATCGTCACTATTTTTATAACTTGACTTTAGCCGAAGCTTTTATCCTCGTGTGGTGGCGTATTGGAGGAGTTGAGTTCAAGGTAGATACACTGCTGAAGATGACGGAAGTAAAAAATTCATTCCGATATAACCAGGCAAAGCCGTAGGTTAGATCGTCACTATTTTTTTAGCTCGGCGATAGCTGAAGCTTTTATCCCCGTGCGATGGCGGATCAAAGGAGTTGGGTTTCGGGTAGATACACTGTTGAAGATGACAGAAGTAAAAAATTCATTCCTATTTGACTAGGCGAAGCCCTAGGTCAGATCGTCACTATTTTTACAGCTTGTCCTCAGCCGAAGCTTTTATCCTTGTGTGGTGGCGGATCAAAGGAGTTTGGTTCAAGGTAGATACACTGCTGAAGATGACGAAAGTAAACAATTCATTCCGATCTGATTAGACGAAGCTCTAGGTCAAATCATCACTATTTTTACAGCTTGGCTTTAGCCGAAGCTCTTATCCCTGTGTGGTAGCGGATCGGAGGAGTTGGGTTCAAGGTAGATGCACTATTGAAGACGACAGGAGTAAAAAATTATTCCGATCTGAAAAGGCAAGGCCTTAGTTCAGATCATTACCATTTTTACAGCTCGACTTTAGCCAAAGCTTTTATCCCCATGTGGTGGTGGATCGGAAGAGTCAAGTTCCAATTCGGCTACAATGGAAGTCTTTATCCCTATATGATGGTGGATCGAAAGGGTCAGGTATAAGGTTGACTATAATTGAATTGTTCATTTATGGGTGGTGAGAGATTGGAAGAGTTGATTTTATTTCGTAAGAATGGCGAAATACATTTCATTTTGCAAGGACAGTGAGCCGAAGCAAGGACTTTGGGAAGTACATTGGCAAATGGAGGATGCTATTATACACAGTGAATGTGGGGATATGATAAGGGATTCTGAAGGTACCTTTTGTCAAGGGTAAAATTTCCTTATAAAACACCATATTCTTTTGGAATAAGATAGAAAGGCTTGCACAATATCTTTATTTAGAGTTCCAGCAAACATTATAGTTGTGCTAAAAAAGAGAAAAAAACTAAGGTGCTTCATAGATGATCTTTTCTTCTGTGGGAATGCTAGGGGGGGGGGGAATTAGCGGTGAATTAGCGGCGCGGAGAGAGGCCGCTAACATGTACTGACTGCTGAGAGCTCGGTGTGCTACACAAAGTCTTGCTAAACTGCAATGAGCAATGAGCAGCTCCTGGCGAAGGGTGTAAGCTTGGGTGGAGGATATTTGGAGGTAGTTTCTTAGATCTCTTGTTATATTCTCTAACTCTACTATACGTTATTGGTCTTCCATGAGGGGTTCTGGAGAAATAGCCATACCTTCTGGTTCGGAGGGGTTGACCATTAGCAAAGTTGAAAGGAGGAGGTAGTATGAAGATAGAAGTTTTCACAGGAGGTATTTATGGAAGGGAAGGAACATTAATTTATTTTCTTGAAAAAAAGGAAAAATAGGGAATGACGAGATGGGTAATTGAAGGGTTGGCATTGGGAATGGCCAAGACATTGACAAAGAGATAGCTAATCATATTCCTGCCAAAGGGGATAAGTGCTAGTCAAACATGATCCGACTTCGATGCAAGGTGTCCTAGAAGAAGTGAATCTCGCTTACTTAGGGAATGACTCGGGATAACTTGAAGGTATATCATTATCATCAAATTTATTAAAGTAACTCTTATGGTGGCAGTGTGTCAGTTGACTGGCACAAGGAAAGTCTCTAGCCAGAGTTAGTTAAGCATAGAAAAGGGAGGGTATCCACCCAGAAGTTAGAATATAGTTTTCAAAAAAATAATAATTCAGCAATCTAAGAGAAGAAAGAAATGCAAGACACTTTACAAAAAATCCAGTACTTCGTACATGTCTTGTTTCAGTCTTGAAAAAAATCATTCATTACAATCCATAAAAGGGAAGCTTCATAAGTCAAAGACGTCGTCTGGATACTCATCTATAGTGGCTTCCACACTCAAAAAAGTTGGTATCTGTACCCGGGGAGGGGGGGGGATATCCATGAGTGGCATGCTGCTTGTTAGCTCCCTTAAAACCCAAGCTAAATAGCTCAGTTGTTTTGTCGCGAAATTTTGTTACCAACTCCTGCTCCCGCGCCTTCCACCGAGCTTCCTCAGTGGCTATTTGAGTGGCAAGACCAGTCTTTAGTTCGTCTCTTTCTTTGGAAACGACTATAGTATGTTGGCTCAAGGAAGTCATGGCCTAGGCGTGTTCCAGTTGTAATGCCTACATTTGCTCGATTATTTCTGTCAGAGCTCTTGAGAATGTAGATATTTTAGAGGAAAGACCTTTTAGTCGTGCCCGACTTGATTCTCGGGAGGCCTCTAAGGTTTTGATAATAGATTGAGCCTTTAGCAGTTCAGCAGAGGACTCAGATTTTCTGGCATGTGTTTTTCGGAGTTGGACTTGACACTCTGAAAATTCTTGGGCCAGGGCATTAACATGCTGTATTTTCTCAGTCTGGAGGAATAATTGAACCTGAAGGGAATCAATTGTTTTGAGTGCTTTCTCTTTATCACGCCCCACTACCGTTAATTGAATCTTCAACTCTTCACAACGAGCAGTTAAAGCAACTTCTCGATGTTTACTTTCAGCCAACTACTGAGCCATCTTTTTCAGTTGGACCTGGGAGGCACTATGGTGAGATGTCATAGTAGATTGATAATCAACTAAATGTTGAGCCGCTTCATTGTAATTGATGGCTACCTGTGTAAAGGGAAGAAATATTTCAGAGGTAAATACTAAGATATGTCAAGTATAGTAGGGTTAACGGAAGATACCTCTGACAAATTTTTCTGCAAACATTCAAAGGGGCCCTGTACTCCTGACTGGTTGAAGAGTTTTACTTCATGGGGAGTACGAATCTTAAGCATGGACCCGAGGGTAGTAGTGTTGGTGTAATCGGCCCAGGTCATGATTGACCAGACTCAAGTTTGAGTCAAGTAGTGGTTTGATATTAGTGTTTTGATGTTTGACAATAAGTTGACCATTGTTTGATAGTGGGTTGACTATATAGTTGATATGAGGTTGACCATATGATGGAGAAGTCCAAGTGGGACACTTGGCAATGGAAAGTCCAAGTCTTGTGTACTTGGCAATTGGAAAGTCCAATATGAGTTAGCATGGAAAGTCCAAATGTGACACTTGGTAAGGGAAAGTCCAAGCTTGAGTCTTGGCAATTGGAAAGTCCAACATGGGTTGGCATGGAAAGTCCAAGCATGAGTCTTGGCAAGGGAAAGTCCAAGCTTGAGTCTTGGCAAATGGAAAGTCCAACATGGGTTAGCAAGGGAAGTCCAAGGGTTGATATTGGAAGCATAAAGTCTAAGCGGGAGTCTTGGCAGCATAAGTCCAATGGTTTGGCGGCGTAAAGTCCAAGTGGTAGTCTTGGCAGCGTAAGCCCAAATGTGCCTTGGCGGTGTAGACCAGCTTAGCATGACAATAGCCGATGGAAGCACCTGAAGGCTAATGTATGGATGAACAAGTCATGAATGACTTGGAGGGATCCAATAGGTGTGAGGCTGATGGAGGTGGCTAGAAGGCTTAGGTCTAGGCTAAGGGTGGTCTAGCAAGTATGAGGGCATCATACTTGGGGTTAAATCTCATGGTTGAGGTTATCAATCAACTAGGGCTTTGGACCAGTCGATTGGTCAAGTGTTTTGATACTTAGCAGCCGAGTTGACTCTGGACAGTCGACTGAGATTATGATCAATCGACTGCTGTGAGTCTACTAGGGTTCGACTGTGGTAAATAGCCTTGGTAGTCGATTGCCAGCATTAGACAGTCGACTGATGGCTTGAGCAGTCGATTACTGGTCGAGGTTGCAGGAGCAGAACGCTCGATAGTCAATTGATCAGTCGACTATGACCTTGGCAGTCGATTGATGGGAAATGATAGTCGACTGCCAGTGTAACCATTGGCTTGAATGTCGACGTGGATTAAGTCCGTTGTGAGACAACGACACTGTTGGCAGTTGACTGGGGCCTTATGATAGTCGACTGCCAGGCGGAAATCCAGATCGCGTGGAAGCATAAAAGGAGCTCGACGGGGAGGCTTTCACCAGCGATTTTCTTGGGCGATTTGAAGAGGAATAGTTGGTGCTTTTCAGTCCTTCAAGACTAGTCCAAGGCGATCAACAAGCAAGCATCCAAAAGCACATTTGTAAAATTTTCTTTATGTATTTCATTTGTAATTGCTTGTATTTATTTGTATTACTTGTGTAATCACTGTACGAGGTTTTTTCGCCTCCGACTTGTTGTCGAGAAGGAGTTATTAGTGGTGTTTGCATCGCTAGGGCTTGTTTGAGCTCAATCCGTGGACTAGGAACCCTAAGGTTCTGAATCACATTATATCGCCGTGTTATTGTTTGTGTGCTTGTATTTTTGTTATAGATTTATTATCTTTATTTCCGTTGTGCTAACGAAAATCGTAGCAAACATGATTAAATTCCATCATCGACGAACGGACGCACCATTCACCCCCCTCTAGTGCTCATGGACGTTCCTACAATTAGTATCAGAACCTGGAGCTCTTCTACGGACTAACAACCTAGAGCAAAGAGCTAGAGGAAAGAAGATAGAATTTGAATAAAAATTGGGATGAGACATCAACACGCCGATTCCATATGCGCTCTATGGACGAGAAGACTTTGATCAATGGAAGACAAGGATTAAAGAATTCATTTTGATGAGAGACTTCGAAGATTGATCCGCATTGATAGAAGGATTTGAATATCCAAAAGGGCCAAAAGGAGGATTCCTCAAAATGAAGAAGTGGACCGGGGAACAACTCAAGAATTCGAGAAAAACAAGAAGGTAATAAAATTCTTGATTGATTTAATCCCTAATGACATTTTGTGTAGTTTAGGAGATTACATGGATGCCAAGGAGCTATGAAGCAAGTTGGCAAGATTCCATGAGGAGCCTCACTTGACACAAGAAGAAGAAGGGGAGAAGGAAGAAAGCTCATTCTCACAAGCAAGTGGGGATTCGAAAATTGAAGAGGAGTTAACATCCAGGTCGATAGAAGAGGTGGAAGAGGTAGAAGAAGCCTCCACCTTTAGGATTGAGGGGGAGAAGATTAGGTCATCTTCAATGTTGGAGCCAACTCAAGAGGAACCATCTACCTCTAGTCGAGAAGATGAAGAAGTCCAAAATTCCACCACCATTGACCTAGGTAACTCAAGCACATTAATAAATAATAAAAATCATATTAAGTGTTTTGAGTGTAGGGAATATGGGCACTATAAGAGGAGGTGCCCTAAGAAGGTTAAGAAGGCTCAACCGACACCAAAATTCAAGGATGTCGATGCCCAAATTAGGAAGAGCAAGGAGCATGTGGTGTGCTTCGAGTGCTAACAATCGGGGCATTATAGGAGTCAATGCCCTAAGGGGAGGAAGAAGAGCCAATAAAGAGCATCATAAGTAGGGGGAGCTTCTAAAGCAAACCTTAAGGTATATTTTAGTAATGCACCTTCTTTAAGTAATAAGCAAAAGTATGCTTTCAATACTCTTGCAATTGTGCATAATCATAAGGATCATGCTAGAAATAATAGGCTTTATTGTTTAAGTGTAAAATCTTACAATTTTAGAAATAAGGAGAAATTTGGGACTAATAGTCCTAGAGAAATCTTACCTAGAGAGAGTATTAGGGAGGTAGAGAACCATTTAGGCATTAACCCTAAGAAGGGTATACATATGCTTAGAATAAATGGTAATGCCCAAAGACAAAATGAAAAAAATAAAAAATTGGACAATTAGAGTTGGAGAACCAAGCTTTGAGGTCAAGACTTGAGAAGCTTGAAAAGACCCTCTTGAAAATGCAAAATCAATGCAAGGGTCAAATAGTCAAAATTTAGGGTCTAGGAGTCAAAGCCTAAGGTCTATTAAGCAAGGTTCATCCAAAGGCAAGAAAGGTTTTGTATCACAAACCTAAGCCCAAAGAGACTTATCATAGTATTTCATTCGATTATGGAACATAACCTAGGTCTAGGAGAGCCAAGGTTACTAGGGAAGTCATTCCTAAGTTGACCATGGCAAGTGCCTAGTGGCTAAGGTTTCGAAGAAACCTAGGGAAGCCACTAAGAAGGTTACAAGGGGAGTCACCCCTAGAGTTAACCTAGGCAAGACCACAATGACCAAGACTTCTAAGCTTAGGAGAGTCATTAGGAAAGTATCTAGGGAAGTTATCTCTAGCGAATACCTAATTAACCCAAGAAGCTCAAATAGATTTTGGATTCCTAGGAGTGTAATCTACTCACGCTAGATGAGTTAGGATGTGCCAATCTTGAAAGAATAGGTAGTTAACCTAACCTTGGTAAAGGTGACATTTTAGGTCATTTTCAAGGTTATGGGTGCCTTGGAAATAAGTTTGAATTTTAAATCCTAAAGATTTTAGGATGTGCCAATATCTTTAAAAACCATGAAAAATTGATCAAATTGGCACAAACTAGATTTAGAGGTCATGGTGTGCCATTTTGAGTTTTGGCACACTTGGGAGATAAGTTGGTAATATGACAAAATGAACTTAATCCTAACAAATGATAACTAATATTAAAATTTAGGTATTTTTATGCCTTATATTCTATTTGTCATGCCTTGATTGTCATATAATATGTTATGACATCATTTGTATTTTTAATCATATAAAATGTCATGATTATGTTTAGGTTTAGTTTTTATGTTATGCGTATTTAGATTTAATTATATGCCATGACATCATGATTTTTGGCAATGCTTATTAATGTTATCATTTATGTCATAATCATCATTCATACATTTAGGTTTAATGAAAATTGATTTAAAGATCATGACATGACTTGAAGTCCCATGTATAAGGGAATCAAGTAATGTTGCCTTAGAAAAATGCATTAGACCTTAGATTAGGATGAACAAAATCCATATCTCACATCACATTGACCTGTGTGTGTATTGATATACTCTAGACACATGTGAGATGCTAGAAAATGAGTTAAGTTCAAGGTGCATAGTTTTTGCATCTAAATGAACTCAAACTCACCTTATACCATGGGTGGATCATGGGAAAAGCTAATGTGCAAGTCATGTGCATTGAGCCCATTGATCATGATCCAATATAGGTTTTCAAAAATATTTTAAAATCATTTTAGAAAACCTTGGTGTAGTCTATCTTTTGATAGAAGTCACCATTGCAGAAGTTGATACAAAATAGCTCAAAAACATTGAAGTTATCAATGGTTTTGAATTTTGTATCAATCTAATTATTTTATGCGTATTTTATTTTTCAAATATTTTTCACACATAATGATTGACATAAATATTGTACATATGAAATTTCATGTTTTTTCGATTTATGTATAATTACTTATCATTTTTCAAAAACCATTTTCTTATTTCTAAATTCTGCATTTGCAGAAATCAGTCGACTGTCTCTTATGATAGTCGACTAGCGTCAAGGGCAGTCAACTGCTGACTAACAGAGTCGATTGTTAGTGATGATTTCAGGTAAACAAGGATAAAGCCCATGTTTCAGCTATGTTAGGTTACCCTAACTTCTCATAACTCTAGGATATACTTTGGAAAACATTTAAAAGGGTGAAAATCCATTGGATATAGATTAGAAGAGTTGTTAGGGTGTATATCAATTTTAAGGCGTGTGAAAGTTCAAGGTTGAACTTTCAACCTTAATTTTGATGGTTTAGTATTCCTATAAGCTTAGGGACTCTTTAAGGACATTGTTGGTGCAATGGTTAAGGGGGAGCAAGCTTTTAGGGGGAGGTTATTCATCATAAGATGATGGATGTGTTCTTCCTCATAAGGGGGAGAATTGGGAAATTTTGGAGAAGTGAGGATTGTCTTTCTTTAGTGATATGAGACTTATCACTAGGAAGAGTGAAGACATCGTAGATGTTTTTGGACCAAGGGAGAGATTGTAAGATCTCATTGGGATATGAGACATTGAAACTCTTGGAGAGAGTACTTTTTGATGCATGTCAAAAAGGGGGAGAATTGATGTGGGAGAAGTTGAGATTCCCAATTTGGACAATTAGGAGGATTGATTTAAGTTAGTGTTCTAACTCAAAGATGTTGGTTTTTGTCAAACATCAAAAAGAGGGAGATTGTTGGTGCAATCAGCCCAGGTCACGATTGACCAGACTCGAGTTTGACTCGACCAGTGTTTTGATGTTTGACATTGATATTTTACAATGAGTTGATCATTGTTTGACAATGGATTGACTATATGGTTGACATGAGATTGACCATATGATGGAGAAGTCCAAGTGGGACACTTGGCAATGGAAAGTCCAAGTCTTATGTACTTGGCAATTGAAAAGTATAATATGGGTTGATATGGAAAGTCCAAGTGGGACACTTGGCAAGGGAAAATCCAAGTCTGAGTCTTGGTAATTGGAAAGTCCAACATGGGTTGACATGGAAAGTCCAAACATAGGTCTTGGCAAGGGAAAGTCCAAGCTTGAGTCTTAGCAAATGGAAAGTCTAACATGGGTTGGCAAGGGACATCCAAGGGTTGATAGCAGGAGTCTTGACAGCATAAGTCCAATGGTTTGACGACGTAAAGTCCAAGCGATTGTCTTGATAGTGTAAACCTAAATGTGCTTTGGCTGTGTAGGCCAGCTTAGCATGACAATAGCCGATGGAAGCACCTGAAGGCTAGCGTATAGATGAACAAGTCATGGATGACTTGGAGGGATCCAATAGGTGTGAGGCTGATGGAGGTGGCTAGAAGGCTTAGGTCTAGGCTAAGAGTGGTCTAGCAAGTATAAGGGCATCATACTTGGGGTTAAACCTCATGGTTGAAGTTATTAGTCGACTGGGGCTTTGGACCAGTCGATTGGTCAAGTATTTTGACACTTGACAACCAAGTTGACTCTGGACAGTCGATTGGGATTATGACTAGTTGACTGTTATGAGTCTACTAGGGTTTGACTGCGGCAAATAGCCTTGACAGTCGACTACTAGCATTGGGCAATCGACTGATGGCTTGAGCAGTCGACTGTCGAGATGGCAATCGACTGTTGGTCGAGGTTGCGGGAGCAGAATGCTTGATAACTGACTGGTCAATCGGCTACAACCTTGGAGTCGACTGATGGATAATGACAGTCAACTGTCAGTGTAACTGTTGGCTTGAATGTCGACGTGGATTAAGTCCATTGTGAGAAAACGATACTGTTGGATGTCGACTGGGGCCTTATGACAGTCGACTGTCAGGCAAAAATCTAGGTCACTTGGAAGCATAAAAGGAGCTCGACGGGGAGGTTTTCGCTAGTGATTTTCTTGGGCAATTTGAAGGGGAATAGTTGGTGCTTTCCAGTCCTTCAAGGCTAGTCTAAGGTGATCAACAAGCAAACATCCAAAAGTACATTTGTAAAATTTTCTTTACTTATTTTTGTGTATTTCATTTGTAATTGCTTGTATTTATTTGTATTACTTTTGTAATCACTATATGATGTTTCTCCGCCACCGACTTGTTGTCGAGAAGGAGTTATTAGTGGTGTTTACATCGCTAGGGTTCATTTGATCTCAACCCGTGGAGTAGGAACCCTAAGGTTCCGAACCATGTTATATTGACATGTTATTGTGTTGTGCTTGTGTTTGTGTGCTTGTATTTTTGTTATTGCTTTAATATCTTTATTTTCGCTTGGCTAACAAAAATTATAGCAAGCACAATCAAATTCCATCATCGATGAACGAACGCGCCATTCACCCCCCTCTAGCACTCACGAACGTTTCTACAAGTAGAGTGGGGGAATTAAGAGGCAGAATATCCCCCATAGGAAGAGGAGGTTTTTCCCCAAGAAAGGAGGGATCAAGGGAGGCAGAATTGGGAAGTGGGGAAGTAGGATGAGGTAGTTTTGGGGGTGCAGTAGGAGGAGGAGAAGACATAAGAGGATCAATCTCCATACTAGAAGAAGAGGGAATTGAAGAGGTAGGTAAAATGGGAGAATTCTCTTTAGGAACAAGGGGGGAGTTGTCAGAAGAACAAATGTCCTTCTCAATGGGATCGAAAGTAATAAGGTGGCGGTGTCAACAAAGCAGGAGAGGACGTGGGCTAGGAGATTGAGAAGATGAGGTTGCAAGAAGAGTTGCGGAGCCGGCAGGACCCCCCTTACGTAAGTGGAATTTCTTGGGAAGTGAAGAGGAAGAAATAGGGGATTTTCTCCTTGTGTGTTTTCCTTGGGGCTTGTTGGCCATGCTCTTTTCTGTGCTATCCCGAGCCCTCTGCATTATATTGTCTGCGATGCAATATATATAGAATAATAGACAACAATAACAAGAATTAACAGACATTATCTATAAAATTCGGGTAGCATCCTTCCTATTATGACAGGATTGTCCATGTGGAAGGGGGACAATCCGTAGTGGCTCAGAATGTGGGCATCTAATAAAAGGTCATAATTATAGTGGTGTTCTTTCAATACCTTGTGAACCTCAATAAAAGAGTATTGAAGCCGACATTCCTGAAAGGAAGGTAAGTCTGGAAGGATAGTTTTCCAAGTATCAGAGTAGGGGAGTGGGGTAGGGAGTTGTCAAAGAAATATAGTTCCCTCCAACCTTTATGGGAGGAGGCATTATTAGTAAGAAATTGATAATCTGGACTACTAGCAAAGTAAAAAATACCTATCTTTGAAGTTTTTAGTTGAAAAGGCAGTGGAACATTAGAGGGGACAAAGAGAGTTCTAAATGTTTGAAAACTATGATGGTGCCTGCCAATAGTCAGAAGGTATTAGGGGCTAGTTGGTTAATAGGTAGCTTATAGAAATCCAACAGCTCAAAGTAAATAGGGGGTATGGGCAGTCAAAGGCCATTTTCTAGCTATTTTGAAAAGAAACAGTGATGGTTGGGGGGAGAAAGATGTGGTCGATAAGAGGAGGAAGTAAAAAGACATTTTACAGTGGGGTCAGGAAGTAATGGTTACCGTCTATGCGTGAAAAAGTATCTTCATACCATGGGGTCAAGCTAGAGTTTGTCAGAGAAGGAGCCATAGTAGGGAAGACAGGGTGGCACTTGTGGTTGAGAAGAAGCGATCGTTGGAAGAAAGAAGACTCCTAGGTGCCGAAGGTTTAGGCGTGAGATAGTCGTTGGTGAAAGCTATTGGGAGGAAGAGGAAGAGTCGGGATAGAAGAAGAAGAAATTATCGTGTAGAGATAAGGTTTATGAGGGTTTTAGCTTTTAAACTTCCTCCTAGGATGGAAAAGAGGGGCCCATCAACCCAACAAGAGGATTAATATGCTTATGATAAGTAATGAAGAGGAAGATTCCAACCCAATAGGTTAAACAAAACCAGTACGAGATGAGAAGGCGATTATGTTATGGTTGAGGAAAGGTGATTAAAGGGGATTTATAATTTAAAAAGTCAAACTAAAGGCTTCGTCTGACTATTTGGAGGGGGGGGGGTGCTAATGATACTACTATAATATGACTTAGGAGATAGAAAAAGGAATCATGATTTGTAGGATGAAATCAGAGGGAAAGATCATAATGCAGGATATACAGTCTAGTCCAGCAAGACCCGACTCGGAGAAATAGGCTGAGTTAGTGAGGTGGAAACTCAGGAAGGGGAGAGGAGGTCCGATGGTCAGAATAAAACTAGATAGTGACTCAGAAAAGTAAGTCGAGTTAGTGAGATGACGACTCGGGAAGGGAAGAGGAGGTCCGATGGGTAAAGTGAAATCGGATAGCAACTCAGGGACATGAGTCAAGTTAGTAAAAGGGTAAGTTCAGGACATAGAGTGGAGTTTAGGTAGGGGTAAGAAGAATTGATTAAAAGAAAGAAGGGCCCAGTGGTAAGGTGAAGGTAAAGAAGGGGGGATGTTGCTTGTTATGTTTTCTTGAGAGAGTTTATTACGCGACCTAACAAACCAAGACACTTGGAAGATCCAACAGAAGATTCTTACTAGCCTTTATTCATTAATATCATAATAGAATTATTCTTTGGACTTGTATGACCCTCCACGTGGACGATGATCCAGATGGTTTGTTACGCGACAATTGATTTCAGGGGCGGCAAGGATAAAAGGAAGGAAGGAAGGAAGAAGAAGGGGACTTCTCTCTCTCTCTTTCTCGGTGGTTAGTTAGCTTTCTCAATGGAGATTGACTACTAGAAGGAGAAAGACCATCTTGGACGGAGGAAGGAGGAGGAGAATCATACGAGTCTCATTTTCTTTTACTTTGTATAAGCTTCTATCTGTAAGAGGTTTCTCCTCCTCCGGAAGTATTTCCGAGAAGGAAGGATTATAGTAAAGGTGTTTAGCGCCGGAACTTACTCTAGAGCTCACCCGTGGAGTAGAAATTTGAAATTTGAACCACGTTAAATCTCTTGTCATTACTCTCTTATTTACTATTGTGGTCAGAGAGGACCCCAAGCCTCCCTGACATCTTCATTCCAAAGGGGGCAGAAAATCCGTGTCGCATCATATACATTAGAGATCCTCCTTTTGCTAATTTACTCTAGTTGTGTTTATAAAAAATATATATATATACACCGGTGTACCTCCATTTTTCTTCTTCCATAATTTGGTTTATTTAATAAAATTTAGTAATATAGTTAAGTGTAGAAGAGGAGTTACGAGGATAACTTGCATAGAATGAAAGTCAAGATCAGCTCGAAGAATAAGTGAAGAGTTGAGCTGAGGTAGGTCAGCTCAGAGAACAAGTGAAAAGCTAAGATGAGGTAGGTTAGCTCGGAAAACAAGTGAAGAGCTGAGTTGAGATAGGTCATCTCGGAGAATAAGTGGAGAGTTGAGTTAAAAAAAATCGGCTCGGGGAATAAATTGAGCCGAGCTGAGTACGATGAGCTTGGGAAGTAGATTAAAGGTGAAACTCAAAAGGAATAGCTCGGAAAACTAGGTGAATGACACATTAGAAAGAAGACAACTCAGGATGCGGATCGACTAGTGGATTAAGGGTTACATAGGATAGATATTCGATTATTAAGCTTCATGGAGGGAATAATGAGGAAAGGGAACAATACACTAACAACCATGGGGCCTCTTTCCGAAGGAGGGAATAATGAGATTGTTAAGAGGTGGGGACTTCATAAAATATTCTTTTATCAGTTTGTTATAGCAAAGTCATATTTGCCATCTTAAAAGAGAACAATCAGGACTCTTCAGTGGTCCCATAAAAGAATCATTCTCTAACGGTTTAAGGAGGAGCCTCACCAGGGTCCACATGGGATTTGCATGTGGATGATCACCATTGCAGTTGGTTATACAACAACTTGTCTAGGGTGAGGGGGAGATAAAAGGGAGAAGAGGAGAAGGAAGAGTAGGGGGTTGATTACATTCTGCATACCTTGATATTATTCTCTAATACATTGTTCTTCCTCATTACTGCTACTACTATTTACTTTATCTTTCTTATACAAGCTCTAACTTAAGCATTATAGGATCCTTGTCGGGCAGGTCGACAATGGTCTAATAAGTGTTAACTTTTACAGGAAGGAAGCAAGGAAATTCTTACTACTATGGTCGGAGAGAACCCCTCCTTGACAGCACATCCTAGAGGAGAAAAATCCATGCCACATCAGTTGACGTCGTTTGTGAGAATTTTTTGTTGAGAAATATGTTGAGATGCATCTGCAAGAGATCCCTCCCCCGGCTATCTCCTCTGCTGAAAAAACTCCCCTCACCTTATTACCTTCCCAACTAAATGCCTTGATATAGAATGTTGTAGCAGAGGCATTGGTGAAGGAGAGAAAGAGGGTAGGATATCTTCAACTTCATTTTGGTGAACCCTCCCGAAGAGAGCCCCCTCATACCTGCACTTGGTCCTCAAGGGATGGAGATACTGCCAAGAGAAGGACTGGTGGGAGGAGAGGACCGATATCACTTTCCTGTGTTACTTGTAAGAAGGGAAGGTCAAGGGGAGAGCCACTCCACCAGGGCAGTGGAAACATAAGAACCTTCCCCTTTCACCGAAGATATATCCTTGTAGGATCCACCTCCTCACTTTCGTGCCTCTAATATTGGGTCATATAATGATACTTCTGACCCTGAAGAGCATTTATCGTATTTTGAAGGTGCCTTGATCTTCATCATTATTCTGATGTCATTAAGTGTTGGGCCTTTCATACCACCCTGTCGACTTTCGCACTGACATGGTTTGGATTGTTACGCCATGGATCAATTACTTATTTCAGAGACCTGAAAGAAGTCTTTCTCAAATATTTTGCCATCAGTAAGAGGTATAAACACACTGCCTCTAGTTTACTCCATGTGAAACAGGAACCTATGGAATCGCTACGTAGTGGCATCCACTGGTTCACCAATGCCGCCCTTGGGGCGCCTTCGGCGACCCCAGACTTTTTAATGGTCGTTGTATCCCATGGGATGAAGGAAGGACCTTTTCTTAGTTCTTTGCTAAGGAAACCCGCCATTAACTATGAGGAATTATTGGGACGAGCTGAAGAATATATCAACGAAGAAGAAATTCTAAAAGTGCAGAGAGCTTAGAATGTTTAATTAAGAGCATGCACTCAAAATATAACTTTTATAAAATGAAATACATGAGATTTTAATATTTGGATTATGTTTATAATGTTTTCAAAAATTACTTTACAAAATTTACAATAAACTCTTTCACAAAAGTAAAGTAACTTAAATATTGTTGGTGCAGAACCTAAAAACCTTAGGTCATAAATGTCAAAGGGGAGAGAAAGATTTGAATACCTCTAGATTGACATACAACCATTAGAATTCTGAGTCTAAATTAAATATATAAAAAAAATAGAGTTTAACATGATAAAGGACACATGTACTTTATGTATTGCATTTAGAACTATCTCAAAAAATTTAAGATGTCTTGAAATTTTACAACTTAAAAATGAACTTTAAAGTTTTTGAACTTTAATTTTTTTTTCAACATTAACCATAAAAATACACTCCTCATAACATTGTTTTTGATATTTGTCAAAGGGGGAGAGATACAAGTTAAGAGGTTAAAATTTAAGAGGATAAAATTTTAATTTTAAGAGGTTAATATTTTAATTTCAATTTCTTACTTCTTTTTCAAAACTCATCACACATTAAGGGGGAGGTATGATTAATTAATATTTTTTCCTTAACTTTGAATCGTGTTGCCATAAATCAAAAAGGGAGAGATTATTGGTACATGGGCACCAATTAATCAAACCTAAGTTTTGATTATGACAAAAGCTCAAAGTTAAGTCATATTGTTATCTGATATGCTGTTAAGCGTGCATAACCTAAATAGTCTTGGCTGAGCTCAACGACACTAGGAGAGTCTCAGTGGGTCAGAAGAGTCTGAACATTGGAGACAACCATGGTAGATCAAATGGTAAGTAGCACGACAAAGGGTCAAAAGGTAAAGCAAGGTAAGCTTTGGGTGAAGAGCGATAGTAAGGACGCATCCTTGGTAAGGGAACAACTCTAGGCGTTGAGCCAACTAAGGCTTCCGGAGAAAAGTCGAAGTTGAGATCGGATAGTAAAAATGACTGTTGCTATTAATATACTTGAAGATACTATGTTAATCTTATAATGCAGGTAAAGGATTGAAGAAGCACAAAGCACATTTGCCAAGCACCATTCATCAGTCGACTGAAAGGAATTACCAGTCGATTGATGCTTGGTTACATGGTCCAGTCGAGTTAGCTTTTCAACACAATCAACTGGTCCAGTCGACTGCAAGTAAGTGGCAGTCGACTGATGTCTCCGAATCAGCCCAAAGCACATAGTCAAAGAGTTATTGGCCATAGAGCCTTCTTTTATAGGTGTAGGGTTTAGGGTTTTGGATTTAGGGTTTTAGGGTTTAGGGTGTGTTTAGGGTTTAGGGTTTAGGATTTAGGATTTAGGATTTAGGGTTTAGGGTCATGGCGTGTGGGCACTAAAACCCAATGTATGAACTCTGGGCGGTACTGTAGCAGATGGGATAGGTTACTGTAGCAGGTTAGGGAAAGAGAGAAAGAGAAGCCAATAAATATTTCGTGTGAGAACTATAGAAAAGATGGGTCGGTGAACCCTAACGGCATCAGGCGTTTAGGGTTTTTCGTGTGAGAACTATAGAAAATATGTGTCGTTGAACCCTAAGGGTATCAAGTGTTTAGCATTTTTCATGTGAGAACTATAGAAAATATGGGCCAGTGAACCCTAGGGGGTAACCGAACCTAAGGGTATTTTATGGTTTAGGGTGAGAAAAAAAAGGGTTATTGTAGCTAGGGTTTTAGGGTTTAGGGTTTGGGATTTAGGGTTTAGGATTTTGTCTCTGCCAAAAGAGTGGGAGGCATCTATGCGTGTGGACGTGGTTTCAAACCAGGGGAGAGACAGAGCTTTCCTAGGGTTTGGAAAGAAGAAGCCATGATTAAAAGAAGATGAGGCAGAGGAAATACTGCTTACTTGGAGAAATAAAAGTTGGGGATGGAAGGAAGAGGAAACCTCTCAGTGCTGGAGATGGAGATCGGGAGCAAAATGCCTGTCGAATTGGGTTACCAAGCTGGGTGAAGGGTTTAGAAGGTGTCGAAAACAAGAAGATGGTGGAACAATATGAAGACTGGGGTGTGGGACATTTGGAAATGGCATGTTAAAATACCTCACCCTAAAATTCAAATGAGCCAGGTATTTTGGGTCGTCCTCTAAAGTCCCGACACCATCAAGTTAAGGTGGGAAAGAATAATTTTATTCTTGCAAGGATAAAACCCAAACAATAAGGCCCATGAATGAGTAAAAAGCATCTTATGGATAATCTAGCTGAAAATGATTGTGTACTATTTTATGTGATAGTCGAAGTAAGTTTGAAATTGATAATACCCTCTTTGTTAACGTTAGACAGGATGGTCAGTCTAACTATTTTGGGGGTTGCTAATGATACCACAATAATATGGCCTGGTAATGGTAGAGCTAAGTTTAGGAATAACAGCTCGAGTGGAAGGTAGAGGACCGAGTAGGGGGAAAAATGACTCAAATGGAAGGTGGGGTGTCGAGTCAAGAAGAAACGACTTGGGAAGAAGGGAAAAGGGTTGAATCACGAAGAGTTGACTCGGGGAGAAGGCGGAGTGCCGAGTTGGTGGAAAACGACTCGGATAGAAGGTGGTGGTTGAGTCAAGGAGAGAGAACTCGGGCAAAAGGAAGAGTGTCGAGTCGATGAGATCTGACTTGGGAAGAAGGAAGAGTGCCGAGTTGATGAGATTTGACTTGGGAAGAAGGAAGAGTGCCGAGTTAAGGAGGGATGAAGCGGGAAGAAGGAAGAGTGCCGAGTTAAGGAGGGATGAAGCGGGAAGAAGGAAGAGTGTCAAATCCGGGTGAAATTGTTTAGCAAAAAGGGTGGAGTCTCGAGTCAGAGGGGAATGATTCAGGAGATAAGATCAAATGGTTGAGTTGTGGTAGGATGACTCAGGAAGGAAGAAAGATGAGTTAGTGTGGGATCACATAAAAATATTCCTTTCACAAGTTGTTAGGATTCACTCTTATGTGTCCCTTCTTGATAACAACTTGAGGATATCTCATAGGCCCCACGAAGATTCTTTTCAAAATTTGTTCCCCAATAGGCCGACCATCTCCGAACTTGGGGTGGTTCTGTTCATTGTTGAAGCATTACAAGTTTACTGCGACAACACTAGAGCTATTCCACAGGCAAAGGAACCTAGGTCTCACCAACGATACAAACACGTGCTTTGGCGATATCATCTGATCAGAGAAATCATCAGCAGGAAATAAATACAAATCGAGAAGATTCCCATAGAAAGGAAACTAGCGGATCCTTTGACAAAGGCTCTATCACAAAGTTAGTTTAAGAGTCATGTCACAGACTATAGGATTGGATACCACGGCGATAGGTTTTAGGCTAAGTGGGAGTTTGTTATGTTTGAGAGGTGTCCTAAGGCAATCGTCTTATAACTATTTATTTGATAAATAAAGATTCACTATTTGAGTGCATATCTCATATGTGTTTGATTGAATCTTAAACTCATTTATTGAATATTCACAATATGATTCATAGCATGAGAAAATTTGTGATTGGATCACAACTAGTGAGTATCTCTACATGTGTAATTATGAAGTATTGAAATATTCCCTAGTCGATGAATTGATGAGTTCAGACATCATCGATTCTGTGAGACTAGCACAGGTTATACTCCTTAGTTTATCCAAGCAGCTGCTTCTCACTGGCTGGAGATATTTGTTAGAGATATTTCGGAATGGCTAGAGGGGGGGGGGGGTGAATAGCGTCAATGCAATTCGATCGCGTTCGTGTCTACAATTTCGTTAGTGCGCAGCGAAAATAGAAATAATACAATAACGAAATAGACAATTACACACGAACACGAGTATGTAACGTGGTTCGGAACCGCACGGTTCCTACTCCACGGATTGGGCTCAAACGAGCCCTAGCGATGCCACAAGCACACCACTATGTAATAACTCCTTCTCGGAACAATCCGGAGGTGGAGAAACCTCGTACAATGTATACAACAGTAATACAAGATGAATACAAGCAATATAATGAAATACAAAGCAATACAAGGAAAGAAAACACTTTACAAATGCTCTTTGAATGCTTGATCACTTGGTTGCTTGATATCAACTTGGAGACCCTGATTTGCAACAGCAAATCGCCCCAAATCGCCTCAAAGAAAAAAAACCCTTTTTTTTCCTCCATCACGAGCTCCATATATAGCTTCAACCTGTGCTGGAAAAAGTCGATCAGTCGACTGATCGGGACTATCAGTCGACTGATGCCACTGTTGTCGTGAGACAACGGCTAGATCCACGCTGGATAAGTCCAACGGAACCTTCATCGATCGGCGATTGTGACCATCGACCGACCGATGGAGTCCTCACTTGACCGTCGAGTCTCGACTCATTCTGCGTGGCCGATTTCGAGCACACCGACGATTACACGATCGATCGATCGCTGAGTCATCACCGATCCGCCCACCTCCGCATGATCGCTAGGCCATAACCCGCAGTTAAACCCTAGTTGACTCGGTCCAGTTGACTGCCACATGACACCAGTCGACTGGCACACCTCAAACATGAGGTTTTAACCCAAGTATGGTTCCCCCATACTTGCTAGACCACCCTTAGCCTAGACCTAAGCCTTCTAGCCACCTCCATCAGCCTTACGCCTCTCGGATCCTTCCAAGTCATCCATGACTTGTTCATCCATCGCGCTAGCCTTCAGGTGCTTCCGTCGGCTATGTTATGCTAACGGTGTCTACACCTCCAAGGCACATTGGACTTACGCCGCCAAGACTCTGCTTGGACTTTACGCCACCAACCATTGGACTTATGCTGCCAAGACTCCCGCTTGGACTTTACGCAGCCAATATCAAACCCCTTGGACTTCAAATGCCAACCCATGTTGGACTTTCCATGCCAAGACCATACTTGGACTTTTCATGCCAAGACCATGCTTGGACTTTCCTTGCCAACCCATGTTGAACTTTCCATGCCAAGACCATGCTTGGACTTTCCTTGCCAACCCATGTTGGACTTTACATTGCCAAGACCCATGCTTGGACTTTTCCCAATGCCAAGTGTCCCACTTGGACTTTCCATGTCAAGTACTCAATACTTGGACTTTACCAAATGACAATTACATTGTCATATGTTTTTGTCGAAACATCAAAACATCACTCGAGTCAAACTCGAGTCCTGGTCAATCGTGACCTGGGTCGATTGCACCAACAATCTCCCCCTTTTTGATGTTTGACAAAAACCAAACAAATTATTGAGTTAGAACACTAACTCAAATCCCTTACCAATTATCCCAAATTGGTAAATACTCACCAAATGTTCTCCCCCAAACATTCTCCCCCTTTTTGACTAACATCAAAAAGGTTTTCTCCCTAAGAGGGTCAATGTCTCATGTCCCAATGAGATCTTACAATCTCCCCCTTGGTCCAAAAATACTTAGGATGCCTACCATCTTCCTAGTGATAAGTCCAATATCACTCAAGAGAGACAATCCCATTTACTCTCCCAATTTCCAAATTGGGTCTCTCAAAAGTCCCATCAATTTCCCAATTGATGTCATATTCTCTCAATAACTTATCCTTTTCAAGGAGAAAAACACATCCATCATTCCAAGATGGATACCTCCCCCTAAAGGCTTGCTCCCCCTTGACCATTGCACCAACAATGTCCTTGGGAAGTCCTTAAGCCAATAGGAACTCTAAACCATCAAAATTAAGGTTAGAAATTCAACATTGAACTTTCCAACACCTTAACATTGATACAAACCCTAAACAACTCTCCTAATCTATATCCAATGGATTTTCACCCTTTATAATGCTTCCCAAAGCATATCTTAGGGTTAGAAGTGATTAGGGACCATAATCGTGGCTGAAATCGGGTTAAACAACCTTGTTTACCCCGAAATCAGGCTACCAGTCGAGTGATTCAGAAATCAGTCGACTGACACCTCCATCAGTCGACCGCCACCAATAGCAGTCGATTGATAACTGAAATTTCCGAATTTCAGTTATCAGAGTTGAATTTCAGAAAATCATAAATAATTATATGTATATCGAAAAATCACGAAATTTGATACGTATAATACCTATGACCAATACAATGGGTGAAAAATGTTTGAAAAATATTTTACCCATAAAATAGAGAAATTGATACAAAATCCAAAAGTGACTAAAAACTTTAAAGTTTAAGCTCACTTTGTATCAATCTCATCAATGGTGATTGCTATCAAAAGATAGACTTCACCAAGGTTTTTCAAAATGATTTTAAAATATTTTCAAAACCTTATTTTGGATCATATTCCTTGGGCTCTATGCACATGACTTGTACACAAGCTTTCTCAATGATCCATAAATAGAATTAGATGAGTTTTAGTTCATCTAGATGCAAAAACTATGCACCTTGAACTTAACTCATATCCTAGCATCTCACATGTATCTAGGGTGTATAAATACACATACATGTCAATTGGATGTGAGATGTGGGTTTTGGTTCATTTAATCTAGGGTTTCATGCATTTTTCTAAGGCAACCCTACTTGATTCCCTTATATATGGGACTCCAAGTCATGCCATAGTCCTTAAATCAATTTTAATCAAAATATCTTAAATGCATGAGTGATTATGACATTAGAGATGATATAGATAAACACATGCTCATAATCATGATGTCATGGCATAATATGAAATCTAAAAACACATGACATTTAATCCTTAATCCTAAACATAATCATGACATATAAAAATAAAAAAAATATGATGTTATGGCATATGACAATCAAGGCATGACAAATAAAATATATAGGTATGGTAATACCTAAATTTTAATATTAATTGCCATTTGATATAATTAAGTATATTTTGCCATATTAACCTAAATTTTCCCAAGTGTGCCAAAAATCCAAAATGACACACTACGACCTCTAAACCTAAATTGTGCCAATTTGACCATTTTATCAAGCTTCTCAAATAATATTGGCACACCCTAAAATCTTTTAGGATGATAATTCAAATCTATTTCCAAGGTATCCATAACCTTGAAAATAACCTGAAATGCCACCTTTGCCATGGTTGAGTTAACTACCCATCCATTTAAGGTTGGCACACCCTAAACCATCTAGCGTGAATCAATCACGCTCTTAGAAACCCAAAACCGATTTGAGCTCCTAGGGTTAATTAGGTATTCCTTAGGGATAACCTCCCTAGATACCTTCCTAATGACCCTCCTAGGCTTATTAGCCTTGGTCATTTGGGTCTTACCTAGGTTGACTCTAGAGGTAACTCCCCTTGCAACCTTCTTAGTGGTCACCCTAGGTTTCCTAGAAACCTTAGCCACTAGGCACAACCCTTGGTCAACTCTAGGGATGACTTCCCTATTGACCTTAGTCTTTCTAGACCTAGTTTGTGTTCCATAATCAAATGGAACACTATGGTAAGCCACCTTAGGCTTAGGTTTGTGACCCAAACATTGCTTGCCCTTGGTTGACTTTTGACTCTTAGGTCCTAGGTGTTGACTTTGACTTTTGGACCTAGAAGTTTGACTAATTGACCCTTGCATTTGATTTTGCATAACCTTAAGGGTCTTTTCAAGTTTTTCAAGCCTTGATCTCAAGGCTTGATTTTCCTTTTCTAATATCTCAATTTTTGATTTTTCATTTTCTCTTGAGATATTTTTATTTCTAGGCATATGTCTAGATTTCTTAGCATTAAAGCCTAGATGTTCTCCTATTTTCTTAATGCTTTCCTTAGGTAATATATTTTTAGGGACATTAGTCCCAAATTTCTTCTTATTTCCTAAGTGAACACTCTTAGCTCCTAGGCAAATATATCTATTATTTTTAGCATGCTTTTCATGCACAATAGCAAGACTATTAAAATTATTCCTAGCATGCTTCTTATCCCTAGAAATTGAAGGTGCATTAATAAATTTTACCTTAGGGTTTGCCTTGGAGGCTCCCCCTACTTGTGTTGCTCCTTCTTGCCCTTTCTTCTTTCCCCTTGGACATTGACTCCGATAATGTCCCTTTGAGTTGCACTTGAAGCATATAATATGCTCCTTGCTCTTTTGACTTGAGGGACCGGCATCCTTGGCCTTTGGTGCCGGTGGAGCTTTCCTAATCTTCTTTGGGCACTTGCTCTTATAGCGCCCAAATTCCCTACACTCAAAACACATAATATGATTTTTATTGGAAGATAAAGTGTTTGAGTTACCTAGGGTGGTGGTAGGTGCCGGAGTTGAATTTTGAGCTTCCTCATCTTGATCGGATGTTGAAGGCTCTTCTTGAGGTTGCTCCGGTGTAGAGGATGGTCTCTCCTCCTCAATCCTAGAAGTAGATGCTTCTTCCATCTCTTCTACTTCTTCTTTCTCCGATCCGGAAGTTGACTCCATCTCAACTTTCGATTCCTCACTTTCACTTGAGGACGAACTCTCCTCATGAAATCTTGCCAATTTTCTCCATAGCTCCTTGGCATACATGTAATCCCCTAGCTTGCACAAAACATCATTAGGGATTAAATCTTCCAAAAGTTTCGTTACCTTAATTTTGATCTTGAGCTTTTGGCGTTGCTCTTGGGTCCACTTTTTCAATTTTAGGACATTCCCCTTCTTATCCCTAGGGGGTTCAAGGCTTTAAACGAGGATGAACCAATCCTCTATGTTCATCATCAAGAATGTTTCCATTCTTGCTCTCCACGCCGGAAAATCTTCTGGATCATATGGAGGTGGAGTGTTAATATCCCATCCAAGCTTGTCTTGGAATTCCATCTTCACCCTCTATCTTCTTAACTCCGGGTTGTTAATCCGTAGAAGAGCCCCGGGCTCTGATACCACTTGTTAGGGATATTTCGGAATGGCTAGAGGGGGGGGGGTGAATATCGTCAATGCAATTCGATCGCGTTCGTGTCTACAATTTCGTTAGTGCGCAGCGGAAATAGAAATAATACAATAACGAAATAGACAATTACACACGAACACGAGTATGTAACGTGGTTCGGAACCGCACGGTTCATACTCCACGGATCGGGCTCAAACAAGCCCTAGCGATGCCACAAGCACACCACTATGTAATAACTCCTTCTCGGAACAATCCGGAGGTGGAGAAACCTCGTACAATGTATACAACAGTAATACAAGATGAATACAAGCAATATAATGAAATACAAAGCAATACAAGTAAAGAAAACACTTTACAAATGCTCTTTGAATGCTTGATCACTTGGTTGCTTGATATCAACTTAGAGACCCTGATTTGTAACAGCAAATCGCCCCAAATCGCCTCAAAGAAAAAAACCCTTTTTTTTTCCTCCATCACGAGCTCCATATATAGCTTCAACTGTCTTTGGAAAAGTCGATCGATCACCGATCGACGGGACCATCGATCGATGCCATCATTGTTGTCGTGAGACAACGGCTAGATCCACGGATAAGTCCAGCGAAACCTTCATCATCGGTGATTGTGACCATCATCAGTGATGGAGTCCTACTCGACGGTCGAGTCTCGACTCATTCTGTGGCCGATTTCGAGCACCGGTCGATACATCGATCACCGATCGGCCGGTCATTAGTCGATCGCTCACTGCCGATCACAGGCACACCCGCTAAACATGAGGTTTTAACCCAAGTATGGTTCCCCCATACTTGCTAGACCACCCTTAGCCTAGACCTAAGCCTTCTAGCCACCTCCATCAGCCTCACGCCTCTCAGATCCCTCCAAGTCATCCATGACTTGTTCATCCATCGCGCTAGCCTTCAGGTGCTTCCGTCGGCTATGTCATGCTAACGGTGTCTACACCGCCAAGGCACATTGGACTTACGCCGCCAAGACTCTGCTTGGACTTTACGCCGCCAACCATTGGACTTATGCTGCCAAGACTCCCGCTTGGACTTTACGCAGCCAATATTAAACCCCTTGGACTTCAAATGCCAACCCATGTTGGACTTTCCATGCCAAGACCATGCTTGGACTTTTCATGCCAAGACCATGCTCGGACTTTCCTTGCCAACCCATGTTGGACTTTCCATGCCAAGACCATGCTTGGACTTTCCTTGCCAACCCATGTTGGACTTTTCATGCCAAGACCATGCTTGGACTTTCCTTGCCAACCCATGTTGGACTTTACATTGCCAAGACCCATGCTTGGACTTTTCCCAATGCCAAGTGTCCCACTTGGACTTTCCATGCCAAGTACTCAAGACTTGGACTTTACCAAATGACAATTACATTGTCATATGTTTTTGTCGAAACATCAAAACATCACTCGAGTCAAACTCGAGTCCTGGTCAATCGTGACCTGGGCCGATTGCACCAACAATATTGTGATGTCGAGAGTTAAACGTGGATGCTGGTTATGGGTAACTAGTTTATTGGATTGATCTACTGTAAGACTTCATGTGGTTCTCTACATATTAGATATGTCAGTGATGTTATTACTGTAGCTCAAGTGCGAGTTTCCTTCGACTTAAGGTATTCAAGTCATCTTGGTTATAGAGACTTATGCTTTGACATCTTAGTCGGTACATCTCTATAGAGGTGTGGGTAAGGGATGATTGAGTACAAGTTGAAGTGTCCGAAGGTGATTGAATAGACAACAAAGGATTCACCGCTCTTTGCGAGGAGATGTATACCCTATGGTCACTCGTCCGATTGCTACTCAAAGTCTTTGGCCAAAACATTGCATGTGAAGAGTATGGTATTCTTGGATACATGTCGAAGTAATTAGAATCCACTGGATGAGGAAGTATTACTTGGGTTAGGTGTGACATAGTCAACCTAGTGGGGACTAACGCAATTGTTGGTGCAGGGGCACTAGATAATCGAACCTAGGTTTTGATTATGACAAAGATCTAAAGTTAAGGTCATATTGTTATCTCATGAGCTGAATTAAGTGTGCAGGAAATGATTAAGCTAAGTCAAAGGTTAGCGACACCCAGAGAATCTTGAGTCGGGAAACTGTGGTGGTTGGACGACACCGAGGGAACTTCGTGGGAGTCAAAGAACCTAGGTGGAAGACCGAAAGCAAAGCGACAGTTCTTAAAGGACTAGAGGTAAGTTCGTGTGAGTGAGAGATGGTAAGGTTGTGTCCTCTATACGGAGACGATCGTAGGCAGCGATTTGACTAAGACTTCCTGTGGAAGGTCTAGGTCGAGATCGGACGGTAAGAAACCGTCGCATTTACCATTTTCCGTGCTAACCTCTTACTGCAGAGAAGTGACCAGGCTGGCAGTCGACTGATGCACATCAGTCGACTGATGGAAGGCATCAGTCGACTGACGGCGATGAATCAACCTTTTGCGCTAGGTCAAAACGGATAATGTTTGACGCGACCACTTCGCGATAAAATATGGTACCACCTCGTGATCTGTTCCAAAAGATGAGGAGACTTATTCCGAGGCCAAACTCTATAAAAGGAGGGGAGGACTCCAACCCAAACATCAATCAAGATTATTCTTAAGTGCTCCTACAATGCCAAAGCTCCAACACTGTCATAACACCGACGCGACGCCAAACTTTCATCTTCTTCGTCGGCAGCAGCAGCAAGTAATATTTTTGTTTATTGTATTCTTTGTTTTAATTATAACGAGGTGAGGTAGGCTTGTTGCCTCATCCTCGTGCTTTCGGTTTTGTGATCGTTGTCTCCTACCTTTAATGAGGAGGAGACGTTATAGTGGATTACCCCTTCGTACACGGTCAAGGATCGTGGGGCCTTGGAGTAGCAACTGTTGGGTTGTGAACCAAGTAAAAATAAACTTGTCTTTTTATTTTTCCACTGTGCTTGCTCGTATATCGAACGAACGAAACGAAAAATTTTATGCTCGCTATTCACCCCCCCCTCTAGCGGCGCTTCTCGATCCAATAATTGGTATCAGAGCGGGGGCGCTAAGATTTGGTGAAACAACCAATCTAGCCTTTTTTACAGATTTTTTTTGAATTTTACAAATCTTTTTTCGTTCGTTTTCTCTCGTACTACTAATCCAAGACGAAGTCTTGGTACTCTTCTTTTGTTTTTTTTTTTGCAAGTATTCTCTTTTGGAGTAGCCGACGGTAAAACGGCCATAACTTTTCGCACTAGGAAATTAACTAAGTCCGAGTCTATGATTGAGTCGTTACTTGAGGAGGTTGAAACCCTCAAGCAAGAGGCTACTTTAACCTCTTCAACTAGTCAAGTTCAAGAGGGAAACTCAACCCAAGTTGAAAAACTTGAGGAGGAGAATTCTCTCTTGAAAGACCGAGTTCAAGAGGTCGAGGCTAGGTTGGAAAGGTTCACATTGGGATATAAGAATCTTAACCAACAAAGCTGGACTCGAATTTAAGTCAACAACTACGAATAGATCTTACATGCTATTGTGAATCGTAGTCATCAAAGAGTCCAAGCATGGGTCTCAAAGGTTTTATTGAACTCACATATAAGGACTAATAAGTATTGAATTCCCCAGAATCAAGTTCATTATTTGAATAGACCATATTGGTTCAATGGTCCAGGGGGAGCTAACACTAAAATAGTATACCCGCTTCCTTAGCAAAACCATTGCATGATTCGTTATTTTATTTTTTAGAACGGCTAGATAGGGAAAATAGTTAGTCAACTCTTGAAAATATAGTATCAGGACATGGCGAGATGATAGTACGTTAGAGAAATAAAGTCTCATGTATTTGAGCTAGATAAGGCGTATCTAGCTTGGTGCACTTGACCGAGTGGAACTAGCTGAAGCTACCTCGTCGTATCCTAAACTAGTTAGACTAGGAAGTAACCCTAAGTGACTTAAGTGATATTTTCTTGAATTTGGCTTTGTCTAAGGAAGTGATCGTTGTTCCGATCAAAGAAGGCCCCTGTGCCTCGCCATGACCTGAAAGCCAGTTTCTCGAAAAGTTACTTAACGATCTAAAGGTTAAATCCGAATCTAACCCAAGGTTGACTATCTCTAATTAAGTTAAAATCATCTTACAAAACATATAAGGTGAATAAATTATGAGACACATAGAATGGGTGAAATGTTAAGGATAATTGAAATATACTTAAAATAACATTTTCAAAATATTTTCTCAACTATTGTACTTAATGAATATTTATAACTCTCTAGGCAAAAGTTTAGCGCCCTCTACATCTCTTATACTTCATATATTTGACTAAGGGGGAGATCAAAATAACCCTAAGGGTTATATTACAAACCTTTAGATTAATGGTGCAGAGGGACACACCTCGAACCAATCTATCTGACTACTACTAGACGCATGTTTGGACTCATAGTTGATTTATCTAGATGCATGCATATACGATATTGTTTTTAAACCCCTATTTTATATAAAAACCCCAACATTTTTTTTGATTTATGGCAAAAGGGGGAGAAGAGTGAAAGTTAAGAGTTAAGGGGGAGTAACACAAAATTTAATTTTGAAAATTAAATTCTCTTTCAAAACTCACCTAGGGTTGAGGGAGAGTTTTTGAAAATGACATTCATCATTTACTCTACTTGTTTTATGCTTTAATTTTTCCCTTAACTTTGTATTGATTTGCCATAGATAAAAAAGGGGGAGATTATTGGTGTAGAGGCACTAGATAATCGAACCTAGGTTTTGATTATGACAAAGATCCAAAGTTAAGGTCATATTGTTATCTCATGAGCTGAATTAAGTGTGCAGGAAATGATTAAGCTAAGTCAAAGGTCAGCGACACCCGGAGAATCCCGAGTCAGGAAACTGTGGTGGTCGGGCGACGCCGGGGGAACTTCGTGGGAGTCGAAGAACCTAGGTGGAAGACCAGAAGCAAAGAGACAGATCTTAAAGGACCAGAGGTAAGCTCGTGTGAGTGAGAGATGGTAAGGTCGTGTCCTCTATACGGGGACGATCGTAGGCGGCGATCCGACTAAGACTTCCTGTGGAAGGTCTAGGTCGAGATCGGACGGTAAGAAACCATCACATTTACCATTTTTCATGCTAACCTCTTCAGGAAGTGACCAAGGTGGTCGATCATTCTGGTTATTAGGCGATCGGTGATGCACATCGGTCGTGATGGAATCAACCTTTTGCGCTAGGTCAAAATGGATAATGTTTGATGCAGCCACTTCGCGATAAAATATGGTACCACCTCGTGATATGTTCCAAAAGATGAGGAGACTTATTCCGAGGCCAAACTCTATAAAAGGAGGGGAGGACTCCAACCCAAACATCAATCAAGATTATTCTTAAGTGCTCCTACAACGGCAAGGCTCCAACACCGTCATAACGCCGACGCGACACCAAGCTTTCATCTTCTTCGTTGGCAGCAGCAGCAAGTAATATTTTTGTTTACCGTATTCTTTGTTTTAATCGTAACGAGGTGAGGTAGGCTTGTTGCCTCATCCTCGTGCTTTCGATTTTGTGATCGTTGTCTCCTACCTCCAACGAGGAGGAGACGTTATAGTGGATTGTCCCTTCGTACGCAGTCAAGGATCGCGGGGCCTTGGAGTAGCAACTGTTGGTTTGTGAACCAAGTAAAAATAAACTTGTCTTTTTATTTTTCCGCTGTGCTTGCTCGTATATCGAACGAACGAAACGAAAAATTTTACGCTTGCTATTCACCCCCTTCTAGCGACGCTTCTCGATCCAATAGCAATAGGTCATGTCCTGAACCAAGTGGGTATAAAACGACTGAAAGGAACGAGACATGATTCATTGTAGCTGCTAAAGGGTTCAAAAATGGTTCCGAGATCAATCGTTGATTTTTTCGATTAATTGGGGATCATGATATGCTACTAGGTTCCACTCATGATTGTTCCATAATTAATGATTAATTATAGACGACTGACATAAACCGAGAACTTATAATGTCACACGCATAACAAATCCTTCGAAAAGACTTAAAGACGAGTTTGAGAATTGGATTCTCAAGATCGAGAGAGATCGAGTTTAGTTGGACCAAACACATGACAAATATGGAAATATTTGTCAAGTCGAAAATACGAAAGGAGCACGTCTTATGAAGACGGATTGGGCATTAAGAGGTTTAATTATAAACCAAATCCATTTGGTTTTAATTAAATGAGCCTTCTTTTGGTCAAGGGCCCAATTAGAGTTTAATGGATGAGATTAAGCCTTAATGGTTATGGACTTATGAATTTGATCCACTAACCCATAACCCATTAGGTTTAGAGCCTATATAAAGAGTTACAAAGGCTAAAACCTAATTAATGGTTGTGCTTAATCCCCTTCTCTTCCTCCTTGCCGCCTACTCCTTCTTCTCCTTCCTCTTCTTGCTGCCAACAAGGGTTGTTGGGGTTTCCCTTGTCGTCGGCCCTAGCAAGTCCATCTCTTACTTTAGGTCCAACCAACTCCTCCCCAAGGGAGTGGGGAACTTCAGCTAAGGCTTGGAACAAAGGTTTATTCCTTTGTTCCCTTGGCCGAACCAAGGAGAGTTGGGTTTTGGAGCTTGCCATCGGCCACTAAGGAAATAAGAGTTGTTTCCTATTTTGTTTGGCCAACTTTCTTGCTCTCCAATCACTCGACCTTCTTGCTTCATCTAGTAGCGAAGAAAAGGTCAAATTCGTAGTTTAGAGAAGTCATCCCTCCTAAGATTCGGCGTGGACACAAGTAGAGATGAAGCTCTACGAACGTCGTACGGTTGATGCCCTTCCGGTTCAACATCATCCGAAAGGTATATCTAGAATAAAATTGGTTTTATTCTTAATTTAATATAAAATTTTATTTGGCGGATATGTCCGCACGTGTTGTAATCTTGCATGCGTGGATGTGTGTGTTGTAATAGTATAGAAAATTATTATATTTTATTCCGCTGCATTTGTTTATGAAACGACAAAAGCACATCTACGCATCGATTGTAACCCAATAGGCATCCCTCAATTGGAACAAGTTGTGAAACAAAAGGGGAGAAAGAGGAATATTCAAGTGCTAAAAAATGACGATCGACCCTGTAAGAATGCAAAAGGCATTCGAAACCAGCTGGTTCACAGCTATTTTGTAGAAATCTAGGATTTGAAGGTAAATGGGGGGGGGGGGGGAACCAACAGATAGAGACCACCTTCAAGATGGGCCACAAAGAAGGAATGACAACGAGGAGCAGGGTGATGGGGTCAATCAGAAGGTTTCATGAATAGCAGGGAGATGGTCTTCAAAACATATTGGGATTTCTGTTGGCAAAATAGATATGATGAGGTCAAAGCAAAGGATTGAGTCTCGAACCAAGGAAGGTCTCGCGACCTCGTCGACCTCCTAGGATGAGAAGCCATAAGCAAAATTGAGAAGGGAAGAGAACTTTACCTACAGGGGATCAGTAAAAAAGAGATGTCAGAGGAAGGAGAGAGAGAGCAAGAGGAGGGCGTAGATAAACCTTTCTTCACTCGAAATCCTTCTGTTGTGAGGAGGGCAACAAGTGCAAAAAGTGGCATCGGTAGGGAGGCAGAAGACAAGAAACCCTTTAAAGGAAAACAAGGAAGGGGCTCGTAAACCTAAAAAGAAGCGGGCGGTATGTGATCACTTGGGTCACCAATTCGGGTATTATGCTCTAATGTCAAGCTACTTGAATACCCTGACTATTTGGAGGGGGTGGCTAATGATACCTTCAGGAAATGTTTGAGAGGTCGAACTAGTGGAAACAGGGGTCTACGAACACTCGACCCAAGGAGAGGGATCGCAAGGGGTTCAGGAAACAAAGTAAGGCCGCTTTGGGATCTGATGGGAGAGGTTAGGAGCGAGAGGACCACCAAGCCTCGTACTAAGAAGTGACAAACAAAGAGATACTTAAATATAAGGCTAGGTCATTCGACCACCTTATCCATCATCCATCCGACTGCGCTATAAGGCCAAGCCATTCGGCCACCTTGTCCATTAGCCACTTGATTGCGTTATAAGGCCAGGTAATTCGACTGCCTCATCCATCAGCCATCCAGCTGCACTATAAGGCCAATCCACTCGGCCCTCTTGTCATTTTAAACCTCCAGCTATACAATAAAGTGGTCATTGTCAGGATAGGGTGCGTGGGGATCGCAAGAAGGATGCCTCCTAGATTTGGTCGTTATCTCTTGTCCCCTAACAGTTTCGTGTCATGATAATAAAGACCTCCGTGGCTTACCACGTGGAGGGTATGCTCAGAGCTTGTCCCCTAATGACTTGCCAAAGGGCATCCCATAAAGTGACTGTGGGAAAAATGATACCTCGATGGATGCTATATAAAGGTGAGGATGAGGAAAAGAAAAAGAGACAACTCTCTGAACAATCCTTTCTGATACAACTACATATTCTTCATTCTTCATCATCTCTTTTCCTAACTTAAGCATCGGAGGATAGTCACTGGAAGAGTCGGCGACCATCTGATGCATGTTAACTTTTATAGGGAGATTCTATTGTGGTCATGAAAGAACCTCACCTTCTCCGTCGCTACCTACCGAAGAGGCTCAAAAGAGACCACATCAAAATTAAATAAAAAATTATGCATTTTATTGTTATCTAAATTTTGAATGTTTAACCAATTAAATTCTAATACATTTAATTGAATAAAAATTAATTGAAATAATTTTAAAATAATATATTTTATTTGATACTATTGTTATAATATGACTTAGGAGCTAGAAAAAGGAATTATGATTTATAGGATGAAATCGGAGGGAAGGAGCATAATATAGGATATATGATCTAGTCTAGCAAGACCCGACTTGGGGAAATAGGCTGAGTCGGTGAGGTAGCAACTCGGGAAAGGAGAGGAGGTCCAGTGGTCAAAATGAAATTGGATAGCAACTCAAGAAAGTGAGCCGGGTTGAGGGGGGCAACTCGGAAGGTCGAGGTGGGTTATAAGTGCATGTGCTCGATGGCCAAAACAAGGCCAAATAGCAACTCAGAGAGTCGAGTTGAGCTATGTGCACCTTGGCTCAAATGACTAGAATGGTGTAGGGAAGCAAGTTGGGAGAATGGGCCAAAATAAATAACAGGGCAACTCGGGAAACAGAGCGGAGTTGGGATAGGGATAAGAAGGAGTGACTAGAAGAAAGAAGGATCCAGTAGTAAGATGAGGGTAAATAAAGGGGAGGAGGATGCTTCCTATTATGCTTTCTCATGAAAGTTTGTTACGCGACATAACAAACCAAGACACCTGGAAGACTCTATAGAAGATTCTTAGTAACCTTCACTCACTAATATCATAACAACATTATTCTTCGAGTTGGAATGACCCTCCATGTGAACAGTGATCCAGGTGATTTGTTACACAATAGCTGTCTCCGGGGGCATCAAATATAAAAGGAGGGAAGGAAGGAAGAAGAAGGGGCTTCGACTTTTGGGATCTCTCTCTCTCTCTCTCTCTCTCTCTCTCTCTCTCTCTCTCTCTCTCTCTCTAGCAAATTAGCTTTCTCAACAAGGACTCATCACTAGAGGAGAGGAACCATCCTGGACGAAGGAAGAAGGAGGGGGATTCTATGAGTCACATTTTCTTTTATCTTGTATAACATTCTATCTGTATGGGATTTATTCACCTCCGGAAGTACTTTCGAGAAGGAGGAATTATAGCAAAGGTGTCTAGCACCGAATCTCACTCTAGAGTTCACCCATGGAGTAGGGATTTGAATTTCGAACCACATTAAATCTCTTGTTATTACTCTTTTTATGTACTGTTGTGACCGGAGAGGCCCCTGAGCCTCCTTGACATCTTCATTCCAAAGCTAGTAGAAAATCTGCGCCGCATCAATTAGTGCCACTTGTGGGAACAATTTTGTTGAATAAGACGTGAAGATGCATTTACAAGAGATCCCTCCTCCTGCAGCCTCTTATGCGGAGGAAACCCCTATCACTTTATTGCCATCCTAGTTGAGGGCCATGGTGGATATGACAGTATCTGAAGCTTTGGTGAGGGAAAGGAAGAGGGAGAGATATCTCCATCCCCATTCTAGTAAGCCTTCTCAGAGGGAGCCACCATTTGAAGGACCTTCTCATATTCCTCCGCCCGGTCCCCAAGAGACTAAGATATTACCAAGAGAAATGGCAGCAGGGGGAGCGTATCAGTATCCTTTCCCAGTGGTGCTAGGGAGACGTGAAGACCAAAGGGAAAATCATTCTACGAAGGCACCAGAACTTTATGAGCCTTGTCCTTTCACTAAAGACACAATGCTAGAGTACCGCCAACACACTTTCGGACCCCCCAAATGGGGATGTATAATGACACTTCTAACCCAGAAGAGCATTTGTCTCAATTTGAAGGTGCAACTGCCCTCCATTGCTATATTGACACTCTTAAGTTCCTGAGTCTACTAAGACTTGGACTATCTCATAATTAGCGATTGTAGCCCTAATTACTAGGGTGTCATTATGAGGGAATGAGATACCTTTCAAGTCGGGTGGATCAAAGCTGATATGAGGGGCCTCCCGAGTGACTTGACTTTCATTTATAGCTAAATTTTCCATTAAACGAGCATGTGACTTTCGCATCCGATTGAAATATCCATCCGTAGGCCCCTCTACTATAATATTGATGCCACCCTGAGTCGGGGTGTCTTCTGGAGCAGTTGACATCCCACTACTCTGGTCCGCTTCTTGAGGAGCATCTCCTTGGTTCAAGGGATGTTGAATATTCCTCCCGGGAGGCGCTAGTCCTCTTCTAGCATAAGGCTTGGGGTGAGGGGCCCTGAGGGGTGCTTTCCCCTCCGATTCCATCTTCGAGGGTTTCCATAGATGGGGGGTGCTCTCACCGAATACGATCCATTTATTTTTTTCAACCCATAGCATTGCACATTGGTATGGTCGTACTCCATATGGTACCTATAGAAGAGATGAATTGGGGGGGAGGGGGGGGGGGAAGGTTTCCATAAGCCTCTACAACCTTTTCGAGGGTTGTGAGGGGTAGGGGCATGGCTTCCATCTCCATGACCCTCATAGGTCTGGCGTGAGGAGCTCCCAAAGGGAGTAGTGGGTAATAATCTGACTTAAGAGGAACTCATCTCAAGGGGGGATGAATATGATCCCCAAAAGTAGGGCCAGGCCCCTTTGCTGATCGATGGACCCTCATCGTGTCTTCTCCATTGATGTACCTCTCGGCTCGATCAAGTAGCCCGCCATACCCCCGTAGGGGGTTTCTTAAAGAGAGAACTGAGGAAGGGGCCTTCCCTCAATCCGTGAGATATGGTGACCATCAAGACATCTGTGGTAGCTGCTAGGACCTCCCGAGTGACTTTAGTGAATCAGTTAATATAACTCTGCAATGGTTCTGTTGGCCCCTGCTTTAGATGGAGTAAGCTGAAGGTGGTTTGTTGGTACCTCTTATAACTAGCAAAATGCTAGAGGTAGACATCCTTCAAGTCCCTGAAACAAGTCACAGATCTCGGAGGCACAACAGTAAGCTGACAGAAGCTCATCGCCAACAAGAAAAGGACGCCGAGACCATCACAGCATTACAGGCACAACAATAGGCCCACACAGAACTGTTATCTACTCTGCAAGGCGCTCAACAGGAATAGACTGACAAAGCAACTCCCCGTCCTCAAGAGTTGGCGGATCTTCAAGAGAAAATAGCTGAACTCCTCTACGAAAAACAAAGGGATTCGGAAATCATAGTGAACCTGCAGGTTCAATATCAAAGAGCGGAAGACAAGATAGCGAATCTCCGCACCCGCTTATGCAAGGAGGTACAAGAAAACTCCTCCTTAATAACTTCTAGGGCGCATGCTCATGCCCGTATATGCAGGCAAGAAGCATCCCTCTAGAGACTGGGTAGCGAGCTTGTTCGCACTAGATCCCATACGGAGGCTGTAGAGGGAATTTCAACCTCCATACGCCAGAATATGATGGATATGACGAGGCTCCTACAACAAAACCAAACCTCCCGAGCAGATGACATATCAGTCTTGGCTGACGCTATCATGGAAATATTCTAGCGCTACAGTGAAATGCGTTGATCTCTCCGAGAGCATCAAGATAATTGTCGCAGGCTTCATCGAAATCGAAGTCTTGACGACCCGAGCCGACGAGAACGGTTAATAGCTCTGATGTGGGCCACCTTTCAGGACAAATTTAATGAAGCGGTTCAGCAGTATGCTGACCAAGGATTACCTCATGCAAACCAACTTGCTCTCTACTTGCATTGGGAAATCGGCTTCCGACGTTACCCTCCAGATCACTTTAAATTTTAACTTGATATATCGCTTTAGAAGAGTCATCATTAAGGGATTCAGGTCATTACACATAGCTCCCTTTTCGTCTTCTTTCTTTTCATAGCCCGCAGGAGAGGAATTAATGTTAATGCAAAGGACTTACTAATTATATTCATGTTTGTCATACATCTAATGACATATTGAATTGTCATATACATTTCCCCAGAAACTCCTCAATTCTTTTCTTCACCCATCACCCCTTACACAGTATGAAAATGCTTCAAGTGTACAACATTCCAAGGTCGAGGGAGTTCTTTACCCTGATCATCCTTCAAATAATAAGCCGACCTTGCCACACGGCGTATTACCACATAGGGTCCTTCCCAATTTGGAGCTAACTTCCCTGGATCTCCGGCTGGACTGACCTTGCACAGAACTAAATCTCCTTTTTGAAACTTCCAGGGCATTACCTTTTTACTAAAGGTTTGTTGTACCCTCCGCGCTTGTTCTCTTTTTTCTTCCAGCAAATCCAGCTTAGTGCCATGAAGGATTTGATTCTGCTCCGGCTCATAAACTTCCAAGCGAGCGCTACTTAAAGGGCTTCCATCGGAATGACAGCCTCCATTCCGTATACCAAGCTGAAAGGAGTCTCCCCTGTTGCAGTTTTTGGAGTGGTTCGGTAAGCCCACAAGATCCTTGACAGCTCTTCCACCCAGTTTCCTCTCTGAGCACCTAATTTAGTCTTCAACCCTTGAATGAGAATTCTATTAGTTACTTAAACCTACCCGTTAACTTGAGGGTGAGTTACAGAAGTAAAAGCTTATTGGATATTAAGACTTTGGCACCATTCCTTGATCCTTTTACCCTGAAACTGTCGTCCATTGTCGCTAACTAACCTCCTGAGAATTCCATATCGACAGATAATATTCTTCCATAGTAACTGTATCACTGTATTCTCAGTGATTTTGGCAAGGGGCTCTACTTCCACCCACTTGGAGAAGTAATCCACGGCCACCAATAAGAATTTCTTTTGCAAAGGTGCCACAGGCATGGGGCCCACTATATCCATTCTCCATTGATCGAAGAGACATGAAGCAACAACATCTTTCATCAACTTAGTTGGTCATTCGGACCGGTTACTATGCTTCTGACAGGCCGAACAAATTTGCATTATATGAGCTGCATCTTGTTGGAGAGTGGGCCAAAAGTATCCTGCTAACAAGACTTTCCTCGCCAAAGCTCTCCCTCCCAAATGATTGCTGTAGCAACCTTCGTGGATCTCCCGAAGTACCCATTCAACATCCTCTTTTCCCAAACACCTCAACAGGAGCCGCCCAAAAGACATCTTATATAGGACTCCATTCATGATGGTGAACTGCTTCGCTCTGCTCAATAGAACGAATGTCGCTCCCCTTTCTTCTAGAACCTTTCCTTGCTGTAAATATACCATAATGTCAGTCCTCCAATCAGGGATCTGATCTGGTTCTGGTATAGCCCCCTCCACATTATTTATCACCAGAGAAGCAGGGACTTCCACACAGATTGCTTCAGATTGTTTGACCCCTTTCATAGCGCTAGCTAAATGAGCCAACTCATCCGCCTCCCCATTATGCTCTCTCGGAATCTGTTTCAGGAGAACTTGTCGAAAATGAGTCTTTTCTTTCTCAAAAGCCCTTAAATATTTTTGTAATCTTTCTTCCCAAACCTTGAAAGAGCCCTGAAGTTGTGATACTGCCAACTGGGAGTCCGAATGGATCATGACGACAGTTGCTCCTACGGCTCTGGCGACTTGTATCCCTGCTAGAATAGCATCGTATTCTGCTTCATTATTGGACGCCTGATATCCCAGGCGTACAACTATGCGAGTTTCCTCCTTCTTAGAGGATATTAACAGTACCCCCACCCCACTGCCTACAGACACAGAAAAACCGTCTACAAAGATATTCCATGCCTCCGACCCCTCTTCTTTTTCCGACGAGCCATCCTCTGGACCAACAGGTACTTCTGCTAGAAAATCAGTGAGAGCTTGAGCCTTGATAACAGTTCGAGGCTGATAATGAATGTCATACTCACTTAACTCCACTACCCACTTAGCCAATCTACCAGAAAAATTAGGCTTAGTCACCATCTTGCCCAACTCACTGTGAGTTAAAACATTAATTGGGTGAGCTAGGAAGTATGACCTCAACTTGTGGGCTGTCAAAACTAGAATATACGCCAATTTCTTCAGCTCAGTGTATTGTGATTCAACTCCTTTCAAGATATGACTGGTATAATAAATAGGTTATTGCTGAGAACCTACTTGCTTTAATAATACTAAACTGATGGCTCCTTCTGAAACAGCTAAATACATCCACAAGGGCTCTTCTGCTACTGGTTTGGCTAACAGAGGCAGTTCGGCTAAATATTTCTTTAGCTCTCGGAAAGTCTGTTCACATTGATCATCCCACTGAAATTTAGTAGCCTTATACAAAATCCTGAAGAAAGCTAGTCCCTTGTCTGTTGATCTGGCTATAAATCGGGACAAGGAAACAATTCTCCCTACCAACTTATGAGTTTCTCGCAGGTTAGTAGGCAACTTCATATTGCATAATGCATGCACTTTCTCCGGATTGACCTGCAGTCCCTTCTCAGTTATAATATACCCCAAAAACTTCTCGCTCTTCACTCCGAACAAATATTTTTGGGGTTTAATTTCATGTTATATCGCCTCAAAGTAGCAAAAGTTTCGTCCAAGTCAGTAACCAGGTCCCGAGTGGTTTTTGATTTAATTAGGATGTCGTCGACGTAAACCTCCACATTTTTGCCCTTTTGTTCTGCAAAGATTTTATCCATGAGCCACTGATATGTAGCCCCCGCATTTTTTAGACCGAAAGGCATCACCACATAGGCATATTGTCACGTCCGCCCTTTCCTCGAAATCTATAGGGGTTGGAAGGGCGGCGCGACGCGATCATACATACATGCATTTACAGTGGAAGACTTTAAACTTTTTTTTTTCTTTTTAAAACATAAAGCATGAAACATGGAGCATGCATAATCATTTCATAAGGACACTACTTAGTTCAAGTTCATGATAATCAACATAATGGACACCAAGTAGCAACCATCAACATCAAGTAGAGTTCGACTCTTAACAACTAACATGCAAAACTTAAAGGGAAAACATGCATAAGTATGGGAATATAAACGTAAAGGGAAAATATGCATAAGTCTGGGAACATAAAACAGATCTCCTCCACCATGCCACTACCACACACACTTTGCCCCTCCTGCTGCTCCCTTTAGTTTAGTCATTCTTTACTCTTATCTGCAGTACAAGGGAAACATGAAACTATAAGCACATAGACTTAGTAAGATCCTTTCCTACTCACTAAAGTCATACATCAAGAATTAGACATAGAGTAGTGACATGTTCATCTAGACAACATATAGGCATAACATTCATATAAAGTAGTGACATGATCATTTAAGAACATATAGTCATAGCATTCATATAAAAGTAGTGACATGATCAATTAAGGACATATAATCATAGCATTCATATAAATATCATAATCAATCAATTAAGAACATATAAGCATAACATTCATATAAATATCATAATCACATAGACATGAAATAAAAAGGGTATATGCAATATGCTCTTTGAAAACATATATTTTATAGGTACTTAAACATAATCTCAACATGGAGGGGCCGATATTGTACCACATACATCATCATCTTTGTGCACATCCCTAATAAAAGTAGTGACATGATCATTTAAGAACATATAAGTATAGCATTCATATAAAAGTAGTGATATGATCATTTAGAAACATATAAACATAACATTCATATAAAGTAGTGATATGATCATTTAGGAACATAATACTAGAATTCGTAAAACATAATAATCACATAGACATGAAAGAAAAAGGGTATATGCAAGATGTTCTTTGAAAACATATATTTTATAGGTACTTAAACATAATCTCAACATAGAGGGCCCGACATTGTACCACATACATCATCATCTTTGTGCGCATCCCTAAATAGACCCGTGGTAGCTAATCCCGAACCTACTAGGGTACTAGGTCTGTACTACGACCGTCGACCTAGGGGCAACATAACATAGAAGCCCATCCTAGGCCCGTACTACGACCGTCGGCCTAGGGCAACTTAGGAGCCCATCCCGTACTAGGTTCGTACTATGTCCGTCGACCTAGGGGCATGTAGGAGCCCATCCCGTGGACCTTGCTAGGGTCCGGTACAAGCCATACAAAAGTAAAATAGCATATCATGTTCCTTATCATAACATATCATATTCCTTATCATAACATATCATGTTCCTTATCATAACATATCATGTTTCTTTTCATAACATATCATGTTTCTTTTCATAACATAAAACATGTTAACATCATATATAGATATATCATGCAATGGAAGATCATGGGTGAGCTTGAACAAGGTTTGGCCGAAACTTCAAAGGGGGAATCTTAAGAATTCAAACCCTAATTCAACTTGTACAAGGTCTAACTATCAACATGTTAACATCATATACATATAAAACATGACAAGGGGAAATCATTGGTAACCCCAAACATGGTTTGGAGGAAACCCTAATGGAGGTTTTTAGGGATTCAAATGCTCCACAACTTACACAAAGCCTAACTAACATTATATTAACATCTTATATACATGTAGCATGGCATGGAGGATTATTAGAGGGCATGAACATGGGTTGGTCGAAACCCTAAGGGAGGGTTCTTAAGAATTCAAACACTAAAACAACTTGTACAAGATCTATCTAGCATCATACTAACATCATATACATATATAGTATGACATGAAACATCATTAACAAACATAAACATGGGTTGGCCGAATCCTCATGGGGGGCTCTTAACACTTCAAACCCTAAAACAACTTGTACAAGGCCTATCTAACATCATATACATATATAGTATGACATGAAACATCATTAACAAGCATAAACATGGGTTGGGCGAATCCTCAGGGGGGGGGGGGGGGGGGGGGGCTATTAACACTTCAAACCCTAAAACAACTTGTACAAGGTCTATCTAACATCATATACATATATAGTATGACATGAAATATCATTAACAAGCATAACATGGGTTGCCCGAAACTTCATGGGGGTTCTAAAAGAAATTCAAACCCTAAACAACTTGTACAAGGTCTAACTAACATAGGTTAACATCAATTACATATAGATCATGGCATGGAAGATCATTAAGAGCATAAATAGGACTTGGCTGAAACTTTCAAAAGGGGCTTTGAAATCAAACACCCAAACAACTTGTTCAAGCCTATCTATCAACATGTTATCATCATATACATACAAAACATGACATGGAAAATCATTAGAAACATGAAGGGGGGTCTTGGTCGAAACTTTCAAAGAGGATTTTTAAGAAATCAACAATCGAAACAACTTGTACTGTAGATAAGGATAAAGAATGGCTAAACTAAAGGGAGCAGCAGGAGGGGCAAAGTGTTTGTGGTAGTGGCATAGTGGAAGAGATCTGTTTTATGTTCCAAGACTTATGCATGTTTTTTTAAGTTTTGCATGTTAGTTGTTAAGAGTTGATCACTACTTGATGTTTTGATGGTTGCTACTTGGTGTCCATTATGTTGATTATCATGAACTTGAACCAAGTAGTGTCCTTATGAAATGATTATGCATGCTTAGTAAATGTTCACCTATTACATGGTTAAGAATGTTGAGTTATTGCATGGTTGAAGGTAAATGTATGTTCTATGTTTTATGTTTTTTTAAAGTTTAAAGTCTTCCGCTGTATATGCACGCATGTATGATTGCGTCGCGCCGCCCTTCCACCCCTTATAGATTACGAGGAGGGGCGGGCGTGACACATGCAATCCTCCCGATGTCACAAAACTAACCCTCTTCTAATCTTCTTTAGCCAACAATATCTGATGATATTCTTGGTAAGCATCCATTAAGGACACTACCTCATATCCCACAGTGGAGTCTACCAACTGATCAATGCGAGGCAAGAGGTAGCAATCTTTAGGGCATGCTTTATTTAAATAACGGAAGTCAATACACATCCTCCATTGCCCTGAAGGCTTGGGGACCAGAACTACATTAGATACCCACTCAGAAAATTGAATCTCTTTAACATGACCTGCTTGCAATAATTTATCTACTTCTTCAGTTATAACTTTGTCTTTTTTGGGTCCAAAATATCGCCGCTTCTGCTGGACGGGTCGGACTCCTATGGTAATGTTGAGATGATGTTCAGCAATGCGAGGGTCTATCCTCGTAAGGTCATGCACATCCCCGGTAAAGATATCTTCATTCTTCCTCAAGCAGGTCACCAACTCCTCTTTGATCTCGAGCTGTTGAGCTACTCGAGTGACTTTCCCTGGAGCTATATCCACCAACTCTCCTTCTATTTTCCCCGCTCTGGGGGGAGATTCTTCCAGCACGCATACGTCAGAGATCACAACGGCTTTTCCCTTGGGGTAATCGTCCTAGCTTTCTTTTGGTCATCTCTGACCATCTGTACGTAGTAGCTCTGTACAACCTTCTGTTCACCTCTGGCCTCCCCAATCAGTTGCTCAACCGGGAATTTTACCTTCTGGTGGTAAGGGGAAGCCACCACCTGAAAATAGACAGGAAGGGACGACCCAAAATCGCATTATAAGTGGATGGAGCATCCACGATAAGAAAAGGAACAATGTTAGTTTTCTGGCTGGGCTTCGTGCCCAGAGTGAGGGGCAACGAGATCTGCCCTGTGGGATGCACCACATGTCTTGCAAATCCAAAGAGAGTAGTAGCCACATCCTCTAGCTGTGCATTTCCCAGCTGCATCTGTCCGAAGGCCTCTTAGAAGAGGATATTGACAGAGCTTCCTGAATCGACTAATACCCAGGCAACTTCATAGTTAGCCAGGGAAATATGGATTACCAGAGCATCTGTATGAGGCAGCAGAACACCTCAGAGATCTTCAGACCCGAACGAAATTGGTGGCATGGTCTGGACAACCTGATCAGTAACTATAGCCAAGCTCTCCATGAGACAGGCATAAGACTTCCGTGCCCAGTTGGAGTCCCCATCAGTGGGTCCCCACGCGATAACGTGAATAACTCCCCATGTGGGGATGTCATTCAGATCAGATGAAGGACCCTCACCTGACGGGCCCCCTTGCGAGATACCCTCCTGGGCTGGAGTTTGTTGGTCTGGAGGGAAAGTAACCTACGGTCGTTGGTTGTAGGGCCCTAGATGATCCATGTTGGGGCGTTGGCCTCGCCGTGCCGACCCTCCCGTCTGATGCCGCACATGTGGGTAAGCATCTTGGATACGTTCCAGTTCTTCTTGTAATTTAAAACATCGGTCACTGGCATGACCATATTCCATATAATATTGGCAGAAGAAAGGAGTGGGAGGGTTGCGAGACACTCCCCTATACCTCATTGGTTGTTGCAGAAGACCTTGCTGGTCATAGAACTCCATCTCCCGCTCTTTCCAAGTTCTCAGGGGAGGGACTGCATTAGTGACCATGATCTGCAACGAAGGGGTGGGGCGAGCTCCTTGTATTAATAATCGAGGCCTGGGAGCCTCTGGTAGAAAAGGTCGCCCATATTCCCGTCGAGGAGGCGCTCGAGGGGCTACCGGGCGACCTCTCTCTGCAGGGGCCATTGCGGAAGCTCGTTCGGCTCTTCGAACCTTCAACCCTTCTTCTTCGTTAATGTATTTTTCTGCGCGGCTTAGTAATTCTTCGTAGCTAGCCGCGGGCTTCCTTAAGAGTGAGCTAAGGAAAGAACCCTCCCTTAGTCCGTGTGGAATGACCACTCTGAAGGCATCTGATCTCGCCGAGGGGATATTTCTGACAGTGGAAGTGAATCGATGAAGATACCCTCTGAGTGACTCTGAGGACCCCTACGTAATGTGCAGCAGGATGGAGGCATCATGCTTATACGCCTTACAACTGACAAACTCTTGACGGAACACCCCTAAAAATCAGAAAAACAAGTAATAGACCTCAGGGAAAGGGTATTGAACCATTTTTGCACAGAGCCAGTTAAAGTGGTATGGAAGACCCGACACTTGAGGGCATCGGTGTAGCAATGAAGCGAGGCAGCTCCCGTAAATTGTGATAAATTGTAAAATACTGAAAAAAAAAATAAAATGTTGGATAATTGGGAGAATACCCTATGAAATTTTCCAAGAATTTTTAGAAATTTTTCTGGATTTAAACGGAAGGTTTATGGATGTTTCATGGGGATAAAGCGAATAGGCTTTTGTAAAGCCTGTTTAGACTATTTGCAATGAAGATAGAGAGTATATTGATCAGATGGGTATGACTCTTTGTGGAACAGAGAGTCTGTGGTAGATGGCTGTACGTGTGACAGAATACTCATGTTATTCACATGCATTCTGACGACATAGTCTCCCTTAGGGTTGAGAGAGTTGTCAGTCATCTTGCCTCCCAGAGCACTCTCCGAGGAGTAACTGGTGTGAGGGCAGAGCATCTGTTGTGCCGCACTCTACCACTATAGACGGTGATAGTTGGAGTTGCGTGCAATTGTCCTGGGTGCATGATACTCGACCACTCATTGGTAGTGTTAGTCGGAGTGGCCAGCAGCAGAGACCCCCGTTGTGTAGCGAGCTCTTTACGCTCATATGCTACTTGATCATACTGCCCACTCGGCCACTCTATAGCAGTGGTTGGTGTGAGTTAGGACAATTGTCATGTCGTGCCACCTAAGCTACACTGGGATCGTGATAGCGAGTAGGGGTGAGCAGGCATGACCATATATGTATATATATATATATATATATATATATATATATATATATAGATGCAGTCTATATATATATGCTTATTGTGATGTTGCATTTGATTGTACTATGCTTGCTGCATTTGAGTGTACATCATATTCATGCATGTTTCTTGCATTTGTTATACGATTGTGGCGGATACTGGTATGTGTTGAATAGACCATTAGATACCTTGACTTGTAGCTTGAGTATATTGTGAGTTGATCTTACTCTTCCTATTATATATATGTTGGATATATGTTCAGGTTGGATCAGAGTAGCGTAGCAGACTTCAGGTATGTTTGCATTTTACGTTGTTCATTCGGTTAGACGGTATATGCTTGTATTTATATACTATGCTGATATACCTGTTGCACCTTCAGATTATGTTGTTGAAATACATGTAATATTACATATATACATATTTTCTATTACCTGCTGAGTTTTACTCACCACCCCAACGGACCCTGGGTTTTTCTGTCGCCCAGGTAACAGGTAGAAGTCTTCGTGATGGCTTGGAGCACCGCTGGCTGACATCTCATCTCACCTCCGAGGCTCCTGTGTTTGTTTGGGCTTTCCGTCTGTTGTGTATTGTATTTTAGAGTTTTCGTGATGTACATGTTGTATATTCGGATTTTGTCGAGGTTCCATGTTGTTGTGATGTGTTAGTCATACCGGTATGCATGTGTGAGATTGATATTGTTGTGTTTTATGTTTCCGCTGTGTAGCTGTCGTAATTAGTTGTTATGTTGTTGTAGTTGTTTTCATATTTATATGTTATGTTGTTATTGTGAGCCTACGAGCCTTGTATTAACCCGAAATGTTACCACGTACAGGGGAGATGCTGTCCGTTTGATTTTCAGCTTGGCATGCTCTCGGGGCGTGACATAAATGCTCCTCAGGATCCGTCGTGCCATCATACTCCACCTGGGGGTTTCTAAAGTATGAAGGCGGTACTTCAGAAAGAATGTCCATAGTGAAAGGGCTGGGTTCGTAAATCTCCGAAGCCTTAATTGAATGACTTTCGCCTTGCTCTTCTCGTTGAGTTTGGGTTGCTGGTATAGTGGTCTAATGTACTCGTCCTCCCAGCCCCTCCCCAGGCAACACTTCGACATTTGTGGTTGTACGAAGTGGAGGGGGCATCTCTTGTGGCGGTCCACGGGGGGAAGGTTCATCAGAATGAGGATGAAGGTACCCCGTCCTTCTCCTCTCTTTAGCGAGGGCCTCGGTCACGGCTGTGTCCATCATAGCTCTTAGCTGCGATGATAGTATTGTGATGGGATTCTCCTCCGCAGAGGAGGCTGCCGGATAATGTATCTCCTCTGGCTGCATCTCTACGTCTTACTCAGAAGTTTCTCACAGATGGCGCCAACTGATGCGGTCGTAGAAGGAGTTTCTGGCTTCCTTTCAATATTGGAGAGCGTGCGAAAAGCTTGGGGGTTCTCTCCGGCCGCAACAATAATGAAATATGAAGAAGAAAAATGCACGCAACACAAGTAAAGAACAGAGACACAGGATGTAACGTGGTTCGGAATGAAGATTCCTACTCCACGGGGGTGAGCTCTCCCATGAGCTACTGTGCCAAAGCACTTTCACTATGAACTTCCTCTTTCACGGAAAAACTTCCAAAGGTGGAGGAGAAAACCTCTTACAATTAGCTCAATACACAAGAATATCGAAAGGATGGAGCTCACTACTCTCCTTGTCTCCTTCTCCGGCGATGTGGTTGCTCTCCCCTCTGAGTGTGCCTTTGTCTCTTGCCTGTTCGAAGAATGCAGAACCCTTCTTCTTGCCCTTCTTCTCCCTTTTATCCCCCCCCTCTCCTTCCTTTAGCCAGTTATTGCACCACGAACCTCCATCATCGTACACGTGCCCACCTTGCTTATCTGGAGAATCATTCAGTTACAGACACGAGGAGTGAATACTCCTCCGAATATTATGTGGGGTCCTCATTTGTTGTGTAACAACTTTTTATCTATATTTCGGGAAATATTCTAACCCATCCCTTTCACCCACTTATCTTCGGTAAAGTTAGCCTAGTCCTACCACTCACGTGTAGCTCTTAGGCTTTTTTCGGTAGCCCGGACCAACTTCTATCATTCCCGTACCGAATCACCTCCAGGCCCCTTCAACCGAGGCGATTCTCATCCGTCTCGTACCGGACCAATCTTCGAATTCGCTCGATCGTGCCAAATCTTTCGAACCATCCTCCTGAGCCAACTTCTCCAAACTTACACGCCCAAACCGTTCTTCTTAGACTCCTTCTGCCGAACCAACTACTTGGTTCGGACAGTGTCCTACGCACAGGTCTTTTTACCTTTCTTATGGGAAAAGGTAACAACAGTATTAAGCGCAAACGGATGGTTGATGGACAAGATGACCGAATGACCTAGCCGTATATTTAAGTATCTCTTTGTTTACTGCTTCTCGATTTGAGGCTTGGTGGTCCTCTCGCTCTTAACCTCTCTCGTCAAATCCCAAAGTGACCCTACTTTGTTTCTTGAACCCCCTGCGATCTCTCTCCTTGGGCCGAGTGTTCATATGCCCTTATTTCCATTGGTTCGACCTCTCAAACATTTTCTGACGATATCAAATTTTATTTTTATCTCTAATTTTTTATTTAATTATTTTTTAAAACTAAGCACTCAATTATTTTTTTCAAAATTATTTTTTTAAAATTTAAGGACTACCAGTATTTAATAAAAGAAAGTCAATATTAAATAAAATAGATAATCTACTTTAGGACCATATTTTTTAGCAAACATGGAGAATCGTATGAAAATTAAATCCGATTTACCCAAACAAATTTAACTATCAATAAATATGGGGACACAAGTGTAATTACGTTAAAGTTTTGAATTCTTCCAGTAAATTTAATTGAAAAAATTTCCTCGTAGGATCCCTCCCGTCACCTTCCAATTGGGTCCCATGTTTCAGGTTCAAACCAATTCGAGAAGGCATCTGTTCATCAACGCCTCGGCTTCGTTTGAAGTCCGATTCCATCGTGCCTTCCCTTTCTCTTCCGTAAAGTCGTTTTCTCCGGGAGCGATACTCGATCTCGATCTATACTGCAGCTCCTTTCTCCTCGTCTCTTGCAATGGCGAAGGTGAGAGCCTGAGAGGCGAGTTCGCCGTGTCTCTCCGCCTAGCACTCCTGCCCGTCTTGCCCTCCTGCCGCGCCTTCTATCTCCCCGGCGTCGCTCCCTGCGATTTCCACAAGGTGATAGGCTTCGTTATTTGGTCAACTAGTCGATCTGGATTTTTTTTGTACGATTTCACGAGATCCATATTCGCTTCTTATCTTTGGATCTCTTCAATAAAGTCGTCTTCTCCGGGAGCGCCACTCGATCTCGATCTATACCGCAGCTCCTTCCTCCCCGTCTCTTGCAATGGCGAAGGTGAGAGGCGAGTTCGCCGCGTCTCTCCTCCTAGCACTTCTGCTCGTCTTGCCCTCCTGCCCCGCCTTCTACCTCCACGGCGTCGCTCCCCGCGATTTCCACAAGGTGATACGCTTTGTTATTTTGTCGACTAGTCGATCTGGACGGGGTCTGGAATTTTTTTGTTTGACTTCACGAGATGGGATTTGTTTTGTGTTTGCGCTTCTTATCTTTGTTGGATCTCTTCGCTAGGTTTCCTCATCTCTCCATCTCAACATTCTCTTCGCCATGGCGCCCTCCGAGGCCCTCGATCGCTTAGTCTCCATTTCTGCGAGAGCGCTCCGGCTGTCTTGTTCTGCGCCGTATATGAGGATTCCCTGTGCCATCCCTGCGATGAAAAGGTCCCTCCCTTCTTTCTCTTTAGTTTTTCGCGGTTTGTTTTTTCTTTTTGGGTGATGTTTGAGTGGTGGATATGCTGATCCATGGATTTCGATGATCTATTTTGTCGGGTTTCGTATTGTTAGGGTAAAGTCAGGATATCGTGAGGCTGTCTTTGGATAATCTGAATTCTCAGAGGTTGTAAAATTGTTAGGTCATCGAGTGATTATAAGTTATCCAAAATAGCTCGTCAGTGTAATATTTAAGTTCAGCTACGCCTTGTTGGCCAGTATTTAACTTTGTAAAATTTGCTTGGTTTTGGATTGACCTATTTCGAACATCATGTGAGAAACATCGATCAGTTTGAATGATTGATAAATAAATTAGAGCTACTTCAGATTAGGAATAGCAAATATTAAATTCATGTGTTATGAGGATGACATCATAAATGGGGATTTATGCAGGGAATTTAGTTTGTGAGCTAGGGAAAGTTATAGGTTGTTGGAGTATTCATGAGTTAACTTATGTGCACTATGAAGTTTACTCTGTCAATTCAATTCACTTGTATTCTCTTATTTCTTTGATGAATGTGAGTGTGAATGACCCTAAATAGTATTTTGGACATAGAAGGACATGTTATTTTCTTCGTTTAGTTAATGGGGTGCAGTGCACTCACAGATGATTTATCCATAAAATTCTCATTTTCTGATGATGATTTGGATGGTTTGGTGTCCCATTTGCTCTCCAAGAACCTAGATATGTTTTAAGAAACCATGTATTTGGCATCATCAGTGTATTATTTGCTTTGATTGACATTTTCTATCAACCTCACATTTTTAACCAATTCTGAGAACTAATTTCGAAATGAAGAACTTACTAAATGGTTATCCTGAAATTGTTCCACACTTAGCTTAATTTTTTATCATTCATTTGTCATCGAACAGTCACAACATGCAAAAATTTCTTGAAATTGCATTCAATTTTAGTCAATATTTTTCTCTCAAAGCATCTCAATTTATTTCATTTGTATGTTTTATGTGTTTTCTTACTCCAAAACTCATTGTAGATTTTGATAAGTTGTCATCCAGATGTCTATTGTTAAGTGGAACCTATGATTATGGTAGATCATAATGACTGAGTGATATTTGTTCGTCAATTAACCAATAAGTAGGAGTCACATAAAGAAACGATTAGATGCTTTGTCAACTGAATGCCACAAACTATTACATCATTGAAGTCTACCATACAAGATTACAAGTGACCATATAAATTCTCTCACAACATTATAAATATTTCTTAGTTTCATTTAAGTAGGTGTATAAGTTTTCTATAAAGTAGCATGCAACTGGCTTTGTTAGGAGGACCCTTTGCTAAGTATGTTTTATTTTTCTTTTTCAAGGAGGGAGAATCCTACATCTATGTGACTAAAAGTTATTAGATAAATTTTCCTTCACATTGCTAGACAAAGAGAAAGTCAACATTTCTTGCATGCACTAATTGCTTACAAGCACATATAGTCACAGGGATAGATCTTTCAATATACATAGTACAATGATGAGACTTGTTCATCCAATTATTTTTTTAAAAAGAAGACATCATAATTCTGTTGTGTGAAAGATACTAAACGTGAAAGTACATTAATTGAAAACTCATTGAATGAGGAGATAGTTTATAGCATCATGTTGTTTGTCTATTGTAATGTCCTATAAAGATGGTTGATAGTATGAACCTCATATCTAAAAGTGGCAGTTGCAGTGGTGGATGATAGTGTTCATTTAAACTAAATTTGTCCGTGTTGAATTCAGCAGATGCAATTAGTTCAATTTGGTTTTCATAGCAAACTTATATGTTTGATCATTCTGCTCTTTTTCAATTCCTTAAGACGCTTAATCCTTCAAACCTGCAGAAAGGCTATGTTGAGTTATTGTGTTGTGATGCAATGTCCTTATTGAGATTTTAATGTATGTTGGAGGACCTCATTCTCCATTTCTTTGTGCTTCCCAACAAGGTTATGTCAAGACCTGCACATGCTCTGACTTTGTATTTAGTGTTTCATAGCAGTTAGTTGTATCTTCTTTTGATGTGTTAATTAGCTAATCGAATTGCCTTTTTTTCATGCTTAGTCCCCTTCAATCTCTGTATGGTGAGCTGACAATCTTACTTTCAGTTCTTTTAAGACTAATGATAAATCTGTTTTTCTCATTTTTTGATGTCTTGCAATATCCCATGCATTGTTTTTCTTCAATTTAGAATTAGTTAATTATTTTCTATTTTTCTAGCTTTCTGGACATTGATAAAATCTAGATGCTGAGAAGCTAAATCTAAAAATGCACAGGTTCTATAATTTGTTAGGTTTGCATCTCTTCTTGGCTTTCTTTTTATCTCTGGCTTGATATTCTTGTTCTTCATTGGGTTCTACAATCTTTATTTAAGTAAATAGTATCAAGGTTTAAAATTTTGACCCGTATCGAGGTTTCGGTTCGCGACCGAAACGATACGGTTTCGGTATCGTATCGATAAATTTCGATAATTTTTTATTATAAAATATATATTTATTAAAAATGGAAATTTTAATTTAAATATTAAAAATATAAAATGATTAAAAAATACTAAAAAATTAATTATAATAATAAAATTAATTTCAATTAAATGGGATTAAAAAATAAAATAAAATTCAATAATAATAAAATTATTATTTATAATATATAAATTAATAAAATAAATTTTAAAATAATTTTATTAAATTTTAATTGATTTTATTTAACCTATAGTTAAACTATAGTTTAGGAAGTTAATTTTCATCCGCCACCTCTCGCGGCGAGGCCGCGCTGCAGCCTGGCGAGCGCCCACGACCTTGCATGGTTGTCTGGCGCATCGCGGCCCTCGCATGAGGTCGTCGCGAACCGCTGTCGCTCCGCTGGGTCGCCGCCGATCGTCAGGCTCCCGAGCGAGGCCCCACTCTTCGGCAAGGGTCCGTCGCCGTCTCCCCAGCATCGTTCATGTGTCTCGCGGGCATGCCGATTTCGGTGGTATGGTGGAGCAAAAAAAATCGTCCGTTTCGGACGAAACGGGTCGGTATTTCAAACCTTGAATGATATGATGTTCCTCTTCCATCTGTTGCTAAAGCTTATTAACCCCTAGCAGTTTGTGTTTTCACTTCCACTCTTCAACTTGCTTGACATTTGGCTAAGTGCTCTCATCTTCTTTGTTAGTTAGAGTTTACGGGTAGGAGTCATGGTTGAAAATCTAAATTATAGTCAAAAGATGCATCACCACCTGTTAGATTGCTTTCTATTGTACCATTTAGCATAGGCACCATTATGAAGGCAACTAAAATGAAATCTCTGTATCATGCATGAAACTTTTAAGAATATGCACCTTATCGTCTTTGTACAACTCATCACCGTTGTTGAAGGTGTGTTACTTTCAACTATTTGAAATCTCACTAAATGACTTTTGGTACAGTTTGGAAGACTATATCACTGTCACACATATTGATGGTTCACTTGGATTTTTTTCTCCATTGAATTTTCTCTCTCATGAATACTAATAGTTCACTTGAATTTTCTATCAAGTCATAAGCTCAAATACTTGCTGATGCCTGCCTTGTTCCGTTGTAAGCATCCTTTAGAAACAACCTTCCCATCCTACATAGCTTCGTTCTCCAATATTAGAGCTTAAATTGGGAAGTGCACCTGGTAAAACAATATTTATTCGACAGCTTGGTGATATATGTTGAGAATAGGAAAACATAATAGGACAATCTAGATGTGTTTGAAAATAACCATAGCATGAAAGGTTGGAGTTCCTCAACATGGAGGGGATCGCAATTGCTAGTTTGCTATTGAGAAAATTAGAATGATAATCTTCTTAAGATTATGTTGAAAAGAAGCTTTACAGATGTGATTGTGTCAGTAATCTTCCAAGAAGTGGATATTATGTGCGGTTAACATAGTGATTAATATTATGAGTGTTGCTTTGCAGGTATACAAAACTTCCAGCTGTCCAGTTGGCATCTCAGTACAGCATTGTTGTTTGAGGATTGAGAGCTGAAGCAGAATTTGTTTGAGGACCAGCAAGAACAGCTAGAATCCAATGTTGAGAAGCTATCTATGTTCTTGGAGAAGGATTTTCCAAGCTTTTTCTGATGGAGGTCATGGACATGATGCTACACATCATAAATCTTTCTAATGTCGTTGACAGACTTTGCAAACAAATGTAAGTATTTTTTCTTTATACACGTGTGGTTGTACAAGTTGTCGATTGTTATGTACTTGTCTTTGCGGGTACCATTTTTTGCAAGGAAGAATGTAGCAAAACTGCCAGTGCAACAACAAAAATATGTCTAATGGATGCAATTAAGATTAGCAGTTCTTTTTTTAAATCCAAATTACCATTTGTCAGATCTAGTTAGGCACGAGATGCACATCATGTAAGTAAAAGAACTGTGACTTTCCATTGTCCGCACTTTCACCACAATGCCAAGAAATGAATTGCTTTCTTGAATATCTGGTCGATCGACGTGTTGATCTGTGATCTGTGTGCAGGGAAGAATCTACGGTAAGGATCAACAATGCAATATTACAGTAAAGACCAAGGCATTGTTTGATCTCATTTGAATTATGGTGAAAACTTAATGTGCATGACTCACCTCACAGTATATGGACCATAGCAGTCACTTCTTTTGGACCTTCACAATACTATCAATGGTTTGATATACTTCATTTCCAGGATTGCCGATGCATTCAACCAATCATGCTCTGTTCTTTGACTACGAGACTAATTTACATTTAGCTATATTGTCATTCCATCTGTACAAATATGATAAATCACTTCAACATTCACATAGTAATTATATTATGCTAAGTTAGATTTCTGAACTAAGGACAACAAATTCTAATTTAGGATTTGGTTATTCTTTCTCTTTATTAATCATTCAAGTGTTTAATTTTGTGCTTAGGTCCTTGATGAGTGCCTTCGGGCAATTTTTGAGTTCAAAGGAGTAGATGATTTTCAAGATCTTAGACTGCTTGATATCCAACGCATCTCCAGTTCCACCAGAAGCAAGAAGATTTCATCCACACCTTTTTTTGAACTTGATGACCTAGAAACCTCCAAGGGCGTGAATACCTCTCATGGGATTGACCAGTTGAAAGAACTCAAGTCTTTGCCACATGCCTCTTGCACGGTAAGTTATGATTTGCTTAACGAGTAACCTTTTTGTGATCAAGTAACCCATTTTATTCATGCCCTTTTTTCTTTTCTATTGTTAGCTAAAACTTCACTGCTAATATGCACGTACATACTTTCTACATGTTGTGCTTTGGTTTGCTAAACAGATTGTCAGCGACAAAATCGTTGCATGTTTGAAAATTACTATGTAACACAGGGGTTGGTAATTAGATAATCTAATCAGCCAACATTTCCAGTCAACACTGTCAAATTGTTTACTGATTTTCTATTGAAGCTTTATTGAAATTGAAAAGAAGTTTTCCATAATTTAGTTTTATTGAGAGCATTGTATTCTAGATTGCTTTTCACAGTTAACAAAAGTTTTAATCCTTCTTTTAGCTCAAGCCACAACAAAAATTTGTTCTTTGCTAGCTAGGAGGCTAGATCTAGTTGCTTGATTTTCTCGTCATGTTTTTCGGTCTTTTTCCGTTAATACCCCAACTTGTTGGTTCTTTACTTAGCAACTCCTACTTTTTATTTTATTTTCCTCCAATGATCATTACTCGTTCATATTTGTCAATTGATGGAACAGTAGCCTATATGTTTCAAAGACAATAAAATTAATTTTGCTATTTATTGGAATGGGCGATCCCAATTAATATGTTCAGAGACATGCGTACTCTTCAGTCATATAATGTGAAAGAATGCATAACATTGCAATTCATCTATTTGATATATTTAACATTGTATCCCTTGATGCTTTCTGCGCTTTCTATGACGATGATAATGATCATGGTGAAGTGTTTTAAGTTAACATGCTCATGTGTTGTTTCATGCATTCATAAATACTAATAGTGCATGCCCTCTCTAACATTACAAACTGGAATGAACTTGAAGTGAGTAATAGTGCAATTGAATATGGCATCTATAATGTTCTTGCATTTTCTAGTTTTGAGTTAAATAGGCATCTTCAGTTTAAAGGTCATTTTGGTAATGTATTGTTTACTTTAATGCATTCACAAATAGTAATAGTGCATGTTCTCTCTAGCATTACAAATTGGAATGAACCTGAAGCTGCAATTAGTGCAATTGAATCTGGTATCTATAATGTTCCTGCATTTTCTCGTTTTGAATTAAATAGGCATCCTCAATTTAAATATCACTTTTGGCGATGTGTTGTTTACTTAATGCATTCATAAATGCTAGCAGTGCATGTTCTTTCTAGCATTACAAATTGGAATGTACCTGAACTTGCAATTATTGCTAGTGAATCTGATATCTATAATGTTACTGCATTTTCTAGTTTTGAATTCTATAGGCTTTCTCAGTTTAAATGTCACTTTTAGTGTTTTGCAGGAGCTATTGATGCTTGATTAATTTTGAAATAGATAAGAGTGCCAAATAGCAACAGTTAAGGAGGGAGCTTTTAGCAGGAAAGATATTATTGATAGAGTAGAAAAATGGTTAATGGCGCGTGAGGAGGAAGCATGGTCGGAGGAGTATAATAGGGCCTGGAATATTATTCAAATGGTAGCTTTAACAGGTAAATTTTCATAACCCTCTAACTGTATTAATTTGACTTTTTAAGTAACTCTACCTTTTCAATATTCTTTCTTCTGCTATCCTATACTGATTTCTTTGTATGTTTGGTTTTAACATTGGCTAACATAAGACAAAATATAATCAATAATTTGAAACACTTGTGAAGATTTACATTCTATCTAACTTAATTATGATATGATGTCTTCTATTTAGTTTCTAAAGCTTATCATGTTCAAATGATTCTGTAAAAGAAATTGTATGGATGCAAGAAGCTTCCGTCATGTGAGGTTTCAGAAAAGGGTCTATTCTATGCAGTCTTATCTTGGTTTGCAAGAGTTGTTTTCAGGACTCGAACCTGTGACCTTTAGATCACAAGGCAACAACTTTACTGTTGTGTCAAGGTTGTTTGAAGCTTTAAACGTATCAAAGAATTTTTTTTATTATTTCTTTGAGTAATTTAGATGACCTGGTATTTCAAAGATATGACAAGTTCACTGTTGAAAGACGATTCATTTAGCCAACACTAATTATTGTGTACTTGACCTGTGTTGTTCAAATTTACAGCAACATGTGTTATGTTTGCCTCATTATAGAGTTAAATGGACTGATAAATTCTGTCTAGCCAAAATCAAATAATTGCGGCTTATCAATTCACATGGGTTTTGCTCCCTTCAATTAGCTTGAGGCAATAGTTTGACTAGGTAGATTGCGTCTAATTGAACAGTATCAGGACAGAGAGCCACTAACTAATCCAAGGAAATATTGAAAGTTTGTCGAGCAAGCTATCTCAGACTCAGTGGACTCGATATCTCATTATTATTGTTATCAATCAATTTTAAAAGAACCCACATCATGACTATTGCATAGCAACCCTCAGAATCTGGAAAGCTATCCACTAAATTTGGATCCTAGCGTTTCATGAGAGGAATCACCAATTCAGTGGTCAATTTTATGAGAGGATAAAATTAATACGTTTGTAAAAGTTGAGGTTCTACAATATATTCGAACTAACTCGTGGGGAGCATCTTTATGCACCAACATGAATACACACACACAAGAATGCATGTGTAAAATATCTTTGTTGTTTTATAATACATAGATAGGTAGAAGGGTAGGAGGCTACCTAGAGCATCCTATTAGGAATAATTCCTCTTTTTTCCTTGACGTTAAATAACTCTACAGTTTCACTAAATTGATCGTAATATAATAAATGCATAGATTTAACTGATACCAAATACTCATTCAACTAGGTAATGTCAAATCAACTAGCTCGGGATGTCAGAAGAAATTCTTTTTAGCTGTCTTCATAATTAACTAGATTAAAGGTAAAATATATATTTCAGACCTCTGAATTAGTTAAATTTATTTGTTGATTTGTTTTTAGTTAGGTTATTTTATTGACATTTTAACATCTCTTTGCTTTCCTGCCATCATATAAAGCACATGCTATTTGTTATCATTACTTTCCTTTGAATTTCATGACTATTGGTATGTTTGATGGTTAACAAATATATACAACACCTTGCAGATTATTTGGAACTCTTCCATTCGAGCTGATTGCTCAAGTTTGTGGATGAACAGAGGGCTAATCAAGGCCCTGACCGTTCGTATGATTTATCAGAAACACAATCTTTCACTTATGAAGCTCTATCAAATGAGGTCTATGTTGGCAATGTTTACTTGAGGTTCTACAATAATCAACCGGATTATGATATAAGTGAACCTGAGTCTTTTTCTGTATCTCTTCTGAAATTTATATCAGAATTGGAGCTTAATCTCAAGGAATCAGCTACATTTTAAAATAGATAATGATTCTTGATCTCTTGAGCCATCTGAACATCAAATTGATACGGTGAATATGTAGCTAATGAAGATAAAGCAGGTGCATTGAACATTGATGAAAGGAGAGGCAAACCTGAAATAATAATGAACCTTCAAATTGGGTGGACGTCTCTTCAGATATGGGTAACAATGAGGATTTATAGATTCACACCATTTATTGCAGCTTCAAGATATTACCAGAAGAATTATTTTATATGCAGGTGGAAGCGGAGGTTTCGAGGCTTGGACAACTAAAAGAAAACAAGATGAAAGAACTAGTCCTGAAGTTGCAATTAATGCAAACGAATCTGGGTTTCTATAATGTTCCTGCATTTTCTAGGCATCCCCGGTTTAAATGTCACTTTTGGTGGTTTGCAGGAGCTATTGATGCTCGCTTAGTTTTGGAACAAATAGAGTGCCA